>JAJTUV010000328.1:0-1200435 GCA_021653895.1 Mastomys natalensis | reverse complement strand
CACATTTGGAAGGATTTTTTTTTCCAGTCTAGCCTTGAGATGAGGTCATGACTCTGGCTGTCACCTAGATCACAACCTGCAAGAGACCTGGAAGCTGAGTACACAGTAAAGCTATATCCAGATTTCTGAGCCACAGGAACTCACTACCTTTTAGGTTACTTATTATGCAGGAGATGCATAACAGAGGTGGGTTCTAATCCCACCTCTGTGATTTTTTAGCTGGAATATTGGTAGACATAATCTAATCCTTCTGAAGCTCCGACCCCATTACTGGGTGTGCTGGCTAGGTTTATAAAACGAGCTATGGTCATTGGAGAGGAGGGAACCTTAAGTGAGAAAATGTATCTATAACAGTGGTCACAACTCCTGTGGGGGTCATATGTCAGAGATCCTGCATATCAGATATTCACATTAAGATTCGTAACAGAAACAATAGCAAAACTGCACTTACGAAATAGCAACATGAGGAACTGCATTAAAGGGTTACAGCATAAGAATGGTTGAGAACCACTAGTCTATAGGGTTGGTGTGTAATCACTAATCATTAATTAGTGATTGATGTAGGAGGGCCCAGCCCACCGTGGGTCTTAGACTGGCTTTTATAGAAAGTATGCTGAAAGCTGGGTGTGGTGGCATATATCTTTAATCCCGGCATTCAGGAGGCAGAGACAGATGGATCCTGAATTTGAGGCCAGCCTGTTCTACAGAGTTCTAGGACAGCCAGGGCTACACAGAGAAATCCTGTCTCAAAAAAAAAAAAAAAAAAAAAACCAAGCAAAAAAAAAGACTTAGCACGCTACAAAGAGTGAGCCAGTAAGCAGCACCCTCCATGGCCTCTGCCCTGGTTACTGCCTTCAGGTTCCTGTCCTGACTTCCTTTGATGATAACAGTAATGTAGAATCAAAAATAAACCCTTTTCTCCCCAAGTTTCTGGTCATGGTGTTTCATTAAAGCAAGAAACTCTAAGATACCAGGTTAGGGCATTTATACTTTCCCATTAAAAGACAAGTGGTATTATTATTATTACTATTAGTAGTAGTAATTTATTTTCAGATATTTTTTGTTGTTTGTAATGTTTAAAGTACTGGAAAGAAAATGGCAATTAAAAGATCCTAAATTGAAATGACACATTATGTCTTCTCAAAGTGATTTCTAGGGCCCAATGCTGTGTCAGCCATGTTGAGGTAAAAGGTTGTGTTGGTGTGACAGGAAGACCATTTCCCATTCCAATGGTTTGAGGAAGAGGGAGGTATGGAAAAAGTCAGCCATCCAATAAGGAAACTGCTGAGGTTAGGACAGAAGAGCAATTATGTTTCCACTCTCTCCTTTTGCTACCCCAGCCAGGGGCCCAGAGGTGAAATTAGGCTGTGTGCAAGTGTATTCAGCAAACTGTGAAGCTTCACAAGAATCCAGATAGGCTAAAAAGGGACCAAAGAACATGTCACCCCTGCAGCAGAGCTGAGGTTACCTGTAGAGCATCAAAGCTGCAATAACCAACAAAATCAGCAGGATACTGAGAAGTCCACCGATGGCATAGCTGACGTGCAATCCTTCACCTAGGAGAAGGGAGGAACACCAAGCAAGGACTAAGGACCACTTTCTGGCAGCCAGCTAAGTGGTGACTCTTAGGATTATTATTTCTGTGGATTTAGTCAATGAAAAGAGTTTGCCAACCCTATAAGACTCCTCACAAGAACTAAGAAAGAAATAAGTGGAAACTTAAGGCCATATAAAGCCATATAAAATGGTGGTGCATTCATATCTTGGTCTCAGCACTTGGGAGACAAGGAACAGGAAATTGAAGAGTTTAAGGCCAGTGTGGCCTATATGCTAATAGCCTGTTTCAAGAACAGACAGACAGAAGAGTCTTCTTTTCTACAACAGTTCTATTCTTAGGACCTACCTGGAGCAGCAGGTATAGCTTCATTGGAATGTGTACAGAGCCCCAGCTGAGCGTCCCTTTCAGAGCATCTGTGGGGCATGAGAAAGAGACATGAAGCCTTCTTGGACTCAAAAAGGTCCTCACCCTCTTCCAGGAAGGAGGAAAGGGCTGTGAATAGTGCTTTCACACCTGAAAGACTATCAAGGGGTCAGGGAGATGGCTCAGTAAGTAAAGGTGCCTGCTGCCAAGCCTGATGCCCTGAGTTTGATCCCTGGAATCCATAGGGTAGAAGAGAACCAACTCCTACATCTTGTCCTCTGACCTCTACATGTGCTAGAATATGTGCCTTCAAAATAATGAAATGAAAAAGGTTATGTATTAAGCCAGGCATAGTGGTGCAGGCTTTTAATCCTGGCACTTGTGAGGCAGAAATAAATGGATTTCTGTGAGTTCGAGGCCAGTGTGGTCTGAGGAATAAGTTCCAGGATAGTGAGATCCTGTCTCAAAAAAATAAGAAGGAGAGAGAGAGAGACGGTGGTGGGGAGAATATGGAGAGAGAGAGAATGGAGAAAGAAACCAGTGGTTTCCAGCTACTATGTCATGTTTAAATGTGTTCAATTATTTATTTATTTATTTATTTATTTATTTATTTATTTATTTATTTATTTTGGTTTTTTTCGAGACAGGGTTTCTCTTTGTAGCCCTGGCTGTCCTGGAACTCACTCTGTAGACCAGGCTGGCCCGAACTCAGAAATCCACCTGCTTCTGCCTCCCAAGTGCTGGGATTAAAGGCGAGCACTACCACTGCCCGACTAATGTGTTCAATTATATACCTTTAAAATAGCAGTTTTAGAGTGAGCTAGGCAGAGTTCTAAGGACACCAATTCAAATCTTCCTTTTACTACAAGAATGAATGGAGGCAGCTGCAAACCACACAAATCTGATGGGTTAGCACACAGTTAAAAAATTGTTTTTCCTCCCTCCATTCTTTCACAAGGGACTAAGCAAGACACCCAGAGGGAGTGCGCAGCTGGTGCACTTGCAATGCTCAGAAGGGAGCTCTGGCATATTATGGCACAGAATAGGAGGCACCTCCCAACAGCCTGGAGAAAAGCCATAGACAGCAGAAGAGCATCTGAAACCAAGAAACCAGGAATTGTAACTAGAACTTCTTTGGGAAAGGTCTGAAAAGTGGGCATGGTAAACTTGGAGGACCCTGAGTGAGGACACCCTAAGCTACATAGTGTCCCTATTTGAAAAAATAAATTCCAGGTGGAGTTTTGAGATGTGGGGTGGGTAGGATCAGTGTATACGTTATGAATTTGTCAAAGAATAAGTAAAAAACGAAGGAAGTGCTGATTATGATTGCTATTTTTGTTTCTTCAACTGTAGGACACAAGCACATGAAAACGTCATATTAATTAGGAAAAAGAACAGAGGAGACTTTTTTCTTTTAGCACCTATGTTTCGCTCAGTTTATGTGGGGTTTGTTTTGTTTGTTTGTTTTTTGTTTTTTTATCTTTATACCTTTTATTTTCTTTTCCTCTTGTATTAGCTAGAACTTTCAGTATGAGGAAATATTGTTATCTTGTTTTTTTTTGTTTGTTTGTTTGTTTTTTGGGTTTTTTTTTTTTTTCTTTTTTTTGGTTTTTCAAGACAGGGTTTCTCTGTGTAGTCCTGGCTGTCCTGGAACTCACTCTGTAGACCAGGCCGGCCTCGAACTCTTTTTTTTTTTTTTTTAAGTATATTCCAGCTAACATACTTAAATAGTCAAAACAGGCTATAAAGAACTAACATGGGGCTGAATTCTATGAGCATTAAAAACAAACAAACAAACAACCCCAGAGGGCTCAAGGAGATGATTCACTGGGTAAAGTTCTTGCCAAGAAAACATGAGGCTCTGGACTCGGAGCCCAGCACCCACATGAAAAGCTGGTTGCAGCAGCAAACACCTGGAATCCCTATGCTGGAGAGGCAGAGACAGGAGGAGGATTCATGGAACTTGCTGGCTAGTCAGCCTAGACAATTGGTGAGCTCTAAGGTTAGGGAGAGATTGTGTCTCAAAAAAATAACATGGGAAACAACTGAGGAAGACACTCCACACAGAGCTCTGGCCGCCACATGCACATAGGAGTGTGTATGTACACACCAAGGAAAAAATGTCTGAGGATATTTGTTTCCCAAATAAAACTAGGAACTAGGAGCACAGCTCAGCAGTAGATTGCTTGCCTCGAATGTGTGGAGTTCACACTTCAGCACTGTGAAAACAACGAAAGCTCTAAGGAAAAATCTAAGATTAAAGACGATGGCTAACATTTCAAAGTTAGTCAGAAAGGCACATGTTCACACTTGGGTGTTTGTTTTCTTTATAAACTACACAAAATGCAGAGTCCTGAGCCCATAGCACTTGCATGTGACCATGTGCAAATCTTGGCACTTTGGAGACACTGAACATAGAGTACTTATTTTGGAGTCATTATTTCTGCTTTCAGCTTAATGACCTTTTAAACTATCCTTGCCAGTGCATCAAATTTAATGAAATATATTTTATGCTTGCTTTGAAGACTATAATATGATTACATTTGCTTATTTGATAATGGTATGTGTTTGTGTGTATATTGTGTGCACATGCATATATGTGTATTTTATTTGAATGCTGAGATTGTTATAAGCTAAGGCTATCACATTTAAGTTATAATGTTATAATGCAGATACTAGTTTAGTGTTGTATTAAATATTTAATCTCAATCAGGGGTTTCTACTAGGACAAAACCCTAATACTACACTGGTGACATGAGAGCAAAGGAAGATGGACAGATGGAATGCAGGAAGGAGCCGCCTCACTAGTGATTTCTCTAGGAAGCTGTTTTTAAGCTTCTTGCTCTCAGAAATGAAAAGAGCATCAGGGTCCAGGAGATGGTTCAGTGAATAAGAGTACTTGCTATGCAAGCCAGAAGACCCAAGTTCGGATCTCCAGCACTCATGTAAAATGCTGGGTTGGCTGCACATGCCTATAATCCTACCAATGGGGGGCACAGACAGGAGAATCACTGGGCACCAGCCTAGTCAAAAAGACAGTGAGCTCCAGGCTCAGTGAGAGACCCTGTCTAAGAGAATAGAAATAGAGGATACCTGTTATTCTCCTCTGTCACACACACATGTTCCGACGTGTGTGGCTCTTGAGTACACACAGACACACTTTAAGAAAGTAAAAGGGATTCATTTGCTGCAATCTACATTTAAAAAGCACTCCGGCTGGGCAGTGGTGGCACACACCTTTAATCCCAGCACTTGGAAGGCAGAGGCAGGCAGATTTCTGAGTTTGAGACCAGCCTGGTCTACAGAGTGAGTTCCAGGACAGCCAGGGCTACACAGAGAAACCCTGTCTTGAAAAAACAAAACAACAACAACGAAAAATCACTCCGTGTCCCACATAATAGGGACCGGTGGTTAATGATGTGATGTATCTCCATCTGCCAGATTATGAAGTTGGGACAATACTTTTGTACAAGGAGGGTATGGTGATCTGAATCCAGACTCAATCCTGTATTGACCCTACTTACCTTCCTTCTGCCCCCTCCAGAGATGTGCGGGTCCTGGTGGTAGAAGAATGTAAGGTGGTGGGCAATGTGTTGGGTAGCACTGGGCTCTTTTCATTCGTGCTGGTAGCTCTGGGAGCAGGAGGCACGAGGCCAGGTACTGGAGAGAAAAGAGGATTGAAATGGACTACTAGAAGCCTATATGTGGTTCAAGGGTAGCAGCTAGAAGTCCTGACAGAATCCTTCAGATGCCCTAATCCCTGGTACTCTCATTTATTGCTATAAATTTAAATGGGATTTGGATTTACCATTAGTGATTCTAGAAAAAATTGCTGGCACACAAATATTAGGAACAGAGATGATGATCTGGTGATCCCCAGCAAGACATCGGGAGTCTAGACTTCTGTTCTAAGAAATGCCAGAGGCCAGACAGAGCCAGGCCCGAGCATCGTGAAGCCCAAGTATACTGTTCATTTACATCATGCCACTGTGATGCTCCCTAAAAGCACACTGTTGAGGTTGCCAGCCCCTCCCTTTTCATGGGCTCTGTTGTCCCAAGAAGCTAATCTATCCAACTCACCAAGGGAGCAGGGATGACTGTCTGGCTCATCGGGACAGGCACACACAAAGTCAGAGGCTCTGGCAAAGCAGAGGTGAGTACAGCCACCATTGTTCACACCACAGGCATTGGTCCCTGGAGGCAAAGCAGATGTGTCTGGTCTAAGACAGAATAGGATCTCCCAGTCTCACACTTCTCAAAAGGGAGGAAATCTGGGGCTATCTCACTCCAAGGACAATAGGGCAGGAAGGGATGATCACAAAGGGGCAAAGGTCTAAAAACATGAAACAGGAGCCAAAAGGTTTTCTTGTGGCTCTAATTATGTTGGCCACTAACATCCCTTGGGATGACCAGAGCCAGCCCCACCAACTGTGAGGAAAGGGGCTCGGTGCCTAAGGGCCCACCTGTCTGCCGCTGAGGGGACACCACGATGATATCCATCAGTCCTTCCACATTGGCCAGCACTGTCTCCTTGTTGCGGCCTGAGTACTTGTCGACACGCTGGATGGATTTGGTCTGCCAGTCTGTCCAGTAGATCCACCTGTCCTGCTACTCGATAAGGAATCCAAAAGAAGATGTATTCAGCAGTCAGACCCCAGTGCCACTTCTGTGCCTCAGTGTGTGCTATCCCACTGCTGAAATGCCTTCTGTGACTGACTTTCTAAATGAATGCTACGCACCGCTAGATATCACTCAGGAAATCACTACAGACTCAGAGCACGTCAATAAACTCCGTGTTGTTCTGCACCATGCAGCTACTTCCACATGCAGTTTTGACACCAGGTAGTAACTTGTTTGTATTTCTATCTGTTCCGCCCTACTCGGGTACTTGTTGTTTTGTTTGATTGATTGTTTATATTCTTTGTTTTTGTTTATTGAGCTCTCATGTAGCCTAGATTGGTCTTGAACTTACTATGTAGTTGAGAGTGGTTTTGAACTCCTAGTCCTCCTGTCTCCACCTCCCAAGTGCTAGAATTGTAGACACACCTCACAATGCCTAGCTTTTTTTTCTTTTTTTTAAACAGTCTTGCTATGTAGCCCAAGTTAGTCTGGAACTTACTGTGTAGCTCAGGTAGGCCTCACACTCAATAACCTATTGCCTCTTCCTCCCAAGTGTTAGAGTTACAGCCATATGCCTCCAGTGGCTGTGACACTACAGATTTTTTTCTTCCCCTCTTTTGTGGGAGAGGTTGCAAGGGTGGAGGTCAGGTAAGAGGAGATGGGAGATGATTGGGGTGCATGAAGTGAAATTCACAAAGAATAAACAATAAAGTTTTTAAAAATTAAAATTTTAAATAAATAATAATTTTAAAAAAATGAATGTGCGGGCTGGGAGAGATGGCTCAGCTGTTAAGAGCACTAGCTGTTCTTCAAAGCTCCTGAGTTCAAATCCCAGCAACCACAAGGTGGCTCATAGCTATCTGTAATGGGGTCTGCTGCCCTATTCTGGTCGGTCTGAAGACAGCTACCGTATATTCATATCCATAAAATAAGTAAATATTAATAATAATAAAAAAAAGGAATGTGTTTGGTTCATCTCCGAGTCTGTAGCACCCACAGTGAGTCCTCAGTCAAATAAGCGAATAGCTCACTACCCAGCAAATAAGAATCCAGAAGTTCATTTCAGCTTTTGCTGTATGGGTCTTTTTGTTCAAAATCCTGACTCAAACCCTCTGCTTATTTTCATGGACAGCTTCCTGATAATGCACTGGAAGTGACATTCTCAGCCAAGGGTGAGAGGGGGAATGAAAGTATTATTCTCTTCCTCCTCAGTGGTAGAATGTTAGAAATTCTGGAAGACATTTGTAGATTGAGAAAATATATTCAGTGTCAGCCTATTGCCAGGCAAATTCAGACAAACCCTTTTTGGTGGGTAAACATCAAATACACAGTACAGGGTTGGGGGTGTAGTTTTGTGGCAGAGTGCTACAGGTACAACCCAGCATTAAAAAAAAAGATGTTTGTCAAGCATGAAGAACTTAAGTGTCTGAGACTCTGTTTTAGACTCAGTGTTCATTATTATGCCAACTTCTCTTCTTTCCTCTCCCTCTCTCTCTCTCTCTCTCTCTCTCTCTCTTCTCTCTCTCTCTCTCTCTCTCTCTCTCTCTCTCTCTCTCTCTCTCTCTCTCTCTTTTAGATATGGTCTCATACAGCCCAGGCTAGTATCAAACTAGCTATGTAGTTGAGGATAACTTTGAATCCTCCTGCCTCTACCTCCTAATTGTTGGAATTACCACCATATGCTACCACAGGTTACCTGTTGTGTGGAACTATCCCGAATAAGGCTAAGAATAATTGAACTAATTACATGTGATAGGTAGTTAATCTCTGTTTTGATTCGAGACAGAGTCTTATTAAGGATTCTCTGCTAGCACAGACCAGCTTGACTTTGAACTCAGAGATCCATAAGCCACCTCACCTGACTTGATGGTTAATTGTGACTGTTAAGCTGATGGGATTTAGATCATCATGGAAACAAACTTCAAGGCATGCCAGTGAGGTTGCTAGAGTAAGTTAATTAAGGTGGGAAGACTCACTCTAAATGTGAGCAGACTGGAGTCTTGGGCTGGATAAAAGGAGAGAGGTAGCCAGGCACAGCACCCACCAATGTCTGTCTCCCGACTGCAGGTACACTGTGAATGGCTGCCTCCTGCTCCTGCCGTCATGTCTTCCCTGTTATGATGGACTGAATCTTTGAACTGTGAGCCAGAATAAATGTGGGTGCCAAGGCCTGTGCATCTAGCTAGTCAGAGCCCCGGTCAGAACCAAGGAGCCGGGAACAAGCTGGACTGGGCGCTGTTTTCTAAATATCACCCCTACAAAACTTCCTTAATTTGCTCTTGTCAGTAAGCAATTAATACATTGCATCTAGTGTTTATAGAATGCCACGTCCCAGGCTGACACTAGTGCATACTTCAAGTGGATGCTATTATTAAACCAACTTGTTTTATAGGTAACTACAGCCTACAGAGGTTCTGTGTCCTGTTATTTACCAAGGTAGGCTTCAGGCTCATTGTGAAGGCATGCAAACACTTACCAAATAGCTGGCCACCTCAAACCTCTCACCTTTAGCTACTCTGATCAACTTTAACTAAGTGAGCTAAAAGCGCAGCAGTAGATTCAATTGAGGAACTTATCAAAATTCCATGTTCTTGGGCTCAGTTATCACAAAGCAACTTCTCTATGGCCAGGACCCCAGCACTTATGTTCTAACAAGCGCCACAGCTAATTCTGTGCACCTCTGTTTGAGAGCCAGGCCTACAAATGATAGAACTTGGAAGTGCTGAGCCAGGATAGCAGAGTACTTAGTGGCTTATTATCCCCAGGAAACACCCTAGTCAGGGAGGTCTAGTTACCTCTCTCCTGAGCCAGTACCTGTGTGAGGGCAAAGGGGTGGGACACGTGGCTGACCAAGACCTGCCTCAGCTTCCCATTGAGGTCAGCACTCTCGATCCGATCCAGATGTGCATCCACCCAGTAGATCCTGCCAAGAGAAAGAGAAGGGGAACAGATGGTTCTTCCCCATAAGGAACTTCCTGTTCCTCCCTGAGCTGAACTGGCAGGTGCCGTGCAATCAGGAAACACTCCTGATGAGGGGACATCATGAGCCCTACAGCTAAAGAATGAAACGTAACTCATAAGCAGGAAGGTGGAGCTGCTCTGTGGAGACACAAAGAATCTAAGACCACCCACAGCCTTTTCCTTCACAACTTGATCACCCCTTGGATCCTATCCAGAAATCTAAGCCTAAATTTTTATAAATGGTCTTCAGAAAGGGCTCAGGTCATGTGACTTTAACCAATGTTAAAAGAAGAGGTCTTCCTACCAGCTCTCCAGGTGACCTGACCTAAATTCTTTTCCCCTGGGGGAAGGAGGGGAAAGTCACCCTCCTCTCCCTTTCGAATTTTTTTTTCCTAATCTAGAGGAGAAATTGCCAATCCCAGCAACTATTGCTTCCGCGGGTAACCGTCAAATCTAAGACCCTAAATGATGTGGAAATAGGACACATTCTATCTACTAATGGTCTTTAGAACTTGTAACCCAAAGAGACCAAAGCCAGCTGAAGGCCCAGGGCTGGATTCAGCAAGCCCCGTGCTGACTTACCCTTCTCATTGTTTCCTCTTCCTTATCTGTCCAGGAGTTTTCCATCTTTTTCCCCATGCCACTCTCTGTCGTCTCCTCGGCCCACCCCCATTTCCAGGAGACTTTGGGACAGGGTCCTCACCTGCGGGTATCGTAGTCCAAGGTAAGGCCGTTGGGCCAGCCTAGGTCTGTGTTGACGAGGACCTTCCTCTCAGAACCATCCAGGTTTGCCCGTTCAATCTTGGCAATGTGGCCCCAGTCTGTCCAGAAGAGGTACCTAAGATACAATAGCGCCACTGTCACAAAGCATGAGGAGATGGTGCAAAGAAGTTGGCAAAATATAGTGCCTACACCAATCCATTAATCTGTAAGCACCTTCTGGAGTTGCTTTTCTACCACTCCCTTCTAGCCCAGATCTCTTTCCTGCTAGACGTGAACTTACCCCTTTCTAGGGAAAACAGCAATGGCCCGGGGCTCGTCTAGACTGTTGTTGATTAGCACTTTTCGACTGGAACCATCTAGCCGAGATGCTTCGATGGTATTTCGGCCTGTATCTGTCCAGTACAGGTTTCTGGCAACCCAGTCCACTGCCAGCCCATCAGTGGTCTTCAGCCCATGCCCAATAACAGTCTCCATATTGCTGCCATTCAGGTCTGCTCTCCTTGGGAACAATGTAGGGTTGTTTGAGTAAACAGACTAACCAGAAATCATACCCTGAATCTCACTATAAGTTCTATAGAGACAGACACAGTATGTTCCTCAGTACCCGGCATGGTAGGTGCTCAATACAGGCAGAATGAATGAGAGAGTGAATTCTTAAGAGTGTTTCCTGCAAAGTGAAAGTAGTAGAGGGTTTGGATGCAAGTCTTGCCATAGGACAAATTAAATTATTCCTAATATATCCTGCGAAGACACAAGGATTGCTACCTGGGGTGACTCTGATACAGGTAGATTGGGGCTGAGAGTGTAGTTCAGTGGTAGAACGCTGGCCCTGTTCAGTCTCTAGAACAAAGCAAAGTAAAGATTCAAAGGAAAGGTTTGCTAAAACCAATCTGTGCTATTAAACAGAGACTAATGCATCAGGAATAAGGATCATATCATAGTCACCTGGGGGATTTCTCTAAATTGTACACACCACATGAGATCTGAATACACCCTCAGGAGATCAAAGGCAAAGATTTCTATATGCCATCTAAGAATTTCTGCCATGATGAGTTTCTTTTTTTCTTTTCTTTCTTTTTCTTGGTTTTTCGAGACAGGGTTTCTCTGTGTAGCCCTGGCTGTCCTGGAACTCACTCTGTAGACCAGGCTGGCCTTGAACTCAGAAATCTGCCTGCTTCTGCCTCCCAAGTGCTGGGATTAAAGGCGTGCACCACCATCGCCCAGCTCAAGGTGAGTTTCTTGTATTGGCATAACATCATATTCTTGAGTTGTGTTGAAATAAGAAATATAAAGAGCAATAAAAATAATAGCAAAAAAAGTCACTCAAAATATCCTGGTAAAGCAATATAAAACTTAATGTTGGGCTAAGGTCTCTACACTGCAATATAGATTCCAACTTTTCACCAGCCTGCCTTAGAGGATTCTTAAGAGTCCCCTCAGGACCTAACACTTAGTGTGGAAGCTCTAGGTTCCCATCTTGGCATTATGTTTGTTTGTTTAATATACCAGGTTTCTGGGAGATATACATATACATATACATATACATAACATACATACATACATACATATATATAATTTTTTTTTTCTTTTTTTGAGATGGAGTCTCATGCAGCCCAAGCCTTGAGCTAGCTCAATATATAGCCAAAGATGGCCTTGAACTTGTGATCTTTCTGTTTCAAGTGCCCACTTCAGGCAGTGCTGAGACTCCAGCCTAGTGTTTTGTGCATACTTCACAAGCACTCTGAGCTGCATCCTGCTTATTGTTTTTGAGACAGGAGGTTGCTACATTGTCCAGGCTGATCTTCAACTCACTGCCTTCCTGCCTTGGCCTCTTGAGTGCTGAGATTATAGGTGGGGAACCACCATAACCAGCTCTGCTCTTAATTTTTTGAGATGGGACCTTGCCCACATTGGCCTCTAACTAGCAATCTTCCAATCTCAGGCTCCTGAGTAGCTTTACAGTCACCAAACCAGAAAACGAGCAATAGAAGTGTGGACTGCTGTGAAGTGCTCAGAAATCTAACTCCACGTCTAAACGGCCAAGCCATCCAGTTCGCTTATTTGTCAACAGAGAGTGTAATCTCACACATGACTGCTCAGGATCAGGTCTATGTCCCCCTGGCTGGTTCCAGTGCCACTCATACCTGATAACATCCAGGAACACATCTGTGTAATAGACCTTTCCATCCATACTGTCATAGTCTAGGGAGATGACATTGTTGAGCCCAGGAACAGGAACATGCACGTCTGTGTGGTCATCGGTGTCCAGTGAGATACGGCGAATGGAGCCTCGGCTAGAGAAGAGCAGGTAGGTCTCTGGAGAGGGGTCACAGGTCTTCCCATCTCCCTTCAGCTGAATGCCAGTGGGGCAGGCACAGGAGAAACCAGAAGGCCGAGGTAAACAGAGGTGGGAGCAACCGCCATTTCTCGAGCCACACTTATTAAAACCTGGTAAGAGAAGAGCATCAAGCATTCACACCCAGCCTGGGAGGTAAGAGCTTTCACACCCAGTCTGGGAGGCTAGTAGACTCTCATAAAGGACCTCTTTGGAGGTAGCATCATAGACCTGTGGTGCCAGCCATACCTAGAGGGACAAAAAACTTATCCGGGAAGTGGAGCTCAGGAAGTCTCTCTGATTGTAAGTAACTCTGTGCCCTGGCTATATTCTGCTGTTGTGATAGCCTCAGAAATCCAGGGGCCCTGATTCAAGAATCCTAAGATCTTCTCACCCAGTGGCTGTGCCCGGTCAACAGCTTGGATGTCCATGAGGCCTGGCAGGTTGGACCTCACAAGGATGACATTGCTGCCAGTATTCTTGTCAGCTCGGTGGATGCTACGGGTCTGCCAGTCAGTCCAGTAGATATAGGAGTCAAGTAGAGTGAGGCCATACGGGTGCTGGACTGGTGATACCAGTGTATGCCGATTGGCACCATTCAAGTCAGCCACCTCAATTCTCTGTGGAGGAGATTGTGGGGAGGTAGCTATTAGCTCACCGGGGCCTTCACTGAAGATCCCGAATAGTTCTCTTCCATTTTCCCAGGCTTCTGGGAAGTTGGGGCAGGGCTCTCACCTCAGTATGAGCATCAGCCCACAGCAGTTGGGAGCTGGTCTTGTCCACAGTCAGCCCATTAGGCCACCCTAGGTTGTTGTTGATGAGCACAGTACGGTCTGAACCATCCATTCCGGAACGTTCTAATTTGGCATTCTCCCCCCAGTCTGTCCAGTACATGAACCTGATGGAGGAAGTAAAGCAGCTGGCTAATCTAATAGCTCCCATAGTCTGTGAATGTCAAACATACTGTGCGTTCCTACAGTATGTCAAACACTTCACATACATTATCGTGTCCTCAGAAGGGTGGGTGACAAGGTGTGCATTTTTACTGTCACCCTTGCTTGACGGGAGAAAAGCTGATAAGGATCAGAGATTTTAAACATTAGATCCAAAGTGAGGAAGCTAATACACATGAAAGAATTTAAATCTTGGTCTCTCTGTGTGTGCCTTTGTGTATACAGACGCATGCCCCTGTGTGTGCACGTGAGGCTTGAGGCCAGAGGTGGATGATCCTCACTCATTTTCTACATTTAAAAAAATTTTTTTTTCTTTTTTTTTTTTTTGTTTTTGTTTTTTTTTTCGAGACAGGGTTTCTCTGTGTAGCCCTGGCTGTCCTGGAACTCACTCTGTAGACCAGGCTGGCCTCGAACTCAGAAATCCGCCTGCCTCTGCCTCCCAAGTGCTGGGATTAAAGGCGTGCGCCACCACCGCCCAGCTTTTTTAAAATTTTTAACATAGGATCTTTCAATGAACGTAGAGCCCACGGGTTCAGCAAGCCTTGCTGGCCAGCAAGCTTCAGGGTTTCTCCTGTGTCTGCCTCTCCAGTACTAGATCATAGGCACATATCACTGTACCTAGCTTTTTATTTGGTCACTGGGTCTTCATGCTTGTATAGCAAGAACTTTATTAAAGTGATGGATTCCCCCCAGTCCTTGAATCCTGTCTACTAAAGGCAAGGCTCACGCTTTGAAGTTGTACATTATGCTGACACAATGAAAGAAGTTGCAAGGGAGTGTGGAACAGTCCGGGGTCGGGGATTAGTCTCTGTGACCTCCAGGGTTCACAGTGCTCCTGTAACCCATTTCCCGCTGTGTACCTTCACCTATCCATAGTCTCGGCTAAGCTTGGCCCACTCAGCTACCCAGAGTGATAAAGCCAGCTCTCACCCCATTTCATGGTATAGTACAATGGCCCGGGGACTGTCAAGGTTCTGCCACACCAACACTTTCCGCATAGACCCATCCAGGTTGCCAACTTCAATCCGATTCGTTCCTGTGTCTGTCCAGTACACTTTCCGGCCGATGGCATCCACTGCAAGTCCATCTGTGGTCTGCAGACCTGCAGGATGTTGGAAGAGCACACTGACTCCTGCCTTAAGGCAGATGGGATATTTCCCAGCTCTTTAGCCAGACAGGTGGCCCTCGGGTTGGGAGGAAGGCTCACCTGTGGTGATGATGTCCTCATGCTGTGAACCATCCAGGCTGGCACGGCTGATCCTGTGCAGTGTGCTGTCAGACCAGTACACTTTTCCTGAGAGGGAAGGCTTGACTCAACCCAGGTCCTGCCTGCCCACAGTGGCACCCACAACTGATTCAGAGCCTGAGATACCAGGGCAGTCAGAGCCCTAGAGACCTTAACAGGGGAAATGGATGTAGGTGGAGGGATGTCATAGCACGGCAGCTCTTGGCAAAGACAAGCAAGAACAGAAGGCAAAGGTGGAAGAAGAAAGGACAGTGATGGCTTTTGATTGGGCATAGAAATACAGATGAGAACAAGAGTCACACAGACCTTCCAGTGGGTCCACTCCAATGGCAATGGTGTTCTTCATGGTCACGTTGATGGGTACCACCACATCGGCAAAATAAGGGATGTCCAAGGAGACCATGCGAACATCAATCCTCCTGGCGAAGATGAGGAAACTGTTCATGCCTGCCCAGGTGGAGAGAGAAGGAGGGAGGACAGTCACTCTAGCAGAGACACTAAGAAGATTTGGAGGCAGACAGACTGAAGCCCAAGGCCTGACACTATTGATTTAGTGGTATGAGCCTAGGTAAATTACTGAAATTAGTTAAGCCTGTTCCGTACGATGGGGATAATAAAGGACAAGTACAAGAATGAAAAGAAATTGTGTACATATATAAAACAGTGAGCATTAGGCTTCACACGTATGTATACATGGTGCTTCCTCTTTGGGTATTAGGAGGGCTTGAAAAAGGGGCCTCATATGGCTTAGGCTGGCCTTGACCTTGCTTGTGGATGAGGAGAGTCTTCAACTCCTAATTCTCCCAAGTGCTGGGATTACGGTTGTATACCACCCTGCCCGCCTCACCTCTTCATTTATTCTATGGAAGGAGGTGTGGCAAGATGACTCAGTGGGTGAAGGTGTTTGTACTAGCTGGATGGCCTGAATTCAGTCTCCAGGATCCATATGATGGAAGGAGAAACCAGACTACCTCATGCTATCCTCTGACAGACAGACAGACAGACAGACAGACACACACACACACACACACACACACACACACACACACACAAAGCTTAAGAAAAGGAGTAAAAGGGTCCCAGAAAGCTTCATTCACCAGCTGAGAGGCGTTCAGATTCCTTACAAGGTTAGAGTCCAAGCCTTCCACACAGTAGCCTTAGGCCCTACTTCTGGGATCCTCCCATGAGAATGACACACAGGTCCTATGCTTACAAAACTGGCACATTTAAGGAAGAGAGGGTTCCCGTGCATTGTTGATAGGACACATTTTTACATTTATTTTACCAAGTTTCTACAACAGGAGTGTCCTGTTCCAAACAAATTATCATATTGTAACTTTGCAACAGGTGAGACTATTGAGACAGGACAGTCTCTCTAATATCCAGGACGATCATGAGAAACAATGGGACCTGGTCTCCATCCTGCCTACCTGCTCCTTCCCCTAAAAGTCCTCACTCTTCCACGAATTCTCTGACCATATCGGAGGATTCCTGCAGAGAAGGGACAGCCCCTTTCCGCCCAAACAGGCCATGCTTTGACTCACCTGGTGAGCATGTCTTGCCATCAAGCAGCAGGTTGATACCTGTGGGGCAGGTACAGCTGAAGCCGTTTGGATTTGGGGACCTGAGACACAAATGGCTGCAGCCACCATTCTCCACAGCACACGGTGTTGTCACTGTATAGAGAGGGGGAGCTGTCAATGGGGCAGCTAGGGAATAAAAAAACTGAAGGAGAAGCCAGCAGCTGTTGATGGCTGCTTACCTGGAGGCCTCTGGCGGTGGAAGACATGTATGTCCATAAGATTCTCCAGGTTCTCCTGAAGTGTCTCCCGGTCTAGCCCAGTCAGCCGGTCAGCACTTTGTATACTCTTGGTCTGCCAGTCAGTCCAATAGATGCGCTGTCCATATAGAGTCAGCCCAAAAGGATGGGGGAGTTGACTTCCAATTAGTACCTGGAAGGCCCCAACACTTGTATCATGAAACAGTTAAGGGATCAGGCAAGAGCTTAGCAACTTCCTGTGATGTGGAACTTGTCTCTTTCAGCTCGTGTCTGCCAGAGTGTGTTAACACCTATCTAAGTGCCGTGTGACTACTGGAAAATGTCATTTACATATCTCCAGTGTATCTTAGCTCAAGTCACAAAAGGAAAATTAGCAACTTTATAGTGGATACCACCTTGACCGAGCAATCAAAATAAATACCGTAAGAAAGGGATTTTTCCGTTTTGAAAATGGAAAGTCTGGCCAGCAGGATGGTTCAGTGGATAAAGGTGCTTGCCACCAAATATAGTGACCTGAGTTCAATCTCTGGACTTCATGTGGTGGAAGGAGAGAATCGACTCCTACAAGCTGTCTTCTGACTTCCACATATGCACTGTAGTGCACACAAACTAAGTAAACAGTTTTGTTTGAAATACAAAGGTTAAGAAAGTCTGAGGAAGAAATAAGATTAGAGGATAGAGAGACAGTGATCATGAGCTGGGCATGTTGGTACAGGCCTGTAGTCCCAGAACTGAGAAGGGTCAGACAGGGGGGTTGCCCAAGTTTGAGGCCAGCTTGGGCTACATAGCAAGGCCTTGTCATCATAGCAAGACCCTAGGGAGGCTGGGGTAGGGGCGGGATCACTAAATGCAATGAGTGATTCTGGATTAGATATTGGAGTAAAAGAGAAAAAAATTAAAATTATTAAAAGGCATTACTGAAGAAACTGGAAATGAACTTAAAGAGTATGGATTGCACAGTAATACTATGTCAACACTGTTTTTTTGTTTGTTTTTCAGTGTGTGTGATATCTATATGGGTACATGCCACGTTCCTGTGTGAAAGTCAGAGGAGAACCTCATGTGTGCGTCCACCAGGGTCTCACGTTGTTTTTCTGCTGTATATGCCAAGATAGCAGGCTTAGGAGCTTCTGGGATTCATGTGTCTCTGCCTCCCATCTTCCCTTGGGGGTCCCAGGATAACAGACACTCATGCTACTCTGCATAGATTTTATGTGGGCATCGGGATTTGAACTCGGGTCCTTATGCTTATATGGCTGATACTTTTATCTTCTGTGCTATCTCCAAGCTCAATTTTACCATATAAGTTTCATAAGAAATATGCGCTGGAAAATTTTTGGAACTATGGCAGAATGTTTCCAATTTAATCTCAGATGATTCAGAAAAATAATTGTGTGTGTGTATGTTTATATTTGTGTGTGTGTGTGTATGTATGTATGTGATGGATGGATGGATGTGGAGAGAGAGGAGGGAAAAAGAGGGAGAAAGGGAGAGAGGAAGAAAGAGAATTGTATTGGAAGTATGGCAAAATATTATTCCTCTTATACTCTTGCAGTTTTCCTGAAAATTGGAAATGATAACAATATAAACAATAGCAAAAGGGAGGCAACTCCGTCATTGGTCAGGTGCGTGTGATAGGTGATTGATTACCATTAGTTGCAATGGAGATTAGGAAAGCCTCTGTGTGTGTGTGTGTCTGTGTGTCCAGCCCAAAATCCACCCTAACTCCTAGTAGGCTTGAATCATCAACCAGCAGCCCTGTGTCCCCTGGAGCCATTCTTAGAGAAATAGCACCTGTAACATACTGGTCCCATAACCTCTGGGTCCCCTTAGCTCCTGTTAGCTGCCAGCCAGAGAATGCTGTCCTGGAGGCTTCCAGAGCATGGGAAGATGCTTTGGTGGCACCTTTACCTTCCTCTTGCTGCCATCCAGCCCAGCAAATTCAATAGTCTTCATGCCGGCATCAGCCCAGTACAGCCGCTGGGACCCATAGTCAATAGCTAATCCGTTAGGCCATGTCAGATTCGAAGAGATGATGACTTGTCGGCTGGAGGCATCCATGCCAGCTCGTTCAATCTTGGGGCTTGCACCCCAGTCAGTCCAATACATGTACCTGGAGATGAGCAAAGGGGTTCTTAGACTTCCAGTTAGTATCCAGTGTCGGGTTTCAGCGTGCTTCACTGAGACTGCTTCAAAGCATATGTGAGGTCGAGGGGTCAATCCCCAGCATGGAAGAGATACTGATGAGGATGCAGGGTCCTCAAAGGCTTTTAGGGGTTCTGCTGCAAGAGTTACCCCAAGTCTGGGCTCAGAGCTGTCCCTGAAGGCCTTATATTTTCCATCACTATCGAAAGGTACCACAGAGTCTTGATAGATGGGTGGCCAAGGCTTACAGAGTATGTAGCAGAGGAGGCCGCCTTGGAAGTGAAGAAAGAAGTGGGAGACTGAACTCTGTGTGTACTAACTACCACGCCCAGCAAACGCGTTCTCTTGACTACACGGATTAAATAATTCTGACCCGCAAGTTCACAGAATTCTATGTGACTGAAGAAGAGCACGGCAGGACTGTGTATTGCGGTGAGGAACCTCTGAAGGGTATTTAGCCAAACTGAAGTGTAGCTTTTTGGGGGGATGGAGTGGGGTTTTTGTTTGGTTTGGTTTTTGAGATAAGATCTCATACAGCCCAGGCTAGTCTTGAACTTGCTAAGTAGCCAAGGACAACCTTGCATTCCTGATCCTCTTGCTTCCACCTCCCACGTGCTAGGATTACAGGTACCTATCTGGTACCAAAATGATGTCACTTTTATAAAACCCAAACTGCTACCACTACAACCGTCGCCACCACCAATATTTGTGGGCATTTAGAGCAAAATATATTTCAGAAAATATGTCCTAAGATGTTAACAATGATTATGCTGAAGGCAAGAATTTTGCTTTCTACAAATTTAATATTCTTTAATAATGAAACTGCTTTTATAAGCAAACAACAATAAAAAAAATCTTTTAAAAGAAAATTAAAAACTTAAAAGTTTCTCTTGCCAGAGAGAAGACAGCGATTTCACACCCCCTCTCTGCCCATAGCACATTCACAGATCTGGCTGGCCCCTCTCCATAATCTCCAGATACCTGTCTTGTACCCAATTCTTGGGGGGGTTGGGGCTCAAAAGGGACAGCACATACCCGCCCATGGGCTCTACCACGATATCCCGAGGACGGTCAAGGTTCTCCCAGATGAGCACTGTCCTCATGCTGCCATCCGTGTTAGCCACTTCGATCCGGTCTGTACCTACCAAGGAATAAGGGAAAAAAATTAATTCCGAGCTTACTCATTCCTTCTCCCCCAACCCCTGCCTAGCACGGAGCTCTGTATGTGCTAAATGCTTGACAAGGATTTTGTGGTGAACACACAATGGATATTTAGTGACTGAAACTAAGAAAAAAAAAAAAAAATCAAGGCAGTGATTAGTTTCACTCCTTGGAATAGCACAAGTTTCTTAACCTAGGAAGCCCACTCCATCCTATGGTTCAAGGCAAGGATTCTCAGATTTCAGTGCACACAAAAATGAGAAGAGCTCGTTAAAATACAGATTCCTGTGGCTGGATTGAAGGCTCAGGGGTGCTTGCTGCTCTTGCAAGGGACCCAGGTTCAGTTCCCAACACCCACATTGGGTGGTTCAAGACTGCCTGTAACTCCAGTTCCAGGGGTTCTGACACCTTGTCTGGCTTCCATGGGCACCTGTACATATCTGGTCTACATACATACACTCAAGCACACATGTACACATAAACAGATCTTTAAAGATTCTTCCAATTAACTCCTCAAGATTTTGAGTAAGTCAGGGGTTCAGGATTTAAATTTCTGACAACTTCCCAGGACATGCAGATGTTGTTGTTCTAGAAACACACGTTGAAGAACACTAGTTTAGAGGTATTCCTTTTCTCTCCCAAGCCTCTACCCCACTAAGACTCATAGAAAAATGCCTATTTTGTCTGGACATTCATGGAAAAATAAAAACAGGTTATAAGCTGTCTAAGATGCCTCAAAACATTTAAAAGCACCAAGTATAGCACAAAAGAAGTTGCAATTTAGATAAGTACTAAAGACTCATATGTATACTCAGAAGACTCAAGAAAGCCAGGCCATGGCTCCCTATACATACCTGCATCTGTCCAGTAGAGCTTGTTGGTGACCCAATCAATTGCCAGGCCAGCAGGGCTCTCCAAACTAGTATCTACTACCACCTGGGCAGGAAGCAAAGCTGTATCACTCTCTGGACTCCTATTGCAACTCTGGAGCCCAAATTCCACCAACTGCAAGGAATGGGAAAACGCTTCCCCTCCTGGAGGGACTGGATCTGTGCAGCCCTACCTCCTGTCCAGTTCCATCCCACTTGGCCCTGCTGATGGTATCAGTGCTGACATCTGTCCAGTACACATGGTCATCCCGGGAGTCCCAGTCAAGGGCCACAGCACTGCGCACGTCAGCCAGTGGGATGACATCGTCGGACAGGTCCTCTGTGTCGAAGCTGATCCGACGGATGTCCATCCTTCGGGCAAAAAGCAGGAACTTGTCAAGACCTGATCAAAGGCCGAGAGGGGTCTCTTTTAATGCTCTAAATCCAGTAACGGTGACAGACACAGATGCTCGCCTGTGTGACACCTGGTTCAATCACACTTCCTGGGACCTGCTGCCTGCCCCTTGCCCCCTACTCTTCATACTGCAGGTGTCCTGAAGCCCAGCCCTCCATGTGGGATTGACTTTAGAGTCCAGTGGGAACAGAGTTTACCCCACTGCTTAGGTGTCTATCAGTTTCATTTGAACCGTTCTGAGTTCTCTTGAGCAGTTCCAGTGCTGTCACTGGGCCACTGCTCACTCCCAGTTTACTTCTGAGACTTTTATTCTATTTCAGTTCTTCTGGTTTTTTGCTTCCCCGAGATAGTAATACTATATTGCCCAGGTTCTTTTCAAACTCCATCCTCCTGCCTCAGCCTCTTAAATGCTGGGATTAGAGACATGCTACAGGGCTAAAGTTTCTGCTTCTATTCTATCGTCTAGAACGATCCTTCCATCTGCTGTTCTCTTCACAGATTAGCCAATGATGACTGCTTACTAAGCTCCTTCCTTGCCAGGCCCTGGGCTTTGTGTTTAGAAAGGCTGAATGCCTCATATAGACACACAATGTCGTTTTTCTCGCCATGAAGAAAAATAAAATTATGAACCTCGCAAGACAATGAATGGACCTGAAATGTATTACATTATTAAATGAGGTGACCCAGACTCAAAAAGTTAAAACAAGAAAACACATTCTTTTTCATATGTGGATCCTAACTGGCAATGTTAAATACATGTGTAAGTGGCTATGAACGAGGGCATAGGCTATGAACTTAGATAGGAGATAAGCTGTTGAGAAAAGGGGGGAGTCGGGCTGGAGAGATGGCTCAGCCGTTAAAGGCTAGGCTCACAACCAAAAATATAAGAGAAAAGGGAGGGAGTCAAAGAGCATGTGACCTCAGAGCAGAAAAGAGGCCAAGAGAAGTAAAAGGGTCGGGGGCGGGGGAATGGGCAAGAAGTCAGAAGGAGAAACAGTAAAACCAAATTTTGTTTGCAAAATGCCATAATAAAGCCTAATTCTTTTGTATGCTAAAAGGAAAGAAAAAAAGGAAAAAGAAAAAGAAAAAACAAGGTCAGTGCCTCATACCAATGCTTTGTGGTACATGTTATTCTTGCTCCCGTTTTCAGAAGAGCATCTGAGGCTGACAGAGATCAGGGAAGATGCTCAGGGTTCTATGGCTGTGGACCAGAAGTGGGGCTCAGGCCTGCTCCAGCGGGAGCTTGGTCCACTGCTCTCCACAACAGCTTTTCCATCCTCTCGCCTCCCCTGGCTTGTCTGAATATTTTTCCCAGTACAGTTAGCTTTTGCTATGTGCAGGGAATTGTTTCTAAGACTCCCACAGATACTCAATTCATAGACACTCCAGGCCCTTATATAAAACAAGGTAGTATTTTCATATAGCCTGTGTACATCTTATATGATCTAAGTTATCTCTGGATTACTTGTAATCTATATCTATATATCTAATGTAAGTTTGCTTGACACTAAGGGTTGAATATGTAATATAATTAGAAAGGATAGAGTTATTCTTTCCCTTTTCAGGAATATATATGTAAGCCTTTAATCCCAGCACTTGGAAGGCAGAGGCAGGCAGGTCTCTAAATTCAAAACCAGCCTGGTCTACAGAGTAAGTTCTAAGACAGACAAGACTACACTTGTTCACAGGTTACAGAGAAACCCTGTCTCGAAAAGCAGGAGTGTTTGCCTGCATGCATTTATGTGTACCATGTGTGTGCCTCTAGCCCTTGAAGACCACAGAACGTCATCAGAGCTCCTGGAACCAGAGTTACAGGCAGTTGTGAACTACTGTGTGGGAAATGGAAACTGAATCTGGATTCTCTGAAAGAGCAGCTGAGCCATCTCTTCAGCGACTCTAATTCATTCCTGCGACAATAATGACTAAATCAGCTGATACAGCCCAACAAAATAGCTCACCTGCCACTACACCTAGCGATCTGAGTCCCATCTCTGGGACTCACAGAATTAAAGAAGAAAACTCTCATAAGTTTTCTCATAGTCCTCTAATCTCATATACACACACATCCATGTAGTGCAACTTTTTAAAGGGTGATACATCTTCAGTACAGACACAGTTTTAAAATTTCCATCCACAGTTGATTAAATCCACAGACAATAAAACACACAAATATGAAAACCTATGTATTTCTCTACTCAGGAAGGAGCTTTCTGCCTAACTTTACCAAATCCCTCTTCCAAGCTTTACAAATCTTTGAGAGAATGTGCCTGGAAGCATTTTGCATCTAAAACAGCAGAAGCAGATAGGCACAAGAAGGTTAGCAGTGTTGGTCATGCCTTTAATCCCAGCACTCAGGAGGCAGAAGCAGGTTGAGCTCTGAGTCTGAGGTCAGCCTGGTCTATAGAGTGAGTTCCTGGACAGCCAGGATTGCCCAGAGAAAACCTGTCTCAGAAAACAAAACAAACAAACAAATAAAATGCCCAGGAAAAAATACACTGTATGAAACTAGTTCTCAGTGTGTATCTGAATGAAACCTCAGAATGTTTTCCCCAACCACTGTCTGGAAAGGGTGCAAAGAATCTGATTCTTGCCTCTGTGGTGTGTGTGTGTGTGTGTGTGTGTGGGGTGTGTGTGTGTGTAATTGTGTACACGTGGAAGTCAGGCAGCTTCTTCTACATCTTCACCTTATTATTCATTTCGAGACAAGTTCTCTCAGTGAATCCAAACCTCACTGATTGGCTAGACTGGCTGGCCTGTGAGCTTCAGGGATCTCTGCCTGTCTCCACACACACCCAGCTCTGGGGTGACAGATAGACTACCACACCCTAGCCCCTCAAATTCAATTTTGATTAGATTTAAGAGAGCCAGTGGATTATACAGCAGTAAGGATGCATAATGAATTAATCCTGGCCCCTTGCTGGTCATGTCCTATGTCTGATCAACTCCTCTCTGGACTAGCCTTAGATAAAGTCACCTGTGTGCTGACTTTGCAAGGTAAAATTGCTTGCAGGAGCTCCAAGGAACCAAAGCAGAGATTGTGGAAGAGACCAGGGAATCCTATCATCTTTTACTTGGTGGTCATAGATCATCACCTGGGATCCCAGTTGCTCTCTGTTCTAACAACACAAAGTCTTCTATGGATCAGGCTAAAGGTACAGAAGTTGGAAACCATTGCCCTGTTTTCTAGAGGAACTGGACCTTCTTTCTAGGTCCTCAGCTTTGATTTGGAAGCCCTCAGTCTCTAAAGTCTGTCATGGGCTCCTTGAGGAACCTGGCTGTCCCTGCCTGACAAGCAATCCCGCCAACTCCTCTCACTGTTCCTTCTAACGGTCTTCACAAGGCACCCCCTCTGAAGCTAGTGTCCCAAACCCACTTACTCTGGGCACAGGCATGGCTGTTGATCTTGCGGAAGCCAGTGGGGCAGGCACAGGTGTAATTCTGGCCACTGGGTAGACACAGGTGAGTGCAACCTCCATTGTTGTCCCCACAGCGGTTTTTCCCTGCTCAAAGAGCCCAGAGCAAGATGATCAGGAGAAATGAAAAGTTTACAAAGGTAGACCCCACCAGGTCAAAGGGATGGAGGGCTGGGCTCTCTTCAAATAAGAACTCTGTCATATTAATTTTGACATCTGTTTCCAGATGGGAATACAATGAGTACCTGACACACAGGAGATATTCTTTCTGTAAATGGTTGCATTATATGAAAAGCGAAAAGCCAGATACTACCCGAAATTTCCAGCAGAGGGAGCAAGTAGCCCATGTCAATGCCAGCTCTGGACTTCCCTGACTAGAATTAATAGTATCTATAACAAGGCAAGGCGGATTCTCAAGAGGCACCAGCTCCCACATCACCAGTGGCAAATCTAGCTCACTTGATGAGACTTTTTTTTTTACCTGCAGGTTGGCGCTGGGGGTGCAAGGTATGAATGTCCATAGGAAAGTGGAGCTTGTTACGAATGATCTCCTGATTCTTCCCAGTAAACTTGTTGGCACTATTGATGCTCTTGGTGTGCCAGTCTGTCCAATACAAGCTGTCTTCAAACACTGTGATGGCAAAGGGATGTGGGAGGCCTGGAGACAGTCCAAAAAGACCTTAGTCCAGACATGGCCTGCCATGGCCCCGGAGCCCAGACCTGGCAGCTACACAAATCTCATCCTCTGCCAAGGCTCCTGGGGGCAGGATTGGGGAAGGAGCAGAGAGATGAAAGACAGCACATCAAAGACCTCACCCTGGCTAATGACAGCCTTGCGGTGACTCCCATCTAGATTGGCCCTCTCGATGACGTGGTGCTTAGCATCCACCCAGTACATGCGGCGTCCAGCGTAGTCGATGGTGAGGCCATTGGGCCAGAAAAGATGAGTGTCAGCAATGATACGACGTCCAGAGCCGTCCATGCTGGAGGCCTCAATTCGGGGGGTGTTGCCCCAGTCTGTCCAATAAATGGTTCTAGGAAGAAGGGAAGTCAAGAGATGGATGGTGAAGGATCAGTGAGTGACAGCCAGGGTAATAACCAGAGATGGCTTTACATGTAAGATTCCACCGGTTTGCCTGGAAAGCATTTTGTTTGTGTATTTATTTGTTCATATTTGTTTGTTAATTTATTACTATCTATCATCTATCTATCTATCTATCTATCTATCTATCTTTGAAGCAGGGTCTCACTATATAGCCTTGGCTGGCCCCAAACTCAGACCCATCTGCTTCACTGAGTACTGGGATTAAAGGCATATGTCACCATGCTCAGCTTTGAAAGATGCTTTTTTTTTTTTTTTTAAATTTACTAATTTTACATGCTTCTTTCCCCTCAGTGTTTGAAGACTGAATCCAATTAATTAAACCCAGAACCTAACGCTAGGCAATTGTTTTATCAGAGCTATATCACTATCTCTATAGGATTTTAAATATCTGGATTGAAGTGTCTTGAGACAGGGCATTTGTTCATCAGAATCTTTTTTAAGTGTCTGCTATGGAACGGGTAGAACTGGCACTAGAAATGAAGCAGTGGACAGAACAGATGACAATCCTCATGCCTGTGAAGACGACTAGAGAGTGCTGTGTATACGCTGGGACACAAGGGCTCTTCTTCCTCAGTCTCTTCTGCTGCCTTTATGCTTTTTTGCCTTCTGCTGTTTTATGCCCCCTCTCCCACACACTATATTTCTCAAACAATTGACATCTAATTGCAGGATCTTACAAGTCATCCCCTCAATTGGTGGCATGGAATGTATACAAGCCAGAGGCTAAGAATTTCCATTTCAAGAGACTTCAATGCAGGAGACTTGTCTATTAATTTTTAAAATTATTTCAAATTAATGATATTAATTACCTCAACTACTGGTTGCTTTAAATTAATAATAATTTTTAATTAGCTCCACTCTATGAGCTAATAAAAAATACTAGACAGTTCAAACTTACCTAATTTGTATATTTTATTCCCTTTAAAATGCTTCATTATTTTACTTTAGGATACCTGTAGGAGCAGTTATAGCTTTATTTTGATCAGGGTCTCAGTAGCTGAAGATGAGCTTGAAATCCCAATCATTCTGCTGTCACCTCTCAAATATGTCTATTTTTATGTTTGTTTTATATGTGTGTTTGTTTTTAATTTGCCAATTAAGAAATAAATGAAGGAGGAGTTGGAGAGATATCTCAGCGATTAAAAGCACTGACTGCTCTTCCAGAAGTCCTGAGCTCAATTCCCAGCAACCACTTCCCAGCAACCACATGGAGGCTCACAACCATCTGTAATGGGATCCAATGTGCCCTCTTCTGATGTGTCTGAAGGGTGTACTCACATACATTCGAAAAAAGAAAAGAAAAAGGAAAAGAAGGAAAGAGAGAGAGAAAGAGAGACGGGGGTGGGAAGGTAGGAACATAGAGAGGCTGAGTAAGCCAAGGACCCTCGGCCATATACTAGACCCAGTATGCAAGGGCATCTGGGTACAGAGTTTAATTGCCAACATTGCTCTGAGGATGACCCACAAAGCCTGGCCCAGAGACCTGAGAACAGTCCCTGCCCACTGCAGGAGGGACTTGGGAATTTGAGACACCTACTCACCCTTCCATGGGGTGCAAGGCAATGGCCCTGGGCTTCTCCAGGCTCTGCCACAGCAGCACCTTCCGGTGGCCCCCATCTAGATTAGCCACCTCAATCCTCGAAGTCCCGGAGTCAGTCCAGTAGAGCTTGTCATGGACCCAATCCACAGCCAGGCCCCCTGGTGAGAAGAGGAAAGAGAAGAGTGTTAAGGATTCACCCTAGGTAGTCTGTATCCTGGAAACAAGAGCAAACTCTTACAAGAAGTTGCTTCTGAGGCTTGGACCTTGTTGTAACTATTTAGCACACATCGTCTCTGTGAGCTAGGTACTGAGCTTCCCACAGAGTGGGAAGAGAAGTCAAGCAGTTGATGGGGTCATGCACTTCATCTATATAGAGCTGGGGGTGACCTTGAGTTCCTGATGCCCTGGTGCTGCGGATGGAACTCAGTGTCTTTCACCAGTAGGCAAGTGCTGTGCTACTGAGTTTTAACTCCAGCCCTGGATTCTAACTTCCTAGTCACTTAATAACCTGCTTGTAAGATAGCTTGAGGCTACCAAATTAGCCATTGCTTTTTGTTTGTTGAGATGGGGGTCTCATGTATCTCAGCCTGGCTTGCTTTAAACTGGAATGACCTTGAACTTCTGATCTTTCTGCTTCTACCTCTTCAGGTTATAGGCATCATCGTCTGGTTTATGCAGTGCTTGGGGATCAAACTTAGAGCTTTGTGTTCATGCTAAGCAAGCACTCTACCAACTGAGCAGCATTTTCAACTCTACAGTTGGTTCCTATCTGAGAGCTCTACCCAAGATTTCATTGGAAGAGGCATTCTACTTTGTGCAGTTTGTAAACACTGGCATGTTCCTTCCTTTCTACTGTGTTTTGCACATGGTGGTCCTGGCTCTCCACTCAGGGCCTTGTTTTCCTACCTGGGCTTTCTAGCCCAGTAGACACCACCTCCTCCACATTGCTGCCATTAAGGTTGGCACGGAGGATGCGGTCCAGGGTGACATCAGACCAGAAGACTAGCTCCCGCCGGTGATGAAAGTCAAGGGCAATGGCGTTCTCCAGGTTGTTCAGTAGCAGCGTGTATTCGGAGCGGTGCGGGAGCACCTGCCGGATGTCGATACGATTGGCAAACAGTAGCACAGGTTCTGGCCCTGGACACAGCATAGAAACAGGACCCCACTGGGCTTCAGAGCCACTAGACACCCATCACATGCACCCTGTGGCCCTCAGCTGATAGCTGGGGCCCTTTGCCCACTAGAGTATGTCCCAAGCTGCTGACATCTGTACTAGAAGACTAGAATCCTTTCTAACCCCAACCTGATTGCCTTTCACTTGGTGCCCAGATTGTAACTTGCAAAAAATGAATCTACGTCTTAGCAAACCCTCTTGCTCTAACACTTGGCTTTTGTCTGTTCAGCCCACCCAGCCAAGTGCCAACACTCCTTACCCAGAGCCTTGCAGCTGCGCCGATCGGGTCGTAGCTCATAACCCGCTTCACACCAGCACTGGAAAGCCCCTTCACTGTTGGTGCAGCCCTGGCTACAGTACCCCTCCTCAGCGCACTCATTCACATCTGTGAATACCAGGCAGGGTGAGGCAGCCTGCCTCCTACTGTCTTCCCACGCCAGATAACTCCTAAGCCACCCAGTTGTTTTCCTGTTCATATCTCCATATCCCCATCCACTGCCTCAGCCTGGTGGGAAACTGTGTAACAAGTGGTTTGGGGCTTTGAGGTCATGGAGTCTCAGATTTCAAACCCCAACTCAGCTGCTTACGAGCTGTGTGGCTTTGGGTAAATCACTTATACTCTCTGCACTTTCGTTTCCCTATCTGCAAAATGAGAGAAATGATCCCCAATTCCCAGGGTCAGTGCAATGATGAGTCGAGGTCACACCTATCTGATATGTCACCCAGCTTCCTATACGTTGCTCCCCCTAGCATCCTGACTCCCCCCACACACACCCTCTCCCCCTGTGTAAGCCCCAGCTCACCCTGGCATGTTCTCCCATCTTCTGTGAGCCGGTAGCCTGTGTGGCAGGTACACTGCACTGCCCCTCGAACCATCTGACACTTCTGGGCACAGCCACCGTTGTTAACATTGCAGTTCTCCTCACCCGTCCGGGGCCCTGTGCCAGCCAAGCCAGAGTTGGGAGCATAGCCCAGAATCCACCCCCGTCCAGCCAACTTGGCATTCTACCTGGACCACGAAGAACAGCTCCCAAAAACTGCGAGAGTCCCAAGGGAGGCCTCCCTTTGAACCCTATGGGTGGGGCTCAGCCACAAACCACAGGCCAGGCCCACACACTAGAGACACTCACGACAGTTCTGCTGTGGACTTTCGTCACTGCTGTCACCGCAGTCATTGACCCCATTGCACAGCTTCCTCTGCCCAATACAACGCCCGTTCCAACACAGGAACTGGTCAGAGGCGCACTGGGGGCTTCCTAGAAAGAGAGGGAGGAGGGGAGGCTCAGGTCATAGGAGGGCAGGGCTTGAATCCACAAGGGACAGGAGCCTGTCATTTTCTAGGGTAAACTGGAGCCAGCTGAGAGTCAAGGTGGGAGGGATGGGGTCCAAGGCAGGAAACAGCTCAGACAAGGCTGGTTGAGTTGTCTGAGTTTGTTTTCTCCCTGGGATTCCACAATGGATGAGCGATTGGGATGGAGTCAAAGAGTGTACCCCCGTAGTCAAAACCAGGTTTAGCAGGTTGAGGGGGGGCGGGCAGACGCAGAGACTGCCAGTCCTTCCTGCAGAGTGGAAGTAGACACAAGGGCTGCTGGCTGGAGAGCAGCCCTTCCTCCAAGGCCAGAGTGAAAGTGAGAATTTGAGCAGCTGCGAAGACTCACAGCCTTGACTCTTTCTTTGTTCAAGAATCGTATACAAGTCAACAATGCATCTGGATTGTGCATGTGTGTATGTGTATGATGTGTCCTATGGATGTGTGGCACACGCATGTGACTATGTATATGAGTATTTGTGTGTACAGAGGCCAAAGGATGGCATCTGATAACTTTCTCTATCATCCATTTTCTGTCTTATTGCCTTGAGACAAGGTTTCTCATTGAATCAGGAGCCAGCCAGCCATTTTGGTGAGGCTGGCTGGTTAGTGAGCTTGTGGGATCTGACTTTCTCTTCCTCCCAGTGTAGGTATTACAGGCACTCACAGCCATGCCTAGCTTTTTAACTTGGGTGCAAGGGATTTGAACTTGGGTTCTTGTGCTTGCATAGCAACTGCTTTTACCCACTGAGCTATCTCCCCTGCTCCCACACCTGGATCTGACCCCACCCACTGGGGAGGACAGGGAGAGTCCAGGCCACTGAAGACTAGGAGTGAAGCATCACCTCTAGCTGGCTGAGACAGCAATGCTCCCTTTGCTTCTCTCCCTCCCACTCCCAACGTTAGGGTAAGGCTGGGGACACTGCTGGGGACTCCACCTGTGTTCTCACAGTTTTCTTCATCACTGTTGTCCGCACAGTCATCCTCCCCATCACAACGCCAGGACAGACGGACGCAGCGGCCTGACCGACAGCGAAACTGTTCAGCTGTGCACATGGAGGTAGCTGGACAGAGCAAAGACCTAATAAAAGGCTGGTCTTCCGACTCCAACCTGAAACTCTCTGCCACCCAAAGTACACAGGCTATTCTTCTTGACAGTGGTGTCACAGAAGGTATCTTTTTATGAACCAGGTGACTCTTCCTCAAAGCACCCTACTGCCAACTGTTAGAAAACTGCCATGATGTGTCTATAAGTCTACAGACTGCTAGACGACGGGTATCCTTTTGGATATAGTGCCTCTGTGCAGCATACAACCACACAACTGTATAGCTGTTTAATATGCCCTCATGCTCTATCTACCCCCAAACCCTTCTTCTTAGTCCCCTATGCCTTTGATGCTATCCCCAACTCACTGCAGTTGCGTTCATCAGACTGGTCATCACAGTCTGCATCACCATCACAGCGCCAGCCTGCGTTGATGCACAGGCCACTGTCACACATGAATTCCCCAGAGCGGCAGGGCTGGTGGGAGGCTGGGGAAACAAAGGTCTTCTGTCTCTAGCCAGCCTGTGCACACAGCACCTCATGGAAGAGCAGAAAGTCCCAAGTCCCATCTCCTGCCCCTCCCAACACTACAGCTCCTCCCCAGAGGGACTGTGGAATTCAGACACTGCTCCCCTAAGTGCCTGCCCCAGCTGGCACCTGTGCCCTGCCACCAGGGGAGCTCCTCCAGTCTGGCTGCCCCTCCTCTTAGCTTGCCAGAGCACTCACAGCAGTCAGACTCGTCTGACCAGTCTCCGCAGTCATCATCTCCGTCACAGTGGTAGATGTCAAGGATGCAGCGGCCATAGGCACATTGGAACTCCTCCAGGTTGCAAGGAGGAGAGGGTACTGCTGAGGCTGGAAGGGAAAGCAGCCCTCAGACCTCAGTGACTAGGGACAGGGGCCTGATTCCTGACAGGGGCAAGGTGTCTTCCTCCAGAATGCTACAACTGGGTTTCATTTGTGATAGCACCACAGACTTCTACACACTAGTGGACCAGAGGGAGTCAACCCTCCATAATTGCAGCTACCTGAGTTCAGGGGCTCATGTATCTCAGGCTGGCCTCAAACTCGATTCATAGCCAGAAAGAACCTTGAAATCTTGATCCTTCTACCTCTACCTCCTGTGTGTAGGATTACATTCAGGTATATACCACAATTTCTACCTGTTTTGGGCAGTGCTAAGAATAGAAACCAGGGCTTCATGCATGCTAAACAAGCATGTATATGTGTTACATCCCTAACATCGCTCCTTTAGAACATCTACTCCCTTGGCTGCACACAGCCCTCCCAGCTAACCCCGAGGGGGAGCCCTTGGTCACTGTCCCAGCCCAGCAGCCTCAGGGGTAGGGGCACTCACGGCAGCTCTCCTCATCAGAGCCATCTTTGCAGTCTGTGTCACCATCGCAGTACCAATGTTCAGCAATGCAGCTCCCGTCACTGCATCGGAATTCCTTGTCTGAGCACTTGCGCATGTCTAGGGATGCAATGAGACAGGAGTCTCATAGAATCTCACCATCCTTCTTCAGGTCCAGGGTAGGGGGAGTTCCATGTTCCTGACGGTATGGACTGCTCTGCCTGCCTTCTTTCAGCTGAACCAGATCCCTGGAGCAGTTTCAGGCCAGGTGGCATGGCCCTTTGCTGCTGTCTCCTCCCACAGGCGCTTCTACCCTGGAACCCTTCCTGCCCCCAAGAGCACCACTCACCGCATTGCTCATCACTGTTGTCACCACAGTCGTTGTCCCCATCACAGTGCCACAGACTCCGGATGCAGTAGCCATTCTGACAGGGAAACTCGTCCTCCTCGCACTCCCGGGGCGCTGCAGGCACAGATGAGTCAGTCTGCTGTGCACGGAGAGCACACTGCCTCCGAATCCCTCAATAAAGCCTTCTGGGGCAGTCAGTAGTCCCAGTGCTGGCCCCAGAACTCCTGAGGAGATGCCCACCTATTGTGGACCTCTCTCATCGAGAGACCCAAGAGACGAGAGAAAAAGCACAGAATAAGAGCTGAAGACTTGAGAGCTCACATAGACCAGGGGACATCATTTTCTGACAGAAAACCCTTTCCCAACAGAGCCTGTGGAATTCGCCTGGCTCTCCCAACACTCACGACAGTCCTGCTCATCAGAGTCATCTTCACAGTCATTGTCCCCGTCACACACCCAGGAGCGGCGGATGCACTTGCCGTTGTCACAGTGGAAGTCCAGAGGGGAGCAGGTAGGCAGCGCTGGGTCCAAGAGAAGGGAAAAGTCAGGCAGGCTACACTGGGCCAGAGATCCTTGCTCTGAATCCCACTGTTCTCATTCCCATTCCTGGTCCCCTGGTAGATAGAGCCCCTAAGAGTCTGCAGCTGGGAAGAGGGATCAGCTGAAGGGAATGGGGGGGCAGCAGAAACCCTGACTCTAAGACACCCGAGGAAGCAGTAAGAAAAACTTGGGCCCGAGAGAAAAGTGGGACCATGGTTGTCATTTGGTTGGTAGAATGTTGTGTAACATGTATCAGGCCCCAGGTTTGATCACCAGTGCCTCATAAAGCTAGGTGTGCAGGTGAACACACAGAATTCTGGCACTTCGGAGGTAGGAGCAGGAAGATCAAAAGTTCAAAGTTGTCCTCAGCTACATATCAAGCTTGAGGCCAGCGAGAACTGTATGAGACCTGGCTCAAGAGATACCAAGAGGGACAAAATCCCCTCCTATCCTCTTATTAAAGGATGACTGACACATCTGGGTTTCACTTCTAGAAGTCATTACTATGATGTCATCTGCCCTTTCTGAACAGTAGTTCCTTGGACTACACAAGGGGATAATTGCACTCAACTCACAAGAGGTCTTTTGAGATAATGCGTATGAAAGTGCTACATGAAAGGGAAGCATTTATTATTATCATAATTAGCTGAGCTGGTTAAGGTTAATGAGGTCCAGGTTGTAGCTTCATTCCCATTAGACTAATTAGTTACCATCAGACACAGATGCTGCGGGCCAGACATGTACCCCGAAATCCAGACAATTGGCTTACCAGTGAGATTTATATATATCCAAGACAGGACATCCTGGCCCATTGTCTATCTGTGACTATGCTGGAGGAAAGACAAGTTTAAATAGAATACAAGATGGGTTGGTTTTTTTTTTTTTCTCAGTGTGGGGAGGAGGTTAAACCTAGAACCTCATGCATACAAGGCAAGTAGCTCCACCACTGAGCTACAGTATCGGTCAGTCCTTTATGCACGTATGGTATACATATACTTATTCAGGCGGACACATGCATGTGTGTCAATCTTGTGTGTCTTCTTCAATAGCCTTGTACCCTGTTTTTAAAGTTTATTATTATTCCAGGAGAGAGAGCACAAGAGCCGCACTATCCGTGGAGAGATCAGAGAATAACTTCCTAAAGTTGGTTCTGTCCACCATGTGGGTCCCAGGAATCAGTCACTGGGCTTGGTGGCAAGCAACCTCACCAGTCATCCAAATAGAAGGTTTCTTACAAAGCTCATCTTATTTAATACATTTGACTATACAGAATATTAAAATAATAATCATGAAAGCAATCTGCATCTATGTATACCATATAAAAATTTAAATATATGCATGCACCATGCACACAGAATTCACAAATACAAGGAGAGCTATTTAATAATGACTATTTATGTCTTAAAGGTTATTTTCTTCTATCCCTTTTCCAAGTTTTCTTTCACAAGATCTGCCTGCCTCTGCCTCCCAAGTGCTAGGTTTAAAGGTATGAACCACCATGCCCGGCCCTTCTCCAACGTTTCAAAGTGTGTTTTATTGGGGTTAGAGGCATGAACCACCCAATAGAAATATAGGTTTTTAAAGATATACATGTGAAGAAACCATGTCTCTCTCTACATCTGTCACCCTTGCAAGAGCCCAACTCTAAGTAGGACACAAGGTAGGCAGGCATAGAACACTCCTCCTTTATCTCCTCCTAACTCTGGGATGCTACTTACTACAGCCATCCTCGTCACTGTGGTCTCCACAGTCATTGTCTCCATCACACTGCCACTGGGTGGGGATGCAGGTACATTCGCCAAGTGCGCTCACTGCACATGTGAAGTGGCTCCGACCACATGCACACTCCAGATTGCTTGCCATTCCTGCGCAGAAAGAATAGGAAGCAGAGGGCCTCAATGCCTGTCCACCCAAAGCCGACAGGGGTGGGGAGGAGAGAAACCCAGGGGAATTATCACTCAGTGAGATTTCCTTCCTCTGCAGGGCAGGTATGATCCCAAAGACAGCTTCGGACTTTGGGCTCACAGACAGCCCAGTTGCACCATGTATGACATCTTTACACAGCATCTCTGAAGGCCAGGAGACAAATAAAGTCACCAAAGAGTGCTGTGCTAAGAAGAGTGGGGGACAGACGATGCTATCAAGACATCTCTATATGCTTTCTTCCAAAACTAGAAAACTGAGATGCAGATGCACCTGCCTACATCTTGAAGCCCAAGCACTGCCGCAAGCTAGAATGGTGAAATAGGAGCACGGTGCCTCTTGATGTCAAGGAATCCACTTGGGAAGCACGAAGGAGTTTGCGAGTCCTATCATCAGATTTTACTTTTGGGGGTGGAGGGTGTGACAAGATCAAGCCACCTCAGGACATAGTAACCAGGACCAGTCAGTACTCCCAGTCAGTGTCTTCCTGTCTGTGAGACAGACCAAGGCCTGCAGGAAGGCCGGCGGACACAGCCCCTCCCCAGCCTCAGCAGCATGCAGCTGGCTTCCCTATTGAGCATCAAGCTATCTGCCTGGCCAAGTCCCATGACTGGCTGCAGTGCCCCCTCCCCAGAGTACCCAGCAGGATGCCCTGGGATGGCGTGTGAATGGCTCGGTGCCCCTGCTCCAGCCTCAGCTGGAACAAAGGGTTCTTCCAGGGTCACTCTCCCCCCTCAGTCTAACCCGCTGAGCTGCTGCAGCTGTGGAAGGAGGGGGCCTGCCTTGTTGCTCATCTCTTCCCTAGATTTCCTGTTCCTCCCGTTAGCTGGGTCCTGCCTTCAGGCTGGACTAAAACTGGGAAGGGTCAGCTTTACATTGCCGCTCCTGTTCCTTTAATATTCATCTCTATGGCTCCCCAGTCTTCCTACTTGTCTCCCAAAGGTGTGAGGTTAAGGCAGAGCTTCCTAGCTTGCAGTGGATGGCTGAACAGATGGATGGCCAATCAGTCTTTGACATCTGTGAGCCTCTCAATCTATGGGCAAATGTATATTTCTGGAGTGAGGGGTCACAGATCCCTACCAGGTTCTCAACAGGAAGGCCTAGCCTTCTCTCAACTGTCTACATGTAAGAGATCTAGTTATCCCAGGAAAGATGCAGAATTTCCTTCTGAAGGCAAGTAGTGCTGGGTATTCTGGGTAGGGGACACTGCAGTCCTTTTAGGAGGGATAACAGCTTTGCAGTCCTCACAGGAAGGCCTCACTTCAAGCCCAACATTTGTCTTTCTACAAATGCAGACCAGGGGGTTATTCCTCAGAGAAACTCAGAACACCCAGTTCTCCAGTTGCCTGCTCCTGGAGAACTGAGGAGTAACGGTGTCTCTCACTAAGACCTTAGACAGCAGAATCTGAGGTATACTAGCTCAGTGAAGTACGCACTCTTCTTTACAGAACCCTGGCTAGATTCAGCAGCATGGACTATTCCATACAAGGATACTTCTGGCACACAACAATCCTTCGTGGAAAAGCTTCAGGGAGAACATAAGGCTTACTTAGTAAGTTTCATCAGGAGAAGAGGAATAGATTTGTCCTTTAGAGGGCCAGTGGTGTTCCAGGATGCATGCGCAGAAGCCAAGGATGCAGTTAAACATCCCAACAGTGCACAGGATGCTCCCTGTCCCTGTGAACTGGCCACAAGACAACAAAGGTGGAGAAATGTGCATAGTACCATACAGCAAGAACAGAGGTAGACCTGGAGGGAGAGCCAGAAAGAAGAATGGATAGGAAGAAGGGACAAAGTAGAAGAATGCAAAGGGATAATGCTAGATCTGGAGCAGACGAGCAGACCTTGGGTTCCACCAATCAGGTGCATGATTTGTACAATTTGCTCTTTTTTTCCCTCTTAAGTAGTACTGGGGTCAAACCCACTAAACCACATCCCAGATCTCGTCTTACTTTTTATTTTGATATAGGATTCAGGGTTTCGGTAAGTTTCTGGCCTGAAACTTACTCTGTAAGCCAGGCAGTCCTTAAACATGAAAGCCTTCTGCTTTGGCCTCCCAAGTAGCTGGGATCAACAGCTGCATGGCCAGGCCTAACTGAGTTTCTTAATATGTTACGGAAAATAGAAAAATAAAATTCACAATTAAACCAGAAAAATAAACATGGAATAAACACATTTTATGCCATGGCACATTGAAAATTATCATTAAGTAGCTATGGGGAGATTGAAGGTGTGGAACAGTGACCGTATTTCCCCAAAAAGCCTTGACTTAGGAATTGTTGAGTACCAGGAATGGGAAAGCAAGATGAGCAGTATCCTGGGAGCTATGCAAGGGAAACAAGTACAGGGGGCTGAAGAGATGGCTCAGTTAAACGCACCAGCTGCTTTTCTAGGGTCCTGGGTTTAATTTCTAGCACCCACACGGCTCACAGCCATATGTGGCTCCAGTTCCAGGGGGACCAACACCCCCTTCTGATGTTCTTGGGTACTGCACACAGGGTGTACACACCTGCAGCAAAATCTTCAAACACATAAAAGAAAAATAAATATTTAAAAAAAAAAAAAAAAAGAGTACAGAGAGCAAAGAGGAGCCATCAACCCTCTTCCAGCTCCTGCCCCTGTGATTGGCCGAGTGTGACACCCAGTTCTAATTTCCTGGGGCTGACTGCAGGGATGAAGCATTCCGTCAGCTGGCCATCAAGTTGCAGGTGGCTAAAGACACACAACTTCCTGAATGTCAGAGAAATGGTTGGAATCAGAGCTGTCGTACAGTCCAGGCAGCCACCAGGACAAACTCCTAACTTGGGCATTCATACCGGAAGCAGACACATTATACTCCAAAGGGCAGACTTCTGGACAGCCACTTCCCCTTCAGAGTCCCCAGAGATGGAATTCTGTCTGTTCACTCAAGTCCTGCCTGAGATCATAAAGGGCAGCTTTTAACCCTTTTTTCATAAAGGAAAGAAAGGAAACAAATGGCCGCAGTGCAGACGCAGCCTTCCGTGTAAGCGCTGAATCGGAATTGTCAGCGCCATTCCTTGAAGAGCAGCCACACTGCAGGCAGCTCTCCTGCCTTCCAGGGCCTTAGGCCATAGCTGGTCCATCTTAGGCATTTCAACAAGGAACAGGTCTCTGTGCCTCAGGTGTTCATGCTCTCTCATAAAGCCATTATTCTTGGGATCCATGGTAAGAGGCTCATAGAACCTACTTTTTAAAAGATGAGTCTTACTACACAGCCCCCCCAATTGGCTTGAAACTTGTTGTGTAGACCAGGCAGGCTTCACACTCAGAGAATTCTGCTTGCATCTGTCCCACAAGTGCTGGCATTCCATTAAAGGTGTGGGCCTCCACATCTGCCTTCATGGAATCTTTCTGAGAGGTTAACCAAACTCTCGACGTTTACACCTCAGCTCTCTCAACCCAGCTACCTTAGCAGTTTGCCACTGCTTTCTTTGGAAAGGAAGAAGGCAAACACTCACCGGTGGTACCAGTCAGACTCTCTAACATCATATAGAGCAGAGATTCCACATTTTTGAAAAGTTATTGAAAGTCTCTGTTAGAGCAGCCACAAAACGGAGATGAAAGCAATTCTTTATCAAAGAGTCTGGAAACGATCCTCCTGCCTCTGACTCTCAAGTGCTGAGATTACAGGTGTCTGCCACTATGCATGATGTAGGAGGTGCTGGGATGGAACCCAGGGCTTCAAACATGCTAACAAGCAATTTACCAACTGGACTGTATCCCCAGTCCCTCCTCCCTTCTTTTTCTTTTTGCTCTTGGAGTGACAGGGAACGAACCCAAACCTTCCAACATGCTAAATATACACTCTACTGCTGAGTCATACCCTCTAGGCCTATTCTTGCTGTAAGATGTCAAAGCCTTCTTTTCCTGTCCACTGGCAGGAATGATGAGGCCACAAACCTTATTTAACGAGAATGAGTTATTTAGAAGTCTATAACTACATCCAGAGGGAGGGGCAACCCCACTGACTCTTGAGGTAACATATACAGTAACAGCACACAGTTCAGGGGACATCCATGAGGCAAACAACAGACTAAGTTGAAAGGAATGACAACAAGGAGCCACCTAGACATGGACCCAATAAGCCCCATCTACCCAGAGTCTGGAGAGACCTCTATAGTTTTGTGTTCAAGGGTACAGATTGCCTAGCAAACATTAATAGTGTAGCTGGAATAATCATTACTATCACCACCACCACCACCACCACCACCACCACCGAGCTAAGTAGTAGGCAGTTGACACCAGGAGATCAGGAAATGGAGCTTTTCTTAACACTGCCCTACCTGGACATATTTGGCCCAAGCCAAAGTCCCTGAGCTGGAAGTCCCTGCCGTTTATCCCTTTGTATGGCCCACTCACTAGGCCTTAGCTTCTTGGATGTTGAAATTGTGTGCCAGACAACTCTTATGTTCATATTCACAGTGCATGCTCAGTGCTAATGTATTAGATGAACAGTACAAATTTGTTAAAAGGATGGGCAATGCATGCTTGAGTCTGTGGGAGCTGCGGGGGCCAAAGCAGGAGAGAGGCCCAGAATGGTAGACATAAAAGTATTCCCTACTTAACTGGTACTCAAGAGAACTTTGCTCTTCTCTTTCCCAGGCACTTTCTGGTTCTACTCAGGTGAAGTTAGCTCCCTCTGGACTCCTTTCTTCACTGTGTCTCAGGCTATGGAGCTGACATGTTGTGACAGGCTTATTTCTGTCCAGTGGTGAGCCTTGCTTGTCTGATTCCTTGGCAACCCACTCAAAAGGGACACACTAGATACACTACAGGGCCAGAGTTCAGGCATCCTTCCCCTCCCCCACTCTTAAAAATAAAAAAAGCAGTTATTTATCTATCTATTTATTTTGTGTGTGTGTGTGTGTGTGTGTGTGTGTGTGTGTGTGTGTGTGTGTGTGAGCATGCACTGAGGAGGCCAAAGGAAGACATTGGTTCTTCTGGAACTAGAGTTACCAACAGTTGTGAGTGCTGGGAATCGAACCCAGGTCGTCTGCAAAAACAGTAAACGCTCTTAATCTCTGAGCCATGTCTCCATCCCCATAAAATAAAATTTTAATATTCAGTACCCAAAGTTATAAGGCATTAAGGTCATGGGAACAATACTTCCCAGAGTATAGATCCTGTTCCTTCTAGTTCCTCAGCAGTTCATCTATTTATATTTTAGTTTTCATCAGGAAAAATGGAACAAAATTCATAACACATATGTTTTGAGAAATACGAATTTTTGAGAGATACTTGGCATAATGCCTTCTGCATCCTATGTATCTTTTTATTTTTGTCTTTAGGACAGGGTCTTGAACTTGGGATCCTCCTGGCTCAGCCTTCCAAATGTTAGGATTACAGGTGACACCACCACACTGGTTCTGCTACATGCTAAGTCTCCACAAATGATAGATCTGGGGGCTAAGCTATGTAGGTCAGTGGCAGAGGGAGTGCTTAGCACAATCAAGGCCCTGAGTTTAATCCCCTGTCCCCATACAAATAAATAGTAAAATAAGGCAGGTGCAGTATCCTGCACTTGTAACCACAGTTCTAAGGAAACAGGCAGCAAGATCCCCTGAGTCTAGGATGCTGGAGCCAGGCTGGACGATAAAGTGAGATCTGGCCCCTGAAATTGTAAATAAGCAGGATGGGGAGATGAGTTTGGATCCGTAGCATTCACAGTAAAAGCCAGGTACAGTGTTGTGTACTTGTATGTGCTAAGAGGGCAGAGTGAATTTGATTCCTGGGACACACACGGTGGAAGGAATAACCAACTTCATTCCATCCTATGCACAACACACAAATGGGAAAAAAAAAGTAAATAAAGCCAATGAGGTCAATTCAATTGTAAAATTTTCCAACCTAGATCTTCTGGGACAACTGAGATTTAAAATATCCTGTTCTGGGGACTGGAGAGATGGTTCGGTCATTAAGAGCATTGGGTGTTCTTTCAGAGGATCAGTGCTCAGCATCTGCGTGGAAGTTAACCTCCATAACTCCAGTTCTCACTTTCTCAGATCTCTGCATTCATTTGGCCATAGACCCAAATACATAAAAAGAATCTTCACAAAAACTCCAAATTCTGTTCTGAGAGACAGTATGTGTTGGGGTATGGGGTTCCCATTTTAGACTCTAGGTTCAAATCCTGATACAGCTATTCAGTGGCTATGTCACAGCAAACTGCTTTAAGCCTCAGTTTCCCATATATAAAACAAGATTGACAACAGTACCTACCTCCTAGCTGCTTATCACTGTATCAGCAATGCAGCAAAACTCTCAAAACTGAACTGCCTAGAGTACATTTCTATTTCTTAGACCACATGCCCCAGTTTAGTACAAAAACAGTCAGGAGAGAAAAAGCAGAACCTCTCTTTTGAGGAGGACCATTTAAAGTAGTGGTTTTGAACCCATGGGTCATGACCCCTTTGAGGGGCCTAAGGACCCTTTCACAGGGGTCACCTAAGACCATTGGAAAACACCGATATTTTGTAGCAATGAGATAATTTTATGGTTGGGGTCGCCACATGAGGAACTGTATTAAAGGGCTGCAGCATTAGGGAGGGTTAGAACCACTGATTTAAAGCCTCTGACTTTTACTGTCTCACCCAGTCTCTTTAGTAGAAACTTCTTGTTTAAATGACCTGGTGTGGGGAAAATGAAAGGAAGAGGAACTCTCCTCTTTACTTGCCTAAGCCCGGCTTCTTCATTTGTTCCTAAGATGTGGCAGTCAAGCCAACATAAAATTTCTCTTGTCCTCACCCATGCCCTCAAGATCGTAGCAGTTGCACTACATAGGCTGGGGCCCTGAGAGGGGAACGTAGCACCCCCGCAGCGGCCCCTACCCCCACCCCCGCAGGCCTGACAGGAAGTGGAGCTGCTGGGCTGTGATCTCAGGAGACACTGACAACCTCAGAAGCAGCTTTACAACACGTGCTAATCAGGTGTCTCTCCTAATACCCTATTCTATACCTGCCTGGCCTTACAGCCAGAGAGGGGGAGAAGATGCCTTCCAGTTCCCCAAAGGCACAGCCTGGAGTCTGGAGTTCTCTGGCTGCAGAAAATCTCCGGTGATAAATTATGCAGCAGCACCTTTGTGTCGCTGCCTCTCAGCCAGATGGAAGGTTTGCTCCTAGTCTTTTGTTTCCTGGCTTGGCTCGATGCTCGGATCCTTAGCTCAGATCCTGTACAGAGGTGAGGGGGAGCTCCCATAGGCCAAGTCAGGGCTTGCTTCGAGTCCCAGCCAGGCTTTCTCCAGCTGGGGCGCAGGCAGCGTCCCTCCCTCCTCACTCTCACCTGAATAGTAGGGGAGCAGACGTCAGAAATAGCTGACAGTCCATCCACTCATGTGCGGGACACAGATGGGAATGCCTACGTGCACTGAGAGAATGAAGTCTGCTCTGATGGGCGGAAGAGGTGCCCAGAGGCACCTGGAATGTTTGCTTCTTGCTAAATCAAAAAGACACAACAGAAAATAGACCTCCAGGAAGCTAAAAGAATCAGCTCTTCTTGACTGCTGCTCTGGGTTACGGTCAACTTTCTGCAGTTCCCAGAAACATCACAACACTGGCACCAACTTAAAAGGAAGAAACAAAGAGACAACAGGGGTCAAACTTTGGGGTGGAGGAGCTGGGGGTTGGGGGACGAGTCTGGGGCTGGAGACCCACATCAATTATCGCGTACACTGACAGGACTCCTGATTGAAGACTGTGGCCATGAAGGAAGCAGGCTCCCAGCAGCCCAGCCCCCAAATTGGGGCAATTACTACCTCTAGAGCTCTGGGGCCCATACTCCTTCCTCAGGCCAGTGGGAGGGACAGGTTGGAATTCTAAAACTGTTTCAACTACAAGAGACCTCGGCAACCCCTCTCACCCTGGGTCACAGCAATCTTAGGGTAAGAAGTTGTAGGGCTCACTCCTGACCTTTCAACAGGGATGTTCCCAAGGGTCTCTCTTTCTTTCTTTCTCCCTCCCCCCTCTCTCTCTGTCTCTCTGTCTCTTCTGTGTCTGTCTCTTCTGTCTCTTCTGTGTCTGTCTCTCTCTCTCTCTCTGTCTCTCTGTCTCTTCTGTGTCTGTCTCTCTGTCTCTTCTGTCTCTGTCTGTCTCTGTCTCTCTGTCTCTCTCTCGGCCGTCTCCCTAGCTTCCTTCATAATGTAATAAACCTCCTTTCTGGAAGCATGGACAGGAGGGAACTATATTAGGTTTCACTAGGTTTTCAAGAAGGAAAAAGAAAGGACAAGTTGTTTCACAGAGAAAAAGAAACCAGTTAAGAAGAATGAAGGACCAAGTCTCCTTTATCATATGAGAGACACTGCAGTATAACTTATCTGGCTCCCATATTCCAAACCCCAGAACCATCTCTGATCCACTTAGGCAATCTTACTAATGAACAGCTGACATTTATCTAGGCCTACAGCTACATAGCAGCTGTCAGGCTCTGTGCTGGATGATTTAAATGTTCTATCATAGTCTCTCATAGTTTTCACCAGCAGGAAAATGTCACAGGTGAAAATATATTGCCACTCCCCTCCCCAATGCTAGCCCCATTGGCAGATAAGAGCCCCAAAGTAAGAGCCAGTGTATTTTCATGAATTCACCTAGAAGTATCAAAGCCAGGTGCTGAACCCAAGTCTGCCTGTGCATTCTCAAATACTGAGCTAGGCATGCAGGGCGATTAGAGCTCGGCAGGCATGTTTGCTGAATGGATGAACAAGAGCCTGTGTCCAACACTCAGCTTGGCCAGTGCTCCTGAGTGTCCTGTGGAGAATGAGCCTGATCACACTAGCTCTAATCCCCAGGGACGGTGACAAGCCTAGGTGATCATCAGTGCTATTTTTAGAGCCAAACTCAGCCAGCTAAATCTCAGCATCTAGTTTTTCTTGGGACACTCACTAGGCTAAGGAGAGAAAGACGTTCACTGTTGGAGAGAAGATGGCCACCAGGATACATATAGCCTGGGACTCACATGCCCCACATCTAGACATCTGTGACAAAGCATGGTTACGCTCTACCAAAGAATGTAGAGATAGTGGCTAGCAGCTGACCAAAGACATGGAACTTTACTATAATTTGAGATCGGGTCATGTAATAAGACAAGATACATTTTTAGTCTCTGAAATCATTCTGTTCTCATTTTTGAACACCCTTGTTATCTCTCTAAGCAGCAGCAGCAGCAGCAGCAGCAGCAGCACATCACCCTTCTTAATCTTAGGGACCAAGACCTGCAGTTAGTCTCTAGGAGACACATGCAAAGAGCTACAAAGCATTGTGTCCTCTGTGACCTCCTGTGTCCCTTGCTGGCGCAGAAGATGAGCATGCCCAACGTGCTTTGTGTCAGACAGGGCCTGACTAAGTTCCCTTGCACCTGTTATTCTTAATACTAGGTGCCAGTCCCAAAGATGTCATCTGATATCCAACAGGGGACAGAAGAGGAAATCCAGAATCAGTGAGAAGCCAAGCAGCTCACACGAGTCCCAAGAGATCAAGGGCAATGTCACTCAAGTACCATGACAACCATGGTCACAACAAAGCCACATGGAAATAAGACCAGTCGCAAGCTAAATTATTTTGAATTCATCTTCAGAAACTTTTCTATCTACCCAAACAAGCACTCCGGGCAGAATTGTCAATGTTCATTTCCCTAGAAAAGACTTTCAAGTGAAGTGGTTTACAAACACTGCAGTCATAACCCACAGGATAAAAATGCCCGTGGCTATTACCAGCCATTACTCTTCCTTACAAAAATCTTAAAATTTAAAACACAAGAGCACTTGTTATTGTTGTTAGCTTTAGTTTTTGAGACAGAGTCTTATGAAGCCCAAGCTAGCCTTAAATTCACAAGGTAGCTGAGAATAACCTTGAACTCCTAAACCTCTTGCTGGGCAAGTGAAATAGGTTTTTGTGTGTTTTGTTTGTTTGTTTTGTTTTTGAGAAAGGGTCTTGCTGTCTAGTCTGGAATGGCTTCAAACTACGCAGCCCAGACTGCTATCACCTCTGCTTAACTTCTCTTTCCTCAGTCTCCCAAGTGCTAGCATTACTGACATAAGCCACCACGCCCAGCTTTTCCTTCACCTTTTTGTGTGTGTTTGTGTACCACATGTGTGGAGTACTTGAAGAGGTCAGGAGAGGGCGTCAGATTCCCTGGAACCAAAGTTACACAAAAGTGAGCTGCCAAGTAGGCGGTGGGAATGAAACCCAGATCCTCTGGAGGAACATGCAGTGCTCTTAACCTCTGAGCCATGACTTTAGTCACCTCCTTCTAAATTCTGAGCACTGGATTGTGATCTAGGCTAACACCAAGTGGAGAGGCTCTAGGAAAATCCTGTGAGGACCAATAAAACCTAAACAAACATCTTGGTCTGGTGTTAAATTCACTCCTAGCTGAGGTTATCTATGTAAGTAACACACAGCACCTTTTCAGAAGCACCTCTTCGGGACCTGAACTTAGTACTAGGGATTTTACTGGGATTTGTGGGTGGCAGTGGTTGCAGACTCTGCAACTGCTCTATCTCACTGTGACTCTGCCTGTCTCCAAGGATGGCTCACCATTAAGCCCTGCAAAGTGCAAATTTTCCTACCTCTGCCTATTCCATATGCACAGGAAGTCTCAACTTAGAAATTTCTATTAAACATTTTCCTTTAAAAATGAACCTAAACTAGCCACCAAGAACCCTCTAATGCCTTTTTTGTTTCTGCAAAACATTAAGAATCCACGATTCTCTGCCCCTGTTCTCACCCCCTGCCCCTGTTCTCACCCCCATCCTCTATTGCAGATGTAATGCACGCAATTTTGACAGCGGCTCTGGAGCAGTGAATTCCACTTGGCCAGTCTCAGTCCGGAACCTTCCAGCTCCCCCTTCCCTGGGGCAGAAGGCGACAATCTCTCTTTGGCTTTGTTGGTATCCGTTTTAGCCCCCACCCCACCCCCCCTTTTCCTAGTGCCTAGCTATTTCCCTTGATCTTTTTCAAAACTTCCTCCAGGGGGCCGAGAGGAAAGTTCCATCCCCTTCCCTTGAAACCCGAAGGGGGGAAACCCCCAAAAACATAGCTGTCCCTTTAAGGGGCCCATGTGGTGGGAAGAACAGTACATTCCTACCCCAGTAGGGCTGCTGTCCCAACACGCCGAAGAGGCTACAAATAACCTTCGAGGAGAGAGCCTGGGAGGGGGAGAGCGAGGCGCGAAGAGGAACGTGGGTCGGTCAGGCTACCACTCGGAGAGAAAGGACTCGGTCGGCGTTAGATACCACATGGAAAAAGCCATTGAAAACCCACGAGTGGTTTAAATAACAGACACCAGAACTCTGTTTTGGATTCGGGAGCTAAAACAATCTTTAAAACAAGTGCCCAGACAGCTCCACACCCTGCCAGGCAAGTTCCGAAATCTGCACTTTCCACACGAGCTCCTCCATGTGAAAGAAAGAACCCGAGAATCGCCAGGGTCTGCAGATCGCTCTTTCTGAACCCCACCCCCTCGCCCTGCAGCCCGGGGAATCGAAGAACTGGATCTCCCCCACGTGGAAAAGCCAGCGGGTGAATATAGTTAGTTCAAAGATTGATCTTTGATCTTTGGGCACAAACTAAGAGGCAGCTGCTAAATCTCAGGGTGCACCCACGTTCCCAAGCGGATGCAGAGAGGCAGATTCCACTGCAGTCCTAAGTAGACACAACAGTTGCGTCCGGGCACCGAACACGTTATTAATAAGGAGCAGATGAAGCAGCAGTGCCGCTGCCATCCGCCCAGCTTCCCGGAGGCCAAGGCCCTACTGCACGGGCCGAGAGGCTGCCTTTGGAAGTTCCCTAAGAACAAGCCCCTGCTCTTTGACCGGGCCAGGACCGATCTGCAGGAGCCTTCCAGCAGTTTCTTCCCAAAGTTCCTCCCCAACCTCTTTTCCATCGCTGTTCCCCACCCCTCCCTTGGGGAGGATCCGGGGCAGGAAGCTGATTGGCCGCAGCCAGGAGAGGGAACCCAAAACTCCACTTAGGGGAGATGCTGCAAGCAAATATGAATCAAGGACCCTCAGAGAGGACAGGGTTTGGAGTCCGAGGAATTGCTCCCCAAGTCCATGAATCCCGGATGCTCAAGTAACTCAGCTGGGCCCCTCTCCGCAATCCACCCAAGATCCCCCCAGACCCTGAAAAGAGAACTATTTACAATTTATGGGTTTTGCGACCATCCTCCCCGCCTTCCTTTCTTTGCACACATTCATTTACACGCACCAGGGACACAGAAGCTCTGCCTTAACCTGAAAGGGAACCAGCCCCTGGCTCGTTAAAGAGCAGCGATGGAAGCCGAGCGGACGTCTTGGGTCTTTTCCTACCCGGCCCAGACTACAACGGGGACGAGTCCTTCCACTGCTGTCCCCTTTCGAGTTGGAAGAGCTTCTAGAGCTCCTTCTTATTGCTTTCCTCCGCACGCTCTGCTAGGGTTACTGCTCGAAGTGAGCTCGAGGGTGGGACTTCAGGCCCCAGCCTGCGCGGTCCCAATCCCAGGAGGCGAGTCCTGCAGCGACCAGTCTCTGGGACAAACTTTCCCGGTGGCCCGGTCGGCGCGGGCGCTGCGACGCCGCTTACCGTGTGCGCAGAGCAGGGCGCCAAGCAGCAGCGCGCCCCACCACCGCCTCATGGTGCTGCGGCCGCCGCCGGCGCTCCCTGCCCGCCCAGGGGTCCCGCGGGCTCCCAAGGGACGCCGGGGCCGAGAGAATCAGCGTGGGTTCCCCCGGGGTGAAAAGCGTCCCTGGTCCAGCTCGGCCGGCGCGCCCTGCTAGTCGCCCTCCGGGCTGCTGCTGCCTCCAGTACTGCCGGAGTTGAAGCCGCCCCGCCAGGGGACCGGGAGGGGGTGCCCCATCCTGGCCGCCCCGCCTCCCGCGCCTCGGCCCCCGCCACCACCACCGCGCCTGGTCCCGCCCCCGGCTCTGGCCCGGCCCCTTCCCGCCCTCTGCCCTCGCCCCCCAGTCCAGGACCCCACCCGCCAGTGCCTCCTGCGCTCGCCCTAGCTCCTACTCAGTCTGCCCTAACATTCCTAGCCTTCCGGAGAGAGCCCCTTATCTGTCCCCATTACTGCTACTCAAATATCCCCAGCTTAAACAGAAAATTATCCTAGTGGCAACTCTCAGCCTGAGTTCATTCTAGTTCCACACTAGGGAGGAGCACCCGTGCTGACCCAAGTCGCCTGGGCGTGACCCCGGCCCCCCTACCAGCTCCAACTCCAGACTTTATTGTAATGTTTCAAAAATATGCAAGGCTTGCTAGCGCATAATTCTCTCGGCCTTCATTGACATCAAACAAGGGACATCAGGGGGCCTCCAGTGCTGTGTCTTAACTAGTGTTCTCACTGTCAAAATTCCTATTCTGAAGTTTTTCATCTTGCACCCCGGCCCCTTCCCCGATCTAGGCAGTGTTGTTCTAGAGCTAAATAATTCGGCGACCTCCCTTTTCATTTGCTCATTTCCTGAGGTAAGGTTGTCTGGGTCCTGTCCGCCCCAGTTCAAATGTCCAGATTTGGCCCAGACAGATTCAGTTCCTCCTTACTGTCTGTAAATCAGCGTTGTTAGCCTCATCACCATCCTTGACTATCTGATCCTGGCAAGAAAAGAATAGGGGGTAAAGAAATAACACTCCCCCAAGACCTCGGCCTTCCTTCGGCTTCTGTTTGTAGGACTTTCCAGTAATATGTATGGAACATTTGGATTACTACTTAAACTTCTAATCCACTCTCAATGCTATCTCTGTGGTCTATCTCTCCCCTCTTCCCTGTATACAAGTAGGTATTCGTTCATTTTGTTGCCTCCTGTGTTCCCGGGTTGTTCTGTTGCTTTTTGCTTACAACCCGCGCCCCCCACCCCACTTTCTTAGGGCCTGATATATTTACTTTCCCCTCAGGGCTGGCCTGCCAACATTGTTTGGCTTTCAATCATCTTATCCTGGCCTTAGCTGGGAGAGAAGTAATTTGGTACAGTGCAAAGTGGATATTAGGAAATTTCTCCAAATGGATAGGTTGACATTTTATACTTGCTTTTTTTCCATTTTTCAAAATTTTCGTTTTAAGTTGCCATCTCTGACCAAAGCTAACATTAAGCATACTTTGTGAAAGCTACAATAACAGAAACATGTGATATTAACCTAGTCCGTGCTTTATGCTGTCCCTCCCTTCCCCTTGCCTCTGAAATTTTTGCCTATCTATAGATGGCAACTTGGTTGAACCAAGTTCAAGCATCACCATGGTAACTAATGCCTAGACATTTTCTGGCTGTGTAATTCTTTCTGGAACCTGAAGGCGGCAGTAGAATCAGATGAGGTTTACACCGTTTGGGAGCTTGGGAAAGAGTGGTGGATCTGTCTGGCTTATGTGCTGAGGTCAGTCACTTTAGTCTGATGTCCAAGGAGAGAAAAGTGAAGGCAATTCCTCAATTGCCCCTACCTTTCTGATTCAATTCTCCACTGACCTTCGGATTTCAATACATGCTGCTTAGGAAGACTGGCTTTTTAATCCTGTGAGAAAGATCTTGTGATTCTGGAGACCATATTTTGTTCCAAGTGACTACTAGGGATATGATATAATAAATACATTTGGTCCCCCCCCCCAAAAAAAAAATCCAGGACTGACGTTCCCCATACTTTCAGTGTCAGGGGATTAAGAATTTATGAAAGTTTCCACTCTGTGTGCAAAGGACAGATTCCTTCCCAGAGGAATGACTTGTGTTGGTTTCCTGGGATTGGAAAGGAAGCAGTCCCTGTCTGACGGGGGGGGGGGGGGGGGGGGATGACTACATTTTCAACCTGTGTCCCAAGTCCTTCGCCATGCTTCAGCACGGTACTGGTGTGCAGAGCCATCCTTGGCTGCTGTGAATCCCTGGGAATATCAGTGGGTAGAAACTAACTTTGCATAGTCCCTGCCTGGGTCACCCCCTAGGGTGAGTTAAGACTTGGCTGTCAGAAACTGTTCTTATGCCAGGAGGAGTAAGCCATATTTATTTTTACTAGGCCTCTCAGACTTTCTTGTCTGGAGTGAGAGATCCTGAAAACCATGCCAGAATGGGCTGTTTGTCTCCCTTTATTGTCCTTTGGGACATGCCCCTAGAAAATTGGTAGGGAACTGCCAATTCCCGAGGGGTCTCAGAGGCGTTGGTTTCCTCAGAAACACCAGCCCCTTTCCTTCATCCTTCTAGGGCAATCCAGGGAGCTGAATTTCCATGATCACAATATTGCCTTGCACCACACCATCACTAATGACCCTTTCAAAGAAAACACGGGGGGGGGGTACTACGGAAACAAGCTGGAAGCGGGTACGGTTTTGATCCAACTGGGAACGGAGAATTGTTGTAACCCAGGCACCACTCAACAATTTAATTTCTAAGTACAATTCTTCTAAAAGTGATAAACGTTTGAAGCATCACATCTTAAGATGTTAAATCAGGAGTGACTTTGCAAGAATGGGGTAGCAGCTGTAGACATTTTTGAAAGTGGGTACCATTGGCATCTTGCGAATCCAAGTTTGCTGGTGAACATCCTATAATGAACAGGATACTCCCTAATATGAAAGAATTGCCAGCCTAACCAGTAAATGGTGCTGAGCTTGGGAAACTCCTTTATAAGACTGAGAATTCCAATGTGCAAATGAGCCTCCTCATCTTTGTGAACTTACTATCTTATTGAAAGAAATACAAATGGAGGGGGAAAGTCCTGGATTTTTTTCCCCCCCGAGGAGCTCTGGGTGTGATGGCTTATGCCTGTTATTCCGGCACTAGGGATGCTGATGCAAGAGGACTTGCAAATTGACGGCTGATCTGTGCTACACAGCAAGTTCTTAGGCTAGCGTGGAATACAGTGTAAAACACTAAGAGGCTGGTCCTATAACTATCTACTATAGGCCTATTTCATATTCATTCCCACAGCAACCTATTCACTAAGGATGGCTTGTGTCAGGTACTGTGGAGACAGTGGTGAACAGATATATTGGGATCTCTGGAATTTATAATCTAATGGTCCAAGGGACTCTATTTGCAATACAAGAATAATCCCAGAAATGAATTTAAAGTTAAATAATAGAGGGATTAAAAGAAAACACAGGGTTCTATGACACAAGAGACCTGGTTTAGATTTGTAGATTTGAGGAAGGCCTGTTAGAAGTATTAACACCTAGAGTGTCGTTAGAGAGGCTGAGTATATAGCTCAGTGGTAGAGTACTGTCTAGCATTCATGGCGCACTGATTAGATCATAACAATAAAGAGGAAAAGGAAGGAGTCATTGGGTTATAAGTAGCTGAGGTTGGTCTTCTGGGGTAGAAGGAACGATATGTGCAAAGGCCCAGAGCCAGGGAAAGATCCATGGAACGTATGGGAAAGTACCACAGGCTTCAGAAATGGCTCAGTGGTTAAGAACACTGGCTGCTCTTTTAAGGATCTAGGCTTAATTCCCAGCACCTACATGGCAGCTTATAACCATCTATAACTCCAATCCTAGGCGATCCAATGCCATCTTCTGGATTCCATGTGCACCAGGAATGCACTTAGTGAATGGACACACATGCAGGCAAAACACTCATACACACAGAGAATTTTTTTTTTAAGATTTATTTTATGTGAGTACACTGTCACTGTCTTCAGACACACCAGAAAAGGGCATTAGATCCCATTACAGATGGTTGTGAGCCACCATGTGGTTGCTGGGAATTGAACTCAGGACCTCTGGAAGAGCAGACAGTGCTCTTAACCACTGAGCCATCTCTCCAGCCCTAGAGATAATTTTTGAAAAAGAAAATTGATGTCTTGAAAAAACAAAAAAAAAGGCCGGGCTGTGGTGGCTCACGCCTTTGATCCCAGCACTTGGGAAGCAGAGGCAGGTGGATTTCTGAGTTTGAGGCCAGCCTGGTCTACAGAGTGAATTCCAGGACAGCCAGGGCTACACAGAGAAACCCTGTCTCGAAAAACTTAAAAAAAAAAAAAAAATAAATAAATAAATAAATAAATAAATAAATAAAATTGAAAAAAGTATCATAAACATAAAAATGATAGAGCTTTTATTTATGTTTGGGGGAGGGGTTGTCTAGTTTTTTTTTTTTTGTTTTTTGTTTTTAAATCAATTTGACACAAACTAGACTTACTTGGGAAGAGGGAACCTTTTTTTTTTTTTTTTTAGTTAATGATTGATGGGGAGGGCCTAGCCTCTATGAGTGGTGTCACTCTGGACAGGTAGTCCTGAGTTACATAAGAAAGCAAAGTGAGCCAGCCAGTAAGCAGTGCCTGTTTTTCTGTGGTTTCAGCTTTAGTTTCTGTCATGAATTCCTGTTTTGGCTTCCCTCAATGGTTAACTGTAATCTGTAAGCCAAAGAAACTCTTTCTTTGGTCACCAAATAGGTTTTGGTCAGAGTTTTATTTCATCAACAGAAAGCAAACTAGGCAGAGGCATCTACTAGATACTAGGAACAGTGGACTTATCAAAGGACAGTGTTTCTGCAACCCTCCGCTTGTGTGTTAGTTTGGTTTTGGTTAGTAGAGGTCTCTTACAGCCCCTATTAGTTGAATTCATCATGAAACCGAAGATGACTTTGAACTCCTAATTCTCCTGCCTCCACCTCCCGAGAGTGGAGCTGGCATTACAGACATGTGCCACCATGTCCAACTTCAGCTTTTGTGCTTTCTGGCATCGTTTCCAGCGCCCGCATTTTTTCCCCCTAGCTCAGCAGTGAAACTTGAGCCAGGACCTGGGGCATATGGCAGATTTTATACCCTGGCCTAACGTGGGGCACACCCTGGAAGGTGGGGCTTTGTAGAACATTTTTATCTCCTGCAAGCTTGATATTCACACACCTGACACAGATAGCTCAGAGCCTTCGGAGAGAGGAGCTTGCTTATCGTAGCTACAAAGATAAATTTAGAGTGCTGGATGACTAGACTGATAAAGGGCTTGTTCAATAACAAAAACAAGTCAAACATCCGTGTAAATGGTCTCTGTTTCCATTCGTGGCCCTTTAGAATTTATGCTCCGTGAAGCAACCACTGTGATTTCCTTAAAAAGATAACTCTAATCGTGCCATGTTCTAAAGCCCTTCCTTTTCTCCTGCCATTCACGGTTCTTCACTGATCTCTTCCTGGTTTTCCCCTTCGCTCATTATGTTCCGACCACAGAGCTATTCCTTCAACTCTGAAGTAAGCCATCACTGCTGTCATAGAAACTTTGCATGTGCTATGTCTTCTACTTCACATGCTGTCTCCCCATAGGCATCCTCTGGCTGGTCTTAGTTCAGCATCACAGACTCAGAGATGCCTTGTGTTGCCACCGTAGTTCTCTCCCCTGATCCCCACTGGCCATCCTTATCCTGCCTTATTTCTGCTGCAGCCCTCAGCATTCTCGGAAATAGGGCTTGTTTGTTGTTTCGTGTTTACTATCTCCTTCCAAGCTCCTGACTAATCAGCTCTAATGATGTGGGGTCTTATTTATTTTATTCTCTACTACCTTAAAATTGTGCCTGCCACATATGGCTCAACACTTCTTTTTTGGATAAATGAATAAAAACCAGATGGCCTGCCAAGTATGGGAAAAGGCAGAGCAAAGTAAGACCGGATTCCTAACTTCAAAGATGCTTGGAACCTGATGGAGAGAAAGATCTTGTGATGGAAGTATGTACACAGGCCATAAAAACAGAGAGAAGGCTATCTGTGAGTGTGAGGTAGCTGGACATTGACTATGGGGAATATTTTTGCTGGGTAAAGAAAGGAGATATAATCCAGATAGAAGAGATTTCATAAACAGAACCAAAAAAGATCCAAAGTGTCTACCACATTTGAAGATTGATCCATAGTCTTTTGTGGCTAGGGAAAACCAAAGCCGAGATCTTAGTCAGCTATTGCTAAAAGACAATTGTTTCTCAATTAAATATCCCAAATATATTTTTACAGGTTTGTTTAATGAACATTTACTAAGTTCTTGCAAAATATAAAGTGAGATTGCTTTTTAAAGTTTAAATGTATATTTAAATGCATGCAGTGCTGGAGGAGACCAGAAGACAGTGTCAATTTCCCTGGAACTGGAGTTATAGATGGTTGTGAGCATATATGGGCATATAAGTACTTGAAATCAAACGCCAGTCCTCTGGAAAAGCAACCTAGCCATCTCTCCATCCCCAAAATCTTATTGTTGAAATTCATTTTTTCTGATGTATGTGTGTGTGAGTGATGGTGTGTGTGTGTGTGTGTGTGTGAGAGAGAGAGAGAGAGAGAGAGAGAGAGGAGAGAGAGAGGAGAGAGAGAGAGAGAGGGAGACAGAGACAGAGACAGAGACAGGGAAGGAGAAAGGGAGGGAAAGAGAGAGAGATAGGGGGTTGAAATAGAGTCTTGCTCTGTAGCCCAGATTGGCCTAGAACTTGTGGTCAACCTTCCAGCTGCTGGGATTATACGTGTGTGTGTGTGTGTGTGTGTGTGTGTGTGTGTGTGGTGTGTGTGGTTTTTGTTTGTTTTAGATGAGATCTCAAGCAACTCAGCTACTCTTGGACTCTCCATGATTCCAGGAAAGACTTCGAACTCCTGATCCTTCTGCTTTTACCTCAGAAGTGCTAGGATTCCATGAATATCCACCATGCCTGGCTCTTTGTATCTCTGTGTCAGTCTCTATGTGTTTCTCTGTCTGTTCCTTCATCTGTGTGCATGTATTTGGCAGTGGATGCTAAGGGTAGAATCTAGGGCCTTGTGAATACTAACAAGTGTTTTACCACTGAGCTAACAAAATTTTTAGTTAAAAATTTGTGTTATATTTATGAATTTCAAGTTTATTTTATTTTTTTCGTTTTGTTTTTGTTTTTGAGACAGGGTTTCTCTGTGTAGCCCTGGCTGTCCTGGAACTCACTCTGTAGACCAGGCTGGACTCGAACTCAGAAATCCGCCTGCCTCTGCCTCCCAAGTGCTGGGATTAAAGGCGTGCGCCACCACCGCCCGGCTGGAATTCCACTTCTAAATAAAAAATAAAAATAGGCCGGGTAGTGGTGGCGCACGGCTTTAATCCCAGCACTTGGGAGGCAGAGGCAGGCGGATTTCTGAGTTCCAGGCCAGCCTGGTCTACAGAGTGAGTTCCAGGACAGCCTGAGCTACACAGAGAAACTCTGTCTCGAAACAAACAAACAAACAAAAAGAAGTGGAATTCCACTGTGTTGCTCAGGCTGGTTTTGAACTCTTGGTCTCAAGGCTTACTCTGGCCTCAGGCTTCTAAATAGCTATGACTATAGGCGTGTGCCACCACCATCAACTAGTACCTTCCTTTTGGGGACCATTTTTACTAAATCAATTTGTTTTATGAACTGTTTACTATGAGGCAACTGTAAATCCCACGGATTGAACGACCTTTGTTCTTCAGGCTTACAGTCAGTCTATAAGGAAGCTAATGTGTTTATCAGGCATTTATTGTGCACCTGCCTTCCGACAGACACTGTGAACAGCCCTAGATGTTTAGAGATGAATGACGATAGACAGCCTTGACCTTTAAGTAATGTACATTCTAGCACAGGACTTTAAGAGTAACAGCAACAATAATAACTTTAAAAGTGGAGATGACACATACCTGTAATCCCAGCTCTGAGGCTGAGGCTAGGACAATCTGAGTTCAAGGTCAGCCTGGGCTAAACAACCAAACCCTGTCTAGAAGGAGGAGAATCAGAAATTCCTTCTCTTACAGGGGATTGACAATATAATTATCAATTTTTTATAGCCTTTGGAAATATGAAAGAGCAAGAAGGTAAAAGTCTAATTGCCTTTAATTCCAGTTAAATTTAAGCAATGTTAACTGCGTATAAAGCATTAGTGATTCTTAAATACCCAAGAGTTTAAAGACATTTCTTTCTTTTCTTTGTTTCTTTATGTTTGTTTGTTTTGAGACAGTCTCAGTATGTAGCTCAGGCTGGCCTCAAACTCAGAAATTTATCTGCCTCTGCCTTCTGAGGGCTGGGATTAAAAGCATGTGCCAATCAATACTCCTGGCATGAAAATTTCTTTTTACTTGAAAATCCCCCAGAACTCTCGTCTGTTGATTTGTGTAGCAATTCAAAATGATTAGATAGCATTTTAAAAATGTAAACATGTTGCATCTGAGACAGTGGCATAACCCTTAGCCTCCACTCTGCTTTGTGCAAGCTTTATGTCTTTCAAGAATTGCCCAGCAGCTCAGCACGCACTTCATGACCTGAATTTCTTAGTGGCTATTTTGCCTTTAGCGTCTTTCTGCCTGGTGAACTGACAAAGAGCACATCAGTTTCTCGAACCTGTTTTGTAGTGCAATAATCCCACTTTCATTTCTTCTTTCCTTGCTGTTTCCCTGAGGATAAAAACCATGTGTTTACTTTCCTGTAGTCTTCACTTTTCTTCTTTATCAGTCCCTTACTAGGTCATTTACAGACCCAACCTTATCTATAAATTTTCTCTTTATATGATCAGACATTATAGTGCAATAAGCTGGCAAATCAGTATGTCCCAACATGGGTGTTTCTTTTGTTTTGGACTTGGTGTCTTCCTTCTGCCCTATGGGAAGAGCCTGTTCCAGTGTTTGCTTTCTTTTACTTTTTTAATACATGTATACAATGTATCTTGATCCCATCCACCCCCTCCTTCTCAGACTTCCCCAGTGTGTCCTCTTCCCATGTTCATGTCGTTTGTATCCTTTATTTTTGTAAGCTACTGAGTCTCATTTAGGGTTGCTTGCTGGAATGTTCACTGACAGGCCTTGAACAGGAACCAGAGCTTCGGTGAGTTCACAAAGCCTTATTTCACTGCACTCTTCGCCAGCCTTTGGCTTACATTCTTTCTGCCCCCTCTTTAGAAGGCAGTTTTGCAACTTGTCCATTTAGCAGAACAACAGTAGTAGGAACTGTTCCTAGAGTCCGTGACCTCCCAAGCCATGAATTCCCTCCTGTGCAGCAGGTCTCCAGTTCAGTCAGTGAGGGGTTGGTTGTCCCCATAGTCTTCATGCTACTTTCACAGCAGTGGACACATCTGGTCTGGTAGGTTGGTATTGTATGTGCTTCTGTTTATGGAGGCCAGAGGAGGACAAAAAATATACACCTCTATTGCTCTTCACCTTGTCCCCTTGACACAGAATCTCTCATTGAACCTGGAGCTTGCTTGTGCTTCATTTCTGCCAGTTGTCAGTAAGACCCAGTGATCCTGTTGTCTGCACTTTGGCCTACCCAGTACCAGGATTATAAGCACATGGAGCCATGCCCATTTTTAAAAACATAGGTGTTAGAGAATTGAAGTCAGCAAGAGCTCTTACTGAGCCATTTTTGACCTAGCCCTGTGACATAGTTTTTTTGTTTTGTTTTGTTTGTTTGTTTGTTTTTTCAGGAGTGTGGAATCATCTTTTGGTTGATTGGTTTCTCTAAGTGATTATTTGTTTTGGTAAATTTTTAGAAATATGATAATAGCCAGGGCTACACAGAGAAACCCTATCTCGAAAAACCAAAAAAAAAGAAAAGAAAAGAAAAGAAATATGATAATATAGGGACCTGAAAATCCACTTAAATTGAGGGCTGATAAAATTTTCACTAACACACAACTGGATCACAAAAATATATACCTCTAGAACTCTTTTATACATTTATTTAAAATGTAATATATATTTTTATTTTTAGGTCTGTGTGTTTTGGGGTTTTGTGTGTTGTTTTAAAAAAAAGGGGAGGAAAGGATCTGGTACCTGTGGGGGCCCCTTTTAAAAATTTGGGGTCCCTTTTTTGGGGATTTAAACTATTTCCCTTTAAAAGACAATCAAAATTAAACCTTTCCCCTTTTTTCCTATTCTAAAAACCCAATTCAGTTTATTAAAAAAAAAAATAGGTTTTAAAAAAATGTAATCTTGACAAAGAGAAATAAAAACGGGCAAAAAAAAAAGGTCCCTTTTTTCCCCTTTGTTTTTTAGCTAATAAAAATTAAAATTTAAAAAAAAAAAAAAAATTTTTAATTTCCCCCCTAAAATTAAATTTTAGAAACCCCAAAATTTAAATGAACCCCTTCCCTCCCTTTTTTTGTTCCCTTCCAAAGAAAAAACCAAAAGGGGAAATTTAACAAAAAACAACAGAAAAACCACCCCCCTCCATCTTTTTTTATTTTCTTTTAACCTTAAAGTCACCACTTCAAACTTATCAATTTTTTAAAAAAAGGGGAAAAAAAAAAAATCAAAAGGGGCTTTCCCCACAAAACCCAACCCCAAATATCCCCCCACCCTAATTTCCCAAAAAATTTTTACCTAATTCCTTCCTTTTTTTTTCTCCCACTACAAACAAAAAAAAAAAAAAAAATTTTAAACCAAAAACCCAAAAATCCCCAAAAAAAAATTTTTTTTACCCTACCTATTTTAAAAAACCCCCCACCCCCCACCAAATTTTTTCCCCCCCCCCCCCCCCAAAAACCCCCCTTTTTAAAAAAAAAAAATTTTTTTTTTAAACACAGAAAATTCGAAAATCAACTTATAAATAAAAAGTTTTTTAACAATTACCCCCCCCTTTTTTCCCCATGAATTTAAGGGGAAAACCCCTAACCAACCTCCAAATAAAATCGGGGGACGCTTTTTAAAAAAAGTAAGGGGGGATTTAAAAAAAACACTTTGGAAATTTAACAACCCCTTTTAAACCCCACCTTTTTTTTATATATTTCACTAAAATAAAAAACCCCCCCTAAAAAAAAAATCTTTAAATTTTTAACCAATTTGGGGGGGGGGGGGAAAAAAAAATTTTTTTAAATTTTAGGGAAAAAATTTTTTCAAAACCCCAAACCGGAAAACATTTTTCCCCCCCAAAACCCCCCCCCTTGCTCCCCCCCTTTCTTCCCCCCCCCAAAAAAAACAAACCACAACCTAGGGAATTAAAATTTAAAAACTAAGGGAAAGGGGAGTTAAATCCAAAACCCCCTTTTTAAAACCTTTGGGGGGAATAAAATGATCCCCTTTTAAAACTTTAATCCGGGGGTTTTAAAACCCCTTTTTTTTCCAAATTTTTTCTTTTTCCTTCAAAACCTTCCCGAAAAAAAATTTTTCCTTTAAAGGGGGCTACTTTTTTAAAAAAAAACAAACAAAAAAAAAAAAAAAATTTTTTTCCCAGGTTTGGGTGAAAACGCAAACCTTTCCCTTTTCCCGAAGGAAAAATAAAAAAAAACTTTTTTAAAAAAAAAGTTTTCTTTTTTAAAAAAAGTGGAAAATTTAAAAAATTTTAGTTTTTTATTTCCCTTTTTTAAAAAAAAAAAAAATTTTTTGGGAAAAAAAAAAAAGGGAAAAAAGTATTTAAAATATTAAAAAAAGTAAAAGGGAAATTTTTAAGGGGAAAATTTTTTTAATAATTTGGGAATAGTTTTTAAAATTAATTTATTTGGTTTTAAGGGAAAAATTTTGGGAAAAAGGAGGGGGTAGGAACCCTCATTGGGGGGGAGGGGGGGGATTTGTTGAGGCGTTTGGGGCTTGAGTGTAGGGGAAAAAAAAAAAAAAATGAAAAAAAAAAAAAAAAAAAAAAAAACCCAAAAAAAAAAAAAAAAAAAAAAAAAACCAAAAAAAAAAATTCAAAATTGGGATCTGAGGGGGGGTTCCTTACTAGGTCATTTACAGACCCAACCTTATCTATAAATTTTCTCTTTATATGATCAGACATTATAGTGCAATAAGCTGGCAAATCAGTATGTCCCAACATGGGTGTTTCTTTTGTTTTGGACTTGGTGTCTTCCTTCTGCCCTATGGGAAGAGCCTGTTCCAGTGTTTGCTTCTTTTTACTTTTTTAATACATGTATACAATGTATCTTGATCCCATCCACCCCCTCCTTCTCAGACTTCCCCAGTGTGTCCTCTTCCCATGTTCATGTCGTTTGTATCCTTTATTTTTGTAAGCTACTGAGTCTCATTTAGGGTTGCTTGCTGGAATGTTCACTGACAGGCCTTGAACAGGAACCAGAGCTTCGGTGAGTTCACAAAGCCCTTATTTCACTGCACTCTTCGCCAGCCTTTGGCTTACATTCTTTCTGCCCCCTCTTTAGAAGGCAGTTTTGCAACTTGTCCATTTAGCAGAACAACAGTAGTAGGAACTGTTCCTAGAGTCCGTGACCTCCCAAGCCATGAATTCCCTCCTGTGCAGCAGGTCTCCAGTTCAGTCAGTGAGGGGTTGGTTGTCCCCATAGTCTTCATGCTACTTTCACAGCAGTGGACACATCTGGTCTGGTAGGTTGGTATTGTATGTGCTTCTGTTTATGGAGGCCAGAGGAGGACAAAAAATATGCACCTCTATTGCTCTTCACCTTGTCCCCTTGACACAGAATCTCTCATTGAACCTGGAGCTTGCTTGTGCTTCATTTCTGCCAGTTGTCAGTAAGACCCAGTGATCCTGTTGTCTGCACTTTGGCCTACCCAGTACCAGGATTATAAGCACATGGAGCCATGCCCATTTTTAAAAACATAGGTGTTAGAGAATTGAAGTCAGCAAGAGCTCTTACTGAGCCATTTTTGACCTAGCCCTGTGACATAGTTTTTTTGTTTTGTTTTGTTTGTTTGTTTGTTTTTTCAGGAGTGTGGAATCATCTTTTGGTTGATTGGTTTCTCTAAGTGATTATTTGTTTTGGTAAATTTTTAGAAATATGATAATAGCCAGGGCTACACAGAGAAACCCTATCTCGAAAAACCAAAAAAAAAGAAAAGAAAAGAAAAGAAATATGATAATATAGGGACCTGAAAATCCACTTAAATTGAGGGCTGATAAAATTTTCACTAACACACAACTGGATCACAAAAATATATACCTCTAGAACTCTTTTATACATTTATTTAAAATGTAATATATATTTTTATTTTTAGGTGTACGTGTGTGGTGTGTGTGTGTGTGTGTGTGTGTGTGTGTATGAGTGCAGATGCTGGAGAGCCCAGAAGAGGATGCTGGATCACCTGATGGGGGACTTATACAAGGTTGTGAGTCTCTCAACTGAGTGCTGGGAACTGAACTCAGTTCCTTTGCAAGAGCAGTACATACTCCTAACTGCTGAACCATCTCTCCGGCTCTCATTTCTATTCTAAAGACTAATGTGCATGTTTCATTGAAAAATTCATCTATCATATATGTGTTGTCAAAAATCTATGTAATCTGTGACCAAAGAGAAATCCAAAAATCAGTGGAAACGCAAACACTATCAGAAAGGTCACCATACTTACCATTGTTTTTTTTCAGTTCTTAATAGATGGATAATTTGAAGGATGTAGAAAAAATATAAAGAAAGAAGATATAGTCAGTAATTCCACCACTAGGAACAGTTAATATTTCTATGAAACCCCTGATATCTAAAGCTGTAGACTAGTAACCTCCGTCCTTTCTAGGCTTCCTTACCAATACAGTGTGTAGAACACGCAGAATGGAACCTTGGGACTTTAACAGAAGGAGCGGAACTGTAGAAAAGACCTACACATCTCTCCAGCGATGACATCTTGTTCTTATTTAGCTTTCTTTGAGTCATTAACAGTCAGGCGCCACTGGTGCTGAAACTTATCATTATTATAACCGCAAATGGGTTAATGCCCAAACAAAGCTCTATTCTTGGGGCTGGTTCCCAGCTTCACCACACAGACCCCAATAGTAGTACCCTCCAAGTCCCAGGATAATGTTCCACAAATAAGAGGATGTCAAGTGTGTAGCCTGAATTCAAAACTTTCTGCTTTTATCTGGGAGCTCCCAGTTGCTAGCAAGACAGAATAAAAAGAAAAATAAATAAATAAACACCAACCCAACAATCCCTAAAAAAGATTGTGTGGTTTAGTGGTCAGACCACTAGCCTGGATGTTGATATAGTGGAGATCCACTTCCAGCCCTCCCACTGGCTAGATGGATGATTTTTTAAGCAAGTCCTTTTTTATGACCCATGCCTCAGTTCTACTTAGAAAAAGGAGAATTGCCTTAGCTTTCATGAGGACACATGAAAATATCTGAAAATCAGATTGCTTGGGAGTAAGATAAAATGGTTATCCTTAACAATTACCATCCTAGAGATAGGGTTGTAGCCAGTTGATAGAATGCTTGTCTAGCATGGATGAAGAAAGACCCTATATTCCATATCAGCTCCAAATAAAATAGACTTGGTGGTACATGCTTATAATCTTAGCAATCCAGAGATGGAGGCAGGGGGATCAGAAGTTCAAGGTCATCTTTGGCTACCTAGTGAGTTACAGACCAGCCTGAGACATGTAAGACCCTATCTCAATTTTTAAAATTTTATCATTACTTTACTTACATTACAGTAATAAGCCCAAGTATGAAAAAAAAATCTTTAAATTTCCATACCATATGGAGGAGTGGTGGAGGAAAGAGAAGGCAATTATTTTTAACAAAGTTTGCAGGACTTCATATCAACTCCCAACCTGGAAAATTCATTACTTAGAACACCAAACACTGCCCTTCCTATGGCTCTGCCCCTTTCTCCTTACCACATACAAATTCAGAGTGACTCACAGGAGCCTAGAATTGAGACACATATACAAATCTAAGGGAAAGGGAGAATTACAAGGTCCGAGTAGCTCCTTGTTAGAGGACGCTAAGAATAGGCCACTAGAACATAAGATACTCCTCTTTACTTCTTCTAGTGTAGGTCGTCTGTGGGATTCCCAGTCACTCCTTTGATGACACAAATTTTGTTTTCTTTCTTTCTTACAAAACCTCTCCTCTTGCAAAAACTTCTCCTTGTTGAAGGGGAGGGGACTTACTTTTAAAAAGACAAACAAACAAAAAAAAAAAAAATGAGGAGCTAGTGGGTTTTCCTGCTAGGTTTGGGCTGTAACAACTGCTACAGACTCTTTCCTGTTCTTGCACAGAGGGAGGAGCAAAAATAAAAAAAAAATCTGGTTATTTGAAAAGAAAGGAATAGTTTTTCTTCTTTTAAAAGAGTACAGCTGAGGATATGTAATAAATGTTTTAGTTTCTGATCCATTTCTCTTGAAAAGTGAAGTGTCTTTGTTGGAAAAAGGAAAGCTACTTGGACAAGATGTCAAATAATAAGGGATAGGAGTAGAAGTAGGCTCTAATAGCTAAAAGGAATTTGAGAGGAATGGTCATTAACTTACATAGGACTTGGTGAATAGTTTTTAAAATTACATTTTATTGGGTGTAAGGGCACACACCTTTAAGACATTCAAAACTCCCAGGCAGATGGTGGCTCATGCCTTTAATCCCATCACTTGGGAGGCAGAGGCAGGTGGATTTCTGAGTTTGAGGCCAGCCTGGTCTATAGAGTGAGTTCCAGGACAGCCAGGGCTACACAGAGAAACCCTGTCTCAAAAACAAAAAACAAAAAACAAAAAACCAAACAACAACAAAAAAAAAAAACAAAAACAAAAACAAAACAAAAAACAAAACATTCAAAACTCTGGGATCTGCAGGGGCAGGCAGATCTCTTAAATTCAAGGTCAACCTGGTCTACAAATCAAGTTCCAAGCCCGTCTGGGAAATACAGTGAGACCCTGTTGAGATATATATTTGGGGCAGGGGACATGTGGAGGTCAGAGAACTTGAAGGAGTTGGTACTCTATTTTCACCATATGGGGTCCCTTGGATTGTACTCAGTGGCCTTTAGTGAGTACCTCTATGTATCTAACCCTGTTAGAGGCTAAAGACAAGTCCCTGACCTCAAGAAGCTGCTAAGACACAATGAACATTTTGTACCAACTTGAGAGAGTAAATCCTAAAAGTGATTAATAATAGATAATGAGATATCAGTGTTATGCGAGGCCATACATGATCATTATCATTAGGATAAACAGAAATTATGAAATCCAGAAATTGCGGATACGAGCCGCTGATATTAATTCTTCAGCGTCAAAAAATACTACACATTCAGAGGATTTACTTCAGAGCTTCTAAAACCAAGTCCTAAAAATAGTAGTTAAAGAAAAGCACTCTAAGCGACTGCCTCCGGAACTCGTGTGATAGGCTCCACGTTGCCAGTCGGAGACTTGTTTACGTGACACCCTCTCAGCCTTCTAGTTCTCCTCTGGCCGCGTGGTGCCATGGCAACAGAGACAGGCTGTAACCTGGGTTCCGGAAGAAGAAAGCTGGAGCGTGGAAACTACCCGGTCAAAGGATGCTGAGTCCCGAGCGCCTAGCTCTACCAGACTACGAGTATCTGGGTAGGGGCTTCTTTCAGCTTCGGGAAAAGGAAGGAGTGATGAGTTAGGGGAAGGAGTGGGGAGGGGACAGGGCTGAGCCTGAATGGTAACGGGTCTGGATGGGACGGGAGGAACAGAAAGAAGGAGTTCTAGGGCCTGAACCTGTAATGTAGGGCCAAACCGGGATGAAAAATAACATTTATGGAGTAAAGAATGGCTGAATTATATGGACTGGCTCTCAGGCAATGAGGATTGCATTCTAAGTAACACTATTAAGAATCTGAGGCCCTAAACAAGGCTATTATTGATAGGTTGGTATTGAAGCAAACTTGGCATCTGAAGTGACATCAGTCATTTTGTGAATAATAATTTTGCCTTCATAGTGCGCTGTTATTTCCAGCTTTTCATATTCATTAGGCATTTTGCACGCAGTAAGCATTTTGCATGCACCATTTTCTTAGAAGGGATTGCTGTGTTTTCTACTTTACTGATGGAGAAACTAAGGCTAAAGAGATAACTTGCATAAGACCATACAGTTAGATAGTATTAGGATCAGATTTCCCTACTGCAGAACTTGACCTTGCTCTTGAGCTAAGGCTGTGTTGTAGTAAGTACTGTACTTTGTTAAGCACCCTGCAGTGAGTGTATAAGGCATTTACTGCACACGTTTGTGTATACACTTATATGCATACATACACATTTAAAAATCCACAGACTTAAACATTTAGAGGAATTTTAAACTTATAGAAGACTGAGCTGATAGCAGAGTTCTTTTTTTCCCCCCTCTGTATCTTCTATTTAGCTTCTATTATTAATTTCTTGTGTTAGTGTGGTACATTTTTGCAACTGAATATTAGCTCAGTGTGATTGCCAACAGCCTATATTTACATTAGGATTCACTCTTTGTGTTGTTTAGTTTTCTGGACTTAGTCAAATTCATATTCTCACATATTCACAAGATGTAAAACAATCATTTCATTGTCCTACGAGTCCTCTGTGCGTCACGCATTCACTCCTCCCTCTCCTTGTCCCTTTCCTTTCCATCACTGATTTACTGACTTTTAAAGTTTTGCCCCTTTGAGAATAATGGGAGCCATTCAGTGTATGAGCTCTTCAGATGGCTTCTTTCATGTTTCAGCAGGTGTTTAGGTTCCTCCTCGTTGTTTTGTGACTTGATAACTCATTTCTTTACATGGATGGATAACATTTCATTATATGAATGTACCATACACATTTAAAAATAAAATACAACTCTGGATAAATATTTTGCTTATGTTTTGAGAATTGATCTCACTATGTAGCCTTGGTTGGCCTTGAACTCACAGAGATCCTCCTGCCTCTGTCTATCCAGTGCCTGGAATCAAAGGCATGAGTCTCACCAGACCTGGTAGATGATTAAATTTTCTTAATCATATAAAAAGTTGATTCAAAATTATTTTTTTTAAATATAAGGATGTTTATCTTGGGGGATGGAGCGATAGCTTAGTAGTTAAGAGCTCTTGCTACTTTTCCAGAGGACTTGAGTTTGAGGTGTAACACCCGCAGCAAGGGCCTCTTCTGATCTCTGCACGTGTGTGCACTCACACACACACACACCAGACATGTACATATAACAAAAATAAAAAAAAGAAATTTACCGTAAAAAAGATACACCCCTCTTTCCCCACCAAGTCTGGCATATTTCACAGATGTAAGTGCTATTGCTGGTTTTGTGAACGTCCTTCCGGAGTTTATTTTGTACATAAAGAACATACAGTGCATAGTTTCATTTGTTTTCATTTAAAGTACATTAAGAATAACTTATGTGATTCTAGGGAGCTTTGTCTTTTTGTTTTCTTCTGGTTTTTTGTTTGTTTGTTTTTTGCTTCTTTGTTTGTTTTTTCAACAGTATTATAGACTCAGTCCATGCCGGCCTTGAACACACTATATAGCTTGCCTCTTGCTTGCCCCAGGTAGAAACCTCTCGGAGGAAGAAAACTCACAGGCTGTGGGATGGCAGGTGTACACCACCACCCCTAAACTGTCATTTCTTTTAAACCTTATTTTTAGCTATATAAAGTTAGAGAGTTTATTTAACTAATTCCATGTTGATAGACAGTGAATTTTTTTTTTTTTAATATTTATTTACTTTATGTATATAAAGATTGTAGCTGTCTTCAGACACACCAGAAGAGGGCATCAGATCCCATTACAGATGGTTGTGAGCCACCATGTTGTTGCTTGAAATTGAACTCAGGACCTCTGGAAGAGCAGATAGTGCCTTAATCACTGAGCCATCTCTCCGGCCCCATGAATTATTTTTTTTTTAACTTTTTATGATTACTAAATATATCTCAGTGAATAACCTGCAATTCTGTTCCTTTGCATGTATTTCTAAAAGGATAAATTCCACAAAGTGAAGGAAAATGTGTTTGAAACATTGATAGATATGCCACTTAGTCCTTCACAAGAGTTTCTGTTTGTTTGTTTTCTTTTTTGAGACAGGTCTTTTGCACCAGCAGTCCTGGATCTTGCTCTGTAGACCAGACTGGCCTTGAACTCACAGAGATCCAACTTGCCTCTGCCTCCCAAGTGCTGGGATCAAAGACATGCATCACCACCATCTGGCCACAACAGTTTTTGTCATTTAAATCTGACATCAGCAATATAAGAAAATGCCTGTTTCTGCACAATCTTGTAACAAAATTAACCACATTAAAATTTTTTTAAAATCTGTTAAGCAACAGTTTTAGTACTGAGTACAATGTGAATGTCGAGTCGGTACATTGTTGCTCTCTTCAGACACACCAGAAGGGGGCACTGGATCCCATCACAGATGGTTGGGAGCCACCATGTGGTTGCTGGGAATTGAACTGAGGACCTCTGGAAGAGCAGTCAGTACTTTTAACTGCTGAGCCAACTCTCCAGCCCTTAATTTACATTTTTAATTAAGTCAGATGTTTTTTCATCAAGCTTAAGAGTTACTTGGTAAAAAAAAAGAAAAAAATGTGCGCGTGCGTGTGCACACACACACACACACACACACACACACACTTATACAGAAAGGATTTGGGAAAAAGATAGTTTAAAAGAGACTACTTTTCCTAAGAATAGCTAGAATTTAAAATGAGACATGATAGATAAACCTTTAAAAGGTATTTTCTTTTAAATTATGTATACACATGTGGGTCTGTGTGTGGGTGTGTGCACATGTGTGCAGGTACCTATGCAGGCATCAGATTCTCCTGGAACTACATGTACAGGTGGTTGTGAGCTGCTTGATTTGGGTCTTAGGAACAAACTTGGGTCCTCTGCATCTCTCCAGCCCCATAAACTATTTAGAAAAACAACAACATGGCACTTGATGTTACAAATACTGTCATTGAAAAGCCCAACAGTGGTTATGGGTGGGGGCGATGTGACCCTAAACATTGCCTCAGACAGTGATCTGGCGAGATGGCTCGAAACTTTCCTTCAAGCTTGATGACCTTCCACATGTGGACCCTGGGTACACATACACACAAATAAAATGGAAAAACAAAGTTTTCAGACTTCCCGATAGAGAAGGGAATGAGAGTTAATGCTGTCATTATGCCTCTAATAAATTAAATCGGAAAAGCAAGCCAGGCAACTTAAGTTTGATCCCTCGGAGCAATGTTAAGAGCACTCGGAGAGAAGCATCTCGACAACATAGTTGTCCTTTGGCTTCCACATGTGTCCCTGTAGCATGGAAGTATGATGGCATGTGTGCACCCCAACACACACACACACACACACACACACACACACACACAACTAAATCTTTTTTAAAAAGATTTATTTATTTTATGTATGTACACTGTAGCTGTCTTCAGACACACCAGAAGAGGGCATCAGATTTCATTATAGATGGTCGTGGGCCACCATGTGGATGCTGGGAATTGAACTCAGGACCTCTGGAAGAGCAGTCAGTACTCTTAACCACTGAGCCATCTCTCCAGCCCCAAGAAAATAAATCTTAAGAAAATCAAGCTCTGTGGGTAAATGTGCTTGCTGCCAAATCTGCCAGCCTGAATCTCATCCTCGGGGACTCATAGGATGGAAGGGGAGAATTGACTCCCTCAAGTTGTTCTTTTACCTCTGCATGTGTCTAATGTGTGCTCTAATAAAAAAAAAAGACAGACAGACAGACAGACACACACAAACACACACGGAGAAGGGAGGAAGGTGGAAAGAGGTGGCATGAGTGTGGGGGACCTAATTGAATAATTAAATAACTTTAAAAAACAACAAGATGGATGGCTCCTAGGAATGACACCTGAGGTTGACCCTCTGGGTTACACACACACTCACACATACATACACCCACTGCACTTCCTCGTACCCGACGTTGTGTTCATATAAAATAAAAAATGTAAGACAACCGCATTAAAGTTGATATTGATGCACATAGTGAGAAATGACTGCAGAAGGAATCAGAGTCAAAGGACTGAGTTCTAGCAGGAAGTATATGCAGATCCAGGGGATCAAGAGGGACCTGGAGATCATGGCTTTTGTACCCAATGGTAGTTGCTCAGACATTATTGAGAAAGATATGAGGTTCTGGTTGCTGGATTTGGTCAAAAAGGTCATGCTACTGGTAACATTTGTAGAGCCCTCTTTAAGGCTGTTAAAGTGGCCAGTGTTTCTCTTTTGACCTTATCCACAGAGAAGAAGGAAAGGCCAAGAACATAAATTTTGATTAAGGAAACAGTAGTAAAGCTGGACATAGTTGCACACACCTTTAATCCACCACTTGGGAGACAGAGGCAGGTGGAACTCTATGAGTTTGAAGCCAGTCTGTTCAACATAGAGAATTCCAGGCCAGCCAGAGTTGCATAGTGAGATCCTGTCCCCTCACAAAAGAAGAAACACATTTATTAATCAGCTGAAAGGGCCCCAGCATTTGGGAGGCAGAGGCAGGTGGATTTCTGAGTTTGAGGCCAGCCTGGTCTACAGAGTGAGTTCCAGGACAGCCAGGGCTATACAGAGAACCCTGTCAGGGCCAAGAAAGGGGTGCTGCTTATTGCCTTGCTCTCCCTCAGTTGCTTAGTTTACTTTTTTATAGATCCCAGGACCACCAGCCCAGGTGTAGCACCACCCATAATGGTCTGGGCATCCTCCCATCAATCTCTAATTAAGAAAATATCCTATAGGCTTTCCTATAGCTTCCTGTGGAAGCATTTTCTTAAATGAGACTCCTCCTGTCAGATGGATGACCTTAGCTGGTGTCAAGTTGACATAAAACTACTCAGCAGAGTAATAGCACATATAACTTTATATCTAATGCATAACAATGTCAGCACCTATACTTCGGCTATTATTTTGTTCACTTACTCATGAGCTTGTGAAATATTTGAACGTCCTAATTTCTTGTTCAGTTTCTTGGAGTTTTGCTATTTAAAGTACATATCTTAGAGGCATGGTGTATTGGTAGACTGCTACTTGGGGCACAGAAGTTGGTCTTTTTCTAAGAGGTGTAAGTGAAAGACTAATTTAGTGGCAGTGTTAACAGTCTGTGAGTAGATACATTGTTTCAGGGCAGTTGAAAAGTTTCAGTGTTGATGGAATTCAACTAGTCCTTGAACCCTGGACAAATGTTCCTTCTGCTCTGTTGTGTGGTTAACAGTCTTAATCTGAGTCTGCACATTCCTACAACCCTAATCAAAGTCAAGCTGCTCACTGACTTCCTCATTGTTCAGCAAATTGTGTAACTGCTAAAACAAATTTGTTATGCCTAAGAACTAACCCCGCCTTTTACAACTTGGTCTCTCATAGAGACAAGTTATTTTGAAACATTCACTTTCAGTGTAACAACCATTAAAACCACTCCCTAGAAGCTGGGCATGGTGGCACATGCCTATAATTCCAGCACTGGGGCTGCTGAGGCAAGAGGATCCTGAGTTTGAGGTCAGTTTGGGATACACGGTGAATCCTTGTCTCAAAGATAAACAAATAACATTTAAAAGCCATTCTTTATACATTAGACTATACTGCCTGATTAAGATTTCAAAATCTGTTTATCTTTCTTAATTCACTTTGATTGACTTTTACAATTTATAAATTCACTAGCATGTATAGGCCTAGAAAAAAATAGAGAACAAAATATTATAGATAGAAAAATCCATGTGGTGCATGTATACACACACACACAAAACAAAGCTACAGCTGAGTACTCCTGGATAGTCTGTCTAGAACCTCTCTCTCTTTGGTATGGGTTAAAGGGACACCTATAAGTGAATGTCTCTAGGCATTTTTCTATATGCTTTATAAGGATTCCATTTGAGTTTTTGACTATTCCTGGAGAAAACAACCCTCCATCATATTGAATGAACTGAATTATTTTCCACATTGACTTGATGAATTTGGAACCTATAGTCCTGGCCTGGCTTAGGGTCTTAAGATCATCAGGAAAGAAGACATTTACACTGGCAGTCCAGTGTAGCAACAGAAATTATGACATCTAGGTTGAAGACAGAATCTGGTAAGGAGATGAAGAAAGATAGAAATGTCTATGTAGACCTCTGAGACATTTCCAACCATGTGAAAGCTACGTGTTGGCCCATGCCAGCTGCTGAGGTGTGTCTGTATATCTCTTGGGTGTGGAGAACTTTAGAGATGAAGGGAGCCTGTTCTGGACCTAGACTTACACAACCACCTACGTGCTGACCCGAGTATGAGCCTGTGAGGTTTACTTCTTCCTCCATCTAATCTGTGGAAGTGCGTGCTTTCACTTGTGCTTCAAGTTGGCTCTTCTGCTCTGTAGAACCTGCTTACCAGCTGAGGTTGGTGATAGGGTGGCATAATAGCCACTTGTAGGAAATCAGTAATCAGAGGTTATATTCTTCCTTTGTGATCTATGCATTTAGAAGAATCACAATAAATAATAGAGTTTTTTCTTTAATTTGTCATTAAAATTTTTTGTTAATTTTTTTTCATGTGTCTGTGAAGGAGGTGGGTGGATGTGGTGCCAATGTGCACATGTGGGGTCAGAGGCCAGCTTACAGGACTCAGTTTACTCATTTCACCAAATGGGTCCTGGACATGCATGCACATACATGTGTGCAAGTGAACACACACAAACCACACACACACACACACACAACGATATCAAATGGCTAGTTAGTAAATGTTGGAAATGGGATATAATTGAGCAATCTAATTCCTATCTACATGGCTAAACTCTGCTATAAATACATTCAATGACACTAAAAATGGGGTCCTCACTATTGTATATGCTCATACAACAAGGGTCCTTGTAGTGAGTTCAGTTTCATCTAAAGGCTTCATTTAATATTTCCCTTGCTTCTGTTTTGGTGTCTGCTTCTCAGAGAACCTAAATTAAGGCAATGTCACAGTTACTGACAGCCCTTTCCAGCCGTGAAGCCTATGTTGTCTCTCTGAGTCTGGCAAAGGTTCTGACATAGAAGTCATTCAACCTGGAAGACTTCTAAGCATTTCTAGACTTTCTTTTTTCTCCTTTTTGTATTTGTTGATGCCATAACATGAGATACTTGTATGGCTGCCAAACACGGTGTTAGTTTTTGCTGTTGGAGGACTCTTGATAAATTTATTTTGTTTCAAATATAATTAGTAAGCCTTTCAAACCCGTAGTATACTACAGAACATTAGTACTTAATTAGCTGAAATCATCTTCAGAACGTCAAGTGTTTAGATTGTTTGAGAAAAGAAACAAAATATAGGTGTTACACTGACTGTAAATCTTAGGAAACCAGATTAATATAAAACAAGTCACTTTAGAACAGCTACAGAGCTGTTCAGTCACCTCCCTTCCTCACACTGCTCTTCCTTTCCTGGTCATCATTAAACCAAGGTGGAACATCCTCTTAAATGACCAGAACACTTAGTGAGAGGAATACGGGTGTGTTGGAGAGCACTGTCTGGAGCCAGTGGTTCTCTTGTCTCTCTCCCGATTTGGTCAGCGGCTTCTCAGTCATGGCAGGGACAGCAGGCAGTTCCCTTGGTGGGGTAGTTCAGGAATGTGTCCTTGGAAGTGGTTCCTGGAAGTTCAGCCCATGCCCTCTTTCCCACCTTTCCCAGGCTCTGTAAGCTTATTGTTGGGGAAGTGGGAGGAGAGGATGAATTCCAAGGCTTGTGGTTTTTGACCCTTGGTCATTCCATTTCTCCAAAATAAGTTGCAGAGTGATTTCATTGTTATTCCAGACAGAGTTCTTTAAAAAGTTTTGACCTTGTTTATCATTTATATATTTAAATAATAATAAAGTTTTTCAAGTTCTGTCCAAAAGTTGGCAGCCATTTTTTTCCCATACATACAGCATTTGCCTAGGGAAGCGGAGTAGGTAACTGGTGTTTGAGAAGAGACATTCATGAGCCTCTCTCTCTGTCCTCATCACAGTAACCTTGGTTTCCCTTGTGGATCCTTGGATAACGCCCGTTTCTGATTAGAATGTAAGTCGTGAGGGCAGACTTTTCTCAGTATCTCTAACATTAGTATAGTGGTTGGCCAAGTGAAGTGCTCAGTTGTTGAATGAATGGTTTGCTGTAAGCAGTAGAATACATTTAAAAATAAATGGGAGAAAGGAATGTAGTTTAACAAACAGTTACTGAACTCCCACCACGTGAAGAGACACCATGTCCCCGCCCCTTTTTGATGGATGGGAAAAGGGCCGCGTGATTAAAATCTGCCCTGGGCGCTGCTGGCTTTATAAACGCTGATTATCCTGAGCGTCACTTATGGGTTGATAACAGTTTCTACATCTCGCTTACTCAACAGTAAGATTTAATCAAGATTTGAAAGCTGATGTTTTAAGAAGGAAAGAAATTTTGCAGTTTTGGGGCATATCCATGAGATCCTGTCCCTAAGTTGTGTGCTGAGTGCTGGTCTTTGATTGACAGGAGACTTACTCTTCTCAAGTAATCCTGGGTCCCCTTTCTGGCTCCGGGATCACCCTTGTTCCACTTCCCTAGCAGCATAAGGAAATAGCTCATTCTATGATTGGAATTGCAAGTCAAAACACATTTATCTGAACAGAATTTTAATGATTTATCAAAGAGAGGAGGGATTTTCCCAAACACATCTGAATTTACCCAATTACTGATCCCATTAAATGTTTTTCTTAAGCACCTTTCTTTAAACAAAGCAATTACTGTGAAATCATCAAATATATTTTTCACAAAACCTTTTCGAATAACTTTTGTTTGATTAGCAGGAGCCCACTAAAAGTAAATATTGCTTAAAAAGGCACTTCTTCAAAACCTTTCTGTTTCTTTAGTGAATTAACTTTTAAAAGCTCTATTCTTTGGAGAGAGTAAGAGCCTTTTTCTGGCTGTCCTGTTGTGTAGCTCAAGGTCTTGTTAATGCTATTTTCTGGCCCTGAGATTACAGATGCTTGTGATAACACAGATTCAGCTCCTGTAATCGAAAACAAATTTGCTTGTGCCGCAGGATGTCACCAGGTGTTAATTAATCTCAGACTTCTCTCACCTGGACAACTCTCTAGGCCCCAATAAACAGACGTCTGGTAGAAAGGGACAGGCCTGTGTTACATCATTGGTTTGTGTGTTTGTTTTTTTGGAAATCGACTTTCGGTTAGCTTTGTATTGAATATGTAGTTGATCCTTCTACCTCCACCTCCCAAGTGCTGGGGTGTTCTGCTCCCCATTGCCTCAGGAAAAAAAAAATCTTCAAAAAAAAAAAAAAAATCTTGTTGCAGAATTCCTCCATTGGCCAACTTACATACAATGTGCTCTAAATGGGAAAATTATATATTTTAAAATAGGCATGTTTGAAACAATAACACTTTTGAATGTGAAATGTACCAAAGGCCACATGTCTTTGGCTTCACTTGTCAGATGGAGAGGCTGTTGCCAGAACCACTGGGTTCCATAGTTCTCATGCCCCAAAGTCCTGCAAATTGACAGATAAGCAGACAACAACACAAAGAAGTTGGGCCCATGAGAAAGTGAGTCTGGGCACTTGGGCTGCCCTCTTTTCTCTGTGTGGAGTTCTTCCCAGCTTTGCCCCTTGTATCTTATCTTAGATTTCCAAAAAGGAGAGATTAAATGTGTCTGGTATTTCAGCATGTTAACTGCAAGGACAACATGAGGCTAGCACTCAGGCCACTGTTCAGCCTGTCATATGGAAGGAATTGCCTTTCAGAGGAGATTATAACTGTGTATGTAGCCACACAAATGCACATTCTCCCTGGAGAAAAATGCAGAGAAGAGGAGGCCGCATGCTGCCACTCAGGTCTCTTTGTAGAAGGCTGCATAAGAAGCCCTTACATGCCATAGTCACCTCTTTGGGGCTTAATGAGTCATCTTTGTGTGTTAGCTACTTAAAAGAAAAAAGAAAAAAGGAAAGAAGAAATGCACTCTCCCCCAAGTGAATTGCTTTTATTAGCCCTGCAGCTTTGTCTTAGAGGCTGCTTGAATATTCCCAATGACAGCATTTACAAGGCTAGTGCACAGACAGGACACAAAAAATAATTCAGATTCTGAGTAACCAGACAAAACTTAAAGAGACAAATTTAGAAAACTGATAACAATACTTTTTATAAACAGTGGATGCATGGACTTAAAAACATGCACAACCCTAGTCTTTGAGAGTGTGATGTATTGAAAGTTGGCCATAGAGAAAACTAGATGCTCAGTACCCTTGAGTTATACACAGTTCACACTTGAGTCTGTGGTCTGGAGCAGTACGTTCTAGCTAATGTAGAAAATACAGCTTCATTTAGAGAATGCATTACCATGCTCTTTGAGCTGTAGAAATTTACCTATGAAAATGACAAGAGGAATACTGGCACCTGCTTCAAAGGAGTGTGAAAAGACTGAGGAGGTAATCATGGGGAGGTCTTTAGAGAGATGATAGTTTGTAATAAAAGTTTCTGTTATTATTTTTGTAGATCAAATTTCCCCAACAAATGGAGTCAATAAGGGCTACCTCACAAAGCAGAGAAGATGAGTTAGTATAAGGTAGGGAATCTCAATAGTAAACTATTGAATGGGGCCCAAATTGTCATTCTTAATAGTCTATCAACCATCAGACCTGCTGGCTAGACATGATTATCTTATAGCTAAAATGATTACCTTACCGATAAAATGAATACATGGCCATTATGCAGAGAAGGGTAAACATATAGGTAAATGGAAATAAGCTAGACCTTCAGGGAGAGTGGCTCTGCTTTCTTCTCTTCAAGGTTTAATACAAATGTTCTCTGCAGTCTTGTTAATCTTTTCCTAGACTGGACATTGGGACCATTTTGGCCTTTGCTATGTAAGTGTGAAGCCTGAGGATAGGAGTTCAGATTCCCAGAACCTATGTAAATGCTAGGTGAGCCCTGTGGCCCTCCTGTAATCCTAGCCTTTGGAAGGCCATGATATGGGATCCCTAGAGCAAGCTCGCTAGTTAGACTAGCTGGAACAAGAGCTCCAGGTTCAAGTGAGACACCCTGCTTCAGTGAATACGGTGGAAAGCCATTGAGGAACATTTCCAGTGTTAGCCTCAGGCAGGCATCCATAGACATATATATGTCACTGCATCTGAACACACACATGCCTGCACAATGCACATATCCATGCACACTGCATACACATGTAAGAAAACTACATCTTCAGCCCTCTGTCATCTTTTATTGAGGTAATTGATCTACCATAAGATTTGTCCTTTTAAATTCAATGTAATATAGAAGTTAGTGTTCTGGTTTTTTTTTTTACTATAGTCACAAATTTGTACTACCACTATTGATATAATTCCAGAATTTGTGTATGTGTTGTATATATGTATATGTACAGGTTCACATGTACAGGTGTGTATACCTGTGTGCGAAGGATAGAGGTTGGTTCTGGGTATCTTCTATAATTCCTCACCTTATGTGTTATTATTTTTTTGTTTGTTTGTTTTTTTGAGACAGGGTTTCTCTGTGTAGTCCTGGATGTCCTGGAACTTACTCTGTAGACCAGGCTGGCCTTGAACTCAGAAATCCACCTGCCTCTGCCTCCCAAGTGCTGGGATTAAAGGCGTGCGGCACCACTGCCTGGCCCTCACCTCCTCACCTTATCTGTGTGTGTCCATGTGTGTGTGTATGTGTGTCTGTCTGTTTGTGGTTGTGTATGTGTGTGTGTATGCTGTGTGTGTTTGTGTATGTGCATGAGCATATGTGTATGCTGTCTGTTGTGTGTGTGTGTGTGTGTGTTGACACATGCTGACTTATACACGAGGTAACAGAACAGTTCTCTCCTTCCACAATGGAAGGAGAGATCAAACGTAGGTTGTCAGGGTTAGTGGTAAGTGCCTTTACTCACTTAGTCATCCTATCAGCCTCATCTACCTTATCCTTTGAGATAGAGTCTTGTACTGAACCCAGAGCACATCAGTTTGCTAGCTTGTCTGGCAGTGAGTTCTGGGCATGTTATAATCATGTTTTTATCAATTAACTAGGATTAGTCAGGACTGTCTTAAGCTTTCTTTGTGAATTATCCTCATACTGTGATTCAGTGCAAATAGTTATACTATGAGATTGAGGTTGAGTTTTTGTCCTACCATACAAACTTTGTGACTTTAGGCAATTGCATTTGTAAGATGAAGATAATCAGCCTTATGGACTCCAAGGTTGATTATGAAGTACAAAGAGATAATTTATGTGAGAGTATTTGGTAGTAAACGTTCAGGAGCAATTAAAATATTGTTAAGTTGTGAATGTCGTTATCCTGCCATTAGACAGTAAGTACTGAGGACAACAGCGTAGGAAGGTGTGCATGATGCCTGACATCTGTATGCCAGGCATTCAAGAAGTGAGGCAGGAGGATGGCTACAAACTTCAGAGTGAGTTCCAGACTAAGATACTGTCTTCAAGCATATAAAATGGGGGCTGGAGAGACAGTTTGGTGGTAGGTAAGAGAGTTTACTGTACTTTCAGAGGACCCATGGCCAGTTTTTAGTATATATGTCATGGCTCACAATCTCTTGTAGCTCCAGTTCCAGGGGATATATTGACTTCTCTGACCTCCTTGGGTTCCTGCACACATATGTAGTCCACTTAAGTCCACTAGTACATGCATACAAACATACACAAAAAATACTATAAATCTTAAAGAAAAGCAGACACTAAGTAAATGCAAGGTAGAAGGTTATTTTCTTCTGGGATGGACAGGGAGGGGTAGTCTACTCTATGGTGCCATGGAAGACTTGGGTTTCTGTCACCTTGTTATCCTAGCCATAGACCTGGTCCCTTCCTTAGACTCCATGAGGACTGGAGGGACTTCTTTCTTTCTTTTTCTCTCTCTCTCTCTCTTTTTCTTTCAGATTTATTTATTTATTTTATGTATGTAAATACACTGTCACTGTCTTCAGACATACCAGAAGAGGGCATTGGATCCCATAACAGATGGTTGAGAGCCACCATGTGGTTGCTGAGAATTTAACTCAAGATCCCTGGAAGAACGGTCAGTGCTCTTAACCACTGAGCCATCTCTCTAGGCCACTGAAGGAACTTTTTATCTCTTCTGGTAAATAAGGGACATCTTGAATCATACTTAATTCAATTTAAGTACTTTCTAGAAGACTTAAAAGATTTTGGTTACTTAATTTAATTATATGACCAAAGCAGCTACAAGAGAAGCTAAGAAGTGTGATCTTTACGTGAACCTATGTGTGTGTTGTGAAGGGAGAATTATTTATGAAAGACAATATCACCAAGTATGATGGCACATGCCTTTATGTGCACTTGGGAGACAGAGGACAGCTTGTTCTAGGCCAGTAGGGAAATAAAACCCTATCATCAACAATCATGATAAAATAAGAGAAAACAGCCATAAACTTACATAATTTGTGATAGAAACTGCTATTCAAAAATTCTAGAAATCTCTTTATTCTTAGAAACATTCTAATTTGTACCTGGAGATTTGAGGAATGAGATAAAATGAAAGAGACTGTGTATCCATAGAGAGATAATAAATTATTTGATAAAAAAAAAAACTTAAAGTTTCTAACACAAAACAAGATATTTTATTTATTTATTTATTTAGGTTTTCGAGATAGGGTTTGTCTGTGTAGCACTGTCCGTCCTGGAACTCACTCTGTAGACCAGGCTGGCCTCGAACTCAGAAATCCGCCTGCCTCTGCCTCCCAAGTGCTGGGATTAAAGGCGTGCACCACCACTGCTCTGCAAAACAAGATATTTATAAAAAGAAATATTTATTATCATAAGAGGATACTTAATACAATTTTGAAAAGTATAGTACCGAATAAAGTTTTAAAAGGAAGAAAATGAAAAAGTTGTGGGAAATGGAGAGGTAGTGGGTTTGACCTTCAGTGTACATGTTTTTAGTTCATTTTTCTTTAGCTTTTTTTGCTCTCCAAAGAATTACAAAATTCAGTTTTTGTCATGATTTGTTTCCTTTATACAAAGAAAAATTTCAGCATTATGATTATAGATGAAATATGGAAAACTTCAAAGTCACATTTAAGTAAGCCAAGAATTCTGCACCCTTGAATCAAGAGGGGCAGAAAGTAAGGACTCTGGTTTATTTAATGTAAAACGATAGGAGTTGAACAACATGAATGGAGAGAGTTTCTGCCGAGCTCTCATGCTTTTGTAACTTAGGAACAGTGATGAAACAGTAATGAGCTGTCTGCCTTGCTGCATCCCAGCTCTCCCTGGTCTGCAGACCTCATGGAGTACTGAAGCCTGTACTTACTGTATTCCTGACTGCAGTAACTGAGACCATGGAAAGCAAAATTGTGGGAATGGAAGGAGTACTGTGCAATCCAGAGGCCGATGGGCTGGAGTCTGTGGTGAGGCTTAATTGACTTCCTGGTAGAGAGGAACAGTGTGTTAGAGGACACAGAATTTGCAGGTTGGGGGATTCAGTGGGCCATCATTATGTTGCAGAACATAATGGTAGGGAACAGAACAGAGTATGGGGGAAAGATAAAAAGAAAACAGACCATGCATATCTCAGGAAGGAGATATGTGTGCCAGTGCCATTGCTTCCTTCTTTTCTTCTTCATATAGGTGGTACAACCTCCAAGGATCTATAGATGACCTTTCAGAGATCTTTGGATGCTGTGTACTGCACATTAATTATAGCCCTCTTTCCATGATAGAGCATCTGCATCTTAAGTCAGATTTTTATCACAACCTAAAAAGCCATCTCATCTTTTTTGGTATGTGTGCGTGGTGTAGTGTGTGTGTGTCTGTGTGTGGTGTGTGTGTGTGTGAGTGTATGTGGTATAGCAGAGTGTGTGTATACAGTGTATGTGTGTGCATGTGTATTGTGTGTGTGTGTGTGTGTGTATGTGTGTAGCATGTAGTGTTTAGGAACAGTGTTTCTCATAGCTCACTTTGCTGGAGCTTATTGTGTAATCCAGGCTGGCCTCAAACTCTTGGCAATTCTTCTACCTAAGCCTCCTGAGTACTGGAATTATGGGCATAAGCCACTGTGCCCAGCTCTCTGAAGCTTCTTACTCTTAAAAATTGATAAAATATTATCCAGATGATTAGAACGGGAAGCAAGGGCCGTGCCAGTGCTTCTGCAGTTGCATCGATGGGCCATGAGTTCAGCTCAGCACTGTGCTGCTTTCCTACCATACAACAGGCTCTGTTCTCCCTCCTCTCGTAAAGGAGGCGGGGGGGTGTGTGTGTGGGAAGGTTAATTGTGTGTAATAAAAAAATGTATGGAGTGGCAGGAAGTTTGCCGCCATATGGTTTGAGCCTTGACTTGCCATTGGACAATTATATAACGTTCTCAAGCCTCAGTTCCCTCAGCTGTCAAATGGGATATCTGCCTGAATTTGTGGTGGTGAAGGTTAAATGAGGTTGGCTAAGCACATGGTGCATGGCTTTGGCACCTAGTAGCTATCCCTCCCACCCAAGCTTTTTTTTCTGGTCCTGACTGTATACTTTACTTTGAAGAACTGAGCCTCACAAATCCTTCCGAGAACTCCTTAGTGATGTGCACACTCCAGAAGACCACATCTTCTCAAGTGGCTTGTTAGAGGCTCTTTCCCATGCAGATTTGCAAGCCGAGTGTGTAAAAATCACACGCTGCACTTGTTGCCTGGCAGCACGTGTCCCTGAGTGGTGGTACATGGCTTGCATTATGATGTTATCAGTGCTGGAGCCCGCTGGCTGGACATGTACTGCCTCTCGGGCTAGGGACTCCATTCCTCAGCAGAATACAGCCAGCACTAGGGTTAACAGAAAATGACAAACCAGGCATGGGCAAGGGAGGCGCCAGCAGAGCAGCGGGACGTCCTTTGATTTGCCTCTGTTATTTGCATGTCTTTCTTGTGATGTCTGTGAAATGCTCAGAATGACAAAGTTTTTAAAAGACCTGCTGACTCCGCCTGGAAAACGTGAAAAACCTCCCGTTTAGAGACCTATTATGTTCAGCTAGTCTGCATTTTCTATATCGTTTTCTTCATTTTTTATTAATGCAAACATTTGCATGAAGACAGAACCCTTGTTTCTGAAAGAGTTCATCTGCTCCTGCTGCTCACTGGCCCTGCCATGCAAGAGCACAACAGAACCTTTGTTACGCTCTCAGCAAAGCTGTTTATGAACGGTGGCTTACTGAAGACTGCTTCCTGTGCTGTGGACTTCCATTCTCTCAAAAAAGAAAATCGTTTTTAGGAGTGAAAAGAATTTGGACTTTCTTTTATTTAGGCCCTGGATGTCCAAATGACAAGTAGTCCCCAGATTTGTGAGGAACTGGTAATTGCATCGAATGCAGTTTTTCACTTCACCTTGAACATAATGAGGCTCTTAGTAACAACAGAAGGAACACGTGCTTTCTTACTGGAATAGAAAGAAGGGCACTAGAAAGGCAACGTGAAGAGTGGCTAAGAAGAGTACAAAAGTAGCTTCCTGCAAGAACCCTAATACTGTAGCAGAGTGTTTTGGTCTGGTGTTTCCCACCTGGGAAGTACAGGCCTGCAGTGGCTGCACTGAATAAAGACTAGCACCACAGTTTATAAATAGTGGGCAGAGTTTACATAGTCAGTCAGTAAACATTCGAATGACTATTGTGTGGAGGGTGCCGAATGATGCTGAGTGTTAAGCAGGATAAAAGAGAAATGCATCATATCTGTCCATCCTTAAAAGCGAGAGGTCTAATAAAAGGTGCTGCATATGGGTAGCAGGAATAAGGCAGCATCCAGGAGAAGGTGCCAGGGTCTATCTAGAGTAGGTGTTAGGGAGTTCAGAAAATGAAAAGATTGTTTCTAGTCAGAGCAGAATTAGGGAACACTTCCTGAGGACAATAGATTGTATTTGAACTGAGCCTGGTGGGAAATGTAGGTTTGATTGCCTATTTCAACATTCCTAAAAGTCATAAGTTAAAGATTATTGGTTTGGTAAAATAGATCCAAAGTATGTTTTCATAGAGTATTTTGGAAGTGCTTTATACCATTACTGTATACCAATGCTAAATGTTAGCATGAGTCTCGAGAGTAAACTGAGGCCTCCCTGTCTAGCCTTCACTGTTCAGTCACTCATCCCATGTAGTCCCTGTGCACTTTGGCTTGGGCTCCTAGGGCATCTATAAATATCTACAATGGCCTTCTTTGCTTTTGTAACAGAAATAGAAATGACTGGGATTACCAAGCATTGTTCCAGTCATATCCATGAGCAGGCTGTGGACAGCTCTTAGTGGGGATTTGACAGGTGAGCCTGCCATTCGAGAAACAATCTCCATCTTAAGACAGTGGCATTCTCCTCACAAGGCAAAGGGCAGGGATCCTAAGGCCATGAGTGTTTAGCCAGCTTAGGTGAGAACTCTGATGCTGTGGTTAGAGTGAGAAGCTTGTACTGTTTTATAAGGGCCAGCTATTTTTTTAAAAAGCATTTTAAAATAAAGTACCAGGTAAATTATAAAGGATTACATTAGTATCTTATTGCCATCATCATTAATTTGAATTAAATCTCACATTGCCTAAGTAAAAATTTTGCAAATTTAATCATGATGTGTATATTGCACCCCAAGAACTACAACTTGAGGTAACTATCTAGAACAGTTAATCTTTACCTTGTGATGTTACGGTTCTCTGCCTGACATAACATTGTAAGTGGCATGCGACCAACCCCAGGATTGCCAATTTATGGGGTTGTGTTTGGGTTTGAAACTAAAACCTATCGTGCTTTCTGGAAAATAGATTCATGCAGGTTGACTGATTAGCTGTATTGCTCCTTTGATAACTATCTTTACAAACTTTTGTCATGACAGTTACAACTTGGCTCTTCATGGGTTCCTTAGTTATAACTGTGGGAAATGTAAATGTCACATTAGAGTCATCTCTTCAGGAAGTACACTCTGTTATGATCAGCTAACTGAACACTCCAAGTGCCGAATTGCTAGAGAAGTCTTAGAAAAGAGTTCTGTAGTTTCTGGTACTTGGAATTGCTGGACCCCAACCTACTAATTCTGTATTATGAGATTTAGTCTGGAAATGCTTTGGCTGTGGAATTTAAGCACTTAGGCCTTAATTGGCGTCCCCAAAATATATCACAAGTTTTAAGAAAGGAGAAGAGATGTAAGGATTAATGGCTGGCCAGAGACTGTTTGAATGCTGGGACTCTCAGTTCTGCACATGTATTAAGTGGTATGATGCTTCTTTGGACTGAATGAAATAGACTTGAGTTCTTTATCCTATACTTTAGTCATCTCTCGTTTTCTGGTCATCAGAGATAATATTAGCTTGTTTGTTGTGTTTGTACTTTGTCTGCTTCTGGTGTGCCTTTGGACAAATGAGTGTGACTAGCTATGTAGTAGCTGCATTCTAGTGGTTTAGCTACACAGAGTGATGTATTATAATTATATTTTTTTCCCCCAGAGATAGAGTCTTTGTGTCATTCTGGCTGTCCTGGAACTTACTTTGTAGGCTGGCCTTGAACTCAGAGATCTGCCTGCCTCTGCCTCCCAAGTGCTGGGATTAAAGGCATGTGCCACCAGGCCAGGCAATTAACTATTATTGTAAAAGATTGCTCTTTGCTGGAAGGGAAATATGTACCTTTAGAAAATACCAAAGGGTACATTGATTTTATTTTGTTTTATGAAAGTTAACCAGACATTGAATGAAAATAACAATGTACATTCATATTTTTGTCATTTAGATAAAAACAAAGCAAAACTAGAATGTGTATTTCTAAATATTTGGAAAATACTTTATTAATGCTGGGCAGTGATGACACACACCTTTACTCCCAGCACTTGGGAAGCAGAGGCAGGAAGATCTTTGAGTTCCAAGCCAGACTGGTCTACACAAGACAGGAAAGGCTATACAGAGAAACTCTGTCTTGAAAAAACAAAATAAACAGACAAGATTTTAAAATCTATTTATTTATTTATTTAGTGTGTATATGGGGCAGAGGTGTGAACATGCCACATGGTACAGTGTAGAGGTCAGATGACAACTTTTGGAAATTGTCACACTCAATTACCCAAAGGCACACCGGAAATCCTTTCTTCCCTTCCACCATGTGGGTCTTGGGGACTGCACTCAGAAGGCCAAGCTTGGTGGCAGCACCCTGCCTGAGCCATCCTGCTAGCCCCAATCTATGTTCCTGAAAGTGCTGTTCTCAGGGTGAGGAATACAGCTTGGTAGGAATGCTTGTCTCCCATGTCCAAAGCCCTGGGTGCCACAAAACTGCCGGTAGTGCTGTGCACGTTCTGGCGGACGTAGAGGCAGGATGATAAGGAGTTCAAGGTCATCCTACATATTGAGTTCAAGGCCTACCTGGACTTCATGAGACCCTGCCTCAAGAAAAAAAGAAACCTTGAAAAGGAATGGAAGAAGTCTGCCTCTTAAGCTTACAGGAGCTGCTATTCGTTGGCTAGCATGTAGCTTTTCTGTGTCATCTGAACCCCTAAGCAAAGTTAGAGTGTGTGATTGAAAGCCTAGAGATGTTTATTAAAATTAGACTATGTGGAGTGAGTTCCAGGACAGTCAGGGTTTTCTGTCTCAAAAAACCAAAAAAAAAAAAAAAAATTAGAGTATGTGATTCGAAAGCCAAGCGGTGTTTATTAAAGGTTAAAGGCCTGCAAATAATTCAACTGTCTAACTTAGCCACATAAGCTTCTTTTCTAATGTTAACAGTGAAGAGCTAATAATACATGTGAGAAGGGACACATGGAAGATTTGGGGTCTTTCTGATTTTTCCCCTCCTCCTCCCTCCTTGTTTTGTTGAGACAGAGTTCCTGTGTAGCTCTGGTTGATCTTGAATTTTTAAACAGTTCGCTTGCCTAAGCCTCCTGCCTGCTGGAATTAAGGAGTAAAGTAACTTCCTCTGCTTTTGATAAGTGGGGAAGTCGTTTATATGGAAGAACTTCAACTTTGGAGTCAAATCCAAGTGTGAATCCTAGCTCTGCCCAGCACACAGGCTTCTGCTGGCTCCCTGACCTCCAGAGCTGCAAAAGCAACTGTTGCCTACTTCACTGAGCTGTGTGGGAATCCAATGTGCTCGTTTTTCTCATTTCCTCATCCCCTTTGGTCAAGGGCAATTGGTTAAGTGTGGGTTAAGATCAAAGATGTTCCTATAGATGATGAAATAGCAGAACACACTGTTTCCTAGGACCAAGATAATACCAAGAAAGATGGAAGATACAGATAATAAACATGGACATCTGGTAACTTGCTAATTCATTTAGCTATTTGTTTGTACTTTACAGGATCATTTATTGTATGATGTTAGTAATTTATAAAAACTACTAAACTTGAGACTTATAAGCAGTTTACAGGACAGGCTGGTGGCTAAGCCGACTTAGTTTCCTCATCCTAAAGAACAGTTTGAATTTAGTTCAGCAGACATTTATTTGTGCTACCAGCATTTGAGTCTGGAGAATCAAAGAACAAAGGGTGCTTCAAAACAGGACTGGCGTGAAAGGGAAAGTCAGAGTTAAGATACATATGCATATACCCTGCCTTTTCGTACAGCATTATTTCCTTGTATTTATTGATAGCACGTGTAGTAACTCATTAATGTATTCCTGGTAAGACTTGTTTACTCAAGTGTTGAGACTGTTTTAAATGATAATTTAAAAATGAAAATGGTGTAACTGCTGTAGGTGGAAATTCTAGACCCCTCCAGCAAGAATTTCCAAACGGGCTCCCTTATCATTTAATTGTGAAATTAACAGCTAGTACTTTGATGGTATTTATGTTTGGGAAGACGGTAAAAGGAAACCATTTTGGACTTTCCCATGTAAATTAGGGCTTTCTGAGTAATTAGCAGCTAATAAGTGAATGCTTCCCACAAGTTTAAAAGCCGCAGCTAAAATGAGTATATGATTATGTAAAGTATTATAGACACAAAAATATTTTTTGGTGTTTGTTTTTTGAGACAGTGTCTCTCTACATAACCCTGGCTGTCCTGTAGATCAGGCTGGTCTCAGACTCACAGAGATCCACATGTCTCTTTCAAGTTGCTGGGATTAAAAGCATGTGCTACCATGCCCAGTTGGTAGATATAAAATCTTATGTAGCCCCTAAATCTTTGAAAATATTTTTCTTGAATAGAACTTTATATAAGTGGTCAGGAAGCTAATGTTTGTCACATACACATACTATGTAGCAGATGCTATACTGACATTATTATATTATTGAATTCTTACTATAATGCCAGAGGTAGGTACTGTTTTTGAAGAATTAATTTTACAGAAAGAGCATTGAAGTTAGGTAATTTGCACATATTGGTGGCCTGACTCATGCATTCTGCTTTAATCTGTAAAGTTAGTAGGTAGTAATAGTGGTATCATCAAGATGTGTTACTTTTTACATACTCCAAGTATTTTCTAACTCTTTTTTTTTTTTTTTTTTTTGGTTTTTCGAGACAGGGTTTCTCTGTGTAGCAGGGCTATCTTGGAACTCACTTTGTAGACCAGGCTGGCCTCGAACTCAGAAATCCGCCTGCCTCTGCCTCCCAAGTGCTGGGACTAAAGGCGTGCGCCACCACTGCCCGGCTTCCAAGTATTTTCTAATGCAGTAGTTTATTATCAGATCATTTTTAGTCCCAATCATTTTAAAGCAGGAACCACTGTAGTATAAAGAGGGAAGATGATCAGCATAGTCTAAGTCAACAGACCTAAGATGGTTCTAACTCAGTTTCCATCACTCCCTTGGTTTGTGTAAGGATCAGGCAATATTTACTTACACTTTGAATTGGGTTTTTCATTTTAGCATGATGAAGGTGTAAATGCCTATCTCATACAATGCTACCTGATCATGACATGTGCAGCTAGGCGTTAATGGGAATTTCAGGACAGTGAAGCCTTATTGGTACAGGTTGGAAGATTTAATCCTGATCATGTTGTGGAAGTCACAGCAAAGCAGAAGAGGAAAAGCCAATCTGAAATGTGTTTCCTTCTCCAAAAAGGCAGCTCAGGTGCCCAGCTATCTTTCCCCTCCGGGGGTGCAGGTGCGCTGTTTGAATTCTTTAATCACTCACATAAATTAAAGCTTATTCCTTTGCATTTACAAAGCAGTACAAAGGAGCACTCTACACGTTTACTGCCAGGCAAGAAGAGCCTTGGACTTTCTAAGTCTCATTGAAGTTTGATCAACTGTAAGGATTTTCCGGAGTTGAGTGGTACACTTAACCACAGAGAGAACATCAGACTGATAAGAGTGCAGGTGAGGACCAGGAAGAGCAATTAGAGAGAGCTTCACCCTTGCTCTATGGCTGGGTGGAGTTCCCACAGAGTGGAGCCTCTCGCTCCTGTCTGTAGCTTTTTAACTCCTACCCTTCACCCAGATTAAAGAAAGAACCAGCACTTTCTAGTTCCACTTTGTAACCTTCGAAGGGGTGGACACTTTGTAGTAGAGCAGTTCTTGCTTAGACACTCAGAAATCCATAGACAAGTCCTGACTTCACACAGGTGCCGATTGGTATGCAGCAGGGACAGGACAGAAATGTGCTCACACACGTGACACCCATGTGTGTACACGTATGCTCACAGTTCACATAGACAGGACTGGACCACACCCCTCAGGTGATTTTGCTACACTCATGCCTTATGTTCTGTGTAAAATAAATGTGACTTTTGCTTCTGTGGCTGACTGCAAACTGTTAGTGATGAGGCGTTTTGAGGCAAGCATGGATGTTTGAACAAGTCAAACCTTGATTTTTTTTTTTTTTTTTTTAAATCTCAGGTTCTCTTACTACTAGCTGTGTAATCTTGAGTGAGTTGCTTTAATAGTCCAGCTTTTTTAGTCAGCTATCCTAACTGTAAAGTAGAAGTCCACAAATGCCTATCATAAGACTGTTGCTAATATTAAATAAAATAATGCATTAGAATAATCAATACATAATCTGGCATATTGTTCAATAAGTTGGATAGGGGCTCAAAAATGGTAGGTGTTATTTGTAATATAGTAGCCTAAGTGTCTGATTGGAAGATATTTATCTGGTATTATTAAACTGGTATGATCCCACTCCCCTCCAGTCTATTTCCCCCCCAAAAAAAAAAAAAAGTTTTTTTTTTTCCATTACCCCAGCCCCCAAGATGAGAATACTTTGATTCTAACTACTATGAACACACTCCCACTGACTTTCAGTCCCTGGAGCTAGGGAGGAGAAGCACCGGGATTTGCTTCTAAATAGAAGCTCTTTCCTTTTTGCTATCAAAGGGTTGGGGGAGGATACTGGATTCTTGTACTAGCCTTAGGTGCAGGTAAGTCATCAAAACCCACAGAGCCCAGGGAAGGAAGGGTTTTGTAAGATCAGTGTTGTGGGTAGGAGAAAGGAAGGGGAACACAACAGCAGGGGAAAGGTGATTGTATTTTAATATTAGTCTGGCTACATTTTTCTTCTTAGTATAATATACCTAATTATGATAATTAATATTATGAAAACAGTGCTAGAATTTGACATAGATTATTTCACAACTTTGCTCTCAAGACCACCTTACAAGCATCTTTACTTCTTTTTTCTGTTTGTCTTTACTGTAGAACTAAATCACACAGCTTTGTACATTTGATAAAGCCTAAATCAAGTATAAATTAAATAACTATTCAAAATTAAGTTACAAAAGGCAGTCACTCAAAGCCAGGTCCTTCTAACATTAATGTACTTTTACACTAGGCGCAAGGCTCATGTCCTTAATCCCAATACTCAGGAGGCAGAGGCAGGCAGATCTCTATGAGTTCTAAGCCAACCTAGTCTACATAGTGATTCCAGACTAGCCTCTTGTTTCAAAAAGTCAAATAAACAACAAATCTATCTATCTATCTATCTAAGATCATGTTTTTTAAAAATTAAATTATTAACATATGTTAATTATGGTACAAATAATGGATTTTACTGTGACTTTTCTATATATGTATGCATAATGCATTGATCATATTCGTACTCTATTCTATCCGGTGTCCCACTCCCTTTTGACCCTCTTCCCAGTCCCTAACAGTCTCTTTGATACATTGTTTTTCTGAGTTGAGCTTATTTTGACAAGCCTGTGATTAATTTACACATTTCCCAGTCACAACAAATGCAGGTTGTTTGTACGCCTAATAATAAGTATATCTAATAAGTTCTTGCTATTTCCCAAGGTTAATGATATATACTTGTAACAGCACTGAAATTTTCATGATCCCTAACCTTTTCCAGTGATGTTTTAAAATTAAATCTTAATTTTCTTTAGAATCAGATCATCCATTTCCTGAAATACATTTTGACCATGCACAGATGGGAAAGGATGGAAGATGTAGAGGAAACAGCTTGCAGGAAAGAGTGGAGCAGAAGCTCTTAGTTACTGAAAACAAGAATGGAAGGTGGGCTGACAGCTAGTCAGGTCTCAGTAGGTCATGTTCTGCACTTGTTTCTTTCACCCTCTAGGATCATGGCTCAGTTATGGCCAGCAGGCTTTGTCTCTCTATTCTAGTCCACTCCCCCAGGGCAGAAATAACACTTTGACTTACATGGCCTTTCATTGGGATTGAGAGAACTTTTTGTTTTTTTAATCTCTTCTATTTTCTTTCTTTCTATTTGCAGCTCAGAGACATGTCCTCACATACATGGAGGATGCAGTGTGCCAGCTGCTGGAGAACAGGGAGGATATTAGCCAGTATGGCATTGCCCGGTTCTTCACTGAATAGTGAGTACATGAATGCTTTGTTAATTGGGCAGGCACAAAGATGGTGCTTGGAAGCAGGCAGGATACAGGAATGTGGTGGTTTGAATAGGTCCCCCCCCATTCTTGTGTTTGAATTTTTGGCCCACAGAGAGTGGAATTACTTGGAGGTATGGCCTTATTGAAGTAGATGTGGCCTTCTTGGAGGAAGTATGCATTGTAGGGGTAGGCTTTAAGGTCTCTTATGCTGAAGCTCTGTCCATTGTGAAATTCAGTCTGCCTGGCTGTCTTCTGATCAAGATGTAGAACCCTCAGCTCCTCCAGCACCATGTCTGCTTGCACACTGTCTTGCTTCCCACCTTGATGATATTGGACTAAACCTCTGAAACTGTAAGCCAGCCCTAATTAAATGTTAGCCTTTACAAGACTTGCTTTGGTCACGGTTTCTACACAGCAATAAAACTCTAACAAAGTTGGTACCAGGAGTGGAGTATTGCTGTGTTAGGCCTGACAATGCTTTTGTTTGGAGGAATGTGGATTTTGGGACTTTGAATTAGGAAAGTAGTGGAATGTTTTAAGTAGGGCTTAATAGGCCATACTAATAAAAGCATGGGAGACAGTGATGCTGAGGGTGATTTAAACTGTGGGAGCCTGGCTCAAGAGGTTTCAGAGGAGAGGAATTTTAGCATGTTGCGTAGAGATCTTTCTTGGGATATTTTGGTGAAGAATGTGTCTGTGTTTTACCCTTGTCTGAAGAGTCTGCCTGAGGCTAAAGCAAAGAGATTTAGACTACTTGTATTGACAAATCTCAAAACAGCCTAGCAGAGCATAGTGTCCAGTGGTTTACTCTTATGAAGAGCATTTTGATCAAATGTAGCAAGCTGAGAAAGGAAAAATACAAAATGTATGGTTCAAGGGTTAAAGGGTTACCAAGAAGTGGAATGGAACAAAATCCTGTGTTCAAGGAGATAAACAGATTAAAGATATTAAATAGAATTAAGGGAATGATGACCTAAAGGTAAGATCCCACCCAGCTAAGCTTCTATTTTGTGAAAAAGATGTTCCCCAAGGGACATTGCCATCTATTCTAAATTTACAATGCATTTACATGTTAGACATTATTATGACTTGGTTATTTTCATTTGGACATAAAGAGATAATGATTGTGTGTCAAGTTGACAAGGTGTATTGACTGGTTTTGCATGTCAACTTGACACAAGCTGGAGTTATCACAGAGAAAAGAGTCTCAGTTGAGGAGATGCCACCATGAGATCCAACTGTAGGGCATTTTCTCAATTAGTGATCAATGGGGGAGGGCCCAACCCATTGTGGGTAATGCCATCCCTGGGCTGGTAATCCAGATAAGGAGGCAGTGACTTGAGGTCCAGGGTGGGTTGGTTCCCGAGGGAGCTCCTGCTGCTTCTTAGAGGTGAAGGGGAGGGACCACGTGAGGGGGGACTGGGAGGAGGAGTGTAAAGTGAATAAATGAATAAATTAATAGAGTAAAAAAAAAAAGAGAGGAAAAGAAGATAGACTGAGCAAGCCAGGGGAAGCAACCCAGTGAGCAGCATCCTCCATGACCTCTGCGTCAGCTTCAGCCTCCAGGTTCTAGCCCTGCTGGAGTTCCTGTCCTGATTTCCTCCAGTGATAGATTGTGATCTGGAAGTGTAAGCCAATAAACCCTTTCCTCCCCTACTTGCTTTTTGGTCATGGCATTTCATCGCAGAAATAAAACCCCAACTAAGACAATGAGCAGTAGATTAGGCCAGTGGTGCTGGTGTAGTAGCAGTGAATCTTGGTTGGGCAGGTTGGTTGAGAGCTGTTCAACATGTGTAGGAGGAAGAACATGCTTTTGGTGCAGCTCCTTTGTGTGTCTCATGAACAGTCAAGACTGTAGTAATTTTTTGATCCATTGAGCGCATTTCTTTAGGTTCCTTGTGACTTTTGTTTGTTGGTTTTCATTTTTAAGGTTAACAATCTATTTTTGAGTGTTTTGTCTACATGAATATTCATGCACCATGTGCATGCCTGGTGCCCATGGAGGCCAGAAAGTGTCAGACTTTGTAGTACTAGAATTATAGATGGTTGTGAGTCACCATGTGGGGTGCCAAGAATTGACCCAGGGTCCTCTGCAGTGGTGACAGAGCCAGCTCACTAGCCCCATCCCTCTTAGGATTTTTGACTTTCCTCTTTATTCACAACTCTTACTCTGATTTCCTTTATTTGGTGATTGTGTTCATGGCTGCTTTTTCTCACGGACTTGATTTGGATGGTGTGCCTGTGCACTTTTCATAGGATGTTGTACTAATTACTTAATGATTACATATTTTTGAAAGGTCATACTTCATTGTAAAGGACACACTGAGTGTTTGAAAGGGAACATGATTACCATTTTGAGAATATCACCAAACAATTTTTAAGCTAATCAGTTTAAAACACTTTAATACTCATGAAAAGTTATGCTAAAGAAACACAGGCAGGATTAGTTTTATTGGTTATTTTATATTTATTAGTATTATTGCTAATATGCCCTTTTTCTTGGGACATTCTAAGAAAGGGGGAGTTAACCTCTGACAGCTTCCATCTTCCTTGAATATAAAGGTGTCTTTTTCCACTCTCAGGCCTCCAAAGGCTCTTTGGACATCAGACAGCTGTTCTAATGGACTAAACAATGTGCGATGTTAGTACAGGAATAGTTGATGCTCCCTAGCTCTCTTGCTGTGCTAGAGTTCTCAGAAATAAAATGAAATGTAGATTTTGTTTTTTCTTCTTCTTTCTTCATTTATCTTCCTTCCTTCTTTTTTTCCTTTCTTCCTTTGGTACTGTGGATGGAACCTGGTGTCTTGCTAATGTTAAACAAGCATTCTACCATTGAATCACTTTCCCAGCCTTAAAATCTAGATGTTTTTATACATTGGAGTTTTAAGTTTTCAGGGGATAAACAAATTTCTTGGGAAGAGAGCTAGTCTCCTCACTCAGTCTCCTACAGAATGCTGAGGTAGAGACAAGGCACTTACTTGTTCTCATGGTGTGGGCTGAATCGACCAAGGTGGGCAAGTGGATAAAGCCTGAGATTGCATAGCCATGTTTGCCTTTACCGACCTGACAAGGTTCGAGTTTCTAGGCCATTTAGTCTGTACCAGTTTTTTGGCAGCTCTTTGTTGAGTGAAATATGAGTCACCTGGGGAATGTTCTTCCTGAGTTTCTTTCATCCATCCCACCCCATCTCCTTTATATATCTTTCCACTGTTCCACAGGAGTCTTGTGGGTAGGCATCATTTCTTTCCATCTTTGTTTTTCCAGCATTGCTGTGGTGTGCACTAGCTTGTAAAGATGTTGGTAAAAGTGTTAGTAAACATGTCTTGAATCAGTAACAATCTGCATTTTATGCCCTGGCATACTTGTCTATTACACTCTTATTCTTGATCCTCTTATACTCTTTTCTCCCTAACCTCTATCCGTTGTTGATTTCAGAGGGTAAAGCTCTATATTTTTCTCTTCAAAAATTGTATACAGCGAATGTGTCTCTGTTTTGATTTCAAAAATCAAACTTCACTGGCCTGTGTAACTGACGCTGGACTCTAGAGAGCCAGTATGCTGTTGGCTCTTGGTAGGTTTTGAGTTTGTTTGTTTTTAATTAATCTACTAATGCACTGTTTAAAAAAAAAAAAAAACCTCAAGATTTTTTTTTAAATTACTGATGGAAACCTAGTTGCCAATCAAGCTGTTTCTTTTTCTCAGAAAACTAAAATTTATATAAGGTATGTGAACAGCACATACCTGATACTTGTACAACTCTGGCTCAAGGTAAGTTATTTTGATATATGAAAAGTGACCCAACATCAAAGCAATGAAGACATTTAAAAAAAAAAAAAAAAGACTTAATGCTCTATACCTGAATGGGGAGTAGTAGCAGTGGTATTCAGAGACTCAAATGATGGGGGCTTGAGGTTTTACTCTGTGAATGTGATTTATCTAGTGACAGGGAGAGGTTCATAGTGATTGGTAAGAGAAGATCACTACTCTCTGGAGAAGCTGTTCTCTTCTGGCTAACCTGAGCAGACTTCTGAACATCAGACTGAAATTGCCTCACAGTCGAGATGAGTTGAACAAAGCTTGATGCTCTTAGCACTAATAATGATGGCCACAGTGCGCAGTTTTAAAACTCCGACTGTGCCTCTTCTGCTGTAATTCTTTGAACTAGGCATCATTGTTACCCCTATTTTATTGATGGAGAGTCCTCAGTTTAAACATAAAAGAGCTTCAAGTTCAAAAGCTAATCGTTGTCAGAGTTAAGAAATAAAGCATCACCTGCAGTATTACAAAGTCTGCTGTTCTCTCCTGCCTCCAGTCGGCTTTCCTGTCTAATGTTACAGGAAGCCTTTACATTAATGTCATTAATGCTTTTTTAAAGACTCTTACTATTTGGACAACTCTTGAATTTTCCCTGAGAGCTACATCATCCAAGCTTATTATGCAGCCTTGTCTGGTAACCTTTGGGGAGATCAATTAGAGCTGACTTTAAATAACAGAAGCATGACTTTGTAAAAAGCACATAGTCATGTATTCTCCTGTCTCATCAAGCCCATGCCTTTCCATACATTGAGCAGTGGGTGTTTCTCAGAGGCCTTTCTGCTGGCTTGACCTTTCACCTGTAATGTCACTTTGATTGCTCATGTTTGCAAACAAGTCCCTAAGTGAAAGGTTTCAAATGAGGGGTTGAAGAGGAACGCTGAGATAGATTGTTGGGGACATGGGGTTTACTAAAAGAGTTAACTCCATGGACACACAGACACATAGACAACAGTATAGCAGGGGTTCTGAGAAGAGGAGGTCAGGGCCCACATGGCAGAAGTATTCTTACATCTTTCTGAAGATGGAATGGTCTTACAGCACAAGCCTGTAGCCTGGTTCTCTGATACCCATGCAGGAAGTAGGGAATTGATTGAGGAACAGGATGTATAGCTACCCATACTCCCTTTGATGAATACTCATTTCTCCAGGTGAGAGATTTTGGCACCTGGAAGTCTGTTAGCTAGGGACTCAGGACATTGTGTCGCAAGGACACCCTGCTGGTCTCTGTGAATGTGAAGAAGGGCTGCTGAGTGTATTGTGGCCTGAGTGGCAGCTGGATTTTAACACTGCATATACCCCAGCAGATCTTAATAAGCTATAAAACAGTGGCTGTGTCTATGTCTCCAAGACTGAACACTAGAGAACTTGAAAGCTGTAAGATACCCCCAGAGGATCTACCTCTGTGCTGTGTGTAATGTCTACCTTTGAATGTTGTCCTCCAAACAGGAAGGTGAAGGACATTCATATTTGAGGGGCATCTATAAGAATGGACCAGGTCAGCACTGGGCCAGAGACTCTGAAGATATGCATCCAAGAAAATGGGGCAAAGTCATTGTGACTTAGAGACCACAGCATAGCCTGGCCAGGTTCTTGTGGTAATGGTAAAAGGAGAACCGTGGCTTTTTAAGACATTGGAAAATAATGATGAGAGAGAAAGGAAAAGACTGGAATTTGAGAATGGCTATCAGGATTGAGGACCATTCCTCACAGCTAATTGATAGTTACAGCCCCTGTGGCACCAGGGAGTTTGACCTCCACATCCTAATATAGAAAAGAGCAGTGTGTGGTCTTGGTCCCTGAGCCAGAGGTCTTTTTGTCTTTGTGTTGTTTTGTTTGTTCATTTTCATTTTCTTTCTTTTGTTTGTTTTGGTTTTGTTTTGTTTGTCAAGACAGGGTTTCTCTGTGTAGCCCTGGCTGTCCTGGAACTTACTCTGTAGACCAGGCTGGCCTCGAACTCAGAAATCCGCCTGCTTCTGCCTCCCAAGTGCTGGGATTAAAGGCGTGTGCCACCAGTGCCCGGCTCATTTTCATTTTCGATGCACTTTACATGATGACTGCTTTGGTTGTAAGGGGAAGATATACATAGACTACTTCATCAGTAGAACTTTGTTAAAGTCTTTTTTAGATTTATTTTTACTTTTGTGTATGAACATTTTGCCTGCATGTGTGTACTGTGTGTGTTCCTGGTACCTACAGAAGTCAGAGGAAGATACTGGATCCCTCAGAACAAGAATTATAGATGATTGTGAGCCACCATGTGGGTACTGGGAAGAGAATCCGGATACTCTGCAAGAGCAGCAAGTGCTCTTCACTGCAGAGCCAGCTTTCCAACCCTGATAGAGCTTTATTTTAAGGATAAAATCATAAGCCAGAATTTACTTCAAAACACACTTTAAGTTTTTCCAAAATAGGGTCTTGATCTCATGTAGCCCAAGCTGACCTTGAACTCACTATGTAACCAACTGTGACCTTGAACTTTTATTTTTAAAAAATATTTACTTATTTTATTACTTATGTGCCTGAGTGTTTTGCCAGCATGTATGCCTGTGGCCCACATGCATGCCTGCATGAAAAGAGTATCAGATCCTCTGGGACTGAAGTTATGGTTGTGAGCCATCATGTGTGTGTTAGGAATTGAACTTGGGTGCTCTGTAAGAGCAACAAATGCTTTTAACCACCAATTCCAATCTTGAACTTGTGATTCTCCTTCCTCTACTTGATTGTTGGGATCACAGGCATGGTGCTGGGTATTGAACCCAGGACTACTCTGTATGCTAGAGACTCTACCGACTGAGGTACATCTCCAGCCGATCAGCAGCTGTGTACGAGTACTTGCTATGCTTCTGTGTACTTGACAATGGCTTATATCAGGGAGAAGACAAGGTGCACACTTTCACAGACACAGTGTGAATGAAGTGGTGCTGTCAGAGCTGCGGTTGGTGAACATTGTGTGCTAAGCACCATTTTCAGCATACACTGACATTAATTTCCACACACTTATGAGGTAGGGTATCAGTATCAGTCTCACTTCACACATTTGGAAATTCAGACACATAAAAGTAACATTCTGAAGGTTATACAGCTGGTAACCATAATGAGATAAATAACAAGAAGTAACCAGGGCTATATGATTTATAGGATGCCTTGGAGACTCTTGGAGGAGAAGACACTGAGAGCTAGCACATCAAGAGTCAGTAACATATTTCACAGGCTATCCCCCTTTTCTTTGTCTGCCTTGATTATCTACTCTGCCTGTGTCAGGAGAGATAATTTTGTTTTACTTTATGTGCTACTGTGTTCTTGGCAGTGGCTGTCAGGGAACATGCCAAGGTGCATGCCCTTGTGGACTTAACGTCTTAACAAAAGAGCCACTCTGTAGACAGTGGCTCCCTCATGCCTTGCTCAGAATCAATAAGAAAAATAATAAAGCTGTCAGAAAAATTATTTGTTATCTTTCATGTAGTATAAGTATGGAAATGGGAGGCTTTATTTATCAGGTTTTAAGAAAGGAACAACAAAAAAAAAAAAAAAAGAAAGGAACAACAATTTCATTCTAAGACATAGTAATTATCAGAATTCAATTGAGAAGTTGAATACTTTTTTTGGATTTCTATCATAAAAAGTTTCAGCATCAAATTCCTTCTTTATTGTCCTGATTAGAATAAATCCATGAAATGTGACTCTTATTAATTTACTCATTGAAGAAAAAAAATCCCAGTAGTATATATTCATAAATCACTGACTATGTAATTCTAATGAAAACAGTTTTTGGTTAGAAAATACAGATGCAGGGGCTAGAGGGTACTCACTGCTCTGGCAGAGGACCTGGGTCCGTTCCCTGCATCCTCATAGCAGCTCCCAACAGACAGCTCACAACAGGCTGTTTCTGTAGTGCAACAGGACCCCACTCCCTCCCCGAGCCTCCGTGGGCACCGCTGGGCACCGTACGTGAGACATACAAACACTGATTGTCTCTTCTTTTATAAGACAGGCGCTCCCAAGGCCTAGGGACAGCCTAGAACAACCAGGGCAAGGACATTTCTAAAGCTGTCAGACTTTTCAGACTTGTTCACCATCTTCCATGTAAGTGCTGCTGTTTTGATTTGTCCTGTGCCCATGGCAGCAGAGGGGCAGAGAACTGGGGCCCAAGAAACACATCAGAGACTTCCAAGCTCATGGCTTTCATCAAGGATGGGTGGAAGACTTCCATGGGCCATTTCTGCCCATGTTTTCTCTACTTATTGTTGTTAAATTAAGTCAAAATGTGGTATAGTGAAGTAATAGTGACTGATCCGATTACAGGCTTCTTCAGAGTGCAAGCCCCCTCCTGCCTTTTTCCATAGTTCAGCTTTAGCTAGAGTTGACACATTGTAACAGAAAATTACCCATTTCTCATTGTCAGCAGCTGGATTCTCAGAGACTCAGAATTGCCAGGAATAGATTTTGCTTTCAGTTAAAGCAGTACTGTTCTGTTACTAGCCCAGACACGTCTGTTAAACTGCCATTTGTGAAATGCATAGAGATTTTTGGTTCTTTTCTGTATTAGGAGTGGTTTGCTATGACAGACACACTCCAGGGAGCTATGGCAGGGAGTTAAGTGTCACCAGAATCTATTTGATGCCGAACGATCGAGAGCCACTGAGGATACAAGAACTGCCCATTTGTGTAAAGCCAGTCTTTCTTCTTCAGGCCCTTCATGTCACCATTACAGGAAACCATCCAGCAAGCAGCACTTGACCTGGTGACCCAGGAAGTGATTTCACAGCCTACTGGTCCCCTAACTCATTGAGAATGCAGAGTCAAAGGTTAGAGAAGTAGTAACAGGTCCTACTACCCTCTGTCAAGAAACACATGTTTACCTCCCCCTCCTTTCCCAAGTTAAGAGGAACTCAGCTGTTAGGAAACCAGTAAGAGGAAATGAAGGCTGAACCAATAACAGTTCTGTTTTCATGGCAACTGCTTTTGCAAATAGCTAGTATAAAATTGAGATATGATTCTTCACATTGTAATATTTCTCCTTAGAGAAATAACTTGACTTATTGCAATCTATAAATAATTTAAAGGACCTTTACTCAGTCCGAGTCCTCATACTCCGTCTCTACCACAACTCTGCGAATTCCCTGAATATCCCCCCCGCAGTCAAGTAGACTCACACAAATCTGAATCAACAAATGTGCTGTACTATTAATAACATAAAACAGCCTGTCAGAAGTTGACAAATGTGACTTTATCAACAGAGCAATTTAGATTCTTTTATGCTTTTAATTGTCTCCATAATTTTCCCAGAACTCCCAAAGCTCTCTGTTGGTGGGGGCAGCCTTGGCACAAGAACAGGAAAGAACAGCCTGGTGCTTGAAACAGCTCTTTAAAATGAACTGGGATGGCGGGGACAGAGGAGAATGAAGGACAGTTCCGGTTATGGTTGCCACACAGCAGTGGCTCTTCCCTTAGAAAAGGAAAATGAAAGGGAAGCAAAGGCCCCTGTGACTCTCGAATTTATTGGAGTGTTTGTCCTGTCACAGCACATGTGTCTTTGTAGCCAAGGGCCTGCCCCAAACACTGATTCTTCTCAGGATCTGTCAGAAGGGGTCAGGGTCACTCTATTCCTACCTGAGGCCAGACTGTGATTCCTTTCTTTGACCGTCAGATGAGGATGCTGTCTTATCCGAGAATGCCTGTGAATTTATTTGGGGTAGAGGATTCCAAGGACTCTGAGTTCTGGGACAGTGACAGTAGAGAATACTGTGACTGCAGTTCCTTTGTGATTATGGAAACAGCCTTCAATTCCTCCTTTTGTCTTTTTTATTTTTTCTCCCTGAGATAGGGTCTCACTACGTGCCCCTGGCTTGCTATGTAAACCAGGCTAGCCCAGAACTTGCAGCAATCTTTGTGCCTCTGCCTCCCACGTGTTGGGATTACAGTATGCCTCATGTGCTCGGATCCTTCAGGGTATCAACAGTAAATACAGTAAATGCCTTAGTTAATGTCTCTGCTGTGGCTTTTTTCTAGCTCTAAATTATTACAGGGATGATAATACCTGTCTCATGTGACAATGAAGCAAGTCAAATAACACATAAAGTATCTAACCATGTCCAGTTAGCTTTCATTATGTGTAGTTTGCTTCTTCTGCCTTGTTATTTCTTAGAAAGTAATAATCTTTGGCTTCTTCCTCTTTGAAACTGAAGTGGTCTCAGGGGTGAGGCTTCTCAGTCACCTTATGTTTTATTTTATTATTATTTTTGTTGTTGTTGTTTGGAGACAGGGTTTCTCTGTATAGCCCTGGCTGTCCTGGAACTCACTTTGTAGACCAGGCTGGCCTTGAACTCAGAAATCCGCCTGCCTCTGCCTCCCAAGTGCTGAGATTAAAGGCGTGCACCACTACCGCCTGGCATTTTATTTTATTTTATTTTATTTTTATCCTATAGATTTATATATTTGGAAATGCTCAATTAACAATATACCCACACAATTAGAATTGTTACCCAACATCTAACCTTTTGATAAGTAGCTACCTAGGACTGCTCTCCAACCATCTGTCCTCCTCCATAATTGCTAGTCTCCTTCTTCTCCACCTCATATTTTATAATAGTTCTTCTTCACCCTACATTTTGTGTACTTTTGAGATCCAAACAGTTGATGATTTGCCATGTGACTATTAGCCACTTAGTGTCAGCCACTTGATTAGCTCATTCAGATAACTGTCTAACAGAGCTTCTGTCTCCTTAAACGATGTACTTACTTGTACTTTTTCTGTCATTGTTGTGTCTGTGTGAGGATGTCAGATCTCTGGTGCTGAAGTTACAGACAGTTGTGATCTGCCATGTGGGTCCTGGGAATTGAACCCAAGTCCTCTGGAAGAGCAGTCTGTGCTCTTAACTGTGGAGCCATCTCTCCAGCCCCTCCTTTTCTTTTCTTTTCTTTTCTTTTCTTTTCTTTTCTTTTCTTCTTTTCTTTCTTTCCTTTTCTTCTTTCCTTTCCTTTTCCTTTCCTTTCCTTTCCTTTCCTTTCCTTCTCTTTTCTCTCTCTCTCTTCCTCTTTCCTCCCTCCCTCCCTTCATTCTTGTTCTTCAATTATCTTCACCGGCTACACCCAACTTCCTCTGCCTCTTAAGATTAAAAACTATCAAGGTGCAATGGGAGACCTGAGGTCCAGCCTTATGGTTTGTGCTCTTCACTCTGGCTGCGCTATGTTCAGGGTAATGGAAAGCAGACCTTCTCTCCTGAGGTCCTTGCTCCTCATGCTGGCAGTCAGACTCCAGCCTCTGAGCAGTTGGAATGTATTGAGAAACCACAGAGCCTAGAGAGAGCATTATGCAGGCAGTTCCACACAGGGGGAATCTATTTACACCACACAAGTTGCTGTTTACATGTGTGGATAATTGTTTATCTGCACACTCTCATACTTCACCTAATATGTAATACATATGCCCTGTCAAGAGGGTTTAACTAAGAACTGTTATCTCCAGATTGCCCTGAACATCCAGGGGATACTGTGGAAATTTTGATGTAAAAACCACCTTTTAAAGAGAGTGTTTTTCTTAGTCCAATGTGATGTTTAGAATTTTAAACCATACAAATCTGATCCCCAAACACTGTTTCTTGCATATTTTCCTGACTAAATGTTTTTCTTCATTCCTTTGCCATACAGTAAGTATTGTGACAAAGCATCATGTATCAGTAGGAATTTGCCTGTAAAGAACTGTACTCTGGCTGAGGATAACGTTTACAGAGGAGCAGACAACAGGAGCACATGATCAGATCTTCTGCAATAGCATTAAGTTATGTAGACCAGTAAGCTAAGAGTTGAGAACAAGGAGAATGGGTGGGTGTAGTTAAATAAGAGCAGTTAAGTAGGGCAACACTGAGGAACTTTTCTTCATTGGGAAAGACAAATAGAATTTGGATAGGGGGAAAGGGAGGCTTTTAATATGACATGAAAGCACAGTAGCATAATGTTAAGAATAGACTTTGATCTTTGTCTGAGGGCCTGCCAGTGTGGTTTGGGCAGGTTGCTTAGCTTCTTCTGCAAAACAGTGAGATTCATACATAAAAATATGTTTGTTACCAAATTGTTGGAAGGAAGGATTAAATTAGAGAATGGATGTGAAGGGCTTGTTCTGCTTAAGAAGCCATGAGTGTTGGATAAGCTCTGGTTGGTCACTGCCCACACCACTCCTCCTCAAGCATTTACTGAGTGCCTGCTTGTACCTTACCTAGGTTGTAGAGACTAGGGCTGTAGCAGTGAACAAAACAGGAGGGATCTTAGCCCTCCTGGACAGTCTACTCTGAAATTTTTGTTTTTAATCTTTTTAGCTCTATTTAATGTGTTTTGCCTGGGTACATGTACATACCTGGTGCCTTACAATCTCAGAGGATGGCTTTGGACCCCTAGACCTGGAGTTAGGGATGCTTGGGAGCCTCCAGGTGGGTGCTGGGAACAGGAGCTGCATCCTCAAAAGAGCAGCCAAGTGCTCTTAACCACTAAGGCGTCTCAACAGCTCCTGAATATTGTTTTGATCTCACCTGTTTTTATGTGTATATAATAATGTTAGAGTTATTAAAAATGTGGAACTATTGAGCTGATCTCATCCCTCTATTCCACTGCGTCAGTGATACAGCTTCTGGAAGCAGGATGAAGTTACTGTTAGTGTCAGTAACTTAGTAGTGGGAAGCTCAGGCTCTGCTGCAGTCTAGGGTGGTACACTTTCCTAGTGTGAGCGCGCCCTGGGTGGATCAGCAGCACTGTAAAGCAGCCTACCAACCATAGTCCTTGTGGAGTTTTCACGTCCATGTTTGAAGGGCAGTTTCTGCTTAGTATAAAATACAGGTTGACACAGTTTTTACCTATTTCTGTTGAGGGCTGCACCTTATATTTGTCTCTTAGAGCAAACATTTGATTTTTGTTTTGTATTGTTTTAATCTCTGCCTATGTTTTGAGTATCTCTCTTAGTCTTTGGGTTTTGGCAGTTTTGACATTCTTTGAATATTGATTTTAAAAGTATATTTCAATAATTTGGTGTTTAGTGCTTCTTGAACCTGTAGCTTGGTGTCTTACATTTTTTACATTTATTTATTTGTTTTGCGTGTATGTGTGTGAACTCCCACATGGTCGCATGTTCCACACTGCAGGTATGGTGGTCAGAGGACAAGTTGAGGGAGTCATCTCTCCTTTCATGGTGAGAGTTCCGCAGGTTGAACTCAGGCCTGGCAGCAAACACCTTTGCGCACTGAGTCATCTTGTTGGCCACAGCTTGATTATTTAATTGTTTTGTTTTTAAATCAGTTTTTGGTAAATTTTCAATTAGGAGCTATTCAGATATACTTCTGTTTTTTTCTTTCTTCTTATTTCTTTGGGGATTCCAATTATATAAGCGTTAGACCTCCTCAGAGTATCTGTGTCTTCTGTACTTTTTTTTTGCATTTTCCTTCATTTTGTCTTTTAGGTTTTATTTTACATATTTTATTTTCTAGTTCATCAATTCTTTCCTCATTTGTGTCTAAATATTATTATGCTCACCTACCAAGTTCTTAATTCTGTTATTGGGTTCTTCAGTTAAGTAATTTCCACTTAGGCTAGGGCATGGTGGCAGCTCGTGTTTGGAATCTTACCATTCAGGAATCTGAGGCAAGGGAATTTCAAGCCAGCCTGGGCCCAATACTGAGACAATCTCAAGACCTCAACTTTTTTGTTTTTTCCTATTTTTACTTTTCATTGCTAGTTTTTATTTATTTATTCTTGTTTTTTAATTTGCTCAAGCCCAGTAAAGCATGGGTATTATAGAATCCATATCTGGATTTGCTGTGGGCTTATTTATTTTATCTCAAGTACATCTATTTTTATATTCTAGTGTTTTACTTTGTAGAAGTGGTACTCATTGGATATGTAGAGACAATGGCATCGAATGATGTTTGTTATCTTCCTCAGAAGATTTCCATCTGCTTTGGCAGATCCCTGAGTGCTAGCACTCCTGGCTAATCTCAGTCCCATCAGGTGCTGGAATGATTTGAAGCTAGGCAAAACTATCCAGGAGAGGTGGTTTCTAAGTGTCGCACTGGAGTACAGAAGAGCAGTATGGCTTTACTGGAGTCCCTCCCCAGCCTCAGTGCATCCTGGACCCCACTGCTTTGCCCTCCAAAATGAAAAACCATCTGAAAACTCAGAAACTTAAACTTTTATTTAAAAATATCAAATACTTAATCTGTCAGCTGCACCCTCAACAACTAGCAGAGGCCCCTGGCACTATCAAAGGACATAGGGATACAACTTGTAAGTGACAGCGAGCATGTGTGATATTGTGAGATGTCTAATAGTTGTAATGTGATAGGAACTGAGATTTCTACCATTGACAAAGTCACAAGTACAACAGGAATTTGTGCTGACATTCAAAGTTAAAGGAAATGCTACATCTCAACTAGAAGGTAGTAAAAATATAGAAAAGGTTACCTTTTCAAGTTTGTGGAGTTCTTGAACTCAACTCATGAACCTTTGTCTTTGGAAGCCCTGCCTGTGGGGTTAAATGGCCACAAATGCTTGACTCACTTCTCTGGATTTGATTCTTTCATAACCTGACCTTGTCATTTTTCATTGCCTTGAAAATGGCCCTCTGACAACTTCAAACATATGCCTCTTAAAAGTAGAAGGGAGGCCAGGACAGGATGGGATGGCCGGATGGGGGAACTAGAGAGGGTAATGAGGGAGGAAGAGAGACAGTATTTTGGAATCTAGATTTAAAATACACACACACACACACACACACACACACACACACACAACATGAAAGCAAAAGGGGGCTATTTAGAGACAAGGGGAGCAGTTCAGGGGAAGGTAGGGTAGATGAGCAAGGTACAATGATATATGTGCATGAAAACAAAAAACATTATTTTGTATACTAACTGTTCTGGCTAGTTCTCACTATATGAGAAATGCCTTTATAAGATCAGGCTGTAGGCAAGCCTGTAGAACATTTTCCTAATTAGCGATTGATGGGAATAGCTCAGCTATTGTGGGTGGGGACACCCCTGGGCTGGTGGTCCTGGGTTCTACAAGAAATCATGTTGATGGTTGGAGAGATGGCTCAGTAGTTAAGATCACTGGCTGCTTTTCCAGAGGTCCCGAGTTCAATTCCCAGCAACCACATGGTGGCTCACAACCATCTGTAATGGGGTCCAGTGCATTCTTCTGGTGTGTGTCTGAAGACAGCTACAGTGTACTCATATAAATAAAAATAAATCTTTAAAAAGAAAAATAATAAAGAAGTCAGGTTAAGCAAGCCATCAGGAGCAAGCCAGTAAGCAGCACTCCTCCATGGCCTCTCATCAGCTCCTTCCTCCAGGTTCCTGCCCTGGTGAGTTTCTGTCCTGACTTCCTTGGTTGGTAAACAGTGGTGAGGAAGCATAAGCCAAATAAACCCTTTCTGCCTGCCTCAAGTAGCTTTGGGCATGGTGCTTCATCACAGACTAGTGACCCTGACTAGGACACTAGCTTAAAAGTTAATAAAAATGTCAGTAAGAGAAGAACCAGCTGCTTTTAATGATTTATTTACTCTTTCTCAGCCAGGAGGGTTAGTTTGAATTACCTAGTCTGTCTTTACTGGAAGAATTCCGTTGGAGTTTCATCTTAGTGGAATATAATTATATTAGCAGAAATAGGAACTATTCATTATAAAGGGTTATTAAGGAGTTTAATTTGATTTATGAAGGACTAGTACAAGCTGAAAAGCAACAGACAGGAAGTACATGATTACAATATGGATAAGGCCAGTTGGTGAAAGGTTCATTTATATTGGAAGAAAAAACAATGGTAAAAGCCGGTATCTTATAAATGTCAAGAAATAAACTTCCCGTCTGGTCTTCTTTTCATTTTTTAAAATTGGTAGCTATGTGGTAAGCCTTTACTGAATGTCAGACACTGTGCCAGGCATGGACCTCAAGGAACCCTCTGTTGTGTAAAGATGCTAGAGATATAAATCCAATTCAAGTAGAGGGTTAAAGGTTCTGGAGTGCTGAATAAATATAGTCCAGAAATGATGATTGTACAAAGCTAGAAAATGATCCATAGAGGAATGGCCATTATCTCAGGACTGAAGGAGTAAATCGAGAATATTAGAGAAGGAAAGCATATCCAAACTACCTTTCCCTCCTTCCTTCCCTCCCTCCTTTTTTCCCTCCCTTTCTTTTTCTGATATGATCATGTATAGCCCAGGCTGGTCTTGAACTCACTGAGGATGAACTTCTGATCCTCCTTCCTCAGCTGTGCAAGTGGTGGGTCTTGTGAATGTTAGTTGCATCCCTAGCCTAGATCCAAGGTCTTAGTGACAAACAGTGTTTAGATTTTAAAATTGTATTATCATCTTTATTTATTGGGAGGGAGAGTGTGTGCCACAACATGAATATGGTGACCAGAGGCCAGTCTATTCTCTCTCTTCTCTGTGGACGTTCTTGGGATTGAACTCAGGTTGCCAGGCTTGGCAGCAAGCGTCTTTACTCAGTGAGCCATCTCACCTTCCCCAATATTTAGATTTTGACTGCTGAACAGAAGCAAGAGTTAAGAGGAGATAGGTATGAGATTTCTTCAAGAGCAGGACTGGCTTTCCGCCCCAACCCTTTTCTTTTTTTTTTTTCTTCTTTTTTTCTTTTTTTGTTTGTTTTGTTTGAGAGAGTTTCAGGTAGCCCATTCTGGCCCTGAGGATGACTTTGAACTCCTGACCCTCTTGCTTCCATCTTCCATTGCTTGCAACTGTTACCATCATTGTTAATTGTTGTAGTAAAGGGGATTGTTTCCTTATTTTTGCTTGTTTGTATTTTGAGACAGAATCTCACATAGTAGCCCCTTGTCTGGCCTGGAACTCATTGAGATCCACCTGCCTCTGCCTCCAGAGTACTGGAATTAAAGGCATGTATCACCATGCCTCTGGCTCATTCATTCATGACTCTTTTAGGAGTTTATTAGTTACCATATGGAACTGAATCCTCATAAACTTTATGTAGGGTCGGGGGAGAGGGGAAGGAAGGATTGAGTTATTGCTCTTATATACATATAATGTTTGGAATTGGATTGCTGGCTAATGCCTTCCCTGGTAAAATTCTATCTTCTTCTCTCAAGCTTCATGTGATTCCTAGGAAAGTCTTGAAAATCTCCAACAAAGATATATTATAAAGCATCAGAAGTTTTAAGTCTTCAGGAAAAGGCATCTAATTTCCTTAGATGGGATTCTACCCATTTAATGGTTGCTAGAGGGCTGGTAAACTCCAGCCCCCAAGGCTTCCTAATATACTATTGAAATATTTGTGATAATGCAGAAGTTAGCAAAACAAAGCTCACTCTTGGATGGTAGCAGAAGGGAAGCTGATGCTTATTTTATAAATCTGAATAATTTATCAGTTACAGCTTTTACCAAAATAGATATTTTTGTAAGTTTGTCAAGTTGATTTTGTAAAAGAAACAGAAAAACAAACACCTCCCCCCAAACCCTAGCTTGTGAATTATCAATGACTTATTTAAACTCTTTCATTACATTTTCCTTATGCGTTTGATAAGTGGGCCAGATGGTAGACTTGCAGAGAAGAGATCTGTGTGCATGGAAAGATGAATGGAGGGAAGAAGAGAACTGAAATATTTAGATAAGGAGGACATTTAGAAATGTTGATTTCTTTTTTTTTTTTTTGGTTTTTTTTTTTTTTTTTTTTTGGTTTTTTCGAGACAGGGTTTCTCTGTATAGCTCTGGCTGTCCTGGAACTCACTCTGTAGACCAGGCTAGCCTCGAACTCAGAAATCCACCTGCCTCTGCCTCCCAAGTGCTGGGTTAAAGGCGTGCGCCACCACTGCCCGGCCTGAAATGTTGATTTCTTAATCTCCTGTGCTGATCTTTGAATGTCAAGAGGAGTAAGTGGAGTTCAGGCAGAAAGGGTGGATTGTTCCTGAAGCTCTGCTGTGGTTGCATCAGTGGCAGTGACAGCTGGTTTTAGGTGTGGGCCTGACTCCAGAGATGAGCGTCTGCTCTTTCACTTGTTCAGAGTGGTGGGAGGAGAGACTGTGCATTGGTTCCCAGGGCAGAAGCTGAAACATAGCCCAGTGTCTATCCTCACTGCTCTCCTTCTGTTTCCTCTAAGAAGTGTGTGTTTCTGGTTTGTTTTTTGTATGAGAGAGTCTCTCTCTGTAGCCCAGGCTGGCCTTGCACTCAAAGTAGTCCTCCTGTCTCCATTTCCTGACTGCTTGGATTATAGGTATAAACTACCACACTTGGGCAACTGAACTATACATTATGAGTCCCACAACCTGGGCTACAGTATGAGACTCTGTCTCAAAAAAAGAAAAAGAAAAGTGTATAGCTTTTAGTTAAGTACAGTAGTATGGTGTACTTTTTTAATCCCAGAGGCTAAGAAGGAAGACTAAATTTGATGATAGCCTGGGCTACGTAGGGGTCTCAGTATATTGAGACACTACCTAAAAATAAATAAGTCCAGAAGGAAGGAAGGAAGGAAGGAAGGAAGGAAGGAAGGAAGGACTGTGATGATTATAGGAGTTGGTTGACAGATAAGCCTAATTCACTGTGAGAGGTGTATCTTTACAACTATGACATGACACTGCTGTGTCTGAGCCCCCATTTAGATCACGTTGATAAGAGGGACAGACCCAGCTGTCTTCCCTCTGTTCGTTCTAGGAATAAGAAGGAAGGAGTAGTTCTAATGTTAAGTTGGCTTCCCTTGGGCCTAACATTAAAGTTCAAACAAAATGTTTCGAAAGAACTCTTTTATATCTTGTAAATTAGAAAGTTTGTGGTTTCCTGTTCCCCTTTAATATTTGTTGTGGAGTATTCGCCAGAGAAGACATGGGTTTAAGCCAATAGAAAGTCTTTATTAGCTAGCTGCTGACTATACTGGGTGTTCGGAACCCCAAGGTAGCCCTGAGCCTTTATCAGGGTAAGCTGATGATGATGATGATGTGCTTGCTTCTGCTTCGCTTCTGCTTCTGCTTTCTTCTGCTTCTGCTTCTGCTTTGCTTCTGCTCTTCTGCTCTGCTTCTTCTTCTTCTTCTTCTTCTTCTTCTTCGTTCTCTTCTTCCTCTTCCTCTTCCTCTTCCTCTTCTCTTCTTCCTCTTCTTCTTCTTTTCTTCTTCTAGAGGCATTTATTTCATTTATATGAGTACACTGTAGCTGTCTTCAGACACAACAGAAGTGGGGATCAGATTCCATTACAGATGGTGGTGAGCCATCATGTGGTTGCTGGGAATTGAACTCAGGACCTCTGGAAGAGCAAACAGCCAGTGCTTTTAACCTCTGAGCCAACACTTCAGCCCTCAGGGTAAGCTTTTAAGCATAAAAACCATGATCTGGGTTGACATACTTCAGCTAACAATAACAGTTAGCCAGAAGCAGAACTACAGAAGCCAAAAAGCGAAGTTAGTCCATTTAGAACTATGGAGTTTGATGGATTAGACCTTTGTTTTATTGTCAGGTGGTGCTGTCTACATGCTGAGTTTTACATCCTGAATGGTACTTCCATCATGGAGTCAGTCATACTAAGTAAGTCTGGGGGCCTACTAAGGGCTGGTGCCCTTTTACAATTTTGTTGCTAATTGGGCAGAATACTAATTGTTATATTTTTATTATATATTTCATACTTTGTGTCTACTTCTGTACTGAGTGCTGGGATGGATTTTTTTAAAATGCCATGTGCTTTGTCATCAGAGAGTATGCAACTAATGGGAAGACATTTTGGCTACCAAGTACCAGAATCCCAACTGAAAATGGCTTGAAGGAAATACAGGGAGCTAACAATAGATAGGATTTAATTGGTATACATACCAAAACAGCTCATGGTAGACACAGCGTTGATTTGGACAGGGTCAGTAGAGCTACGAATATGGTATCACAGGAAGTCTGCATCTACTTTTCTTCCATATTTCTGTTTTTATCCTGAGGCTGGCCACTAGGGATTTGGGGCTGACATCCCAAGTATAGTAATGATGATAGAAAAAGAGACTCTTTTTCCTAGTAGCTCTAACAACATCAACCTGGAATTGACACTTACTGGGCTGTCTTGTGTCACATACTTGAAGTTGAACCAGTGAAATGACCAGGAAAAAGAAATACACTGATTAGACTGGTCTGCCCTCTGTTGCCCATCTTTGATTATTTTATAATCAATATTCAAGTACCTGAGTTTTTCCTACTTGAACCCAAATTACTTAAGCATGTTTTGTTGTTGTTGTTACTGTTTTGATGTCTTTAAAAAAAAAAAAAAAAAAAAGATTTATTTATTTTGTGTATATCAGCATACTGTAGCTATCTTCAGACATACCAGAAGGGGGCATTGATCCCACTACAGATGGTTGTGAGCCACCATGTGGCCACTGGGAATTGAACTCAGGACCTTTGGAAGAACAAGCAGCCAGTGCTCTTAACCACTGAGCCATCTCTCCAGCCTGTCTTTTGTTTTGTTTTGTTTGAAACAGGATTATATGTAACACTTGTTGGCCTTAAATTTACTACATGTTCAACACACATACACACACACACACACTGTTTTGTTTTTTTTTTAGCATGTTAAACAGATGCTCTACCATCAAGCTGTATCCTGAGTTCTTTCCGTTCTTTATGAAGGGAAATCTTTTGTAGTTAATCATTTCCAGATATTATTATACATGCTATTATGGTGGGCTAGCAACTTGTGTCTTTTATTTTGTCATTATCCACAATGGAGTAATGTATTTGAATCATAGTTCAGAAGCTATAGCAAGAAACTGTTCTAGAGGAACTTCATCTAAACTAGGACTTGATTTTTTGTTAGTTTTTTAAAAAGTTAATATACAAAATAACAGCTTGCTTTATGACATTTTCATAATGTATGTCATTGTCCTATGCCCACATCATTCCTTCTTTAACCCTCTTTGGTCCATTTCCCATTTCTCCCCTTCTTCTCCCAAACACTCTACCTTTTAGTTTCATGTTTTACACACACACATACACTCACCTAGGCTCCCTATGAGAGAGAACACATGATATTTGTCTTCTTTCCTTCCTATTTTCCTCACCCTCCCAATACAGTTCCAGGTGTGATTTGTATGACAAGATCACTGAATTGGGGTTGACACAGAATGGAATTAGGTTGAGGGGGTTAGTTACAGTTTGCTTTGGGGAGCAATCAATGTAAATTATGGCCAGAGGGCCGCTGTGGCAGATTTTGTGATTTACACAGACAGCAGTGCCAGTATTCCTATGTTGTTTTCCTTTCTACATACATACTCACGCTACTACATTCAAAGTACAAAAGATGTTTAGTTCCTGTTCTTTTGGATCTAGGATGGACACATTTTGTCCCCTTAGAAATCTAGACCCTCTCTTTAATTGACAAAACCTTTATTTGCTAAAGATGAGCAAAGTCTCCTGGACTTTGAGTGGGATAAGCACTATAGATCCTGCATTTGCCTTTGGTTGTTATCCCATCAAGATAGCACTTTAAGTGCAATGGAGGGGAATCGAAGGCCATTTCTTTGGCAAAGGATAGAGGAGGGAAAAAAATACCTTTCTGATATTTTCATGGAGGAATTTGAAGAGTCAGAGTTTAGTCATAAATAACCAGATTAATTTGTTTAAATGCCTTAAATCACTTTTAAATTTTTCCTTGTTTTGCATCATGTTAACAAGATTTTAGAGATAGCTAAAACAGTGGATGGGAAATTCTGTTGTGGATTAAAGATCCTTCAAAAGCTTCACCCTCTAATGGGAAGAGTGTTTCGGGCAGTGGACAAGCGAATATGGGCCAGCTAACAGAGTGTGGGACTCTGTGTCCTGTGGTTACCATTGTATCTTAGAACGGGTATGATTTACAGGCAACTCTGTGGGGTGTGTATCTTTGTTTTGCAGGGTTTCTGTGAAAAATGGTATCCAAGAAATAGCAAGTGATGTTAGGTGGTAATCCAGAGTTTAGCATGGTGCCATGTTAGGTTAGCTAGCAGTAAAGTATTGCTTTTGGTGAGCTGCTCCATTTCTGGTAAGAGATTACTGCTTTATTTATTGGGGTTTTGTTGTAGTTGAGCCATTACAGATACTGACTGGTTCTAGCCAAATTCTTGTCATCATTGGGGCTAAAGGCTCTTGTGACCAAAGAGCACCTGCTCTGAAAGGCTCCATGCTCAGTGACTGATGCTCCTCTCTTCTAAAGCACTCTCCTGGCTTGTTCTTTCATTTTCTGAAGTACCTTTAAGCATCTCTGCATGGCGACTCACTCTCTTCTATCCTACCTCCTCCTGCCTTGCTGAATGCTAGATTTCCCAGCTCACAACTGTAAGAAGGAGCTTTATTTCAGAGTAGAAAGGGGCCCCCATATGTGGCCTATTATATCCATATCAACTTGCTTACCCTTTTCAAACAGCTATTGTCTTTTAATAGGGTCCTGCCTGGCAGGGGGAGTCCTTAATTCCTGCCATATAAGAATGGGCAGCTTGAGTTACAGCGAGCTGCAGTTTGGTACTCTGATCAAAAGGCCTCTGTTGTTTTTAGAGGGGTTTTCTCCCTCTCTCTCTCTTTCTTTTTCTATATCCTGGACTAATAATTCAGCACAGCAAGGTCATTACAGGCTTTGAATTGAGAGCTCAGAGTGTTAAATTACTGACCTAGAATAAAAGAGATCTGGGGGGCTCTCAAGAAAGATAAAGGGATCCCAGCTAGAAAACTGCAAAGCCAAGCAACCTCACTTCTTAACAATATTATTTTTTTTAATCCTCTCTGTCTCCACAATCTTTTCTGGGACAAGAAAAGATCTCCTGCCAGAGAAACTAGGTCAGGAACTCAGTGACATCTCCTGAGAGATGGGGCCTAGGTGCTGGCAGCCCCTGGGTACCTCTGTCCTCTTTGGTCTGTCTTTCTATTGTGTCAGTATTTCCCTCTCTCCCGCCTTGTGCACTCTGTCTTCATCTGCTTCTGCTGCCCTGTCAGAATGCTGGTGACTGGGGAAATGATGATTTGGCTTCTAGCTCTGGTAAGTCTAAGACCGAGGGCTCTATCCACTGAGGCTTTTGCTGCATTGTAACAAGATGGAGGTGCCACAATGGAGAGACAGAGAGATAAGGACAGTGATGATGGCACAGATCCATTCATAAGAGCAGGTCCTCATCGACCTAATTATCTTCTTCAGTTTCCACCTCTCTATGGTGTTATATGGTAATTAAACTTGAACATAAGCATGGGGTGGGGGTATAACACAACAAAACTATAGCACTCCCTTACCCAACAAGTTAGCTTTTGTTAATACATTACAACATTTTGGGTGAAAGATAATATTCCATGAGGAGATTTGAAGTATATAAAAATACTCCATTTAGTGCCAAAATTTAAAAATTTTATTACATTTATTTATTTGAATGAGGGCATGCATATGTGGCATATATATGTGCAGAGGTCAGCAGACAATTTGTGGGAGTCAGTTCTCTCTACAGTGTCGATCCTGGGACTCAAACTTGGTTATCAGGCTTGGTGGCAAGTACCTTTACTCACGAGTCGTATCAATGCTCTGACCCCCACTCCAAATATTTTAAAAATATTTTATCATCTCATCACAAGCTACCTTAACAGCTAGATATTACAGTTTACATCTGTAATCTTTGCATATAGGAGGCTAAGGCAGGAAAATTACCACGTGTTCAAGCCAGCTTAGGGAATACCATATGACCCTGCCTCAGAAATAAAAAATGAAAAGATCCCTTTCACACACACACCACACACCACACATCCCATTGTGAATGAATTGGACATCTCCATCTTATTCTATACTGCGTCTTCTGAAGAAAATTGCTTCCATTTTTTTCATACCTTGCCAAAACTATTATCTCTTATGTATCCATTTTTTAATCTATCTTTCAAAGCCAGACACCACGTCTATTCTTTGGAAAGTATTCATTTCCTAAGACTAATATGTTTAAAAAGTCAAACTTTAATAGAGTTTATACACAGCAAACTAATAATGCAAAATCTTACAAATTAAAAAGTAATTGAGCCCAGCATGGAGAAGAGGAAGAAGTGGGTGCTCAGAGGTTCACCCATAATCAAGAACCAGTTAATATCTGCTGGGAGAGGGGCAATTAGTTCTACAGTGGAGTGACACTGGGTTTATCAGTGACACTAAAGGGCAGGCCCATGCTTAGGAATTGTTGGCCAACATAAAATGGACTGTGTGTTCTTGGTATGTGTGTTTGTCTTTTTGGTTTTAAGTTTGTTTGCTTGCTTGCTTTTTAGAGAAAGAAAGAATGTGAAGTTGGCTAGGTAGAGAGGTGAGGAAGATCTAGAGGTATGATCAAAATATACTATATGAAAAAGATTTTTTTAAAAACCAATAATAAAATGTAATTGAAGGCTGGGTGGAGGTGCCTCACACCTTCAATCCCAGCACTTTTGAGGCAGAGTCAGGAAGCTTCCTGTGAGTTTGAGACAGCCTTGTCTACAGAGCAAGTTCCAGGACAGCCAAAGCTGCACAGAGAAAACCAGTCTCAGGGGCTGGGGGTGGGGTTGGGAATTGAGACACAAAACTACAATTTGGCCTGAAATCATACAGAATGGCCTAGATATTGCTCTCTAACATGTGAATGTGAGCATTTCATCCTCCTGCCTCCACTTCCTAAATGCTGAGAGAGCCATGAACACCACCTTCTGTTTTATGTGGTTCAAGACCACATCGGACCCAGATCGGACCCAACTTTTTGCATGCTAAGCAATCACTCTACCATCTGCGCTACCTCCCATCCTGACATAGTCATTTCCATTCCAGATACTCTAAAAATATGCTTTGGTTGGTGCTAAGGAGATAGCTCAGTTGGTAAAGTGTGCCTCTGTGAGCATGAGGACCTGCACCTATGTGTAGGCTTAGATTTTTCACAACCTACTTTATTTAGGTTCTTAAATGCTTCAACCTCTCTTCCAGCCCACTGACTGAGAAAGAAGGGAAGAAAGAAAGTTAATAGGAAAAGGGGTTGTGGACCTGTTTAGAAGTAGTTCCTTGGGGCGATCCCACTCTTCTTGTCAGGATACCAGCATTGCAGTTCAATAGCAAGCATCAAACACAAAACAGCAAGACTGCTGAATCTGCACGAGTCAGCAGAAGTGGCCAGAATCAGCAGGAATACCATTAGAAGTTCTTTTATGCGTATTTCTCTACAAAATGAAGACCAGTAAAGACCAGAGAAGTGAAGTGTTGTATGGTGTAGCAATGCAAGAACCTCTCACTATGTGTGATCTTCCATTTATATTCTTTCTAAACATCACACACCCTCTTAAGTGTCTGTTTTTAGCAAGATATCACGTCCTCTCACAAGACAGCTTCCAGAAGAATATCACGTGACACAACTGAGTTGTTAAGAAACAAGAATTTTTCACTTCACCTATGTTTAAAAATAAAAAAATATTATAAGCCCAGAATGGTGCCCAGCTGAAACCCTACCACTGAAAAGGCAGAAACCAGGAAACCTGCGGGGCTTGCTGGCCAGCCAATCTCACTGGATCATGGAGCTCCAGGTTCAGCCAAAGGCCCTATCTCAAAAGGTAAAGGCAGAGAATGATAAAACAAGACACCCAACATCAAACTTTGGCCTTTACAAGCACACATGTGCACATGTACCCGAACCAAAATCTGAAAAATGGGTGCTTGAAAGATATATAAGGTTATTAGTGGTTTTAGGATATAGGTATATGAGGTCCCTAAAAGAATTTATTTTGAAAGTGAGACCAACTCAGCCAATAAGCACAAAATAACAAAAAGAAGATGACCCTAGCAGCAGCAGGAGCTGAGTGATTCAGAAGTACCATAGGTTCAGACAATACCCGGGAAGGAGAGACTGGATTCAGCACAACCTACCCTTCCACTTTATTGTCATTTTGAATGATGAGTTATATCTAGCAAGATCTGATCTATTACTAATACATTCATGTGAGGATTTTTTTTTCACACATGTAATTGAATAAGAACAAAAGATGATAGTTCGAGAATGACTAGACTTTGAACCAAGAAAACTGACAATTTAATACTTCTAGGTTTTTATTGTTGTTTTAATTAATTATTTATTTATTCATTTTACATTCCAATTGCTGTTCTCCCTCCTAGTTCCCTCACATACCCCTTTCCTATCCCTCTTCCTCTTCTCTCTAAGAGGGTAGACCCCCTCCCTCCATCCCTCCACCCTGACATATCAAGTCTCTGCAGGGCTAGCCACATCCTCTCTCACTGAAGCCAGACAAGGCAGCCCAGTTAGGGAACAAACAGGCAACAGCTTTAGGGACAGCCCCCCTCCAGTTGTTGGGGAATCCACATGAAGATTGAACTGCACATCTGTATATGTGCAGGGGACCTAGGTCCAGTCCATGGTCCTGGGTCTAGCTCTTTGGATGGTGGTTCAGTCTCTGAGAGCCTCCAAGGATCCAGGTTAGTTGACTCTGTTGATCTTCTTGTGGAGTTCCTATCCCTTTCACGGCCCTCAATTCTTCCCCCAACTCTTCTATAGGAGTCCCTGAGCTCCATACAGCTCCATACAGCTGTTTAGCTGTAGGTCTCTGTATCTGTTTCAGTCAGCTGATGGGTAGAGCCTCTCAGAGGACAGTCATGCTATGCTCCTATCTGCAAGCACAACAGATTATCATTAATAGTGTCAGGGATTGGTGTTTGAGATGGGTCTCCAGTTGGACCAGGCAGTTGGGCATTCCTCCAGTCTCTGCTCCATCCCTCACCCCTGCATTTCTTGTAGATAGGATAAATTTTGGGTTGAAAGTTTTGTGGGTAGGTTGGTGTTCCCATCACTCCAATGGGGTTCCTGCCTGGCTACAGGAGGTGGACTTTTCAGGTTCCATATACCCACTGCTGTTTTGGTTTTTTGAGACAGAGTTTCTCTGTGTAGCCCTGGCTCTCTTGAAACTTGCTTTGTAGACCAGGTTGTCCTTGAACTCAGAGATCTGCCTCTGTCTCCAGAGTGCTTGCGTCAAAGGTGTGGACTACTGCACCAGGCTAATACTTCTAGTTTTTAAACAGGGTGTTGCTGAAGAAGTGGTTTTATAATATTTTAGAGCCTCATACAAATAATATTGGAGGCCAAGCTAGTCAGCTTAGTGCAGTGTTTCTCAACTTGTGTGTCGCAGCCCTTTGAAGGTTAAATAACACTTTTATAGGGGTTGCTTAAGACCATCAGAACACACAGATATTTACATTACGATTAAAAACAGTAGCAAAATTACAGTTATGAAGTAGCAACAAAAATAATTTTATGGTTAGAGTTCACCACAACATGAGGAACTATATAAAGCGTCACAGCATTAGGAAGGTTGAGAACCACTGGCTTAGTGAGTAAAGGTATCTGCTGCAAAGCTTGATCTGACTTTAATCCCTGGAAATAACACCATAGAAGGAGAGAACTGACTCCGAAAAGTCTTCTGACTTTCACAATGTGCTGTGGCACACTCGCGCGCGCACGCCACCACACACACACACACATACACACCCCTCCATACACAAATACACGAAGTACTGAATTTTCAGTGAAATCTTTAGATGATACTAATGGGGGTTTATAGCTACAGATACAAAAGAAATAAAATGAAATTTACCTTAAGATACTCAGGAAGTGTGGAGGTGCACTGTAATGATCCCAGCTCTCAGGAGACTGAAGCAATAGACTCTCAGGTTTCAGTATGCCTGGGCTGTGTAGCAAAAACCTGTCTCAGAACAATTGTGTTCAGGAGCAAGGACGCAGCTCAGTGTTAGAGTGCATCTCTGGCATGTGTGAGGCTCTGGTTAATTTCTAGCACATCCAAAGAAAGGAAAAGGGTTTTAGTGCAGCACAGAACAGATGTGCAGCATCAGGCAGAAGCCAATGTTAGCAGTGAGCTGAAGAAGCTAAAGAAAAGGAAATTAAATGCAAAGTAGGTGCTCTGGTAGGAAACTAGAGAAAAACTGCCATGAGGCCTGGCTGAGAAGAATCCCATCAGAGGGAAATGGAGGATTTGCAGATGTCTGAGGAGATCCTCACCTACAACACTAAACACAAACAGGGAGAGCTGGTGACAAGAGAGATGTGTATGTTAAAGACAGTGAAGAGAAGAGGTGACAGGGTTAGAAGGTGCGTAAGACTTGCACAGCAGAGAGTGTGGTGAGGGAGAGTCCTGGAAAATGTGCCAAGGAGAAGCAGCCTTTGTCCAGGCACTTCTGCACAGTTAGAGGATGTTTCATTTCTCCAGAGAAACTAGAAACACAATTACTTTGGATTTTGAGTGAAACTAGGCAAAGTCCTAGAAGTACCATTACCAAGAGCTCTTTTAGAAGCCTTGGGTAAAAAGTTCAAAGACCTTGTAAGAGGATAAAGGACATCATAGCAACTTGATTTTAAAATACAGCACGTGAAAAGCATTTTAATTACCATGATATTTATTCTTTAAATTTTCCTTTGCTATAGAGTATAGAGTCAGTAATATTCAATGTTTTGTTGATTTCCCATCCTGAGGTACATGCTTTCACTGTTCCTGCTTGCACTGAGCGACCAACCTTATCAGAGCTATACGTGTCCCCTTGCACTCAAGGGGAGCAGCTGATACCCCAGCTGATACTTAGTGGGCTTACTTCTTTGCTAATACTCAGCGGGAAAGGAGCTGAATGGTATGCAGACAGACAGCAGTGGACCATAGCATGCCAGGCTTTAAGAAATGTGTTTGGAGGCCAGGCAGTGGTGGTGCATGCCTTTAATCCCAGCACTTGGGAGGCAGAGGCAGGCTGATTTCTGAGTTCAAGGCCAGCCTGGTCTACAGAGTGAGTTCCAGGACAGCCAGGGTTACACAGAGAAACCCTGTCTAGAAAAACAAAAACAAATAAGCAAATAAACAAACAAATAAAAGAAATGTGTTTGGAAGTCTGAAGACTTCAAAAGAGAGTTTGAAACTCTAGCAGGTGGGTGTGTGGTGCACATTTGATAATCCCAGCCCTTGGAAGATTGAACCAGGACGATTGTGAACTCAAGAACATTACGGAGGCAGCAAGATAGTTTAGTAGGTAAAAGTGTGTGTGCAAGCTGATGACCTAAGTTCAGCCTCAGAGCCTCACCAAGACAGGATAATTGCCCTGAAGCTTGTGGCTGGCCGGCCTGGAATTTGCAGCGTAACAGAAACAACAAAAGAGACTCTGCCTTGGCCAAGTGGGAGGAGAGAAGTTGCCTTCTGACTTCTACATGTGTGTCATGCAATCATGTGTTCACAGTCAAGTGCCCACACACACACACACACACACACACACACGAGGAGAGAGAGAGAGAGAGGAGAGAGAGAGAGAGAGAGAAACATTCTGGCCTATATAGAGGCTGGAGAGATGGCTTAGCCCTTAAGAGCATATACTGCACTTGTAAAGAATCTGAGTTTGGTTCCCAGCACCCACACTGAGCAGTTTACAACTGCCTATAGCCCTAGCTCCACAGGATGCAAGGCCTACCCTCCTGCCCCCAAAGATGCTTGCACTCATGTACACACCCACACACCCATAATCACATAATGACAAAGAAAAGAAGAAAAAGAAAAAAAGGAATTTGACTATTATAAACAAAGGTCCTTAAGCGGTGAAACAGCCAATGAATACAGGCACCTGCTGCTAAGCCTGGTAGCCTGTAGGGAGCACACTGGCAGTAGCCTGAGTTCCATTCCTTGGACCTTCTCATGGTACACAGTGACCCACAGAAACACATCCACACACATACAAAATCATCAGCATAGAAATACCGTAAGCTGAGATCCTGCCAAGGAGAGTTTACTCTCAGAGAGAAGCAGCATGTGAGAACTAAGTCCCTTGGCATAGCCTCTCCGCGGAGCTAACCTGTAAGGAAAACAGGCTCCTCTACTCTTAGCAACAGGCCTATTTGAGACAAGTGCTTTATTCCACTTCTATTTCAGGAAATTCTTTATAGATCTAGTGACTGCATTCGAAGTGACCAAGAAAAGAAACTAGGGCTTTATCTTCCTCCTACAGAGATTCTCCATAGCTCTTAAGGCCTGTGAAATGTCATAAGTTTTTCTTTTCTTTTTTCTTTTTTTTTTTTTTTCGAGACAGGGTTTCTCTGTGTAGTCCTGGCTGTCCTGGAACTCACTCTGTAGACCAGGCTGGCCTTAAACTCAGAAATCCGCCTGCCTCTGCCTCCCAAGTGCTGGGATTAAAGGTGTGCACCACCACTGCTGGGCAAGTTTTTCTTTTCTTAATGCAGTAAAATATATCACTAATATCGCAGTCTGAAAATGAACTCTACTATGGTAGTTACTTTGGCAGAAAAAAATAATCTTGGTTTGAAATGCCAGTGCTTTAAGCTATTGCAAGAGAGACCTGATAGGCTCATCTGGCTTTTACTGTTTTAGAAATTATGAATTGCATCTGCCACAGTAACATGACTTCTGACTTCTACATGTGTGTCATGCACATGTTGGTTTCCATGACTGGTTCACCTGTGCCTATACAGTGAGACCGTGATTGAAGATTGATTAGCCCTTGTAGCGATAATTAGTTAATCACTTTGGCTCCAGGTGGGTTGAGTGTAAGTGCTGCACCTAACCAAGAGATCTGGATTCACAAATGAAAGACACACACACAGACACAACCACACAACTTTGATATGCCTTGACTGGCTCAATGGCTTGGCATTTCTAAACATCCCAGTGGCTAGCATAACTCCCCTTAGTATTCCTGGCTTAACACTTTCTAAATCTATTTTATCTTTGCTGCTCTGTTACCTTTTGGGCAGCCCCCCTCTCCCCGGACTGCTTTCCCTTTCCACCTACACTGCTGGATGATTTCTCTCCTACAGTTCTTAGATTTGATCTCTCTGCCTCTGACTCATGAAGATTCTCCTCTTCTTCCCCTCTCCCTCTGTCCCTTGCCTGTACAATCTAAAAGTTCCACCTCTGTCTCCCTGCCCAGCAGTTGGCTGTATGACAATTCTTTATTACCAGTTGAAGCCAGCTCAGGTCAGCATGGTTTTGGGAGCTGAATTAAGAACCAATTAGAACAAATTAAGAACCATTAGAACCAATTTCCAACGAGCACTACTGAATTTCTTCCAAAATTTATTGTTGTTGTTTTTTGGTTTTTCGAGACAGGGTTTCTCTGTGTAGCCCTGGCTGTCCTGGAACTCACTCTGTAGACCAGGCTGGCCTCGAACTCAGAAATCCGCCTGCCTCTGCCTCCCAAGTGCTGGGATTAAAGGCGTGCGCCACCACCGCCTGGCTGTTGTTGTTTTACATTTACTTTTTTGTGTATGACACAAGGGGGTCAGAAAAACAACGTTTTTTGTTTTTTTTGGGGTGGGGGGTGTTTGTTTTGAGACAATAAACAAGGTCTATGTGAGGTCTTGGACCTCACTATATAGACCAGGCTGGCCTCAAACTCACAATGATCGGACTGCCTCTTCCTTTCAAATACTGGGATTAAAGATGTACAATACTATGCCTGGCCTAGAAGACAACATTCAAGTGTTAGTTCTCTCTTTCCAATGCATAGATCCCAGGGGTCACATTCAGGTCATCAGACAGTGCTCCTTACCTGATGAGCCACGGGATGTTAGAAGTGCCCAGCCATTGAGCCAGTCAAGGCATATCAAACTTAGCTGCCTCTCTCTCTCTCTCTCCTTCTCTCTCTCTCTCTCTCTGTGCTGTTGTGTGTGTGTTTATGTCTCTCGTTCATGAACCCAGATCTCTTGGTTAGGTGCAGCACTTACACTGGACCCACCTGGAGTCAAAGTGGATTAACTTATCTGCACTCCTCTTCATAGCCCAGTAGGGAATTATTTTAGAAGCCAAAGATATTGGATATTCCACTTGTAAATAAGCCACTATTGACAACATGAAGACAAAGGGTCTCAGCTGGCACCTGCAGTGTGGCAGGCTTTGGATTTGGGGTGGGTTTTTTTTTTTTCTAAATCACATTGATTGGTTTAGAGTATATGTATGGGCACATGTTCCCCATCCCACCTCTCTCTCTCTCTCTCTCTCTCTCTCTCTCTCTCTCTGTGTTGTGTGTTGTGTGTGTGTGTGTACATACATACGAGTACCATGGAGTGTATTTGGAGGGCAGATGCCAGCTAGCCAGAGTCAGTTCTCTTTACATAGCAAGTGGATCCCAGGTTGATGACAGTCTTAAAGGCAGATACTTTCACCAGCTGAGCCATCCGACTGGCTGGGTCTTTGTGTTCTAGTTCACTTACACTTTTTCATTGCTTCAGAGAATGCAGTCAGTGAACCCAACAGCGTTCCTGGTTCATACCTGTGTACAGAAGCTCATTCCCAGAACCACCTTTGTCAGAATCCTTGTACACAGGATCATCGCTCACTTTCTCCCTTAGTAGGTGTACTGCATGTTTGAATAGCAGAATGACAGATGGCCACAGGACAGTGAAGTAGAACATTGGGGCTGAATTCATGATTGGGAAAGGCTTTGGAGCTCTGGAGAAGGAACAGGGGGGTGAGGCAGCTTGTGCAAAAGTGCATTGTCTAAATTGCTTCAGGGTTCTACAGCATAGGCTGAGTGGTCACGCTCCACCAACATCTCTCATCAAGTGACTGTTGCCAAATTCTGTAGTAGATAGGCAGTGCAAAGAAAACATTTAAAAGTTTTAGGCCTCATCTGAGCTTCACAAAGAAGGAAAGAACAAATCCAGGAATTGTTACTTCAGGGACCAATTTGTACAGAGGAACAAATCTTTAGGGTTTGCCAATTTTTTGAAGAACAAAACTCCAGTCTTTCAGCAAAACTGAAAGAATGAATTTTCATAGTGAAATTTGAATACCCAGTGGTTCATGCTATGCAGGAATTCAGCAACAGGGTCTGTGACATCATCATGTTATTATGGAGTATAAAGTCATCCTCTGTAAGACCTGGATGATTTTTGTTTGCTCCTCGGTGATAGAGAAAACCTCCCATTCAAGATGTGCCCACACACTGACATTCCAGCCTACATGACGAAAACTAATGGAAGGAAGCTAGCCAGTAAGCATGGCTAGGGCCTCAGTGAGACAAAGAAAGCAATAGGAATGGTCTTTAAACAACAAAAAACTGACAAGAAAACCACAAAATTAAAAAAGCATGTCTTTTCCTTAAAGTGTTTCTGGACACAACCTCATTTTGCCTAAGAATTTCCTCCTTCTTGTGTTTGTTGTGTGCATTTGTGTGTATGAACGTGGCCACCTGTGTGCAACGCGGTGCATGTGAAAGTCAGCTGACAGTCTTGGGCGTTGGTCCTCATCCCTCACCTTTTTTGAGACACTTCTTTGTGTTGTTACTTTGTTTTTCTAGTATAGCCAGGTAGCCTGCAATTTAGCTCACCTGTCTTGTACTCTCTGTTCACCGGTATCACGGGTCTAGCTAGGCTTTCATGTTCTGATGTCATGTTTCTTCTACTCTCTGTTTTGGGGTATGTAACTAAGTACTGGAATTATGGAGAAACCATAAAATTGTTTTCCAGAAAGGCTACTATGTATTTTCTCAATAATGTATAAGGGCCCCAGGTCCTCCAAATCTTTACCAACCTGTCTCTCTCCTTCCTTCCTAATAGACAATCTAGGAGATAGGAAGTGGTGCGTGATTTGTATTTCTTCAAAGATTAGTGATAGTTTCCATGTTGATTCTTCCATTTTATTTAATTAAAACCTTATTCTAAAACCCCTCCAAATAAAAGATACCATATCTTTTATTAATGAGACCCAAGACATCCATATCAGTGAACTTGTAGACAGTGAGAGAAGCCATCTGTAGTTAGCTTCACACTGGATTTTATGGCCTGAGTCTATGCCTAAAACCCCATATGTTAGAGGAGAACCAGCTCACACATGTTATCCTCTGACCACCACACGGATGCAGTGGCATACACATTCCCTTCATTCCAAATAAATGAATAAGTAAGTAAGGAGTTAATTAAAAAATTAAAATAGAGAAAGCATATTGTATTAGAGACTCATAAATGAGAGATATTGGGCCTGTGTTGCATTGGAATAGAATCACAAAAAGACTGTTGCATTTGAGAACATTGCATTTGAAGTAGTATTTCAAACTACACTGAGGGGCTGGGAGATGACTCAGTGGTTAAGAGCACATACTTACAAAGGGCCCAAGTTTAATTCTTAGCATTCACATTAGGTGATCTCAACTGCTTGTAGCTCTACCTCCAAGGAGATTGAAAACCTTTGGTTCTGTGGGCACTTGCAGTCTCATGTATACACGCGCGCGCGCGCCCACACCGCACACACACACACACACAAAGAAATATTGTGTACTAAGGATATGATTTCATCATTATTAGTTCCTTCACAGTGTATTCCATGATCTAGACACTAATGTTCTGCCCTGAATATAAAACACACATTGGGACTATTTTTTGCAGGACAGCTTTCTAAATTTGGGATACAGCATCATCATTTTAGACTCCATTTGCTGGAAATGTAGTCTGCCCTATTTCTCTATGTTGGCTCATTTGCTGTATTTTTCATTTTCCTTCTGTAAAATGACAATGGCGTTGCTATAAACTTCATGGACAGATTAACCCTTTTATAACTTTAAAGGCCTCTAACACCACATCTTGCCAGATGTTCCCAGCTGACCCTGTAGTGTATTAAAAGTTGATTTCTGTGGTAGTTTTCTATGAGAAGAGTATTTAATCTATGTTTCATTGCAGTACTATTAATATTAGGAAAACTGACTTTATCCTAAATGGTAACATATTCTGTAAAACTTGAGTGGGTTTGTCTGTGAGAAGGGAAATGTACTAGATGATTCTTGAAATGTTTACTTGTTCAGTTCAGTGATCCATACCCTCCTTTTATATGGTCACCAAATGAAAACTAGAATTTGGAATTACTCATGTCCCCTTATTGCTTGCCACCTTCAGTTTAGTGTCTGTGTTGCTACAAAAATGGACATGTTTTACACTTGACATTTTCCCATCAGGGAATTTAAGAGTTTTCTGGAGTCTGAAAGCTGCCCTTGGTGGTGATGATTAATGGATAATTGCTTATATCCTATGGAATTTTCATTTTCAGATTACATTGGGCTCTACAGCTTCTATTTCTTTTTATTTTAGACCCAAAAGGAAAACCCAAAGGCAATAGAATACATTTTTTCTTCTGTCTCTGGCCTAGTTTAAACAGTAACACTTGGGCCCTGGGGCTTTGCTTCCTATTCTCATCTGGGAGTCACTTTCTACCTTTGTTTTAATTGGTCTTTAGTGTTCCTTTGGAATTCTTTATATCCTATGGTACATAGGGTGTATCTCTGAGTTATAGTTGGGGTGTACACGGTGCAGTAGTAGCCCTAAAGTAAACACAGTCCAGGTCTGTTCTCAGCCATGTCAGCCCTGCAACAGTCAGGATAGGTTGGGTAGTACCGAGGATGTATTTAGGGAAGCAAGGCCTGCTTAGGCTGTTTGCAGTGCCAGTGGAGGGAGAGAAAAGTATTCCCCAGAAAACTCAAGTAGTGATTTCATCCAAGTATTGACAAGGATGCTTTATTAGCCTTAAAACTTCCCTGGGACGCACACTCAGAGGAGGTGGACATGACTTTCCAGAGAGCTTTTTCATAGGAGGACTTGATCTAATCTGTAGTCTTGTTAGTGGAAAAAACAGACACCCCTCCCTTGTTCATAAGTGGTTCTGTCTGACTTTACCTTTCCATTCTGGGTCCAGCCTTCTGAGTCTCATCTAATGAGGAATTCTTCATTTTTCTCTTTCCAGTTTTAACAGTGTATGCCAAGGAACTCACATTCTCTTCCGGGAATTCAGCTTTATACAAGCCACACCTCATAACAGGGCATCATTCCTTCGGGCCTTCTGGAGATGCTTCCGAACTGTAGGTAAAAATGGCGGTAAGTGTTCTCAACTCTATTTTGCTCCATTTCCAACCACCCCTTTCTATTCTTTCCAAACATTTTTCTTTAGAAAATTACGTTTACATATTGGATATGTGTTTATGTACGTATGTAGGTTGCAAAGCGACCTATTCAGGCTGTTTGGAATGCATGTTTGGAGATAATGGTGCACATTTGAAAGTCATAGGACAACACTGAGGAGCTGGTTCTCTCTTTCCACCTTGTGGGTTCTGGGGATTAAACTCGCATCATCAGGCTTGGCAGCAAGTGCCTTTCTTCCTACTGATCCATCTTGCCAGCCCCCATCTGTTTTTATTATTGTCCTATAAATACAGTTTGACTGTAGGCCTTGGAATACCTTATTCTGAGGAGACAACTATGCTGTGTCAGAAATGTTATTAGCCATCATCACAATGATATCCATCAGGAACCAAGAATCGCTCTGAGGACATGAAGTATAACTTGCTTAACCTTCATAGCAGCTATCCCTGGAGTTACTATAATCTCCCATCTTATAAATAATGAAGCAGGACTAGAGAGCTAAGCAGTGTGAAAGACTATATAGCAAATAACAGACCCTGTTTAATACCCTTGCAACCTGACTCCAAAGTCTTGGCAAATGGTAGGAATAGTGTGAATGCAGACAGACTACCTTTTATAGCATTTCGCTTGACTGCATTTACAGCTTTGTGTTCTTTACAGTTTAAAGCTTTGTGGCAGGTCTCTATCATGCAAGGGTATTAGCACCGCTTCTTCAACAGTGTGTTTGTATGTGTGTGTTCTTTCTCTCTCTCTCTCTCTTGGTGATACTGTCAATATTTCAAACTAGTTCATTATCACTACATATTTTGTGGTGATGCTGCTGACTGGTCTTTAATCTTACCGTGGTTTTGTTGGGTGCTGTAACTGATGCCTCTACAAGACAATGAACTTCACATTAATGTTGTACGTGTTCTGAGTGTTTTGCAATGAGTCCCATCCCCGTATCACTCCGTCTCCTTAGGCCTCTTTGCTCTCCAAGATACAAACATTGACATTAGGCAATTACTAACCCTATAGTGTCCTCTAAGTGTGTAAGGACAAAAAAATAAAATAAAATAAAGGGTTGCATTGTATCACTTGAAATCAGAACCTAAAAATGATCAAACCCTGAGAGAAGCCAGAGCAAAGCCTTTTATATCAGCCAGCCTATTGTGAGTGTAAAGGAGAAATCCTGAAGGAAATATTTTTGGGATGCAATTATATGGTAGGAAAAAAAGACAACGGTTGATCTGGACATGGTAGCACATACCTGTTAATCCCAGTATTTGGGAGGCTGAAGTAGAAGGCTCATGAGTTCATGTAGCCTGCACTATATAGCAAGACTTCAACACATAAGGGGAGAGGAGGCTGAAAGTAAACTCAGAGATTGAGAATACTTGTTGCTCTTGCAAAAGACCTAAGTTCAGTTCCCAGCACTGACACAGTGGCTTACAAACCTCTGTAACTCCAGTTTCAGGAGATCTAATGCTGTCTTCTGACCTCTGTGGGCAACAGGCATAACATGGTATGCATATATTCATGAAAGCAAAACATCCATACACAGCAAATAAATCTAAAAACAAAATTAAAACACATATAGGGAAGAAAGGAAAATGACAGTAAGGAGGGAGAGGAAAGAGAGAAGGAAGAAGGGGGAGGGAAGGAGGGAAGGGAGGAGAAAGAGAGAGAGAACATAAACACAAGCAGCTTATTTCTACTATAGAGGAAGTTTTAGTGGTCAGAATATAAGATTAAACTAACGACAATATTCCCTTGAGCCAAAACTGGTCCAGAGCAAGGCCCCAACTCTCTTCAGCTCTGATGGCTCAGAGAAACTGCAGATGTCTGATGCTAGCAGAGGGTAGTTCATGGGTCTGAGGAAAGAAACCACCTCTGTACCACAAAAGGACAGCTGACAAAGGGTGACTCAAAACAGCAGATTTTCAGGTAGAAGAAACAGCTTTCTGTTGGAAGAAGATGCCGTCGAGGGCTTTATAGATCAAGAAGTCAGTGCATGGGTTCAAAGCTTCAGAGGACAGGCTGCCTCTCCTGTAAGAACTGATGCAGCTGTAACTTGAGTTGAAGCCAGTGCTCATTCTGAAAATCTTAGGGCCCCTGAGAACCACGCTAACTCTCCTCTGCCTGTGCCCTGCACATGAGGCACACCTGCCTGTGCCCTGCACATGAGGCACACCTGCCTGTGCCCTGCACATGAGGCACACCTGCCTGTGCCCTGTACATGAGGCACACCTGCCTGTGCCCTGTACATGAGGCACACCTGCCTGTGCCCTGTACATGAGGCACACCTGCCTGTGCCCTGTACATGAGGCACACTGCCTGTGCCCTATACATGAGGCACACCTGCCTGTGCCCTGTACATGAGGCACACCTGCCTGTGCCCTGTACATGAGGCACACCTGCCTGTGCCCTGTACATGAGGCACATCTGCCTGTGCCCTGTACATGAGGCACATCTGCCTGTGCTCTGTACATGAGGCACATTTGCCTGCGGTTTGTACATGAGGCACATCTGCCTGTGCTCTGTACATGAGGCACACCTGCCTGTGCTCTGTACATGAGGCACACCTGCCTGTGCCCTGTACATGAGGCACATCTGCCTGTGCTCTGTACATGAGGCACACCTGCCTGTGCCCTGTACATGAGGCACATCTGCCTGTGCCCTGTACATGAGGCACACCTGCCTGTGCTCTGTACATGAGGCACACCTGCCTGTGCTCTGTACAGGAGGCACACCTGCCTGTGCTCTGCACATGAGGCACATCTGCCTGTACACAGCTTGGACAGCTGCATATCCGTTACAACTCGGTTTATGAACACTGTAAACCCACTCTAGGTCTTACGGCTCAGATAGATCCCTTTCAAAACATTAGTGTCACTGTCAGTGCACCTGGCTGCCCAAGAGCTCTGATGGAGCTGTACAAAGAGGCTGATGATGTTTTCACGCCTGCTAACACAATGCCATCCCACAGCCCATGGGTCAAGGAATAATTCCGTTTTATTGCTAGGTGGGGAAAAGGTTTTAAGTTAACATGAGCATCATAGAAAACAAAAATGTAAGAATAAAAGAACAAAGATATCCGTGATCATAAACTGTTAACTGGACCTGTCCTTTTAGGTCTTATATATGTATACAGTGTTCCAGTTATGATGCCTAAAATCACACAGTTCATGCCACACTTCTCCATACATTGTGACCATTCACCAATTCAAAAATCCCAAAGCTACATGACTGTTTTGATAAGTAAAATAGACCATATCAAGTCAGCGTGTTAGAAAAAAACTGTATTCCCACCTTCCTTGGAGTCAAAACCACCAAAGAGTAACTTCGTGATAGAAGCATTGTCAGTCATAATTGAAATCCTGTGTTCTCCGAATGCTCCAGTTAAAATGATTCACAGCACAACGAAAGTGCACTAGTATGGTGTTTCTTCGAGAGTTTATCAGACTTGTACTATTAAAATATCAGCATATTCCTGTAGTTCAGCCAGAATATACACATACAGTCATGTTGCTGAGCACACCTGGACACCTCTCCCTGCAGGCTTCCCGCTGCTGTTAAGCTAATGAACAAGTCCTGAATCACTCTGCTCAAAGGTGGTCTAACAGTTCAGTGCTAAGATGCATCTCATGTTGATTAATACAGTCACTCCTAGGACTGCACACCTTTAGTCCCAACCCTCAGAAGGCAGAGGCAGGCGGATCTCTGAGTTCAAGGCCAACCAGGTCTACAAGTGAGTTCCAGGACAGCACTCAGAAGGAAGACAGGAAAGTCAGTTCAGGCTTGTCCTTGGCTACATATTAAGTTCAAGGCAACCCTGGGCTATATGAGACCCTGTTTCAAAAAACAAATCAACAAAAATATCATTCATGTTTCATGGAAAGAGGTTCAGATATCAACAATAACAACAGTTTGGAAGAAGTTGACTCCAACATGCTTGGATGATCATGAGACATTCTAGTCTTGAGGAGAGAAGGTTACTGCAGAAATGGAGAAACGGCAAGAGACCTAGAATTGGCCGTGGAACCTGCGCGTGTGAGGCAACTGACATGACCTCATCCCAAACACTGGCAAGAAGCTGCTGCTTTTCATGAGTGAGCAGAGAAACTGTCTCGACAGCGAGTCCTCTGCCAGAGACAGGCAGACAAATCGTGTGGGAAATGCAGAAAAGGATTTAGAATCTGCTGTAAACTCAGTTACTGACACAGTGCCAGTTCTTGAGAGGGTTCAGTCCAGTTTTGAAAGATTCTCCGTTTTGTGTACAGTGCTGTCAAACAGTATCTCGAGGGATAGAGATCTTCCATGGAAAGAAGAGCTGATATATGTGACAGATTTCACTGTTGTCTTATTTTAAGAACATGCCTCAGCCATCCAGCCCCAGTCACCACCCTCTTGGCAGGTCAGCAGCGATCAACACTGAGGCAGGACCCTTCAGCAACAGCCACAAACCTCATCAAAGGCTCAGGTGATTGTTAGCATTTTTCAGTGATAAAGTATTTTTTAAGCTAAGTATATATATTATAGTTTTAGGTATTATACCTGTACAATTAGTAGACCATAGTATAGTGTGAATGTAAATGTAGGTTGTGCCCATGGGGCTGGAAGGGGCTTCCTGTTATCAACTCTTGTTAGTGATCAGACTTGGGGTCTAAAGTGAGTTAGACGTAAGGGTCCAGGTCCCTGGCCTGGGCAACTGAGGATGAGTACTGGAGTTGAACTGGGTCTAATGGCACAGGCTGTAACTCTAGCTCTCTGAAGGCTGCAGTAGAAGATTCTCTAAGTAGCCCTGAGCTACAGAATAAGCAAAGACCAGCCTGGGCAACTTAGACTAAATTCTTTTAGCTCAGTGGGAGGTCAGGGTTCATTTCCTAGTGTCCTCCCCCAAATATTATGGATGAACCACAGATTTATTAAAGAAAATATTGTTTGACTTTTTAAAAGTTGTGATAGACTGTACATAGGAAAAGTCTCATTTTAGCTGTTGTAATGTGCAGTTTTATGACGCTCATATCGTTTCATAAGCATTACCACTTCCCAGCTCTAGCAGTCTTGTACCTTGCAGGACTGAAATTCTCTACCGGTTAAAAATAGCTCCTCCGTTGTCTCTCATGTCTATCTCATATAGAATTATATTATATAGAGTCATAGTATTGTCCGTTTTGAACTGCTTAGTTGACCAAGTCTAATGTCCTCAGAGTTTCTAGGACTGAGGCTGCACTTCAGGTTGGTAGAATGCCTGCCTAGCAGGCACAGACCCTGGGGTTGATCCTCAGCACTGCTTAAAACTGGCATGGTGGTGCATGCCTGTGACCCTATCAGGGGCAGATGTAGAAGGGTCATAAACTCAAGGCTATCCTTAGCTACCTACTGAGTTCAAGGCCAGATGAGCTACAAAAGATCCTTTTGCAAAAAAACAACCAATAAAACTCAGTTTAAATAGAGATCCTATCTTAAAGAAAGGGAAGGCCTAAGTCATTTCCTCAGTCAGCAAATACTTTTGGAGGCTCTCTGTATTAGGGTAAGTGGGTGGGCATAACAGTCAACTCTTCTCATTGAGCTTACAAGCTCCCTGATGCTGTTCTGGGCAGTGCTTAGCTTCTTTATGCATGGCCACTCAAACTGGTAAAGAATGGTCCAGTATCTTATTAGATCACTTCAACTATCCTAACAAACAGATAATACGGGAATTATCTTGCCCATTTTGTAACTAATCAAATTGTATAACTTGGATGACTCCCTGTTAGAGAAGTTCACATCCATACTCTCAAGTGTTTCCTACTTTCTGAGCACCTTCTCTCTTATGTCTCATGCTTTAGCCTATAGTAAAATCATTAATGAAAATCTGAACTCTGTGGAAGAAATGAAATGAAATAAATAAATGGTAATTGTTTAACTTGGAGGAGGGCAGCCGGGCGGGTGGTGGCTCATGCCTTTAATCCCAGCACTTGGGAGGCAGAGGCAGGTGGATTTCTGAGTTCGAGGCTAGCTTGGTCTACAGAGTGAGTTCCAGGACAGCCAGGGCTACACAGAGAAACCCTGTCTCGAAAAAAAAACAAACAAACAAACAAAAACTTGGAGGAGGGCTACATAGTTGGCTGGCTGTCAAGCTGTGGTAGATCTGGATTCACTGATGTGCTCACACAAGGCTTTTTCTTCTATTTCTACTGTGATTGCTGCTTCCTTGACTTGTAGTCCTAGAGATCACTCATATCTGTTTCCCTGGGGCACAAGAAGTGTCTGCTGTGCTGGCAATAACATCCTTATCTTCACAGAATGAAAGGTAGACTCAACTTTTAAGTGAACCAGCTCTCTGGTCATTATGTGTACATAGACACCATAACCTGTGAGTGTTTAAGTGAAGTCTATACTTTCACCAGACTCTGTCTTTCTTAGTCCTTTCTTAGTTCCTTGGTCAGTCATAAGAGACTCATTGAAGATCTGTAATGCCAAAGAATGTTGGATTGGTTTTGGTGATATGGCATATGGAGATAACTATGGAAAACAGTCCAAATATATTGCCTTATTTTTTTTTTCTAATTTAGAAATCGGGCCTCTTCAGGAATGTATTTACTTTCACAGGGGAATCATATAGCATTTGAACTCTAAGCAGATGTGGATTTCTTTATCTTTCTAATCGCAGCTGCCTGTGGTGCATCCAGCTGCTGAAGGAAAGCAGCTCCCAAATGCTCTCTGATCCTCTCAGGCCATAAACAAGGCCTAGATTTCAGCCTGGACATTTGTTTCTAGGTTTCTCAGTTATGCAGCTTCTGATTTCTTAAAGACTAGTTGCAAAATTTGTATCTAGTTGTGCCTAAAATCTTTCCTTAAACACTTTGATACTGTCTTTTTCCAGGAAACTTTGGAACACCTTCCAGAGTGTGTCAGTTCCCGGTTTTAAACTGGAATGAGCAAAAGCTCCTGGAGGTAGAACTTGGAAGGAAAAGATTTATTAACCCCCCCCTCCCCACCTCGGTTAGATGCCAGCGCCGACTCAGCCAAGCTGCACTATGCTGTTCTTCTGCAGATAATTCCTTAAAGCATCATGTTCATATTAGCAGGAAGAGGCCAAACCTTCTGGGAGGTAGCAAAGGAGGCTGGAGTTCAGCACAACATTTCTAAAATGAAGCCACCTGTAGAAACTTAGGGCGCTGACCCCGCCAGCAAGAAACATTTTCTTCCAGTTTTTAGCAAGTTCAGGAATGCAATGTCATTTCTGCATGACTGAGTTCTGAATGATGCTAATTTCACTGGGTCTGAGTTTCAGATAATCTCATGAATACTACAGTAAGCCTCTTGCTATCTGGGCAACTTTAGACTTTTGGAAGCAGAAAGATCTATTCAAATGTAAAAGACCTTTAAAAATTCATCTCCTTGCTTTGGTATTTCTTTCAGTGTGGAGGATTAATCTGAATTTTCTGAGCCCAGAAAAGACTGAAATTCTTTTGAAGTAAATCTTTCCTTCTGTTTGGGAGTGTCCACACCAGAGAGCTTTTTCTTCTGTTTCTTTCTAGTAAGGATGTAGTGAAGGGCTTTGTTCTTTACCAACAGAAATTCATATTTGATATATATTTTCAGTGAATAAATAACCATAGGTGCTTCTACTGTGAAGAAGTATCTAATAAGAGAATTGTCGTCATATCACAAACAATTAAAAAAGCAGATGTTATCTGAAACAACTATTGTCACATGCTGTTTCCCAGCAGTGGTCACAGTGGTGACTAAAGCAGTTGTAGTTTCCTTCTTCCCTTCCCTTCCCTTCCCTTCCCTTCCCTTCCCTTCCCTTCCCTTCCCTTCCCTTCCCTTCCCTTCCCTTCCCTTCCCTTCCCTTCCCTTCCCTTCCTTTCCTTCCCTTCCCCCCACCTCATTGTTGTTTGTTGTTGTTGTTGTTATTGTTGTTGTTGTTTGAGGCAAGGTTTCTCAGTGTAGTCCTGGCTGGCCTGGAACTCGCCCTGCTATCCAGGGTGGCCTCGAACTCAAGAGATCCACCTGTCTCTGCCTCCCAAGTGCTGGAATTAAAGGTGAGCACCACTACCTCCCGGCATTTCCTTTCCTCTTCTTTCTGTCTTTTATTATCTAGCCGTTTATTTGTTTTGTGACCTCACTTTGTACCCTTTGTTGTTTGATTTGAGATGGAGTCTCAAGAATCTCAGGTTGGCTTCAAAGTTCCTCTGTAGCCAAAGATGACCATAAACTCCAGTCCCCCTGCCTCCACCTCCCCAGGGCTGGGATTACAGGCTTCCCATCTGAGAGTCAGTAACAGTGTAAGGCAAGAGACATGCAAAGAGCAGGACAGTTTTCTGGAGTTACACAGGTAAAATTGGGGTTTAGGGAGGATGAGCTGGCCCGACCTTGCAGGGTAGACTATGAATGTGAAAGGTTCTTCAGGAATATGTGAATCTCTAGCTACAAACACTGTACATTTTATGGGTTTAAAGAACCACCAGAAAACAGAAAGCCAGACATTCCAGTCAGATGGAAAGACCTCAAAATATGCTTGGTGTTTACTGGGTAAGAATCAGAATGGCTTAAAATCACAGTATTAAGGGGTGAGATGTAGCTCAGGGCTTTAATACATGCCTAGCCTGCACATGGCCCTGGGTTCAATCCTAGCTCCGAAAACCAAAGCAGAGCAGAGCATTAATCTGATCTATAAGTAACTTGGCTGTAATGTACCATGTGTAATGGTTGGACTTAATGACCTTTTGACTTTACCATGTGTGAAAGTGGTATACTATCAGTAGAAGCTATTCTGAGGCACTGCTTGAGAGGTGGTACAGTGCTTAAGAGTATAGTGTCACTCTAGAAGAGGATCTGAGTTCCCTTATCTGCACCCATGTTGGGCAGCTCATAGCTGCCTATAAGTCAAGCTCCACTGCAATCTAATGCTTCCTAGGGCACCTTGTACTCATACGCACACATCCCCACACACATATATACACATAAAAATAAAAACATCTTCTAAAAAGTGACTGGGGGTGGTGTTATCCCACTTTTAATCTCTTTCTTTAAATTACGATTGCTATTCATTTGGTTTTGTTTGTTTGTTTGTTTGTTTGGTTAGTTTTTGTTTTGTTTTAAGAATGGGACTCTTGTAGCTCATCTGGCCTTGAACTCAGTAGGTAGCTAAGGACAGCCTTGAGTTTATGACCCTTCTGCATCTGCCCCAGAGTGAAAGGGTCACAGGCATGCACCACCATGCCAGTTTTAAGCAGTGCTGAGGATCAACCCCAGGTTCTGTGCCGCTAGGCAGGCATTCTACCAACCTGAAGTGCAGCCTCAGTCCTAGAAACTCTGAGGACATTAGACTTGGTCAACTAAGCAGTTCAAAACGGACAACACTGTGACTCTATATAATTCTATATGAAGCATCAGCAAATAAGATTTTTGAAAGCATGAGACATGAAATGATTCCTTTGGGAAATGATAGAAGGTTCATTCTGGACAGGATTTAACATACAAGAGAAAACCTTCATTGCAGATTAAAAGGAAATAATGTTAAGTGCTTATTATCTGTCAGCCAGAGAAAACTGTTTTACACATACTCAATTAAACATCACGGCAAACATGATGCAGTATGATTGCTTCCCCTTTCCACATTAAGAAGCAGAAAACCAAAGAATTAAAAGTACACGTCGTGGAAGTTTTAAAAATTAATTAATTAATAATGATGATGGTGGTGTATGTGTGTGCATGCACATGCATGCACGTGTTCTAGGGTGGAGATCAAAAGAAAACTCCTTACCTCTCTGTGTAGATTCCAGGGATCCATCTCAGGCAAGTGCCAATGCTGCATCTTGCTGGCTGGCCACAAAGCTTTCTAAGCAGCACAACTCATATTCACAAAGGCCGTGTTTGTAACACTCTGCTGGACTGCCTGAATGCATATGACCCAGTTATGAGGGTTTCATCCTCCTAAAAAGAAGTGCACGCTTTCTCCTGCAGTTAGTGGAACCCTATCACTGACAAGTGTGGGAAAGAGTGCCAGGCAGCTAAGACTGAAGGCAGAAACTGGTTAGGAAACAGAGGCCTTCAAAAGCTGCAGATCTGGAGCACTGGTTAAGGTGAAATTTTGATAAGATATGATGATTGATTAGGTGGGGGTAGGAAAAAGGTACAAATGAGTGCCAGGGACTAGAGAGGGGGCTCTAATGTTAAGAGAATTCCAGCTTTTCCAGAGGACCGAGTTCAGTTCCTGGCAGCCATCTCAGGTTGTTCACAACCACCTGTAACTGCAGCCCCGAGGATCTGACGCCCTCCTTGAGCCATCACAGGCTCTGCACCCACATGTTCGAACTCACACAGACATATGCATACACACATACAAAAAATAGATCTTTCTTTAAAATGAATGAATGCCACAGTCTAAAATCTTGTCAGTTACCCCTTAGGAGGTAGATGTAAAAGTATAGATGTTCAAGGTTAGCCTGGGATACATAAAACCCAGTCTCAAATAAGAAATAAAATATCCAATTTTATTTCTTCCATCTTTTCATCTTTCTCCTCTCATCCTCACTCTGCATTTCATCCCTAGCTTGCTGTGGCTTTGTCTTCATGGTCGGGCAGATTCATTCTATACATGTTGTGAATCACACTATTTAGGCAGAATTTTTTTTAACTTTTTAATTGAATTTACATCATGCACCCAAATCCTACTCATCTCCCCATCCCTTCATACCCGCCTTCTGTCCATGCAACCTCCCTTCCAAAAGAAAAAAAAAAAATCTCGTTGTGGAAGCTCTCGTTGTGTCTCAGTGTGTCCCACAGTCTACCCCTCTGTTCACACATCTTCACTTGCAGATGTTCATTGCTGTGAGTTAATGGTCTGGGTCCAGGCCTCTGGCTTCGTACTAGCTCCTCACTGGGACTCCTCCTGAGTATCCTGGTGTTCAGGCAGAAAATCTTACTCATTGTCGTGGAGTTGTAGTCTTGTAATCAGAGACAAAAATCCCTAGTTTTAGAGTTCAAATTCTAGGAATCAAAATCTTTACATCTGATTACATGGTTTTAAAAATCTTCTAATTTTTCTAAAATATTCAACATCAAGTTGGATGACTTTGAGGAGACATGTAGACAGGTAAGGCTCAGCTAAGACTGTCCAGACTCTTAACTGCTCCATCCAGAGCGACCTTTCCCTTGTTTCCCCCTAGAATGAGGGTAAACAACAGACACAGGCAGCAGACAAGTCCCTGAGTTCCTACTTCCTATTGCCTCTTTTATTTGAGTTTCCTTTTTCATTTCTTCAGAAAATTTTCTCTAGAAAAATATTTGACAATGTCTGTTGCCTCAAAATTTTCACCTCCAGACCCTTAATAACTTAGTCTTTTCCTCTATTTAATTTTTCCCCATTTCAATTATTTGGGTCTGTCACACATGTCAGACAAATATTCCTGGAATGCTTTTGTGACCATCTCCTCTCCCACTCAAACCTCCTCACCCTCAGTTCACAGGACCCTTGGGTTGCTAACCTCCTTTATCCTTTCAGGTCTGGGTTTAAAGGTCAGCTCCTTGAGGGGGCCTTCTCTTTAATACCCTTTCTCATCTAAATTAGGACCTTCCAGGACTCTTTTTCTGATATACATGTATATGTATGTGTGTATATGTATGTACATATAATCAGACCATATCTCTATATACAATCAGACCATATATCTATGTGTAATTAGACCACGTATAACATTTATAACCATATCTATATAAACCATATCTATATCAATCAATTGATTGATTTATTAGTGGCTAGCTAGATATAGATATAGGTATAGATATAGATAAATGGTTTTTCAAGACAAGTTTCTCGGTGTAGCCCTGGCTGTCTGGGAACTCTCTGTAGAAGACCAGTCTATTCGTGAACTCAGAGATCTACCTGACTGCTGGGATTACAAGCATGAGTCACCACACCCAGCATTCTACATATTTTTTAATTTTCTGTTTATTTATTTGTTTGGATTTTATGCTGTGTGTGTGTGTGTGTGTGTGTGTGTGTGTGTGTGTGCATACTCATGCATGTACTTGTACATATAATACTCGTGCATGCCATGGTGCATGTGTGGAAGTCACATGTGGATTCCAGTGATCAAACTCAGGTCATTGGGCTTGGTAGCAAGTGCCTCTACCCAGTCATCTTACCAGTCCTATCTGTCTCTATATTTTTACATATTTATTTTTGTTTATGTGTATGTATGTGTATCTATGAAATGATCCTCATGTGTGTGTGTTTATGCCCTTGGAGGCTAGAAGGTTGTCAGATCCCCTGGAATTGCTGGCAGTTATAAGCTGCCCATGTGGGTGGTAGGAACCAAACTCAGGTCCTCTAGAAGAGTAGGAAGTGCTCTCAACCCCTGGACCATCTCTCTGGCTTTCCTTCATGTATTTTTTCAGTCTCATCATTTTTTATGGTTCCTTACGTGGTGTTTATTTAGATGACACCATTTAATGTCTGTCTCTTGTATGAGACTGTAAGATTTATGAGGTCACGGCCCTTAGTTATTTTGCCAGTAATTATATCTCTACATCCCAATGTAGGTAAATGGTTTCCTATTTAACATGAAGGCTCACTGTTTCCCCTTGCACATCAAGAGGACATAGTCTTAAAAAGATTATATTATCATCCCTTTTATTTGAGGGTAGGCTTGGCTTTGAAAATCTGTTTTTCCTTAACTTTTCTATATCTTATAGGAACTTTGTGGGTTTTTTTTTTTTTTTTTTTTTTTTTTTTTTAAGACAGGGTCTTACTGTATATCATTGTCTGTCGTGGTGATTTGCAACTATAGTTTTAAGTACTTGGGAGACTCAAGTAAGAGGATCATTTGAGCCCAGGAGTTCAAGGCCAGTTGAGGCAAGATAGTGAGATCATGTCTCAGAATAAAATAATGTGATCATGGCTACTAGTTCCGTAGCAGCCATGCAGAGGCTCTCAAGTTCATGCTCTAAGAGCTTCACTAGCAAGCAGTATTGTACTTAAGTCATTTTGAATTATACTTTAATTGTAGTTACGTACTACTGAATTAATTTACATACATCTAAATGGCTGATTTAGCTCATTAACTGCATGCAAACCTTAAAAATTAGAAGAAACTCCTCTTTTCTTTTCTTTTCTTTTTCTTTTTCTTTTTCTTTTTCTTTTTTTTTTTTTTTAAGACAAGGTCTTTCTATGTATCCCTGGCTGACCTAGGACTCTACCTATGTAGATCAGGACAGTCTCCACTTGTAAAGACCCTTCTGCCTCTGCCTTTTAAGTAGCAGGATTAAAGATGCACATTCTACTCCTTCTTGTGTATTCTAGACGTTCTGAAAGACATCACAATCTAGTGGTTATCCAACTGTACATGTCTCGGCCTGCAGATATCTTCCTTTGGCTTGCAGTACTAAAAATGCATTTAAAAACTTAGATGACAACATTACACATAAAAACCTCGAGAGTAACTTTACTTCAAGAGTGGAAAATCCTCCCAGCATCATCCCACATTCCTGAGGGAGCCAGATCCTCAGGGTGGAGCTGTAGCTGCTGCAGTCAGACAGGGCCTATGGCCTCAGATTTACCATGGCCCCCGTTGCCCAGTCTCTCCAGCTCAGGCTTCCCGCCTCTCTGAGTTTGCCTCTGTTGCTAGAGCGTTTTGGTTCCTGCAGAATCACTAAACGTCAGAGTTACATACAGTCTTAATTCAGAAGATGGGGAGCCATAAGCTTATTTCTCAAACTAGATTCTCATTTCCTTTTCCCCGAGTTATTATGGTTTCCTGTGAAACATTATCATTAAAAGAGATCTTAGAAATAATTGCATCTTTTGGGGGGGGGGGTTGAGATAGGGTTTCTCTGTATAGCACTGGCTGTCCTGGAACTCACTCTGTAGACCAGGCTGGCCTCGAACTCAGAAATCTACCTGCCTCTGCCTCCCAAGTGCTGGGATTAAAGGCGTCGCCACCACTGCCCAGCGAAATAATTGCATCTTAAAACTGGGGCTGGTCAGTTCTAAACATTGAAGGAGGGTGTAGTGTGCATGTGTGAGAAGGTATGTTCATGTGTGCGTGTGCAGGTCAGAGGATAACATTAAGAGTTGTTACTCACACACCTTTTGTTTCAGACAGAGTCTCTCATTGGTTGGAAATTTACCAGCCGTAGGTAGGCTAGCTGGGCAGTATTCCAGGATCCATCATCTCCATCTCCTATCTCGGTATGCCATATGCCTGGACACTTTTTTTTTTTTTTTTTTATGTTGGCTTTGTGGGTTCAGACTCAAGTCTTAACACTTTCTTCTTCTTAAGATTTTTGTCTTTGTTTATGTGTGTGTATGTGTCTGTGTGTTACATGTATGTGAGTGCATGTGCAGTCCTGAAGAGGACACCAGATCTTCTAGAGCTGGAGTTCGAGGAGGTTGTGTGCCACCTGACCTGTGTACTGGGAACCAAACTTGAGTTCTCTGCAAGAGCAGCAAGTGCTCTTGATCACTGAGCCATCTCTCCAGACCATGTTTTTATTTTCACTCTGGCAAACTATGTCTAATATTTAACATTTACATATTGTTTTATGTCTGGTTCTGTGACACTGAGAATATTTGCACTGTTGTTACCACCAGTGCTAGAACCCTTTCCAACTAAAAACCCAAGACTTCACTCATTAGACAGTTACTTCCTTTCCGCAGTGCCAGTTCCTGGCACCCACCTTAGCCTTCAGTCCTAGCCTACTTGACTGTCCTGGATACACCACATTGTTACTGTACAATAATTACCTTTTAGTGGCTATTTTATTTTTCATTTAGCCTTTTGGTTTCAAAGTCATTTATGTTGTAATGTGTTTTAGAATTCAGTTTTCTTGATGGCTGAACAATATTCCACAGTGGACAGACACCACATTTTATCTATCTGTGGTTTCTTGTTACCTGACACTTAGATTACTTCTGTATTTTCACTAATGTGGATAATACTACTAAGCACACAGGTACATGAGTAATTTTGTTTGAATCCTTGTTTTCAGTTCTTTTGGGCATGTAACTAGAAGCTAAGTTACTGCTTAACTGCGGTAATCATAATTATTTTGAGTATCTGCTTTACTGGTTTCCATAGCAACTGCATCAGCAATACAAGAGGCTGCAGTTTGTTCTCATCCTCATTAATGCTTATTTTCTGTTCTGTTTGTAAAAGTGATGTGTGTATGGGGTGTGCACATGTACACACATATGCAGAAGCCAGAGGTCTCCTTGATATTATTTTATGTGGGTTGGTGTCTCACTTGTATCAGGTCTCACTGGTCTGATTGGAATGCCATCTACTCTGCTGGATAAAAGTGGCAGAGGCAGCTGCATCCCTAGCCTCTACTCACATTCCTTAAAAATTTAACTCTGGCTGGATGTAGTGGTGCACGCCTTTAATCCCAGCACTCAGGAGGTAAAGGAAGCCAGCCTGATCTACAAAGCAAGTTCTGGGACAGCCAGGACTACACAAAGAATCCCTGCCTAAAAGAAAAAAAAAAAAAATCAAAGCAAAACAAAATCCCCAGCCATAGAGGCAAAGCTTTCCAGGATCTGCTTTCAGGACAGAAGCACATTGTGCATACAAACAGTCCCAGATGTTGGCAGGTTTGTCTTTAATATTCTGCTTTCCATTCCAGTCTTTTTGTTTAATTACTTGATAATTCAGATGTTCACAAAGGAAGTGGTAATACATTTTTTTTTTGTGCCAAAGCTGAATTGTTCATATTCCTCAGTGAAAAATGATCACTTTGGAGAAAACTTCTGGCCTCTAAAGTCATGCGCACATACATGTGCATGCATCTACACATATCTGCACACATACATAGAAAAATAAAGTATCCATGTCTTATTTCCCATCTTCTTCCTCCTCCATTATCATCACTGGGTGATGCTCAGGATTGAAATCAGGACTACTCACATGCTAGGCAAGAGACTTAACCTTGAACTGCATACACTGCCAGCAAAACATCAAAGTATCATACAGGATTATGTATGAGTTGCTTAAGAGTGTTACTTGTTTTTTTTTTTTGTTTTGTTTTGTTTAAAAAAAAAAAAAAGATTGTAAAGATTGTATATCCCAAAGACTGTTACAAACTGAGTTATGTTCCTTAAAACTCCTAATTTGAAGTCCTGACCTCTTTGTATTTGGGGTTATAGCCTAATAACAAGCAGTACAATTAACTGAGGTCATGCTTGTAGACTGATCTGATAGGACCAGTGCCTTTATCAGCTCCCTGTCCAGTCCTCCTCTCCCTCTCTTTGCTGTGATGACAGAAAAATCTACAAACCAGAGAGAGAGATCCTTTGCCAACACCAGCTCTGCTTTGGCACTTGGATCTTAGATTTCTGGTCTACATAGAACTATAGGGAAATGTGTTGCCAGTTTTAAACCTACATCTCAAGGATTGATGTAGTGAGCTGCACCCACTAATTAGCATGATATGTGCTTTTCTTCAGTTTCAGAAAGTAATTTTGTTTTTTTGTTTTTTGGTTTTTCGAGACAGGGTTTCTCTGTATAGCCCGGGCTGTCCTGGAACTCACTCTGTAGACCAGGCTGGCCTCGAACTCAGAAATCCGCCTGCCTCTGCCTCCCAAGTGCTGGGATTAAAGGCGTGTGCCACCACCGCCCGGCAGTAATTTTGTTTTTAATGTACAGTCCAAATCCTGTTTTGATATATCACCAATATTTTATATTTATATTACTATGACAACTATGTCATAGTAATACTGTGTCCCTGCCTTATAAAATTGTACTTGGTAAACCTATATTTGATGGGTTTACTTTAAGATAGAAATATAGCCAGGTATGATGAGACATGCCTGTAATCCCAGCACATGAGAGGCAGAAGAAGAAACTGCGAGTTCACAGATAGCCTGGTTAACATAGAACTTCCAGTTCACCCAGGGTACAGAGTGAGATTCTGTCTTTAAAATAAATAAATGAATAAATAAAAGTTTTAAAAAAGAGGACGAGGAGAAGGAAAGAAAGATAGACAGAAATAATACTAACTTCTTACTTGTAGGCTTAGATTTTTCTAAACCCACTTTATTTAGGGTTCTTAAATGCTTCAACTTCCTTTCTAGCCCACCAACCAAAGGTTGGCGAGAAAGATGGTTAATAGGACAAGGGGGATGTGAACCTATTTAGAAGTTCCTTGGAGCAATTCTAGTCTTCATCATCAGGATATCAGCAGTCCAGTCCAAAACATCAAACATGAATCAGTAGCAGCAGTTCAGTCCAATAGGCAAATACCAAACATAAATCAGTGGCAGCAGCTTGACCCCAGAAAAAACTACAAGGTTTCACCAAATTGGCATGAGACCCACAGAAGCAGCAAGAAGCAGCCTGAATGCCATGAGGAATTCTTTAGCAAGTTTCTCTCTATGAAGTTATGACAAGTGAAAATCAGTGAGGACAGCAAAGCGTTGCAAGGTGAACCAGTGCAAGAGTGTCATTCACTCTCTGTGGGGTTCTGCTTACACTCCTTCCAGATAACATGTGTCCTCGCAAGTGTCTGCATCAGCAAAACAACCGCTCATAAGCCAGCTTCCAGAAAAACATCACACGATGTAACTGAGTCTCCAAAGAAACCAGAAATTTCCACTTCACCTACTTGATTTCATTCTTTTTCTCACCCTGCCATGTATCACTCAGGAAACTTGAGTAAAACAGGATGAATTCTGGGAAGTGAGGATGCAGCTCAGTGTCTTAATGTTTGCCCAGTTGTGAAAGGACCTAGGTTGTTGTGAAGTGGGGACCAACCAAACCCAAACTTATTACAAGAATATATTCTGGATTGTCATGGTGACTTACGCTCTCCTAGCTCTCAAGAGGCAGAGGTGGGAGCATCCACTGCAAATTCAAGGCCAGTGTGGGCTACATATTCAGGCCAACCAAGGCTAATTAATGGGATCTTGTCTCAATAAGAGAAAAGAAAGGAAGGAAGGAAGGAAGGAAGGAAGGAAGGAAGGAAGGAAGGAAGGAAGGAAGGAAGGAAACCTTAATGAGATTACTGACATAAATCTACTGCACCTAACTCTGGAAGATCTGTAGCCTAAAGGCCTTAGCCTAACAGAATGAACAGTCTCTATCAATTAGGGTAACATCATCTGATAGTATTTGAGAAATTCTTGTGCAGTATTAACTGGTCATACCAATGATCTACTTGACTTTGTAAGTTTTGTGTTTAATGTAATCCTCTATTAGCTTTTTAAAAATCATTGCACTTCCAGTCACAAATATGACTGCATTTTTACTGCTTCAATTATTATCTTGATATTTAGATAATTCTTTTTTGTAATTTCCAAGTGTTTTATACAATAATGTCTCCTTTGTGTTTGCTTTCTTAACCAGATCATACAGAAACAAGATATAACTACTTACAAAGGTTTTGTGTAATCATATCCTTTATGCCATTATATCCCTGGATTAAAAGGAAGATAGCTTGGGATGTGACTCAGTGGTAGAGCACTTGCCTAATGCTCTAGCCAAGAGGGCCTGGATTTGATCCTAGCATCACAAACATAGAGCAAAGCAAATAAACGAAACATAGAGTGGTTAAAAGCTTTCTAATCTGAGACACATTTACAATTTCAAATATGTATATTTGTAGCTCAGGAGAAGCCCCATAACCAGTTGCCCGGTAAGCACTGTTGGTAGTGTCTAGAGATTAAAATTTTTTATGCATTCTACTTAGTGTACATTTGCACTTTATACTGTTGCTTGTTCTGTTTCGTGACATGGTCTTGCTATGTTGTTCAGGCTACCCTCGAATTCCCACCTTGGCTTTTTGAGTCACTGGAACTGCACTTATTACCACTGTACAACAAGCTAAAATGAGAGTTATTTATTAATTTATTTATTAGGTCACACACCCTTAGGCAAGTGTTCTTCCACTGAGCTGTATTTTCAGCCATGTAGGATTTATAGATTTTAAAGAAGATTGTGGTTGTTTGTTTGCTTGAAACAAGGTCTCTACATAGTCCTGGCAATCTTGGAACTCACCTAGGTATCCTCTAACTCACAGAGTTTTCCTGCCTCTGCCTCAGCTTCATCGGTGCCGGGATTAAAAGCCTACACAACCAAACCTGGCTAAGAAAGGTATGTTTTGTCTTTTTGGTTTTTAGACATAGTTTCTCTGCATAGCCCTAGCTGTTCTGGAACTCACTCTGTAGATCAGGCTGGCCTCTAACTCAGATATTTGACTGCCTCCCCAGTGATAGGATCAATGGTGTGTGCCGCTGCTGCCACCACCACCACCACCTAACAAGAAAGATATGCTTTAAATAAGAATTGAAATTAAAGCTTCATAGAACCTTAAAAGTGCCTTTTAAAAACTGTGGCCTTTGTGGAGGGAGCATAGTATGAAAACTAATCTACTTTAACCCTAAATACAGATATTAAAAATTGAAGATAAGTTCACCCAGTTGGCTAACAGCAGACTCAGGTTTAAATTTGGTCTTTCTGACTCCCATCCCAGTCCCTTTATGAGTATCATGCTTGCTGCTAAGTGAACCTCAGTACAATTTGTGCTTTTTTGTCTCTGAGATGACTATCATTTTCTAGCCCAACATGTAACCACAAGCATTAAGGCATAAAAATGCATTTCAACTGCTTGTGATGATCTGTTTGTCATTGTTACATGGATAAAGGAAGAGCAGTGTATAACTACTATAGACTACTATAGAGCTACTACTATAGACTACTATAGAGCTACTACTATAGAGCTTATGGTTATTTTTAAAGACAGAGTCTTGGGAGTCTTAGGGTAGAGTCAGACTTGCTATGTAGCTGAGGCTAGCCTTGACCTCCTGATCCTTCTGCCTCTACTTTAGGTCTTTACTTTTGAATTCCATTTTCCCTGTCTTCAAGAGAAACAAACAAGCAAACAAATCATTACTCTGTTTACTTTAATCTTGATTATCTGTGTAGAAGGGGATACAGTACTTGCTTTTCTGCACATTTCCTGTTGAAGTTAAAGAATATGCAACTTAGAATTTTTAAAATATTATGGTAAAGTGTCCATTTTCACATGTGACACTGTTTAAACACACTCATACAGTAGAATGGTCACCCTGAAGTTGAGAGGTCCCTTTAGGCCTCTGAAGTCTGTTACTCCCTCTATCACGGGTCTGTTAGAAAGAAAGGTAAATGACTAAAATTGAGTTTATCCACTATGAATTAAAATAAAATCAATTTAGGTTAAAGTTGTCAATTTAATAAACCATACTCAAATTTGATTGTTTTGGTGGGTTTTAAGCTGGAAGTATATAAAAGCAGATATAAATAGTGTTGAAAATTTAATCTTTTCCAGTTTTATTTTACTTGGCATTAAAACATGTTCTTCATGCCCACTGCCACCACCTGACCCTAATTTACAGCCCTTCTTTAGAACTCTAATTATACATCTTACGTTGTTAAAAAGACAGATTCCTTGATCCGGTCTCAAACCTACCCGATCGTAGCCAGCAGGCAACGGGCCTAAGATGTTGTTATTTAACAAGTGTTTCAGGTGTTGTTCAGGATCTCTGGGGTTTGGGACATAAAGTGACTTTCTCCTTGTTTTCTTTGCTTCAGTCCTAACACTGAGAACTGTTTTCAACCATGGTTGTGTATTCAGATCACTTAGGGAGAGTTTTAAAATACTGACACCCAGGCCCCACCCCACACCACCAGATTACTCAGAAACCTTTGAGCTGGAGCCCAGGCATTTTCAGAACTCTGCAGGCAACTGTTTGAGCACTGGGTTGGAGAGATGGCACGTCTTGCTGCCCTTGCAGAGGACTAAAGTTCGGTTTCCAGCACCCACATAGTGGTACAGTTCCAGGGGATCCAAGACATACTCATGACCTTTGTAGGCACCAGACACACATAGTACAGGCAGAAAGTTCATACACATGATAAATAGATAAATGTTAAAAATATAATGAGCCTGAGAACTACTCAAAGACTTTTTGGTTTTCAACTAATTTTAACTTTTTGTTATTGCTGCTGTTTGTTTGTTTGTTTGTTTTTAATACAGGATACACTCTATATCCCAGACTGGTCTCAAACTCAAAATCTCTACCTGCCTTCATCCGCCAAACACTGGGATTATGAACATGTTCACGTAGCAAAACCAGCCTATTTTCTTTGTTTTTGTTTGAGACAAGGTCTCTGTCTATATCCCTGGCTGATTTGGACCTCACTGTGTAGACCAGACTGATTTCTGCCTCCTCCTGCCAGTTGAGTGCTAGGATTAAAAGCATGCCTGGATTTATTTGGAATTTCGACTTTTAATTTAGACTGACTTTGAGCTGATGGTCTCCCAGCCTCTGTGGCCCATATGATGGGACTGTTGTTGTTTACCATTGCCCCTGACCTCTGTGAGAACTCTTCTAGGTCTAACCCTCTCTAGCACAGCTCTGCCTTGCCACTCCAGAGCATCCGTAGTTATGTACTGCCTGCTAAAGAAGGAGGGATCCTGGAACTCCCCAGTGGCCTCCATGATCCCAACAGTCTTCCCAGCCTCAAGACATCACTGACTCTCCTCACACACCTTTAAGAATCCTGTTCCCTAGATGGAACTTCACCCACTCTGCCACACTCCTGTTAACTAGTCTCAGCTCAAGAATGCCTTTTAAAAGTTCTTCAGAGTCTCTGTTCCCTCCATGGACTCACCCCTACCCATTAAAAAGTGACCCCCTCTGACACTTGTTCCACCATGCATTACATTTAATGACTGCCAACAAATATCACTGTCCTAAAATGAAGGGTTAAAAGGAGAAAGAGTTTTGATGTCTCTCCTACATCCTCGTCTAGACTATAAATTTGGCTTTTGATTTGCTTGTTTTTACAAACAAACTTTTTTTTTTTTTTTTTTTTTTTTTTAGGTTTTTCGAGACAGGGTTTCTCTGTATAGCCCTGGCTGTCCTGGAACTCACTGTAGACCAGGCTGGCCTCGAACTCAGAAATCCGCCTGCCTCTGCCTCCCAAGTGCTGGGATTAAAGGCGTGTGCCACCACCGCCCGGCCACAAACAAACTTTTATTACATTTTAAAAACATTTTGTGTATAGGGTACAGGGTGAGTGTACAGCATGCATGTGGAGGTCAAAGGACAACTTGGAGAAGTGAGTTTTCCCCTTCTACCATGTGAATCTCAGAAATTGAACTCAGGTCCTCAGGCTTGGCAGCAAGTGTCTTTACTCACTTAGCCCTTTCACTGCTCCCTAGACTGTAACTTTGTAACATCAAGCCCCACTAACTTTGAACTGTGGGAGGCACTAAAGAGGACTTGAGAGTCAAGTGGCTCAATGTTCAAGTACCTTTTTATTAAACACAGCAGTTAGACTGTGGTCAAACCTTAGTTTTTCCATCTATAAAATAGAGAATAGACTACTTTAGCACTGGGAAATTTTATTTTGATAATGGACTAACGCACTTAGTAATGCCAGCACATAATTCTGCTCCATCAAATTCTGTTGCTTTTGTCATTGTGATAATATTCATTGTTAGCTCCCTTGAGCTCTGAGACTGCATATTTTATTTCTGAATCCCCCATTCTGTGCCTTGCTTATTGTATGTGCTCAATAGATGCTGTGTGCATAAATTAATGAATGCCTGCTGTGCTGCATTGATTTATAGTCCATTTCCAATTAGTTCAGTTTGTCTTAGAAGCAACAGTTCAAATTTTAATTTAACCATCAAATATAGACAAAGTGGAGTTTCTACCAGAAACATTTAGTGTCATCTTTAAGTGGCCAAATCACCAGTCTACCCAGAAGGCAGCCCCTTTCCTCTCTTGCCAGGAAATGGGGAAGAGCCGAATGAGCTGTTTGCTGTTTGTTTGCTCCTGTGATAAACATGCCGTGACTTGGAGAAAGCACATGCTTCCCCTTCAGGCAGGCTCCAGTTGGAGAGTCACAGGGAGCAGCAGCCAGGGAGAAATCCCCTACTTCTTGGGAGAGGTTCATTCCTGCAGGGACTCAGCTAAGCCTATTTGGAGTTTTGCTGAGTTATTTACCAGGAGGAAGGGACTGGGTGTGGCTAGACTGAGATTCCTCCTGGGAAGTCACTTGAAGAATCTCCTCCGCTTCCTTGCCTCCTTCATCTTTGTTCTCTGGCTTTGGTGCAGGGCTGGCTGGGTGGGACTAGCTGCACCCAGTTGGCTGCTGTTCCTAGTACACTGAATTCTTTGAAGCTGGCTGTTGAAGCCAAGGATTCCTGCCTTGTTCTTTCCCCCCTGCCCAGATTTTAAAGACATTTCTGGAAACTTTCGTGTGTGGTGGGAATGGGAAAGAAGGAAGTTGGTGGGTTGGAAGTGGCTTTGCCAGACTTAAGCACCTAGGATCTTCAGGGCTTCAGATAACCATTTCTCAAAAACCTGATGTGATGAATTTTCTTGACTAAAGCACACAAAGTAGGCTCTGCCATCACCATTGGCACTTAAGAGCCTGTGTGCATGAAGGGGACAGACACCCCCCTCCGGAAGTTCAGACTTGCTTTGTCTCTAGCAGTAGGAACTAAGCCTAAGCCTCAGGGAAATACACAGAGAATACAGTTGCTAGGAGGGTTAGTGCTACCTGGTGACTGACTAGGGACAGACAGCTCAGTGAGTGGGAGAGCAAATACCTCGCCTATACATGACCCCAGGTTTGATCCCCAGCACCTCAAAAACAAACCAAAACACTACCAGGTGACTAATATCTTTTCAAATAGATGGATGAGCAAATGCTCTTAACCATTTTGTAACTATAATTGGTTTGGTGGTTACAGAATAATTCCTCAGAACACATCTTTGTTCTTTTCTTCCTTCCCTTTCCTTCCTCCTTCTCTCCTCCCTTTCCTTAGCCTGCCTTAGCCTGATGTGTAGCCTTTGCTCACCTTAAACTTAGATCAGCCTTCCAAGTACTAGGATTACAGACATGTGCCAGTACACTTGGCTCTACTTGCAAAATAAACCCAGCTTAGAAAATGTACAGTAGGAGAGGGTAAATGCATGATAACTTTCTAGGCACACACTACAATATCTATATTTATTGTTTGAATAGCAGAGTAGTATAGTGATAAAATGCCATTTATAACAATGTATATATCTTTGTGCCTTATACATTTATATATGTACAAAAGTATTTGTAACAAGATTTACAAATGTTATTAATGATTTAATGACTTCAGGTGACAGATATTAGAATTTTTTGATATTGTTTATAATAAAGTTACATTTTGATAATCACTATAAAATAAAGCTATATTCTGAGAGCAATAATATTTTTTGAGAAAGGATCTCATGTATCCTAGTATGACCTAATTTTTCCTTCCTGATTTTTCTGTTTCTACCTCCTTAGTGCTAGAATCACAGGTGTGCACTGCCGTGTCCTATTTATATGGTGCTGGGGACTGAAGCCAGAACTTCATGCATTCTAGGCAAGTTCTTTACCCATTGAGTTACATCTCCAGTTCAAAAAAAAAAAAAGAGAAACATTTGAGTATCTCCCATCTACTCTATATGATATAATGAACTGTAAAGTATAAGAAAAGAAGACAGCATAAACTACACATGGTGGTCCATGCCTATAATCCTAGCTCTTAGGAAGTGGAGTCAAGAAGATCACAAGCTCAAGAATAGTCTGGGCTACAGAGTATAGCCTAGTTTGGTCTATGAGACCTTGTATCAGGAGGCCATAAAAGAAAGGAAGGGCTCTTGCACTCTTGCTCTCTTGCCTTCTTGCTCCCCCTCTGTCCCCTCACCCCTTGCCCCTTCCCTTCCCCCTCTCTCTACGTGCTCATATCCGGCCTCTACTTCTCTTCTCTTCTCTTCTCTTCTCTTCTCTTCTCTTCTCTCTTCTTCTCTTCTCTTCTCTTCTCTCTTCTCTTCTCTTCTCTCTTCTCTTCTCTCTCTTTCCCCTTCTCTCTGCCTCTACTACCCTCTTAACTCCCCTCCCCATGCCCTGAATAAATTCTATACTATAAAAAAAAAAAAAAAAAGAAAGAAAGGAAGGAAGGAAGGTTAGGGATGGAGTGGGGAGGAGGGCTATGGCTTAGTCTCCAATATTCTTAGAGCCAGGACATGGCACAGTCAGAAGTAAGCAAGTGCCATGCTTTGTGGTTGAGAGGTACAGGAAGAGGAAAGATCCTGTGTAGACTCCCTCTGAAGAGTTTGTGTCTAGCCTGGGCTACAGAAGGCTCAGTCTCAAAACAAAATAAACTCTAAAAGTAGAATTCGACTCTGATCCAGGTGTAGTATTCCTGGTACACATGAAGGGATTGAGAACAGAACACAGGGGCTATTCCTGCATACCATGCTTATTCACAAGGGCCAAGGGAAGGGATTAGTACAGGTGTGCCAGCCTGTGAGTCAGTGAAGAAAACCAGTATACATATACAATGGAGCGAGCTTAGCTATAAAGGATGAGGTCACTTCACATGCAGGAAAGTAATACACCTGGAGTACATGGGTCACGTGAAATAGGCCAGGATCAATGTGTGACATATACATGCGTGAAAGCATCACATTGAAGCCCATTACTTTGTATTATTAATATGGACATATTATATAATAATAATAATAACATAATAATAACATATTATTATGTTGTTATTATAATATAATATAATAAACATAATAATAACAAAAGAGGAAGCTCTTAGACCATGGAAGACGGGCAGGACTTATCTAAGAGAGAAGGCATTTGAGGCAGCATGAGCACTGAAGTTTTAATTTTTTGAAAAGGCAGAGAGGAAGTCTACAATTTACATTTTGTAAATTATTGTAAATTTATATTTACAATAATAAGCAAATGTGGTTTGTGGTGGAGAAATTTGCTGTATTACAAGGTTGATTCATAAGATATCTTTATTTTGATACACTTCAAAAGTTAGGTTTTTCTGCATGTCAACTCCACAGTGATAGAAGAACTATGTCTGCTTTAACCTTACATTGCTTTAGTCTATTGAGATGGACACCTTTGTCCATGCGGGCCATCATATCTTCTGTCTCAAATCAGCCAGTGATTTTTTTTTAATAGTTTCTCGACTTATAGTTAATATCTATGCTTTTTGCCTATTAGAGCAATCAAAAATAGGGCAGAGGAGCAAGGAGAGGCAAGATTTTTATTAAGAAAAATGCATCAAGGCTGGGTGTGGTGACAGAGCTTTAGTCCCAATGCTTGGACGAATATGAGTTTGTGGCAAGCCTGGTCTACATTATGAACTCCAGGCCAGCTAGGGCTACATTGTGAGATGCTGTCTCAAAACTAAATGATGACTAAATTTAAATTGAGACTTTTCAAGCAACAGACTCAGGTTTCCCTTTTCTTAGTACATTTAAAGTAGATATGCTCTACTGAACTGAAATAAACTGTCGGGCAACCTCGTCCTTCAGAGAACTGTGTGTTTCAAAGTCTCGTCCTTCAGAGAACTCTGTGTTTCAAAGTCACAACGCTTTTGGTTTTGAGTTTGTGTGCTTATTAAGTTCTTTAATGTTCAAAGCACTGTGTTGAGTGAAAGACATGCAAAGAACCCATTCATTCATCTGTTTGTTCATTCAATGATGCTATATAGTGCATCCTCTGGGCAAATCTTACTGTAGGTGCTGATGTAAAAAAGGATATGGAGAATATAATTTTGTTTACAAGGAGTTCACAGTCTAGTTGAAAAGAAAGCACCGTGTAAATAATTACAGACCACTGGTAAAAGTAAAAAACATGTGTTTGCTTGTTCTCCCTGTAGACCACAATAAAATTATTACAGAAGAGAAAAATGGATATAAAGGCAAAAGGAAAAGAAAGTGAGAGAGGATATGCTGTTAACTAGGTCATAGAAGGTGAGCAATAGATGTCAAGGGGCTGATGGAATCAACTTCAGAAACCAGAGAGGGACTTGAGACATGGCTCAATGGTTAAGAATGCGTGCTGCTCTTGTAGAGGACTGGGATTCAGTTCCAACTCCAGGAAATCCCAACACCCTCTTCTGGGCTTCAAAGACAGGCACCTACACACACACACACACACACACACACACACTTTAAGAAAGAAAGAGAACTGGACAGTGTGGTGCCACACACCTTAATCCCAGAACTTGGGAGGCAGAGACAGGCAGATCCCTGAGTTCAAGGCCAACTTGGACTATAAAGGGAGTTCCAGGACAGCCCAGACTACCCTGTCTCAAGAAACAAACAAAAAATGAATGAATGAATGAAAGAAGGAAGAAAGAAAGAGATAAAGAAAGAAAGAAAGAAGGAAAACTAGATGGCTTTAGCCCTCCCATAAAGTTAGAGTGTCTACTGAGAGTGACTTAGTGTGGAGATCTGAGAATAGGAAATGCCTGGGCATCTTTCATAAGGAGTCTGGCACAAAATCTGGATGGGCAAGGAATGGCCTGGCTACCTAAGTAGCCAAGAACCTTCAGCTGAGTTTAGGAGGTACAGGACGTGATCAAGCTGGTCAGTGTGATTTGAGGACTCGACTCAGGATTAAATGCTGTGCCTCCAGAATGCACACTCATGTCCTGGCAGGGTCGGCATTCCTTGGAGATCCTTGAGAGACAGCCCAGCAGCCACAAACTTTAGCAAGTGTTTGCTCAAGGAAAGTTAGTGCTCGAGAGTACTAGAAAACAGTTTTTCTCATGGCACACAATAGTCCAGGTCAGTCAGGGAACTGTGGGAAAAGCCTGGGCCAGGAAAAAGACATATGTACTTAAGAGATTTGAGAGAAGAATCAAGATGTATCTGCCTGGTTACTGAGACACAGATCTGACGGTGGGAACTTGTTAGAGAACATCTGGATTCAGAGAAAAGAGGAGCAGAAGAGAAGTGTCATCATCTAGGATTACACTGGAGGCTGCGCAGCCAGATGGAAAACATAGATAAAGCATTTCTGAAGCAGGTCACAAAGCTGGCTTGAGTTGGGAAACTGTGGCCATAGGGACTTGAAGCACCAAGACCCAAGTTCAGCACCATGTCATTCATGCATTCCTTTCCCCTATTTGCTTGTTTTTCTGATCATCCAAGTGACATGTCAAGTGATATCTGCTTGTTATAGAAAAGGAGCAGTGTACAGAGTGAAGTGAACAGAGCCGGCACCACACACTTGCTACTCTTGCCTGCCAGTCAGCTGCCGAGCTGTTGCCCACCATGGCTAGGAGAGTGTGCTGAATGAGTACACATTTTTATCTGTGGTGTGTGTGTGTGTGTGTGTGTGTGTGTGTGTGTGTGTGTGTGTGTCACAGCAGGCATGTGAAGGTCAGAGGACCATCTTGGGTGGTGGTCACCTTCCACTGTATTTAATCCAGTGTCTTGTTGTTCACTGTTGTGTATGCCAGCAGCGAACTCCTGGGGATTCTCCTGTCTCTTCCTCCTGTCTCTGTCTTGCAGCACTAGAGTTACAGATGCCTGAGCCCCACACCAGCCTTACACAGGTTCTGAGGACTCACATAGCGTGCAGTTCTCGAATTGAGCCACCTCCCCAGCCTCTGAATACATGTTTTCTTTTCATTTATTCTTTTCTTATATGTCAAAAATATATTAATATATATCTTAAATTCATCTTAAAACTTAAATCTTTATCATGTTCTTCCTTCAGATGGAAGAAATTAGATGGATATCTCAATATACTTATAAAAACAATTCCAGTGTTTCCTATTTGCTTCCGTTAGATTGCATTTTCTGAAGATAATAATGATTAGGCAGCAGAAATAAATGAGGCATAAAAAAATTGAAAGGAAAAGAGGAAATTACATAACTGAAGGTGATGTGATTGATAACTCCACTAGAATCAAACTGAGATCTATTAGAAATATTAAATCCTACAAGGTAGGTGGTCAAAGTCTACTAAAGCCAACACATTGTTTAGTTTCATTTTTAAAGAAAATAGGATTCATATCAACAAACAAGAGAAGACTTTGTTCTTGATAGCAAAACTGGGTACAATAGCCAAGCCCAGCAGCTCATACCTTTTATCCCAACTATTGGCAAACCTGGCCCAAGGATATCAGAAGGGAAAGGCTGGCCTGGGTGACTTCAAAAGAAGTAAGAAGACAAAATGGCTAGGGATAAAGCTATCAAGAAACTCTGAGAAGGGAATGAGGGGAGTCCAGACAGTCCTGAGTAATCTGAAGACAGCCTGGGCAGGTGGGAGGGATGCTGTGACCCAGAGAGAGTGGCTTCATAACAGCATCTGAGTTCTTTCATTCATCCTGTATTTGGAGGTGGGGGATTCAAGGTTGGTTTTTTTGTTTGTTTGTTTTGTTTTGTTTTTATTTGTTTGCTTATTTTGCTGAGACAAATTGTATAATGGAAAACAAAGTAAAACTAGAAATGCCTTGAGATATACAGGAATTAGGATCTATTCTTAGGCCATAATAAATTGTACTAAATCATTGCTCACTCCAAATCACCATTCTAAGAACATTTATTTACTCACTCAGTCCTCACAACAGCCCATTTGCATTAACTTTCTCAAGTTCAGATTGCTAAGACCTGGCAGTTTGAATTAAACTCAGGGGCTCTTCAGGTGTGTGTGTCTGTGTGTCTGTGTGTCTGTGTGTCTGTGTGTCTGTGGTGAAAGCTAGAGGTTGATATCCAGTGTCTTTCTCATCATCCTTATGGTTTCAGGCAGGGTCCCTCACAGGACCTGAAGCTCACTGATATGATGTGATGTCATCACTGCCATGATGGCTGGCAGTGAACCCACAGGGCTCCTCCTGTCTCTGCATCCCCAATGCGGAGTTATAGGCACAGGCAGCTGCAGTAGCTTTTTACCGGGGTATTAGGATCCGCTCAGATCTTTATGCTTACACAGCAAGCATTTACCAGCTCAGGCTTCTCCTCAGCCATCAGTTTAGTGATTTTTAAAAACTACCCCCTTTGGGGAACAAAACTCATGTACATTTCAGTAACACATTTTTCTCCCTGCCTACTAACTCCCAGATTTATATAACTGCCCATTGACCTACTGCCCATATGGCTAATGTCCATTATGGATACTTCCTGTAGATGGAATCATGTAATACAGAGACTTCTGTGTCTGGCTTCCTTTATTTAGTATCTTAAAGGTTTTACCCATGTCATAACACAGATTAATACTGCATTCCTTTTTATGGCCAAATAATATTCCATTGAATGATTATACCACTCATCTAGATACTAGGTTGTTTCTACTGTTGGGCTATCATAAATAATGCTATTATGCACATTGGCAAACAGGTTTCCATATGAATGTATATTTTTATTTCTCTTGGTATGTATGTAGGAGTGGAATGCTGGGTCATAAAATTTTTATGTTCCACAGAACTGCTAGACTGTAGCTGTATTATTTTACCTTCCCATTAACTACATGTGTGAAAGCTCCAATTTCTTGATGTTCGTAGTAAAAGTTTCATATCTTTAAAAAAAGTTACTGCTTAATCATTAAATAAAATACAAAGACTGGAGATGTGGCTCAGGTGGTAGAGTGCTTGCCACTCTACCACACATAAAATCGAGTTTGATTCGTAGCAACATAATACCAGGCCTGGTGGTCCAATCCTAGCACTCCAGAAATAGAGGCAGGAGACTTGACAGTTCAGTCCTCAAATACATATCAAGTTTCAGTTCAACCTGGGACATGTGACACTTTGTTGAACCTTTTTGAAGGAAAGAAAAGGGACAGAGGAAGAAGAGGAAGAAAGAATCAAGAAATCTCAGATGGGAGAAATATGTGCCATACACATACATCTTAATCCATCAGCATATATAAAGAGCATTTACCAGTCAATAATATAAAAACAAAAGCTACCTATTAAAAACTGAGCAAAAGACTTTATGAGTCACTTCTCAGAGGAAAATATGTAAAAGGTCACTATACAATTTTAAAAGTGCCCAGTGTATGAATTAGTCATCAAGGACACAAACTTAAACCACTATGAGCTATGACTTCACATCCACTAGAATGCCCGAGTAAAGACTGACAATACCAAATGCCAACCAAGATGTGAGACAGCTGCACTTGTCAGCTACAGTTGGTGGGAAGAGAGAGGTTATCATTACTTTGGAAAACAGGCAACAATTCTACTTTCAGAATTTGCCAAAGAGAAATAAAAGCATATTCACAAAAGAAAGATCATTGTTCCTAAAAGCTTTGTCACAATAACAAAAAGTACATACTGTGGACTGGAGAGATGGCTCAGCAGTTAAGAGCAACGGCTGCTCTTGCAGAAGACCCAGGCTCATATCACAGCACCCACAGTATAGCTTATAGCTCTCTGCAACTCTGTTTCCAGGCAATCTGACACCCTCTTTTGGCCTACATGTAGGATGCATGTGGTGCACAAATAGACATGCAGTCAAAGCACCCATGCCCATGAAGTAAAAACAAAAATAAATGTGTTTAAGAATCAGGGAGCTGGAAATGGAGCTTAGTTTTGGAGCCGTCCCCCACTGTGTACATGGCACTGGGTTAGACCCTAGATGCACTGCCAGAAGGAAACAAAGCAAGCAAGTTGACCAGATAGGCATGTGTTTGTTTCTAGATCCTGTGAACCTTTCTAGTAATGTAAGGTAGGGTGTGTGCTTCAGTGTTTTCCCTATCAATATTGTTCTGAATTGGGGATGGTGGCACATGTCTAAAATCCCAGCACTCAGGAGACCAAAGCAAGGTATTTACCATGAGTTCTAGACCAGCCCAAGGCTATACAGTAAGACTGTCTCAAAAAGAAAAAAAAAAAAGGAAAAAGAAAAGAAAAGGAAGAAAGAAAGAAAGAAAGAAGAAGAAGGAAGGAAGGAAGGAAGGAAGGAAGGAAAGAAAGAAAGAGGAAATTAAAACAGAATATTATTAAAACAGACTTGAGAGTTTTCACAAGAAGACTGACAAACCTTTGGTTGAAATTGGAATTATGAAGACACATGTTGATTCTCCTAGTCTGTGAACATAGTGAATTCCCTCTGAGGTCTTCTCTAACCCCTGTCAGTGTTTGTAGTGTTTAGTGTACAGATAGGAAGCATTTGTATCAGGTTTACTTGTAAATACGTCATGTTTGCTGCTCCTAATATAAATAGCATTGTTTTATTTTTCTGTTTCTATTGTTGTCTTGTTGGTTCATGTAGGGTCTCATGTAGCCCAGGCTGGTTTCAAACTCAGTGTGCAGAAAAGGGTGGCACTAAACCCTTGGTGCTCCAGCCTCTACCTGAGATGACAGGCATGTGCCTAGGTACCCTGGTTTCATGGCATTGCTGTCCTTCTAATTACTTTACCAACTTACCATTGCAAGAGCATAGAAGTCAATCCAGGTGTAATAATCCATACCTGTAATTTTAGCCCTTGGGAGGCTGAGGCAGAGGGTCATGAGTTTGAAGCTAACCTGGATTACTTAGCAATGTTGAGGCTAGTCAGTCTTATACAGTGCGACCCTGACTGAAAAAGAAAAAGGAAACATAATTGTCTTTTTCTTGTGCTAGTGCAGACTCACACATTAGTGCTACAAGTGTCTTTGTAGAATCAGTATTTTTAAATATTTTATTAAGATAATTATTGATTTGTTAGGATAATTGAATGAGCCAGGCATAGTAACACACAATCATAGCTAGCACTTGCAAGATTGACACAGGATTACAGGTTCCAGGTGAGCCCGGTCAACACAGCAAGACCTTGTCTCAAAAGAAATAAAGATACCGCCTAGGTTGGTAGTGTAATATTAACCAAATAAAGGAAGGAAATAGAACACTCACCCCTATTGCAGCTTAGGTTCCCCCCCCCCCTCGGTCATAAAGAATGCTCTTTGGACTGGAAGGTAAAATAAACACTCGATCCAGGGACTGAAGTCAACAGTGCGGCTGTTGGAGGAGGTTGCCTCCCTCCATCCAGTTCTTTCTCTTGATTTACATTCCAAGGCGCTGAGCACTTGGGGATAGGCTTTGAGGAACTGAAGATGGGGAGGAAATCTGGGGTTCTATTGGGGGTGGGTTCAGACCTCTCAGAAGCCAAAGAGCTAATACATGGTCACACCAGAGACTGAGGCTGACAGTGCTGACCTCACTCTTAGCTGACTTCCCTCGCTGAACCGCAGCAACAGTTGTGCATATGCAGAAAAGTATGTTGCAGTCACTTCTAGCTTGTCAGGGCATATGGAGGAGGAAGGAGGTAGAGACTTTGAGATCCCAGCTCTTTTATTTCTTAGTAAGATCACACTGGCAAGTGATTTAACTCTGTAAGCCAAGTAGAAATAACAAGAGCCTACTTCGTAGGTAGTCCTAAACATAAAATCAAGTATTGTTTATCTGTTTATCAGGTAAGTGGTTACTGGGGCTTGAGAGACAGTTCCACTGTTGAGAGCACATAGTGCCTGCCGCCTACATTAGGCTGCCCAGCACCTGTGACTCTGGCTCCATGAGACCCATTGCCTCCCTCTGGCACCTGCACTCACATACATATACCTAGAAGCAGACACCACACACACATACATGCAGACACACACACATACATATACCCACATGCAGACACAAGCATATATATCCACATGCACACACATACATATAATTTAAAAATAAGAGAAAATCTTTTAAAAGTGCTTATTTAAGCAACTTAATCAGTGGTAAGTGGATAATAGTGATAAAAAGTAGGTACTATGTAGCCCTGGCTGGCCTGGACTTTACTCTGTAGACCAGGCTGGACTTGATCTCACAAGAGATCTTTCTGCCTCTGCCTCCTGAGTGCTGAAACTAAAGGTGTGCACTACTATATGAGGTGTAAAGACAGTAACTAAACAAGGAGGAAGAAAGGTAGTATAAATACCTTGTGTGTGTGTTGTGTGTGTGTGTGTGTGTGTGTGTGAAAGTGCATGTGGAGGTCAGAGTTCAGCCACAGGAGTTGTTCTTCAGGAGCTGCACCTTGGATTTTGAGACAGGGTCTCTCACTGGCCTGGAGATCACCCTTAGACTAGGCTAGGCAGGCTGGCCAGTGAGCTCCAGAAGTCTGGCTATCTCTGCCTCCTGAGTCCCCACACCCAGATCCTCATGCTTGCTCAGGAAGCACTTCACTGACTGAGATATCTCCTACTCCAGAATTCCTTTGTCTGAAGAAACGAGTAGACTAAAATGGAGGCATCTTCTTTAGTGTAGCAGTATTTAGTATATTTTCTAGCTTAATTGTATTTCAGTAATTCTTGGCCATATCTTCATGATATCCTTGTGGACAAACAGAAAGAACATGGGCTGAATGAATGTCATTCATTGATTAAACAGTTGCCTTCAATGTGTACAGATTGATGGCTTCTCGTCATGCTGGAGTCCTAGAAATGTAATTCTGGACTATGCCTTTTAGCAAAACTTCTTGTTTCTTAGCCCATTATTTGCATAGTAACAGCATCAGTAGCAGGCTAATTAGATTTTGGGTCAATAGCTAATAAAGTAATTGACAGGACAGAATAGAAGTAGCGTAATACAGAGCAAACACTGGGGTTCTTGTGCCAGGGCTCTCCCACTGTTAGCAGCATGGCTCTAAGAACTTGCTTAGTCACCTGAGCCTTTGCTTCATCTCTGGCAGAGAGATGGGATCATTTATGCTTTAGAATGTGTACTGGTTATCTCTTGCTGTATAACCTGGGAGTAAAGCAGTGAATACTTATTATAGTTTCTAGTTTCTGAGGGACAGGACTCCAGGAAAAGCTTTGTAGACTGGTTCTCACTCAGGATCTCATAGGTTGACATGAGCTGCTCATAATCCCTGCGCTGGTTTTTAAGAATTATACATATTTGTTTATATGTGTGTCCATGTGCAGGTGTGTGGAGATGACAGGACAACTTGCAGATGTAGGTTGTCTCCTCCTATCATGGAGTTTCCAGGATCAAACTTACATCCTCAAGCTTGACCGCAGATGCCTTTACCTACTGAGCCATCTTGAAGGGCCCCCACATGTCCTTCTGAGTGTCCCTCTTTCTTGTTCACTTAAAAATATGCCACAGCTGGCTCAGAAGTTAAGATTCCACACTGCTCTTGCAGAGAACCTAAGTTCAGCTCCCAGTGCCCAGGTCAGACAATTCATAACTGCTTGTAACTCCTACTCAGGGGAGCCAAGTCCTGGGGCTGTCTATGGTCTCTGCACTCTAGTGCACATACACAAAGATGTACACATATGTACATAATGAAAATTATTCAAAGATTTTTAAAGTGCCACAACTAAGTCTTACTATTTCATATACCTTCCCTAAGGATAAAGACATTTTAGCAGAAGTAGGTAAACAAAGAAGTTTTATATCGACCAAAGACTCAGCTAAGTAGGGAAGATAAAGTTGACAGCAAACATTTAGAAACAAGAGTTCATGTAGCTCAATCCGTGCATAATTTAGATTTCTTTTATTTATATTACATTTGCATTCATATGCATATATAAAGTCCTTTGCTAACCACAGGGACTTTTTAATGCTTTGTTTTAAGGGTGTTTTGTTTGGATTTTGTTGTTTTTTCAAGACATGGCTCTTCTTATTAGTCCTGGCTGTCCTGGAACTCATTCCATAGACCAGACATCTGCCTCTGCCTCCCAAGTGATGGGATGAAAGCTGTGCAGCACCACCATCTCGTTACTCTGTCTAGTGCTTTGTAAATAAAGACATAAGACCTTTCCCACTACAGGTGGACAGAGTAATTTCCTGGGCCACTTCGATAAGATCACTGAATTTAAAATTTCCTTACACCTTAAACTGGTTAATTTGCTAGTGCCTTGATTTGCATTAAACACTGGGCAGACCCTCAGGCTAGTGTCTGACATTGGTGAACTCTCCTTAGTATCTCACTAGCATACCAGTCAAACATCTAAGATGTACAAACATAGTCAATAAATTGAAAGTGAGTGAAAAAGCTTCTAAGCAGGCAATATTTACAGATTTGCAAGCTTCACTAGAGGCAAGGCAGAAAGTTTCCTAGGATTTTTCACCGGGGCTTGACGTATAAATAAGTAATTAAGCCATAGTACTGGACTAGAGAAGTGTGTCAGTGGGTAAAGTGCGTGCTGCACAAGCATGAGGAGCAGAGTAAGGATCCCAGCACACATGTAAATGCCAGACATGGCAGCACACACCTGTAACTCCAGCAATAGGAGACAGAGACAGGTGGTCAGAAGCTAGTTGGCCAGTCTAGTGAAACAGTGAGTGTCAGGCTCAGTGAGAGACCATGTCTTCAAAAATAAGGTGGAGAGTGTATTAGCTACTTTTTCTGTTGCTGTGATAAAACACACGACCAAGGTAACTTATGGAAGAAAGTTTATTCGTACTTATGGTTCCAAGGGCTTAGGATCCAGATGGCCAGACAGCAGGTGCCAGGCATGCTGCCTGGAGCAGCAAGCTGAGAGCTAATATCTTGAACCACAAGCATGAAGTAGAACAAGCAAACTAGAAGTAAGTGAGGCCTTTTATGCTCAAAGCCTACCCGTGGTACCATGCTTTTCCCAGCAAGGCCATCCCTCCGAAGCTTCCCCCAAACAGTGCTCTGTGACCAGCTGGAGACAAGCTATTTACGAGTCTGAGCCTGTGGCAGATGTTCTGTTAGACTGCTACAGAGAGCTGTAGAGGAAGACAGCTGACAGCAACCTCTTGGCTGCACACACGCACACATGGGCAAATGCTCTGGGACACACACGCACCAGAGAGAGGGGAGAAAAATGGAGGGGGAGGAAGAACCCACAACCTACAGTATTGTTTATGTTAGTGGTGGCAGTTAAAAATAATGTGCAGATCTTCAGAATCTCTAGCCTTAGTCACATACCTACAGATAAATGTTAGGAGCAAAGGGAGCCGTTGAAGATCCAACCAGTGAAAAGGAACTGCGTATTAAAAATAGGAGCAAGGGACTGAAAAGATGCCTCGGCAGTTAAGAGTACATGTTGCTTTTCCAGAGGACCCAAGTTCAATTCTAAGAAACTATACAATGGCTTATAGGCACCTGTACCTCTAGCTTCAAGGGGGTCAGAAATATTCACACTTAAATGCACAAATGCTCACACATATGCACATGCAAAACATGCATGCACAGAACTAAAAAAATAAGAAAATAAAAACCTGAACAAATAAATGGCTTTATAAGTTCTTGCTCCTTGAGATTATTTGTATGATCCTAGACACTGGTTCATGATATAGAATCCAAGATGATAAGCAAAAGCTAATTTATGCTTATAATTCATATTTATAATAAGCACAGAACATTTCTGCTACAATTTACAGATATTAAGCACATGGGAGGCCAGTCTAGCAATACCTTGTCTCAAAAACATCAGTGAAGTTTTATATGAAAGACAAATTTGGGCACTTAGGTAAGGTTTCTCTGTTTATTTCTTTAAAGTGAGCATAGAGCATAAATCAAAGTTTTGCAGCCTGCCTTTTAGGACTCAAAGACCCTGCCCTACATCCATAAGAAAAAGACATTCTCCTGGTCCCCTTCATAGCCCACTGTCATTACCAACCTAGGAGCACTGACAGTAACTTTATAGCATCACCTAATATCCAGTACAAATTGCAGTTTCTCCTTTTGTTCCAAATATCTTTAATACCTGTCAGTCTTCAGAATTCAATCAAGGTTTACACATTATAATTGTTGATGTCTCTTAGGTTTCTTTTCACCTGGGGCAGACCCTATGATTTTGTTTTCAATGACCTTGAGGACTTTGGTGTGTTTTGCCTGATTCTTCTGCACCACTGTACCCACAGCAACAAGGAGTTGGGTCTTCTGCTCATCGCTACAATCTTACCATTGAGAATGACTCCTGTCACATGGGACTTAGTAAATATTTGTTGACTAAACAGATGAACCAGTTAATAAGGAGTACTTACTAATAAGCATCATGAAAAGTGATAATCCAGGAGGCTAACTGCCAGTGGAGACTGAGAATCAAATCTGTTGTGTTCAGATCTTACCTCTGTGTTACAGGTGAACGTTTTCTGGCCTTCACAAAAAAAGCTCATTTTACAAATCAAATTAGAATATATAAATGTAATATATTGTATAAATGAAAGTTACACAATAAAATGAAACAAATGAAAGTTAAGGATCTGGAGGTATAGCTGAGGTAGAGTGCTTCCTTGTTTGAGCCTCAGCACCACAGACAGACAGACAGACAGACAGACAGACAGAAGATAGAGCGAGAGAAAGAAAGAGAGAGAAATAACACATAGATGATAGATACATAGATAGATGATAGAATGAAAGAAAGAAAGCAACATATATACATACATAAATACATACATACATATATACATACATAGACAGACCACAGACAGGCAGACATGGACTACTAAAAAAGTTGGTCAAGAAAAAAATGGGACTGGCAGTGGGATGGCTCAGTGGGTAGAATACTTGCCACCACATAAGCAGGACCTGGGTTTGGTACTCATGTACAAAATGAGCATAGGAATAAATATAATCCCAACACTGGTAAGGCATCCCTAGACTGGCTTCCTGGCCAGCCAGTCTAGCTGAGTAGGTAAGCTCCAGCTTTGTCTTGAAAAACAATGTGGAAGAAGGTTGGGGAGACAGCTCAGTAGGCAAAGTGCTTGCCACGCAAACATGAGGACCTGAGTTTGAGTCTCCAGCACCCACAAAAAGCTGAGTACAGTAGATAGCTATTGTCTATTATCCCAATTCCTCTGTAGCAAAATATGTGGGCACTGGAGAATCCCTAAAAGAGCACAGGCCTGCTAGCTTGGCATATGCAGCAGTAAAGACAGAGAGACCTGTCTCAAGCAAGATGGAAGAACTACCAGTGTTAATATCCATGGGAGGCTTTCCCTTTTCTGAAGAGAAAGGGGGGTATACCAAGAGAAGAGGGAGGGGAAACTGCAGTCAGGATGTAAAGTTAATTAACTGATTAATTAATTAAAATAATAAAAAAGAGCTCTACCAGCTAAAGTGTTGACCTCCACAGGCATGGCATGGCATTCACACACACACACACACGTACACATGTACACACATCACACATACACGCAAGATAGTTTTAATTGTCTAAACATCTATAATGAAGTGGAAAGTAATTTAGGAAAGCATTTGAAGTTGATCTCCAGGCTACACACACATATACAAAGGAACATGCATATACACATGTGTGCATGCACACACACATTAATAAAAGAAAGAGGTATAACAATATGCACCTTTACAGCACAACTCTAAGCCCAAGAGATGTAAACCGAGTATTAGTATTCAGTAAGAAGCTAAATTAACTTCAGACCTAATACAAAAATAGAGGGAATAGTAAGAAAAGGTTGAAGTGGAAACTTAAGGGTTCTTTGGAGAGTCAGTTGTGTTGGATGGTGTTTGCTGGTGCAAACACGTGAAGGAATGTTTTCCTGAAGTGGACACAGGTGAAAGGCTAAGGCAGACTCATGAAGGAACGTTTTGCTGATGCAGACACAAGTGAAAGGATGTTCTACTAAAACAAGCATTTGAAAAGACACATGATGAAGCGTTTGGGTGCCAGATATGGAAAACTTAAAGTTCCAACCACATCCTACAGTGATGAAGTGACCCCAGAGAGTAAGTGTTTAGTTTGGGGCACATGTTTTTAGAGAAGCGAGGTGACAATAGTGGAGAGCAGTAGTTTTGAAATCTAGACCTAGTTTTAGTCCTGGTTGTATACAGTGTTGCTGAGTGATCTTGGGTAAGCCCCTTAAGCTCATCAGTAAGATCAGGGCAAATCAGTTTAGCCTCATAGGTGGGATGGGACTGAAAGGAGATGCTGGGTGAAAATTGCCTCACCCAGTGCCAAGCACTTACTAGTCTTGATAAATGTCAACTGTTTTCACGTTATTAACATTGACTAACTGAAGAATGTCCTGTTGTCGGTGATGTGACTTGAAACCAATAATTAGGAACATTTATGGGAACCAGGAATAGTAAACTCAAAAAAAAAAAAAAAAAAGAGGAGGAGGAAGAAGAAGAGGAGGAGGAAGTGGAGGAGGAAAGAAGGAAGGAAGGAAGGAAGGAAGGAAGGAAGGAAGGAAGGAAGGAAGGAAAGGAAAGGAGACATAATTAAATACTTGATGACTTGGCCTGTGACCAGGGCTCCCTTGTTCCATGTGGTTTTGAAACACAGAATCAGATCCAGAAGGTGGAAGTTACCAGGAAAAGTGATTTCACAATGTACAATTTATTTTGTTTTGTTTGAGACAGGTAAACACTGTAGGTCTGGCTGCCATGGAACTAACTATGTAGACTTAGGCCTTAAACTCAGACACCTGCCTGCCTCTGCCTCCACCATACTGGTATTAAAGGTGGGCCTCCATGCCCAGCTATAGGATATTTTCCTAACAATTGGATTTATCTTGTCCCCTGTGGATGGTGACATGCCTAAATTTGCCTTGTCCATAATGAAAAGAGTTACTTGGAAAGCAGTGACTTTCCCATTTATTCAGAGTAACAAAACAGCTCTGTATGGTGGCATATGGCTGCAGTCTCAGCATGCAGATGGCTGAGGCAGGAGGATTTTAGGCAGGGTTACCTAGTAAGTTCCAGGACAGCCTGAGCTACATGGTGAGCCCCATCACAGACAAAGAATGCAGCATAGCAGCATAGACCACCAAGAATGTGTTAGATGTATGTTCAGTAGCCTTGTGAAGTCACTTAAGCATAAACTGAATTAATAAAGCTATGAAGTCAGACAATAGGATGGCCCTAGAGGACAGGGATGTGTGGAGTTATCGTTCAGTTAGTGTAAAGTGACAGTTTGGCCTGAAAAGTTAGTTCTAAAGACTGCCCTGCAGTGTAGTACCTGTCGTCCAAAAACATACATGCTGTGTTTTTAGAAGGCTGGATCCCATAATTATATCAGGTATCCTTGCTACACACCCAAAGGAAGGAAGCAAGGAGCCTTTTCAGAAGGGGCAGCTGTGTCTCATCTGGATGTTAGTGATAGGAGTTCCATAGTATGTCCAGGAGCATCAGATTGTACATAGTCATATGTATGGATTTTTGTATGTCACCTGTACTTCAAGATTGACTTTTTAAATTAAATATGCTTAAGATTTCTTAGTTTATTTTAGCTAAGCACTCTTATTTGAAGCACTCACAAGCTCTATATGGCTATTGGCTTCTACCATATTAGGCAATGCAGAAAACTCTATTGGACAGTGCTTTTTCTAGATTTTCAGAACAGCGTGTTCTGTAGGAAATCCAGGAACAGAACCAGAAAAGAGTCGGACTGATAAGGTGACTTCTAATGCCAATTCTAAAGTGGGGTTGTATGGATTCCTAAAGTTTATGTTTTTTATCTGTTTTATGTGTATAGGCGTATTGCCTGCTTGTATGTTTTTGTGTTCAAGGAGGCTAAAAGAGGGCATTACATCCTCTGGAACTAGAGTTACAGACAGTTATGAACTGCCTTGTGGGTGCTGGGAATTGAGCCCATGTTACCTGTAAGAGCAGCCAGTGCTTTTAACCTGAGGCATCACTTCAGCCCCAAAGGTCATATTTTTTAACAATTTGTAATAGCAGATAGTTATTTAACAACTAGTAATAGAAAATAGTTTCACTGTGAAATAAAAGAAGTATAATTCTCAAAGAAATAATGTTGTATTATTTGGTGATGTCTTTCTTTTATTGATGACTTTTAAATTGCTTTTCTGCAGCTCATCATTCAAATTAGAGACAGTTCTGAGGGGAAATGGCCAAGACTGTATGTTAGTCACTGCATCCTCTTTTCTAACTTTCTCATGATTTGCTTAGTTCAGCCTGAAGAGCCTTTGGTAAGGCTTTAAAATCACTGAGGGAGAAAATGGGCTGAGCTGGACAGCTTGGTTAAAGGCTCCAAGAGCTGAGTCCAGCGTGGCTGCAGTGCTTGAAGGAACTCAGCTGGGAACTTTGCCCTGATGCCCAACTCCTCTCCAGGTTTTCCTCTTCTCCCTTTGCTTTCCAATCCAAAGGAAAGAGGTTCGCAAGACTTTTGATACATCGGAGCAGTAACTGGTTTGGAGGACTTGAAACACCTTTCCCCTTCAAGCTTTAGGGGATTGCTTGCCTCATGAAGTTTATAGATCATTAAAAGTAGTCCTTCCCCACACTCTAAGAAGCAGAGGCAGGCGGATCTCTGTGAACAAGTCTGAGGCCAGCTTGAGCTACAGAGTGAGTTCCAGGACAGCTAGGACTGTTACACAGAGAAACCCTATCTTCAAAACAAAACAAAACAAACAGTCCTGCCAAATGATGTGATTTGTATTTTGGCTCCTGACTAAAAGAAGTATCACTGGGCGTGGTGACCTTTAGTCCTAGCACTCTGGAGGTAGAGGCAGCAGATCTCCAAATTTGAGGCTAGACTGGTCTACAGAGTGAGTTCCAGAACAGCTAGGGACACACACACACACACAGTGAAAGTGAGAGAGAGAGACAGACAGAAAGACAGACACAGAGACAGAGAGACCAAACAAATCTTTGAACCATCAGAATTTATATATAAATAAAATGTTTTTATTCCAGCACCTCTTTGTGCACTGCCATTTACAGAATTCTGGTATCTTTTTTTTTTTTTTTTTTTTTTTTTGGTTTTTTGAGACAGGGTTTCTCTGTCTCGCCCGGCTAGAATTTCGGTATCTTTCTAGAACAGAAAAGAAAGAAAGAAAGAAGGAAGGAAGGAAGGAAGGAAGGAAAGGAAGGAAAGAAAGAAGAAAGAAAGAAAGCCAATATCATCCATAGCAAAACAAAGACAAATTCCCTTAGGAATATGAAGGTTCTTTGTTTTGTTTTGAAGGCTTTTTTGTTTGCTGTTTGTTGTTTTTGGTTTTGCTTATTTTATATACTGTAGATTAGTTCCCAGAAGCCACATGGGAGAGGATACTCTTAATCTTGAGGGGCCTCTGCAGCCAAGTGTTTGCAACTGTTAGTTTCCTTTACACAAATGGTTCTTAAGCAACTACTGCTTAACAACTATGGATATTCTCCTTTTGTTGCAAGCAACTACTGCTTAACAACTATGGATAATCTCCTTTTGTTGCTTAGAAGGGTCTAAGAAGAAAACAAAGAGCCTCTCTGGGCGTGGTCAAAGAATCTGTAGCTCAAATGCTTACCCAGTGATGTTGATGAGTGGGAGGTTTATAGACCTGCCTTAGCCTTGGTGTTTGTGAATGAATGATTAAAGAATCCCTTTTCTGGGTTATTTAAAATACATCACTTTTCATTACAGTAAAATACATGTATAAAATTCAGTGGTATTAAGTGCATCGTCATCCCCACTCATCCACAGAACCTGTGACTCACCCCCAAACTGAAACTCTACACCCACTAAATTATGACTCTTCACGCTCCCTTCCCTCCAGCCCAAGTCCAGGAGCATCTGTCCTACTTGAATCTGAATGTGCCTTTTCGGATTGCTGACATAAGTCAACAGCAATTGATTTTAAGAAAAGCAAACAAGAATTAGGTGCCTTTAAAAGTTATACTAAGCCTGGCGGTGGTGGTGCACGCTTTTAATCCCAGCACCTGGGAGGCAGAGGCAGGCGGATTTCTGAGTTCGAGGCCAGCCTGGTCTACAGAGTGAGTTCCAGGACAGCCAGGGCTATACAGAGAAACCCTGTCTCGAAAAAATCAAAAAACAAAAAACAAAAAAAAAAAAGGAAAATGTTATTGTTCATAAACTTTGATAAGGATTCCTTCTGTCCTTCATTTTATTAGCATTTATTAATTGTACAAAATAATGGGTTTCGTTGTGACATTTTATACTTTGTATAATGGACTTTGATCATCTTTAATTCCTTATCATTATATCATGGTGCCTCTTCCTCTACCTCCAAGCCCTCCTTTCATTAATTAACTCTACTGCTTTCTTTTCTAATACATATAAATATATGACATGCTGAGTCCACTTAGCATTGCTTGTATTATGTTTTTAGAGCTGACTATTTGATATTGGCTAACTAATTAGGACTGGTCTCTGGGGAAGCCTGAGTCTTCCCCTCTCTCTGCCTGTAGCTCTTCATAGGAAGACATGGTCACACTATATAGCTGACCTGGAACTCACTATATAGACCATTGAAGGACATTTCCAGCCCTCCTTCCTTTCCCCTATTTCATCAATGGTGGCACAGTGGTAGAGAATGTGCCTAACATATGCAAGGCCCTCAGTTCAATGCCCAGTCCTGAAAAATAACCAGAAAATAGTTTCTACTCTGAAACCTCTCCCAGTACTCTCTGATAACCCGAGTCCGTTGGGTTTCCAGTGGAGCCATGGCTTCCTTGACTGACTTTATACACAACATCCATTGTATATTTTTGAGCAAGTCATTCACTTTAGTATTTCCCACACAGCTGTTAAGTGAGTACAGAACCAGGACAAGACCGCACATGGGCTCTGTAGTTCCGCATCTCTCCTTATTTCGGAAAGGGGAAGAACCTTTTTACACTTCTGCATTTCTCCCTTGGCCCAGTGAAGAAACTTTAGCATCCAGGCCTATCACAGGGGGACTTTGTTGAACAGCCTTGAAGTGACAGCATGGGGCCTTTGCCAAAAGCTTGGAGGAGTTGGGGCCCCACCCACACCTCTCTGGGAGTTGTTCTCAAGTTGTGATCAGAGAGAGACTGACATGCTGTTCAGCTATCCTTCCTACACCTTCCTACACCTTCTTCCCCAATCTCTGAGGAAGGTGGGAAGCAGAAGTGGGAACTGGGTATTAATGGTGGCTAATGTTTTGAGCGCTTCCGATAAAAACATTCAGTAGATACAGTCTTGCTTCTTATTAGCTTCCCTAGCTTATAGAAAGTTGTTTTCTCTGGATACTGCCTATGGAGAAGATTGGTCTTGTCCTGAATTTAACTTTTTCCCTTTGTCAGTACTGGGGGTTGAATGGGAGCTTCACAGAAGCAAGCACACTGGTGTGGAGTACAGCCTCAGCCCTCTTTTTATTTTGAAACAGGGTCTTACTAAGTTTACTTGAGTAGCCTTGAACTCATTCCATAACTAACGCTGAACTTTAAATTCTCCTTCCTCAGCCGTCAAGCAGCTAGAATACCAGGCTTTTGATAGGAGGACTGGCTAAGATCACCTCTTTAAATAGTTGCATTGGTGGAACAAGGTGAACAACAGCTGCTGGGATTTATAATCAGTAGTGGGCATGGGCGGTGCAGGAAGCATACAGCTGTAATCACAGCAGGAGAGCAAGTGGCCAGAGGGTCACTGCAAGTTCCAGGCCAGCCAGCTGCCTAAGAGAGGCCCTGTCTTAAAAGGGAGGAGGAGGCACACGGTACCATCCCTTTCTCTTCTGCAGTTGATTGGCAGTGAGTGCTCGTTCCCTGGGTTTCAGTGGACGCTTCTCCTCTCTGTGCTTCAGTTTAGTCCTTCCTCACACAGCCAGGATTTCAAAGAGTTTATTCCCATTATAACAGCCAGTAGGAGATAGTTTTCTTTTCAAACATTCCCTTTTACAAACTTCCTTACATTGTGTGTGTGTGTGTGTGTAGCGTCACACGTGGAAGTCAGAGGACTTTCTACCACTGTGGGTCCTTGGACTCAGCTTTGTTCATTAGTCTTGGCAGCACACACAGGTTTTATACACTGAGCTGTCTCTAACCACTGAGCTGCCTCACAGGTCCCAATTTATTTTCTTTAAGGCAAAATATGAAGTTTAGAGCTCTTGCTGTTTTTGCTTTCGCCTTAAGATTTATTTGTTTGCTATTTACAAAACTATTAATAAACTACTGGTTAATGTACTGGCTGACATTCCCTTGGTGTCTTTTGGATCTTTGCAAAATGTTAAAGCCTTTAACACATTACCAGTTCATCTCCATCTCTTCAGCTAGAAAGGCCTTCTGCTACAGTGGGATGAAATCACATGAAGACACGGGTAGTGGAGATGATATTGCTCAGTGCTGCCACACATGACCCAGTGTTCTTCCTCCCTCATCTTCAGTACAATAAGCAGTCGGTGTGAGGAGTGGACTGGGTACAGTTCTATTTGATGGACGGAGCGTTATCACTCTCTAGAAGAGATATATAGCATTTTATTTTGAGGGAATCCTCATCCTGATTTACTTGGGAGAACTAAAGGACCCTAAGCCTACTTCACAAAGACGAGCCCTTTTAGATAGCATTTTTTATTTGGCTCACTAACCTCTCATTCCTAGTCACTTGTGGCTACCTTTTTAAGATGTGGTCAATTCCTGTGACTGCTAAATATCTCCCATGTAACTTGAAGAGTGTTTGTGGAGGTCTTGATTCAGGTTTTTGCATTTCCTGAGGAGCAGAGTCTGGCTTAATTCTTCTCATCCAGTTGTGGAGAGGTGGTAGTGGTGGTAGTGGTTGTCTTAGAAAAGGGGGACATCTCTTGTTACACAGTCCTCTGTGCTCCTGTCTACAGTAACTTTTGGAACAATAGCCTGAGTTCCTGAGTTCTTTCTCTTCACCACCATGATCTTCTTTCCTTTTGTTGTTTGTTTGTTTGTTTGTTTTTCAGACAGATCTCACTCTGGAGATTACTATGTAGACAGCTGGTCTTGAACTCACAGAGATCGACCTGTCTGCTTCATGAGTCCTGATGTTACAGACATGCAGCATAATGTCTATTCTTAGAGGCCAAGTTAGCTTTCTCCTGGAAAATAGAAAGAAAAAGGTGTTGCCAGAGGCAGAACAGCTGTTAGAAACACATTTCTCTCAGAGTGTGATCATCCTATATTAAAGTAAGAACCAGAAGACATGGGTTTAGAAATCCCCAGAGCAACCTCTTGGGTCAAAAAGATGTTCACTTGAAGCACCATCACCCTGTGACCTGTGTTGAGCTGCCTAGTGCCCAGCTGCCATGTCTCTGCCTGTGGGAAGGAAATAGCTGCAGCAATCTCTGCCTTCCTCAGAGGGTTGGGAGAAATCTAATGAGATAATGAACTCCATCCTACTTAATTCTCTTACAAGGGAGCATATTGTTGACTGTGAGGGTCTGGCAATCTATTACCTCCTCCAGTGTGCAAACAGGACTATTGTGACAAGCTAGTCCACGGCCAAGAAGTAAGCCATTTATTCTGTGGCTAGATCAGGCCAGTGTGGGAGGGGAAAGGATTTTGATCTCTCTTGGAAGAACTATCGTTAAGTAGATAGACACAAAGATATTCTTTCTCTCTCTCTCTCTCTCTCTCTCTCTCTCTCTCTCTCTCTCTCTCATCAGAAAAGACTGTCATTGTTTGATGTTCATTTTGAGACAATATTAGGTTCAGTCTTAGTACATAGTAAGTCAGATATTCTCTCTCTCTCTCTCTCTCTGACAACAGACCTTACTCTTTAGCCCAGGATGGCATTGAACTCACCGAAGTTCTCCTGCCCTGTGCTTTTATGCTCTTTTTTGTTTGATTTTGTGGTTTTAATTAATTTATTTTTATGTGCATTGGTGTGGTGTTTTGCCTGTCCCTCTGTCTATGTGTGGGTGCCAGATACCCCAGTACTGAAGTTAGAGACAGTTGTAAGCCATCATGTGGGTGCTCAAAATTGAACCAGGGTTCCCTGGAAGAGAAGCCAGTGCTCTTAACCACTGAACCATCTCCTCAGCCCCCTGGGCTTAGGCTCTTGAAAGCCAGGATTACAGGCATGAGTCACCACCCCAACATCTTCTTTTCTCACATCGTCTCTCTCTTCTCCCTGCTCCTTCTCCACTTCTTTTAGTTTTTGGACATAGGATCTCATGGAACTCAGGCTGGCCTCAGGCTGGCTATGTTGCTGAGTATGGCCTTGAACTCCTGATTCTAGTTCCCAAGTACTGGGATCTCAGCTGGTGACACCACACTCAGAAAAAATGCATTCTCAGTGGGGGGCAATATTACCTCCAGCAGGACAAAAGATTGTTTCTTTACTGATTGAGAGAGAGAGAGAGAGAGAGGAGAGAGAGAGAGAGAGAGAGAGAGAGATTATAGCCACACACACGCACACACACACACACACACATACACACACACATATATATATATACACACACATATACACACACACACAGTCCATTAAAACTTCATATGGATATGTAGCTAGGAACATATCATGTCCAGTGGGGTTGAGGGTAAAGATGATGTAGCAAGGTTGAAGAGCATCACCATGGTCTAGAACAAGCATGTAGATGTCAGTTCCTCTTTCTGAGGTGTTGTTCCCTGTGCCTAGGCAAGCTGCAGATTGTCAGGTCTAATGCAAATTGCTATTGATTATTATGTCCTTCTAAAAGGAACTTAGTTCAGAGAGAACTTAAAAGAAGATGTAATTTGTCCCCTAAGGGGTAAGATTTCAGACAAACAACTTAAACATAAAAACCTACCCGTTAGAACCAATATTTCATGCTTAAATAAAATGTGGTTAAATCTTTAATGTAGGAGGTTTCTTTCTTCTCTTGCCTCTTCAGCCTTATACAGCACATCAAGGGTAGAGATGATCTTCAAAGTGCTTCAAAGAAGAAGCCAGATCTGGAGAAAGAAGAGGGTGTGGTCCCCAAAGGCAGGGCAGGCATAATTGTCTAAACAGTGACAGAAAGTGGGCAGCATGAGAGGAGAGTGGGAGTGGACATTTAGGAAATGTCGCTGTTGTTGCTTGTGTTACACACATTTATACATCAGATGTGGGTCCCCTCCTGTCTCCACTATATGTCTTCTGCAATTTCAAACACTCAGAATGGGTGAGGCAGTCAGCACTGTAAAACCCGGGAGAGACCTGTAGCCTGTTAGGCCTAGCAGCCCTGAAACAACAGAGTATTAAAAATAGTTTCCCTACCCTCTGGTCTTCTGCCAGTTTAGCCAGTTGTTCTGTGTTTACCTGGGTAACTCGAAGGCAAGGCGTGTTTGGGAATATTCTTTCCCCGAGCTAGGTGTGACAAACATCACCACAGGCACAGGCTGCTGTGCAGAAATTCATCCAGTCCCCGTCTGCTGGTCTCTCAGATCTATTTGAAGATGGGATGAATACTAGAGAGGCCTTCTCAGTCCTTGACACCGTGGGCCTGCTCACCTCCAGTCCTCTCTCTAACTCCCAAGTCTGTCATATTGTCCGTTGCAGCAATCTCAGATCCCACCAGCTCCTCTTTGCTGCCCATGAGTGGGTGTGACCCAACCTCCTCACATCATGGCGAGCAGCTGGGCTTCTCTATGCCCCTTACATTGCAGACATTCTTTTCACATCATTTTTTCCTCTCTGCTGAATTCTCTCCACTTGGCCTCATTCCCTCTGTGCAAACTTCAGTTTCAAGGGACAGGAGTTTGCCAAGGAGATGCTGGCAGAGGGAGTCCCATTCCCCACTTTCTATCTGAAGAGCCCAGTGTCACTCATTAGCATATGAGAAGAATGGTTGTAAATAAACATCAAATGAGGTTAACGAGCTACAGCACATCAATATTAATGAAGTCCACCTCACAGACTCAAGAGGTACTGAGGGCAATCACAAGAAGCAGTTTCATAAAGCCCCGATTGCAGGACAAGAAGGGTTAGATTCAGCCTGTTTGGAATGTTTGTCATTTCATGACCCCAGGAATGCTGCAGAGGAAGGCTGTCTGATATCAGACATGCTTGCAAGCCCCCTCGAATTCAGATTGCATCTGTTTGTCTCAACAGGTGGCAGCCTAGATGGAAAGGGCTGTGCCTGCAAGGCCAGAATCTGGGGTGGGAATATTCCAAGTCAAAAAATGAGGTCTCAGGAATTCCACCGCTGAGCTCACACTATTCCAACCACATGAGCTCACATTTAGTCGCTAGCTCGTGGAACCCAATTGTTTCTAAAGTCCTACAGAGACACCGACAAACCTGGTCACCTCAGCTCGATAAAGTTGTTCCCATGTCATGCAGTTTATGTGCCAGCCACTACTTGGATTCTCCCACAGAGCCTTGTTTGGATGCTGTACCCATAATTAGAAGTCAGAACGTTAAGCATAGCGATGTTTTGTGGAGCACTTACTGTGTTCCAGGCAATATACTGAGTGGCTTGGGTGTACTTATGTACTCCTCCATGAGGATATTCTCATTTTGCAAGTGAGGAGGTTGAAGCTCACTGACTTCAAGGGCCTAAGACCACACATGTGACAAATGGCCTAAGAGGAACTCAGATCTAGATCTGTGTGCCCTCCAAGCTCCTGCGTAGTCCATCGCCTCTGAAGAATCGTGGAGCCAGTTACAGGAACAGTGTTAGCTTCCATGCCTCTCTTCTCTTTCTTAAGATGCAGCTCCCTTGCTGGCCGCAGAGTCAGAAGACTTAGAGTAGTGGGTCTCAGCCTATGGGTTGAGACCCCTTTGGAAAACCTCTATCTCTAAAAATATTTATATTACAGTTCATAACAGTAGCCAAATTACAGTTATGAGGTAGCTATGAAAATAATTTTTGGCCGGGCGGTGGTGGCGCACGCCTTTAGTCCCAGCACTTGGGAGGCAGAGGCAGGCGGATTTCTGAGTTCGAGGCCAGCCTGGTCTACAGAGTGAGTTCCAGGACAGCCAGGGCTATACAGAGAAACCCTGTCTCAAAAAACAAAAACAACAACAACAACAACAAAAACAAAAAGAAAATAATTTTTGTGGCTGGGAGTCACTATGACACAAGGACTTAACTGTATGAAACATCGCAGCATGAGGAAGGGTGAGAGCCACTGCTCTAGTAGCACATCTTTGAAATGTTTGGTTTTGTTTTGCCTTTCAAGACAGGGTTTCTCTGTGTAGCCCTGGCTTTCCTGGAACTCACTCTGTAGACCAGGCTGGCCTCAAACTCGGAGATCTGCTTGCCTCAGCCTGGCTGAAATTGTTTTTGTAAGAGGAAGATTTTATTAAATGTGGTTTTCTTAGTAATATAAATTTGGAGTCAGAAGGATATGAATTTTAAAAGTGTGGTGCACATGCACATGTGTGTGTTTGTGTGTGTGTGTGTGTTGGCTAACACTGATACTGATTTGTCACCTGTCACACCACTTCCTTTGTGACTAGGCATATACCTTGCATGAAGTCAGTGGCAATGAAACAGGCCACCTGCTCAGCCAACCCTGGCCACTCTTAGCCTGTAATTGTAGCCTCAGTCACAATATGTGATCAACTGAGAGTCTTCTCTGTTGTGTCAGGTTCATACTGCAGCCTCTTTGTGACTCCCCTCAATTCAGGAAAAAGAACCTGATGCTTCATCCCTGATTGTTTTTAAAGAGGAACTCACAGTGAAAGGATGAGGGCAAAGGTTGCTCTGTGTTGTGCTGCATTCTCCAGACCTCAGGGCCCTTGCCTGCTAATGTCCACTTGAGCAGAGCTTCCAGAACTGTTTCCACAGACTGGCACCCAGTGCTCACCCATACAGGAACCCTTCTTGCCACCAAGGTAACCAAGACTAGGAAGCAATTGAAATTGTGCCTTCCTTTCCCAGGCTGTGGCTGTCAGCTTGGCTCAGAAAGAGGCAGACTGATGACTTTGTCTCCTTACCCAGTCACACTACCACAGAGTTCTCATTTGAGCCTGGTCACATGGCTGTGCCTTCTGGTGGCCAAACAAGGATACGCTGTTTCCATTCTTTGCACCCTGGGTTTGGCCTGGCCATCCTTAGATGAAACTATTGGGACCCCCAAACCTTGAAGCTTTTCCAAGGACAAATTGCATGCAGAGGTGGAAGGAGGAGCCAAGCTGTGCAGTGGAGCAGCAATGGTGTGCAGTCAGGATGCCTGAAAGATCCAGGGGGTTAGTTCATTGCTGCTTTGAATACTCAGGCACACCAGCAAACTCAGATTAATAGGCTGTTTATTCTTCAGCATGTTCCTTGAATCAAAGGCTCTGGATGGGATTATTAAAGAGTGTTTGAGAGAGCGCCTTGGAACCCTCCTCCTGGGCTCTGCTCACTGAAGAGGAACGATTGAGGTCTTTCATTTCCTGGGCAGCATCCTTGCTTAGTGCTCACTGCAGCAGAAAGGTCTGCAGCAGCTTTGTTGGAAACAGGGTCTTTGTTCTGTCCTTATGAAGTCCATTACCTACAGCACCTTGGTCCACTGACTCTGAGCATGTAGTGTTCTTGCCTCGAGGTGCCTGAAACTGATGAATGTAGTCCGTGCCATCTCAGCAAGTGGTTTTGTTTTAGCTTTTGGCTCTATTGGACACCAATTCTATGTTTGGACAATATATATATTTTTAAAATCATTGTTTAAGTGAAATTTTCCAGAAGGAAAGACATATTCATCTGTACTGTATTTTGTGAAGCAATGGAGGTAGAAGGGTGTATGTTTTTTTAATTCCTCTGGAATTAAAATTTCTTTAGACCTTGGGATTGAAGTATGTTGAGTTATGAAAGTAAATCGAATACTGATTTTTTTCCTTTAATCTTACCCCTGCAGCAGAAGTTTATATTGATTATAAAAGGGGAGAGAGGTTTGCTTCTCTACAATCCTTCCTATTCCCCTTTGGCAACAGCAGGCAGGCCCATGAATGCTTACTCTGTCTGGATCTCTCTAACAGTTATATTTGCCCATAATCTGGGAGGTAATCAGGTAATCATCCTTCAAGCCTCCCAAGAGTTTGCACACACACACACACACACACACACACACACACACACACACACACGGCATGGATCCCCACGTTTCCAGGATCCTGTGAAGGTCCACAGTCTTTCCCTCATCATTGTAGCGAGTGCATCTGGAACACCAGGGCACTCATGAAACCGAACAAACCCAGTACAAATGACAAGCAATAGTTTTGAATCTGGCACAGCCCTTAATTGCTGCAGCCAGAGGCCAGTAAATGAAATTGGCTCATACATCTGAGAGCTCTAGAGACTTTTTGGCATGCTGTGTTCCACCAGGGAGATACACCTTTGGGGCAGTGGGCGTCTATTAGACACTGTCCCCGCTCTTCTCTCCCAAACCAACACAGCTGCTTGGATGAAGACTGTTTGCCATACTAAGATATATATATACACACCCTGGCGTTCGGCCTGATTCCTTCCGGGAAGTCCATCTGTTTATCCAGTTCCAAATCCCAGGAGGCAGTCACCAAAAAGTAAATAGTGAGAAGGGACAGGACTTTTTTTCTTTCTTTCTTGATAAACATGTTCCAATGAACAAAACAGATTTGCAAATACATTCCATCTAGTAAATCTTACACTCACAGCTGTGTGAGAAGCAATTGAGGAAAGCCATGTCGAGCAGGAGGAACTCAGGACTTGATTAGGAGAATTTAAAAGTTCAGCACTGCACAAGATAGGGACACTAAAATTCTCCCTCTCCCTCTCCCTTTTCTTGGGGGGGGGGAATGCTTTCTTGTCCTTATGATTATGCAACAGGACTGATCCCCTCTTTGCTAGTTTAAAGATCTCATTAGAGAGATAGGCTTTGCAATTGAAGTCGCTTATATTCACAGCCAGAGATCTACCTGTGGAAAGCCTATCACTGGTCCTAGGTTTGAGATAAAGGGGTGGGGGGTAGAAGCTGGCATGACTCTGAGTGTATATAACTGTAGCCTTGGGGGAAGCAGAGACTGGCAGGCAGATCCCTGGAGTTCCTGGCCAACTAGTCACCAAGGTGAACTTCAGGCCCAGTGAGAGACCTTCTCTCAAAAAATTAAAAAGATATAGTGACCAAGGAAAGATACCAAAAGTCTAACCCTACCCTCCACATGCATGTAAGCAAACCAACCAACCCATACTAAAAGTATAAACACTGCACACACACACACACACACACACACACATCCAAAAGGTAGAGAGCAATAGAGGGAGACACTAGATACTAGTGGTCAACCTCCGTGTCCATATGCAGGCATCCAACACACACACGCACACACAAAACACTCCACAAAAATAATTAAACTTAAAGCTGGACGTGGTGGCCCAGTTCTTTAATCCTAGCACTTGGGAAACAGAAGCAGGCATCTTTGTGAATTTGAGGCTAGCCTGATCTACATAAAAAATTCTAGGACAAGCCGGGCTGTGGTGGCGCACGCCTTTATATCCCAGCACTTGGAGGCAGAGGCAGGCGATTTCTGAGTTCAAGGCCAGCCTGGTCTACAGAGTGAGTTCCAGGATAGCCCTGCTACACAGAGAAACCCTGTCTCAAAAAACAAAAAACAAAACAAAACAAAAAAATTCTAGGACAGCCAGAGCTACATAGAGGGACCCTGTCTTCCTGTCTCAAGCAAAACAATATTAAAAAATTAAATGTAAAAAAATAAAAAGTCCTTTAATCTCAGTACTCAGGAGGCAGAGGCAGGCAGATCTCAGTAAGTTTTAGGTCAGCCTGGTCTACAGAGTGAGTTCCAAGACAGCTAAAGCTACACAGAGAAATTCTGTATCAAAATGAAAGAAAGAAAAGAATGGTAGGAAGGAAGGAAGGAAGGAAGGAAGGAAGGAAGGAAGGAAGGAAGGAAGGAAGGAAGGACAAAGAAAGAAAAAAAAGAAAAGACAAAGTCCAATGCTGCAGATGGAAAGAAGTGATGAGGAGGTAGAAACGGTCACTGCTTTGACTTGATCATTGCACACTGTATATGTACACTGAACCGTCACACTGTGTCCATAAGTACACAACGAAAAAGAAAAACAGAAGACGCTGGTGTGGTGGAGCATACATGTAATCCCTCCTCCACTCAGGAGCCCAGAGTAGGAGGATCACAGGTTCAAGGGCAGCCTGGACTACACAGTGAATTCTTGTCTCTAAATAAAATCAATACAACAAATGAGGATCTTTTGTACACCCTCCTCTCTGGCAGGCATGTTCTGAGCCCTCTTCCTTTCCCTTGCTCCTGTTCTCAGCCACTCGTGCTGCCATGCCTCTCTGGGGTTAAACAATGGGGAGCAGTCCATCTGGCCTGTCTCTGTTTCACATCTCTCCATTTGCCTAAGAAAATGAGGAACTGAGCTCAGATCAAGAAATTGGATTCCAAGGATCAGGAACAAGCACAAGAAAGTGACCTTGTGCCTCAGAGGCGGCTGGATGTTTGTGTGTCTCTGTTCAATGTCGAATTGGCTCACTGAACCATTCAGAAGTTGTTTTTTAAAAATGTCCTCCTCACTCCTCGTTTTCGGGTCAGATGCTTTGGATAATCCAGTGGAATTCTCTCTGCTTCGCTGCTGGCCGCTGCCAGACACAGAGTGCTAAATCCTGTCAGTCGGAGACTTCAAATGCTGATGTGTGAAACAGTGCTGCGAACTGGCGAGTTGGCGCCCAAAGCTCATTCAGGCTGACTGCTTTGCCAATTAACCATGGCAGTGGAAGGTGACAGCACAGAGGAGACGTGTGCTTGCACTGCCACGCCGTCTCTTTACTGTGGGAACAGGGTACCTGGTCATGTCCCCATCCTTCCCCATGGCAGTAGGCCACACTAGTCATGGGTAAGCTTCAATTCTGTTTCTCTCAATATTGTTTCTTTCCCAAACCTGATAGAGCAATTTTTTTTTAACAGCTTGCAACACACCAGGGACAGAACTAGCATTAATGTGCAGAATGGAAAAGCAGAGAGCAAAACACTCCTGTGGCTAGTTCCTAGCCCTCTGTTTTACACGCATCCCACTCCACCCCACCCCAACTTCTTTTCACAGAAATCCACCTGCCTCAGCCTCCTGAGTGCTGGGATTAAAGGTGTACACCACATCTGGTATACCCTTGATCTCTTGATTCCACTACCTGTGCCTCCAAGGTGCTGGAAGTACACATGTGTGCCACTGCACTGGACTAAAATTCCCATTACCCCAACCACAATGTGTGGCTGCCTCCTCTTCTGGCTCAGTGACATCTCCTCCAACAGGTTAGCCTCCACTCCTCTGCTTTATGTGCACCTACGTGCTTCTACTATATGCTGCACCTCTCTTTACATCTCATTACACTACCACTTCCTACAAGTATTTTGTCTTTGCTATCTGTATCCCACACACTAGAATAGAAGTACTCTGAAAATGGGAATTTTAGTCCAGTGAGGTGGCACACACGTGTACTTCCAGCACCTTGGAGGCACAGGTAGTGGAATCAAGAGATCAAGGGTATGCCAGATGTGGTGCACACCTTTAATCCCGGCACTTAGGAGGCTGAGGCAAGTGGATTTCTGTGAGTTTGAGGTCAACCTGGTTTATGTAGTAAATTCCAGGGCAGCTAGGACCACAGAATGAGCTCCTGTCTCAGGAGAGAGAGAGAGAGAGAGAGAGAGAGAGAGAGAGTAGTTGTCAAGGGCAGCATAGGAATTATAGGGCCATCCTGTATTACCCAAGACCCTTTCTCAGAAAAGAGGTAGGGAGGAAGCTGGGCACGATCATGCATGCCTTTAATCCCAGCAATCAGAAGGCAGAGGCAGGAGGATCTCAGTGAGTTTGGGGAAATAGTAATGCATAAGACAGACCAAATCTCCCTAGCTTTTGTTTGTTTGTTTGTTTGTTTTGTCTTGTTTGTTTTGTTTATGTTTTGAGACAGGGTCTCTCTGTGTTGCCCTGGCTCTCCTGGAACTCACTCTGTAGACCAGGCTGTCCTTAAACTCACTGAAATCCTGCTGCCTCTGCCCCTCCCCAGTGTTGGGATTAAAGGCCTGTGTCTCTATCCCCCCAAAGTGGTAATTGTTACTATCAGGAAATGGGAAGGGTAAACAGACACATTGTTTAAGGAATAAAATGAAATACAGTGTTTCTTATATGGATTTTAATAATTCCTTTTAATTACAAATTGAATGTATTGGGCCGGGATCTGCATAAATTAAGTCACTTTTCATTTCTTCTAACTCAGACCAAACTGCTCCCTGTCGAGCAGGTTAAGTCAGGGTTACATAGAGCAAGTGCTACAGACTTCCTTGCCAAGCTGGCATAATTGAGGCCACGAAGGGTGCCCACTTCCAGATTTCCACTGGACAGTGCCCGGCTTTGCCTTCTCCAGGGAAGGAGCCAGAAGAAACTGGCACAATTTAGAGCAGCTTCAAGCCCAGCCTGAGTGTCTCCATCAAGCCTTATTAGGTTCCAGCCAGTCCCCAGTTTCCTAAGAAACTACATTGCTGTTCATAGGTTGGGAGCCCTGCAGTTCCTTCTGTAGTGAAGGCCATGGAGGATTTGTGGCATATACCTTATCGCTGTTCACTGTGAGGCAGACCAAGGGAACTTCCTGTTAGCCTGGAAGACATGGAGCTGGTCTCTTTAGAAGTCCTTCCACAAAGAAGTCTTCTCAGAAGTTATCCCTTTGTCCTGATAGAGCATGATCTGTGAGATATTAAAGATTAAAGAGCCCCCATAAGGGAAGGGGATCATTTTGCTGGAATATCTTAATTTGCCCCCTCCGTGCAAGTCCATTCACGTTGCTAGGCTGGCTGGCATACTCCTTGGCAGTTTGTACATTGTATTATCATGACTTTGTGGTCTTGTTGATATTAGGACGGGTTTCAACAACCATAGGGGATACTTCCATGCTCCACTGCTTCTCCTCTTGCTGACTAACAATGCTTCTGTTGGTTTCAGCTTTTAGCCACGCCCACCCAGTCCACACCCTGTGCTCCCTTGTCTTTTATTGCTGCAGTGTTGACTTTGCATGCTGCTGTTAGTTCAGTTTTCTGAGCACCTGCAGAGAATTAACCATCTCTCTCTGCTGCTGGGGAGCACCCAGGCCTTTGATCTGTTTGATTTCTGTACTTCTGGAAATGTTGAAGGACTCTAACTCCACCAAAGTACACAAAGGTGCTATAATAATCCCTGCAGCCTGACCTTATAGACTAGCTCTGCTTAGAGACCAAATGCTGTTCACGTAAATACATGTTGAGAGAATGCTTGTTACCTATTTTCTGTGTTCCAAATACTGTTCTAAGCTCTTACTGTAAATATCTCATTTAATCTTTGCCAAAGGCCATCCAGAAACTGGCCCTATTTATTTCTATACCTTTATCTCTTATTCTTTTCATCCAAAGAGTTTGCCTATTTGTTCCTAAGCGCTTAAAAAACAGTGTCTTTTACATAGTAGATGCTTTATGATATCTATTAAATTAATGAACCTTGATATTTTAAATACCAGTGAGATGGAAGTGGGGATTTAACCTAGTTGTAGAGCAGTTGCCTAGCATGTATGAGTCCCTGGGTTAAACTATCAGTATGGTATGTATTCAGACACACACACACACACACACACACGGGAGGGGGTGAACAATCTGTGAAGTAGTTGCTTTTATTGTCTCATTTTTTAAATTGCTTAGATTTACTTATTTTTATATGGATGGGTATCATTCTGGGTGTTAAATAAATCCTCTAGGATTGGAGTTACATGAGCCACCATGTGGGTGCCAAGGAGACAGGGTCTGTCTACATAGATACTTATCTGCTGTCACTTCTCCAGGTTCAGGATGCAGATGCACCAGGAAGCATGCTCTGGGCTGCCTAGGAGTAGACTCCATTGCCTTCAGGATTTGACATCTACACAGAGACAACAGAGACAGAAGTCACTGTATATTGCCTGCTTTGTACTAGTCCTTGTGGTGTAGAGAAGCCAAAAGTTGGCATCCATACCCTCAAGACTTGGTCTAATAGAATCTTAGAGCCTTCCCTGACTTCTTCCATACTATGTATATCATTTGCAAAAACCTTGTGTTATGTAGGCTTTAGTTTCTCCACCAACAAAATGAAGGTAGCAATCAACTGGGCTTGAGAGCAGAAGTCCAGACCTGTGATGTTTTCATTTCCCAGGCTCTTTGAAATCATAAAGTCACAAAGCATAGAAACTTCTAGTGCTGAGAACAGTATTGTAGTGATGACAGGACATGTAGACAGATTAGTCAGTGCTTCAGCCAGACACAAATAACAGAATACTTAAAAGTATGTGCTTTAGACTAAGGCAACCCCAGTTCAAAGCCTGCTGTATTGTTTGCCAGCTCTGCCACCCTGCAGATTACATCACCTTCTTATAGCTGCAAGTTACATGAGGACGAGAATACTTACCTTACAAACTTACAAACTGCTGCAATAAGGCGATGAGAAGAACCTTACACAGCACTACAAGGGAGCATGGAGACAGACCATAGCACCTTGAAGCATTGTAGTGCTAAGTAAGGGCCTCAGAGACATGAGAGCTCCAAGCTAGCCTGAGATGGCCTCATCTTTAACTCAATTAGATGAATTAGATCTGTGTTGTAAACTCATCTGTTGAGAGACTTCGTGCATGGGGTTCAAAATCAAAGACTTGTAGTACCTTACAGCAGGCACCTTGAGAAGTGTGGTATCATCTCCTCTTCACCTTTAGCTGACTGTGACTATACAGGAAAGCTAACTAGAATAGCAGGGCTTCTTTTTTTAACCCAGGACCCAGACCCAGACCCAGACTCCCAGAAATCAGGGCACAGAAGCGGAAGAGCAGAGCTGGTCTGCCACATGTAAGGCAGGGCGAGTGGATGAGCGGATGTTCCTCACTGTTCATGCCTTTGCTTATCCATTAACTTTTATTTATTTTGTGATGTTAGGCCAGGGCTCCATGCATGCAAGGCAGGTGTCTACCAGCTCAGCTATATCTTCAGCCCCACCCTCTTTTTTTCCATTTTTGTTTTATTTTGTTTTGCTTTGCTTTTTTGAGTTGGTCTCAGGTAGACCAGGCTGCCCTTGAACTAACTATATGTCTAAGATGATCTTGAACTCTTGATCATCCTGCCTCCACTTCCCAAGAGCTAGGGTTGCAGGCATGTATCAGAAACCCAGCTTTAATTTTTAAATGAGTTATACATGAACCAGACAAAACCTCAAAAAGACAGGGTGTAAAATCGTACATACTTTAAAGTGGACTTAATAGGACTAGATAAATGTCTTAGTGGTCAAAAGCCACACATACTCCCAAAGCACCCAGGGTTCGATTCTCAGCACTCACAAAGTAGCTGTTAACTCCAGTTTTCAGAGAATTTGATGCCTTCTTGTGGCTGGCCTCCAAGGGCATTATGCACACATGGTGCACAAACATCTTGTAGGTTATAGGCAAAACACCCATACACATAAAATAATTCTAGGGGCTGGAGAGATAGCTCAGTGGTTAAGAGCACTTACCACTCTTGCAGAAGACCCAGGCTCAGTTCCCAGAACACATATAATTCATAACTCTCTGTAAGTCCAGTTTCAGAGGACCTAAGACACCCTCTTCTGACCTCCACAGCCATCAGGCACACACCTGTATGTATGTATGTATGTATGTACATACACATGTATATATACATACACAGAGAGATAAAGTGAGAGAATAAATCTAAATGTTTTAGTAAAATAATTATATTTTTAATTAAAAAGTGTATTACACTTAGTCTGATAATTTCTGACATGATAGAAGAAGAGACTAAGGTGCAGAGCAAGTAGCTAATTAGAAGCCCTTCACCAGTGGGGAAGCCAAGAACCTGACCCAAAACTCAGTGAGGAAACAAGACTTTTGGTTTATAATATATTTCATCAAACAAATAATTGAGTGGGCTCATCCTTTGATACCATTAGGGTATTTTTTTCATCTTTTTTTCTTTTTTGTGTGCCTGCCAGACCCAGTGAGAGATAAAGATCAAGGCTCAGAAAGCCTGTTGGCTCAGGTCCTAAGATGGGAGCACCGTGATTCTGCTCATATTTTATTAAAATAAAGCAAGTGGTTCCCTCTCGTTATATGTGAAGGATCATTTACTAGGAAAACTACATTTCAAAACAAAGTTGAAGGCCTTTAGACTGGAACTGCTGACTTCAGTTTCATTCCCATCCTGACCCAAAGACAGGCACTCTTCCCTGACGTAGCTGCCTCTGCTCTTAGCCACACACATATTACAGGAGAGACATGGCATGTGCCCACAAAAGACAGGAGACTGCTGGAAATACAAAGGTAGACTCAGAATCTGAGGAGATGTGTGTTTCCCATATCCAGCCCTCTTCCTACTTCCTGCTGTTTCTGACTCTAAGTCTAGTTTTCAGGAATGGGTAGCCATAAACCCATTATTGTACATGGAGGTTAGTAGATTCTGATGGAAAGCAGGCGTTGCTCTTTATAAGTACACCTACCAGCTGGCAACAACCTTCCTACTTACAGCTCCCGTGGAGAACCCAGGTTGTTGCTTTTTAGTCTGTCTTGGTTCAGCTGCCTCAGTGAGTAATCCCACTAGCCACTACTTCTGTTTATATTTATTTACAAAAGGAGAATGCATTTTAAGCAAATCAAATGCATAATTTGGCTCACATCTTGTTTATTCTATGGCTGCCTTCAACAGTGGAAGGCTCAGGAAAATAACTTATTTAGATTTTGTTCTCTGCAGCTTTCTTAAATTCTCATCAGACAGTTTTGCTGATAAAAAGTTCATTCTGAAGCACTCTGACAGAAGAGACAGATCTCTGTGAGTTCAAGGCCAATCTGATCTACATAGTGAATTCTAGAACAGCCAGGTCTACATAGTGAAACCCTGTCTCAAAAATACCAAAAAAGAAAGATCATTCTTCCAGCTTGATTTTAAACTGGAAAGGAAAAAGTAGTTAAAAATCCATGTGTGTCTGAGCTAGAAAGATGACTCAGTAGTTAAAGAGCACTGGCTGCTCTTCCAGGGAACCTAGGTTCAATTCCCAGCACCCACATGGTAGCTCACAACTGTCTGTAACTCCAGTTCCAGGAGATCTGACACCCTCACACAAACATACATGCAGGCAAAACACCAATTCATATAAGATAAATAAGTCACTTTTAAAAATATATTTGTGCATATATTGATATACCAGTGTATAGTCCTATTAAAATTGCAGACACAAGTTTATAATGGCTTTTAAATGTTTATTTTAATTTTATTTTTTGTTTTATTTTTTCAAGTTAGAGTTTTTCTGTATAGTCTTGGCTGTCTTGGAACTCACTGTGTAGACCAGGCTGGCCTCATATTCAGAGATCTGCCTGCCTCTGCCTTGCAGGTGCTGAGATCAAAGGCATTTGTCACCGCTCAGCTTAAAATGTTTATTATTATTCCATCTCCATTTTCTTATTGGCAATCGAAGGGAGATGGCTTAGGTCAAAGATGGCAGAAAGATGGAACAGTCTGTGGTAAATGTAAACACGAACAACAAAAGTAGCATTTAAGGAGTATCTACCAGTTCCCTCATGTGTTAGGCTATTTTTCATCAAAGAAAGAGAGGGGGGGGGAGAAAGAAAGAGAGAGAGAGAAAGGAAAAAAGAAAGAGAGAGAGAGAGAAAGGAAAAAAGAAAGAAAGAGAGAGAGAGAGAAAGGAAAAAAGAAAGAGAGAGAGAGAGAGAGAGTTCCCAAGGACCTAGGCAGAAGCTGAAGGGTGTGGGAGAGAAAACAGGCTGTGGAGGGAAGAGGCTGCTCTCAGGTGGAGTGTTCAGCTTCACCCTGGCACCACCCCTTACTTGGAGATTTTGTCCCTTGCTATTATTGCTTGTCTATAAAATGGGGTATGGGTGGGGGTGGAACTGAAGCTTGGTGGTAGAGTATTTGCCGAGCACGTGCAAGGCTGTGTGTTAGAGCCCTAGAACTAGTACCATGATCCACAAGGTTGTTGGGTTTTTTCCTGAAAATTTCATGCACAAATACAATGTATCTTAGTCATGTTCATCTTCCACTCCCTCTGTCCCTCCAGCTCCCACCACACCCCTCCAACATGCCTTCCATCTCTTTCCAACTTCATGTCTTTTCCCCCCATGACCCACCAAGTCCAATTAGTGTCACCCACATGCACATGTGTGTGGAGTCATCACTGATGCATGGGCATTCTACCCATGGCTGCACTCCTCCCCTAAGAAAAGTGATTCCCTTCCCCAGCAGCCAACAACTGCCAATAGCCCTTCTATTAGGGGTGGGATATCAGAGGCCTTGCCAGGAACCATGCTGGAATGTTTAACTCTCTTGATCTTGTGGAGAACTCCACAAAGGTCTTCATGGGGTGGATCAAAAGTGATGCTGCCTGTAGAAATGGGGCGTAATTATTCAGTCTCTGTAGTGATGAGCCATCAGCACTCGTGAATGGCATGACAGAGGACTGGCAATGCTTTAGCTATCATGGAAAATGGTGTGCACCTGCCTCAGGCAGGAAGCCTGTAACTCATCAGTAAAGAAGGAAGGCTTGGGGCCGGGCGGTGGTGGCGCACGCCTTTAATCCCAGCACTTGGGAGGCAGAGGCAGGCGAATTTCTGAGTTCGAGGCCAGCCTGGTCTACCGAGCGAGTTCCAGGACAGCCCGGACTACACAGAGAAACCCTGTCTCGAAAAAAACAAAAACAAAAAACAAAAACAAAAAAAAAAAAAAAAAAGAAGGAAGGCTTGATAAAATAGCCATGAGATAAGCAGTGCAGTTGGTTCTGCCCCCACAGGCTCGAGCTGAAGAAGGTCAATGACCTGTGCCTTTTGGGAGGCAACGCCATCCCACCTGTCTTAGTTAATGGGTCCATTACTGTGAACAGGCACCATGACCAAAGAATCAATCTCTCTCTCTCTCTTTCTCTCTCTCTCTCTCTTTGGCTTTTTTAAAATTTTGTTTATTTATTTAATTTATGAGTGTTCTGCTTCATACATATACGCAGACCAGAAGAAGGCATCAGGTCCCTTTAATGATGGTTGTGAGCCACCATATGGATGCTGGGAATTGAACTCAGGACCTCCGGAAGAGCAGTCAGTGCTCTTAATCGCTGAGCCATCTCACCAGCCCCCAAAGCAACTCTTATAGAGGACAGCATTTAACAGGAGCTGGCTTACAGGTCAGAGGTTCAGTCTACTATCGTCATGACAGGCAGCATCCAGGCAGGCTTGGTGCTGGAGGAACTGAGAGTTCTACATCTGGTTCCAAAGGAAAACAAGAGAAGACTGTCTCCCACATGGCTAGGATGAGGGTATCAAAATCCACCCCCATAGTGACGTACTTCCTCTAACAAGGCCACAACAAAGCCATACCTTCTAATAATGCCACTTCCTGGGCCAAGCATATTCAAACCACCACATTACCTGTGTGCTCCAAAGCAAGGAAGTATTAACCAGAGCAGATTCGGTTTTGGGTTGGTTTTTTTTTTTTTTTTTTTTTTTTTTTTTTTTTAAGATTTATTTATTTATTTTATGTATATGAGTACACTGTTGTTGTCCTCAGACACACCAGAAGAGGGTATTGAATACCATGAGAGATGGTTGTGAACCACCATGTGGTTGCTGGGAATTGAACTCAAGACCTCTGGAAGAGCAGTCAGTGCTCTTAACCACTGAGCCATCTCTCCAGCCCTTAGTGTTCTCTCTTTAATCATCTTTTAATCCTCTCAACAACTCTCCATGATCAGTGCTAGAATTGCCATATTCATGCTACGGATGTCATTAATACTGCAGCTGTGGGCTGGAGAAATGGCTCCATGGTTAAGGGCAACCATTGCTCTTGCAGAGGTCCTGAGTTCAATTCCAAGCACACAAACTTTCTCTTTCTGGTCTGTCTGTGTGCTACACTCATGTACAAACTCACACTTAGATACACACATAACTTAAAAATTAAAAAATGAAAATAAATTTTTAAAAGGGGGGCTGGAGAAATGGCTCACTGGTTAAGAGCACTGACTGCTCTTCCAGAGGTCTTGAGTTCAATTCCCGGCACCCACACAGTGGCTCAAAACAATCTGTCATGAAATCTGATGTCCTCTTCTAGTGTGTCTGAAGACAATAGTGTATTCATATATTAATTAATTAATTAATTAAAAAATTTAAAAATGGTGCAGTCAGAGTCATTATTCACAGTCATTTCTAAATTGGCTTGCTCAGGGTCACTTAGCTAGTTAGTGAACAGCCATGGTTTGAACTTAAGCTGGCTGACTCAGGAGCCATCACATTCAGTCAGACCCACTCAGAAGTTATGGACAGTAGTGTTTATCCTGCCTTTAGTAAAACCCTGGAGATTTTGGTTTGGTGGTTTAATTTCTTTGAAACAATGTCTCATTATATAGTCCAGGCTAGCCTTGAACCTGTGACTCTTCAGCCTTAGCCTCCCAGTGCTGGGATTACATTATACCACCATGCTGAGTTTTAAATTTTATTTATATTATTTTATTTGTGTGTGTGTGTGTGTGTGTGTCTGTGCTTACATGAGTTCATGTGTACCATGTGTGTACAAATATGCATAGAGGCCAGAAGGAGGTATTGAATTCCCCTAGAATTGGAGTTAGAACAGGTTGTAAGTCATCATATGGGTGTTGGGAGCTGAATCCAGGTTCTCTGTAGGCTAAGTCCTCTTAATCACTGAACCATCTCTCCATTCCCCAAGCTGCGTTTTCCCATTTCCATTACCTTTTGCCTGAGTGAGGGCTGTTGAAGAGAAAGTTGAGTCAGAAAGGTTTTATTTCATCTATAATTGCCTTGGTCAATATTCTATTGCTGTGAAAAGACACCATAACCATAGCAACTCTTATAAAGGAAAACATTTCATTGGGAACTGACTTACATTCAGAGGTTTAGTTCATCATGGCAGGAAGCATGAGGCACACAGGCAGATGTGGTGCTGGAGAGGAGCTGAGAGTGCCATGTCTGGGTCCACAGGCAGCAGGAGAGAGACACTGGGCTGGCTTGAACATCTGAAACCCCAAAGCCCACCCAGTGGCTCACTCCTCCAAGAAGCCTAGTCCTGTCAGATAGCGCCCTAATGACCAAGCATTCAAGTATATAAGCCTACTGGGCCATTCTTATTCAAACCACAAGAATGATAGATATTAAAGTTCCATGTAAGAGTTCTATTTTTGGCCCGGCGGTGGTGGCGCACGCCTTTAATCCCAGCACTTGGAGGCAGAGGCAGGCAGATTTCTGAGTTCGAGGCCAGCATGGTCTACAGAGTGAGTTCCAGGACAGCCAGGGCTATACAGAGAAACCATGTCTCGAAAAACCAAAAAAAAAAAAAAAAAAGAGTTCTATTTTTAAGTGTATCCTTTAAATATTTTTTTACTTTCATATTTGACATCTTCTCCATTTTATGGGTGGAAACTGAGGCCTAGTAGAGTTGTATCCTGTAATCAGTTCTTCACGGAACTCAAACCAGGGCATTACCTTCGTAGCATGATGTGTCTCTGAAACAGACTAGACTTTTTCTTTTCTAAAATAAGCTGGATCCCTTCATTCTGACTGTAAAGCCCCATATAAAAAATTTTTTACACTTCCTCCTTTTCAAAGGCTGAGTGAGTAGTTTCAGCTATGTAAGCTGTCAAGGACAGGAGGGGTGTCCTCTCATCTCAGTCACCATGAGGAAAGGCTCAAGTTCGTTCTCCACGTTAGTTCTTGGCCTGTTGAACCATTTCTGTTTACTTGAGAGCAGCAGTGGGTTTTAGTACTCAGAGGCACTTGCTCGGCTTGACTCTTCCATCTTGGTTTTATGATATCTGTTTGAAAGGGAAACCACTGTCCCATTTAGAAGTAAAGCAAGGTGGCCAGGCAGTGGTGGCACATCCTTTAATCCCTGCACTTGGAAGGCAATCTCTGTGACTTTGGGGCCAGCCTGGTCTACAAAGTGAGTTCCAGGACAGCCAGGGCTACACAGAAAAACCTTGTCTTGAATAAACAAACAAACCCAATATCCTTCCTTAGTTCACCCAACCTCAACAGTCCTATCTGAGGGCCAGAAGACAGAGCCATACCCCAAGGGCTTGACTCAGTGTAGGGGTCTTATGTGTCAGATCAGGCCTCTGTTTCAAACCCCTAATGGTGGGTAGGGATGGTCATGGTTAGCCCACGGGCCTGACCAAACCAACAGTATATGTATATATAATCTTCTATTGAAAATACCCACATTTCTTTACATTTGTATCTGATACCACAGTTCCTGGGCAGTTCTTGTTCATCTTAAACATTGTCACAAGATCATTGCTTGTCTGATTTAATAGTTTTTTTAGAATCCCACTGGCCAAACAGAAATAGGCAAGATACATTTCTCAATTGGTACTGGGCTTGGTCATAATAAAATATAAAAATAAGGAGTTTGGCTTCTTGATCCTCTTTGAACACACTAAATAGAGCTCTGGAGAGTGGTGATGTGGCAGAGGACAGAGTTTATAATGGCTCAAGCATATACCCCACAAGTGCTATTGGAAGCCACTGCATCTCATTCCTTTTGTGGGGTCATCTCCCTTTCAGTAAATTAATTATAATTTCCCTCTATTTATAATATAAAACAAATGCTGCCAAAGAAGATAACATTTAGGAACACAGACTGTTCTTCTGGGCTTTGCTTGACAGCTCCATGGCCCTTAGGATGCTGGCAGCTTTCCGTGATTGTGGTACCAAGTGTTCCAAGGAAAGGGAAGCTGTCAGATGTCTTGCTCCCCACCCCACCCCCATTCTCCCTCAGGTCCCTTTCCCTCCACAGAATAGCACTGAGAAGTATTTACTCAGCTGCGGCCTGGTAAAAAACCTCCATACCCTAGGGATGGGAAGGGGTGGTGTGGTCATGCCCGAACTATCCATGGCCTTCCGAGCACCTCTTGGCAGAGCATGCTGGCCGAGGGTGAGTGTCATTTAGAGTGAGCCTTCAGAGCTCCTGCAAAAAAACACACATAAAAACAATTGGAACTGAAAATTGAAGAGTCCACTCATGGTCTGTGGTGTTCTCTGGCCTCTGTGGCAGTTTCTATTGAAATCATGCAGCTAACCAGCTAGAGGTCATCCAACTCTCTGGGTTTCCCGTGGCTTTGCAATGTTTCATTATCTCTACCCCTGATCTAGCACCAGCTCATACAGCTGACACACAGACAAGTCCCACAGATGAGCTCAGACTAAACCCTATTGTACTGTATCCCCACACTTGGAGGGCTAAAAGTCCTCGATTTAGGGCAGGATCACTGAGTGAGACAGATGTGTGCCCCAAGTCCTTCTGTCTGGTACCATTCTGCTGCTCTGTGGTGATGTCTCTCTGGCTCTGACACGGACACCATTTCCCAGGCCTCTGAGTCTACAGCCACATACACCACAGTTCTTGTGAGAAAATGTTGTGGATACACATGGTAGTCTGCAAAGAGGATGGAGAAATGACTAAGCTGCCTCCTCAGAGCTTCAGAGGCAGGAATGTCCACAGCAAAAAGGCAGGCCAGAAAAAAATAATATTTAAATAATATTTTTAAAAATTTAATAATATTTTTAAAAAATAATAATAAAATAAAGCTTTCCTTCTTTTCCTACAAATGTGGCCAAGTTAGCTCTTGAGTACATTAAGATTGAGTGTCAATCATTTCTGACTAAATTGATTTTCTTGTCTAAAATAACCTTGTCCATCAATCTCTAGGATTAGAACAGAACCAACCAACAAGAATACTTTGAGTCTGGGTGCTGCTCACCTTGAGCTAGTGCTCACACTGAATTGTGCTTATGGTGAAATACATTTCTATGAGGCAACCTCTCAGATTCCTTTGGTTTTCATGGTGAAAGTGGCCATTCATTCCTGTACAGAAGCATTCAAGCTGACTGAACTGAGCCCTTGTGAGAAGATTCTGGGACCCGACCAGCTCTGCATAGCGGCCACACTAGCCATGGTTTATTATGCTTACTAACAGTTGTAATGTCTACCAAATAGGATGCTTACCATTGTCAGTTCTTTGCAGCTTCTGGATTCTCTCAAATAGCCATTTCCAGAATAGTTCTTACGACTAGAGATCCTCCTTCTCTGAATTCACACATCATCTTAATTTCATCTCTTTTTTTTTTTTTTTTTTTTTAAAGATTTATTTAGTTATTTTATGTATATAAGTACACTGTAGCTGTCTTCAGACAGACCAGAAGAGGGCAACAGACCCCATTACAGATGGTTGTGAGCCACCATGGGAATTGAACTCAGGACCTCTGGAAGAGCAGTCAGTGCTCTTTTTTTTTTTTTTTTTTTTTTTGGTTTTTCGAGACAGGGTTTCTCTGTGTAGCTCGGGCTGTCCTGGAACTCACTCTGTAGACCAGGCTGGCCTCGAACTCAGAAATCCGCCTGTCTCTGCCTCCCAAGTGCTGGGATTAAAGGCGTGCGCCACCACCGCCCGGCGAGCAGTCAGTGCTCTTAACCACTGAGCCAACTCTCTAGCCCAATTTCATCTCTTTTGCTGTGATAAAAAATACTCTGAAAGGAAGGCTGGAGAGATGACTCAGTGGATAAGAGCACTGGTTAGTTACTCTTCTAGAGGATCCAGGTTCAATTCCCAGCACCCTCGTGGCAGCTCACAACTGTCTGTAACTCCAGTTCCAGAAGACCTGACACCCTCACACAGATATAAATTCAGGCAAAGTACCAAACGCACATGAAATATAAAAATAAACAAATAAATACTCTGAAAAAGGAACTTAAAGGATAAAAGGTCATTTGGGCTCACAGTCTGGGATGAATTCAGTGCAACATGATGAAGCAGGTGTGGAGCAGGAGCAGGAGTCTGAGAAAGAACAGGAATTGGAACCAGGCTATGAAACTTCAAAGCCTGCCCCCAGTGACATATCCCCTTCAGCACGGTTCTGCCTCCTACAGGTTCCATAACCTTTCCAAACAATGCTACCAGCTGGAGACAATGTATCCAAACACATGAATCTATAGGGAACACACTCAGACCACAACACACAATGACCATAACTTTGTCCTTGTGAGCTTTGACGTAGGGTCACTATGTGATACATGGTTTAATTCATCCATTTCTTCCACACATACTCACTGTGCTAATGTTAAAATTTAGCTGGGTGTTGTCATTAAGTCTACATTTCAGGACTTCAAGTTTGTTTGTTTGTTTGTTTGTTTGTTTGTTTGTTTTTTAAGATGTATTTATTTAGTATGTATACAATGTTCTCCCTGCATGTATGTTTGCATGCCAGAAGAGGGCACCAGATCTCATTATAGATGGTTGTGAACTACTATGTAGTTGTTGGGAATTGAACTCAGGATCTCTGGAAGAGCAGCCAGTGTTCTTAACAACCTCTAAGCCATCTCTCCAGCCCCCTCAAGTGTGTTTTTTTTTTATTTTCTGTTTATTTTTTTTTTGATGGGGGGCAGGGGACAGAGTCTGTCAATGAAACTCTGGCTTCCCTGAAACTCACCGTGTAGACCAGGCAGGCCTTGAACTCACAGAGATCCCTCTGACTCCCAAGTGCTGGGATTAAAGGTGTGTACCACCACACCTGGCCTAGAACTTCAAGTTTAAATTAATTGATTTTAAAACAATAGTACAGTTTTAAACAGATCAGTTACTTTGCTGGTTTTTCAGATAAAGGCTATATATATATATTTTTTTTTTTCTCTTGTGTCTTTTTTTGTGTTGTGTAAGCAATTCCATCAGGTAGGTACTGTGCTATGCACACTTTTAAACAAGGAAGCCAAAGTGCAGAGAAGTTGTATAATTTGTCTGCTGCTAAGCTGTCTAATTTGTTCTGACGCTAGGTCATCTGATTTCAGAATCTGAGCTCTTCACCAACACAGCTGCCCTGCCTGACAAGCCACCCAGCCCTGTTGAATTGGCCCACCTGAAGGGAGTCTGTATTTTAACTTAGTCTGTCATTCACCTGGCATGAATAATCCTATCATCAAAAGTTAAGTCTCCATAAGCCAGCTGGATCCCACCTGCTAGGGTGGAACTCTTATGGCCTTTGGAGCCAGGATAGGTTTCTGTATAAAGAGCAGTTTTGTAAACCAGCTGTTTCTTTGAGAAAATAATTGACCTACCAGAGAAGAGTTTCTTTATTTCTGAAATAGTCATGCAAACACTAACACTCATGATGAGCCAGACATGGGTCTGTACACTTAACATTCACTGACAACTCTACAACGCTCATGCAAACACTTTATGCACGGAAACTGAGACATGGAGTTATCAGTTAAGTATCTTAAAGTCAATGACAAAGCTAAAACTTAGTCCTGAGCAGCCTCTGGAGATGGTAGGATTTAGGTGGCAAGTCTCTTTGGTCCTGGGCCGGGTACCTGGTTGGTAAGACCTATAAGACTGTGTAACTCTGACCACCCACACAAAAGAGAAACACCAATTTGTGGAGAGGGCTCTGATTTCAATCTTATACAAAAGTCTCTGCCTTTGAACTTTGAGGACCTGCTGGCTGAGCTCTGCTAATTGTGGGGGATTCCTTTAGAGACGCATCTGAGGGTACACACCACATCACTAGTCTTCCCTGCACCTGTGTGATGCTGAGGCTCGCTGGTGGCTGGGGTGAGAGCACTGAGCCAGCCAGCCTCACAGGTGTGCTGCTTGCTGTAGGCGTCCTCCCCTGGTGGGGCTCAGCCTAGCTAGCTCCAGCTGCTGAGTGGAGCATCAGTATTTCCTGTTTACAGTAATTAGGACCTTACAGTCTCAGATTCTCACAAGAAAGATTCCAATTCACAAGGATTGTCTCCTTGATCCAGTTCACCTGGAGCTAGTTACTGCTGCAGTTTGTGTGGAGGGAAGCTGCTAAGCCTTCCCAGATCAATCAGATCAATAAGATCAAGGTGCTGAAGTGTTAGCTGGGTAAACACAGCAGCTACCTCCTGAATTTGAATTCCAGTTCTATCTTTGTGCACACACAGTCTAAATTTGTTTGTCTGTGAAATGGGGATAAAAATAGTGACAATTAGGGCTACAAGATGACTCAGTGGGAAGCTTTGAAAGCACAGCAATCCAGGTTCAATCCCAGACAGTGGAAGGAAAGAGGCGACTACACACACACACACACACACACACACACACACAGAGAGAGAGAGAGAGAGAGAGGAGAGAGAGAGAGAGAGAGAGAGAGAGAGAGAGAGAGAGAGACTGTTGAAATCATGAAGATTAGCCAGTGGCTCACACATGTAATCCACACATGTAATCCCAGTACTCAGGACACAGGCAAGACATTTGCTGGCAATTCTAAGTGAGCCTGGGCTAACTGTGAGACTTTGCCTCTAAAAAAAAAAAAAAAATTAAGGTGAAAATCAGAAAAGATAATGCATCCATAAATCTTAAAGAGATCAGAGCCTGACCCTTAGTAAACCCCCTATCAAAACACCAGTAAGTAGTATTTTCATTAAGGCCCTCTTGCCTTGGAACCCTTTATATCGCCCTGTCTCTCAGACTCTGGGCCCCCTCCCTGATCACAGGTTATTAAGTCTTCCAAGCTTCTGTGTGCTTAACTGTGCTTGGGAATAGAAACAATGGCATCACAAGATCTCTGTGAGGTGCAGTGATTCAAACACTGGGCACAGAGCTAGTACTAGTCAAGAGTACTAGTCACTCTTGTTATTATTGTGCCTGTGGCACAAAGGGCCTCCCAGGAAACTCTTTGAGATCTTAAAAGAGAGTGCCAAAAGCCAAAGAGCCTGGTGTGCACAGCAGCACTTGGAGTTAGGGTCTCCTGAGCCTTAGGAGCGTCTCCATTCTATAGCTGCTGCTCCACTGTAATGCTATGCCTGGGATGCTAAATGAGTGGAAGTGAGTTAGCCCAGGCAGCCTGACAAAAACTATCCAAGACTGAACACTATAGATAAAGCACTCAAATGCAGCAAGCAAAAAACCACCTCCTAAGGTAGTTTTCTCTTCTCTCCTGTGTTTAACCCCCAGGATTTAAAAACAAAACCAAAACAACTCCAAGTGTTTGATGTTACTAAGGTCCAGACATTCTACTGCATACTTTATAGATAGCATCTCTTTTGACTTCAATCCTGAAAAGTGAGGCTGCCATCCCCAGCTTACAGCAGAGAACCTGAGATGGAGAGATTACACAGTTTGCCTGAGGTTCCATACCTGAATTAAGGAGCCTGTTTGATGCCTAGCCAGTAGGGCAGTGGCTGAGTTTTGGAACCAGTCTCTCCGCTTGCAGTACCCATCTCCAGAAGTACAGGGTGGCTCTCCCTTGCAATCTCTGGCCTTGATATTATCTGGCCGCTGCCCTAATAGAATTTGAATTGCTCTCTCACACTTCAAAGCTGTTTGCTTGTATTTTCCTGGGTCTCTTTCTATGATGGCTTTCCTCACCCAGCACTGGAGTCAGTCCCATAAGTGGTGGGCAGGGTGTTTTCTGGTTTAAAGAGCCTTTTGTTACATTAGAGAGGCACAGAATAATTTGTATAAATTTTTCCACACCCTTGGGAGGGAAACGTATTTGAATGTGTGAGTTAGAACAGCATCAAGAATCTAAACGGGAACTGGGGAGATAAGGCTGGAGCGCTGGCCACACAAGCAGGAGGACCTGTGGTTAAAATAAAGTTAAATGTAAAAGGGTTGACAAGCCTGAGGAACAATACCTAAGGTTGTCCTTTGGCCTAAATACACCACAGAAACACACACACAGGGACCCACACATTACAGAGAATCTAACAAGGAGCTGGGGATGTACTTCAGTGGTGAAGCAATTTTATATTGTGTCTAGGTTTTACACACACACACACAAACACACACACCAAGCACCTTTTTCTCTCTTTTTTTTTCTTTCTTTCTTTTTTTCTTTTTTTTTTTTTTTTAGAGTTTTTTGGACAGGGTTTCTCTGTGTAGCCCTGGCTATCCTGGAACTCACTCTGTAGACCAGGCTGGCCTCGAACCCAGAAATCCGCCTGCCTCTGCCTCCCAAGTGCTGGGATTAAAGGCGTGCGCCACCACTGCCCAGCTCACCAAGCACCTTAAAAACAAAAAGAAAAGAAACTCAACAGGGCTCAGCTCTGGAAATCAGCAGCCAGAGACTGATTCTCTTCCATGGTTTCTTCTACCTTGTTATCCTTGTGTGTCTTCCCAGAGTGATTGCCTAGGTGATTTGGAGAATGTATATTAATTCCTATCCAGTTTTTGGCCTCATACCCAATAATAATGTCAAAGTGTAGCATAAAAAAGCTCTTGATTCAAAGACAGTACTCTCTGTCCTCCATACCTAGAGTTGTGGAGCAAGAACAAGGGCTTTTCTCCTACCCCATGTCTCTCCTGCTCCTCACTCGAAGCAGTGACACTGAGCAGCTAGTATCCCCATGTGTAAAGAGTGTAAGCTCCTGCCAGACCGTGCCTGGAGTCAGATGAGAAGAACCTGGCCCATGGGCCAAGTTTGAGGCCAAAAAGCCCTCTTGGTTCCCTGACCTACAAGGACACTGAGTCTGGTCTTCTGGTGCCCCTGCCTTTGGCACTGTGGTTAGTTTAATTCTGTGCCCCCACCTTGATGTGAGCTTTGATGAAAAAGTGGTCAGGGCCCAGGCCTGACCCTTGGAGATTTGAGGTTTTTGTCTTAGAAAAGTATCAACCAAACTAGCAGGGGCAGGAGGTCTGGATTCCTGTGGCTTGGGCTAACTTAAGTCCAGAGAGACCAAGGGCCTATGATTGCCATCGTGATTGCCCAGCATAGCCATATCCTCTGGCTCCCTCCTCCCACTTAGGATAGCTGCAGCTGGGTGGCTCTTGCTTCACCGTGAGCATGACCTTCCACACTAGAAAGCCTTTGCTGCTTGGGAGATCTTGGTGACTACTGCTCTCAGGCCGCTCCAGAGCCTTTCACTGTAGTACAGGCTCCAGCAAAACAACCGGGAAGCATAGGTGTGACTCCTCCCTGAGATTTGCCTCTTTAGCAGATCTGGACCACAGAACTCCCGACTCCTGGCTCCCACGGCACTGCTTCTATAGATTGAGAATTGTTTGTTTGCCACAACTGTATATCTTGGACCTTTGTCTTGGCTTCCTGTAATAGTAGGATGACCAAATTTGTGTGCAAGCATCCCAAAGAAGTCAGTCTGCTGTAGTCCTGGGTGGCAGAGAAATTAGGTCTGTGGGTTTCTGTGCTATGTGCTTCTCTCCCCCACACATGCAACATGCTTTCCTTGCTGCCTGTTGATATTTCATAGATGGTTTTTGGGCATGCAGTGGTAAACATTGCCATGCCAGAGACTTCCAGAGACTCAACCAACTTTGGGATGACTTGTCACTCACATTTTTTGGAGTCAGGGAAAGCCAGGGTAAGAAGGCTGATATAGGTGCTTTTCTTGTTTCCTCTCTTCACCTGGCTAGTTCCCAGACCAATGAAGCCCCTTAGTCAAAATGTTCTAACCGGAACTTTTTTTTTTTTTTTTTTTTGAGGCAGGGTTTCTCTGTGTAGTCCTGGCTGTCCTGGAACTCACTCTGTAGACCAGCTGTGATGCCTGCCTTTAATCCCAGTACTCAGGAGGCAGAGGCAGGCCCCTCTGAGTTGAGGCTAGCCTGGGATACATAGTTCCAGACCTGCTAGAGCTACATAGTGAGACCCTGAGACAAAAGAAAGGAAAAGAAGAGAAAAGCAATGCCTCGCCCTGCACACTGACTGGCCTTCAAACTGTAGCAGCATTCTAACAAGACTGGGCCCAGAACCCATGAAGTGAGCACAAGGTGGGCGTGGCCCGAGCTGCAGCCTAACAATCCTTTCCCTTGCCCCACAGACCTGCTGACCATGAGGGAGTACCACTGTCTGCTGCAGTTACTGTGCCCAGATTTCCCACTGGAGCTCACTCAGAAAGCAGCCAGGTATGTATGTCCACGTCTTCAAGCTCATGCACTCTGGGGGGCCAGAGCTTCTTCAGGAAACCAGAATAGCGGGTCTCAGAAAAGGCATTAGGAGAGAAACTGGTCTTCAAAGGAGAGGTCTGCTGTGAGTTCCCCTCAGATATAACACTTTCTGTTACCTAAGGGAAAACAATGATCCTTTGTGGTTTTCCCAGGAGCCTTAGGTTCTGAAAATAGTGAAATAGACACAGGGCCACAGAAGTGACACACACACACATGCATGGGCACGAGGCTATTCTGAAGAAAGAGGAGCAAGCATGGAAGTCTGAGAGTGGGGACTGGAAAGGCATGGAAGGGCTAAAACCCCAACTGAAGGGAGAGCAGCTAGTCCTGTGTGTGCTAAAAGAAAACTTCTGAGGTTAGCCCAGACCTGTGGCTTAGCAGAGTCTTAGGAGCCCCTAAGTCATGTGTATGGTTTCACCATTGCTCACATGTTTTTAACTAAATGAAGCAGTTGAGCTACACCTAAGTTTTAATCATTAACACAAATATGAGGTGGGGTTGCATATTCAAGCAGAACAAAAGATTTTCTGAAAAGCTCCCAGTTTTCAAAATAAGTTAATATTGAAGTCATTTATGTTCACTGTTCCACTTCCATTTACTTACTCAGTTACGTTAGTCCTCACAAGAAGATACCTTTCAGACTTCCCTACCATGCCCCTTACTGAAGAGGAAACTGGAGGGCAAAGAGGTTAACTGTTGTCAAATTGACTGATAACTTGTAAGTAGCAGAGGTGTGAGTGGCCCTACTGGCCAGAGTCAAGAGACTTTGCGTGCAGTTTCCTCACTGGCCTTTTCCATGTGAGGCACTATCTCTGCCTAGAGGGTCAGCTCCTTCAACAAAGGTCTAGTGCCTCTGCTATACCAAGAATCACTGTGCTCCTCCCAAAGACCCCCGCTCATTCTCTCTATAGACTTGGAGGATGGAAAAGTCAGTGGTCCTGAGCTGCAGGCCGCAGCCTCTTCTGAGAAAGGACATTTTGTATTCAAGGTGTATGAGCTACTCTTGCTGATAATGTGCAGAGTTTACAAAAAATGTTATAGCTCCCCGACCCTTATTGTGTCCTGGGCGTTCATCCTTTCCAGAGACTGCAAGTAACAGCGATAGTGCGGGCTTATTGTTTTCATTAATCTGCAACCCAAAGGGAGGTTGGATTTTTGCTTGGGTTTGGTTTTGTGGTGGTTTTTTGTTTGTTTGTTTGTTTGTTTGTTTGTTTTTGTTTGTTTGTTTGTTTTGTTTTGTTTTGTTTTTTGAGACAGGGTTTCTCTGTGTAGCCCGGGCTGGCCTCGAACTCAGAAATCCACCTGCCTCTGCCTCCCAAGTGCTGGGATTAAAGGCGAGCGCCACCACTGCCTGGCTGGTTTTGTGTTTTTTGAGACAGTCTTTTTTCTATCTACCCTCCTGCCTCAGCCACCTCAGGCCTGGCATACACTGTCAGACCTGCCTTGAATTCTTAATTGAAAGAGGAGGAGGAGGAGGAGAGAGGAGGAGGAGGAGGAGGAGGAGGAAGCAGAAGGTGATGATCACAGGAGATTATCTCTATAATTTAAAAGCTGCCAGTGGGGTTAACATCAGAATTCCACGCTAATTTCCCTTTGGAAAACTCATTTCTCATTTTAAGAAAGATTCAGTCTAAGTGATTAGCAGTGGGATTCATCCTTTTAATGTCAGGACTTAAGAATAGAAATATGCACTTGGGAGGCAGAGGCAGGCGGATTTCTGAGTTCGAGGTCAGCCTGGTCTACAAAGTGAGTTCCAGGACAGCCTGGGCTACACAAGAAACCCTGTCTCAAAAAACCAAAAAAAAAAAAAAAAAAAAATAGAAATATGACTCTGGGCCGGGCGGTGGTGGCGCACGCCTTTAATCCCAGCACTTGGGAGGCAGAGCCAGGCGGATTTCTGAGTTCGAGGCCAGCCTGGTCTACCGAGCGAGTTCCAGGACAGCCCGGGCTACACAGAGAAACCCTGTCTCGAAAAAACCAAAAAAAAAAAAAAAAATATGACTCTGGGGAATTCTGATAAGGAGAAGGCTCTGGGCCTGGTGGCCTCACCTGTAGTTCTAGCATTCAGTGAAGACTAAATTAGGAAGATCATGGGGCCAAGGCCAACCTTGTTTACATAGTGAGGCCATGTCGTAAAAAGAGTTGGAGGGTGATGGAGAGAAGGAAAGAGAAAAGAAAAGAAGCCGTCCATCTAAATGTGTGTGCTCCAGGAGAGCAGGCAGGATCCGGCGGCCTCCATTGCTGCTGAGTCCCTGTCAGTGAGCGTCATTCTGCTCAGACCATCCTGCCTGACACTGCGTGACTGCTGGGCGAGTGGACATATGGGTGATGGGAGGGGCGAGGAGTCCTCATCTACCACTGGACACATTCTAAGTGACAGTAAGACCAGAGCCACTACCTCTCATTTATCCATTTGTGTATTCACCAACTGTTTCTCTTCTGATAGTTTTCTTGAGGGCAGAGTTACAATTTACAAATTCACGGCTTTACTCACTAAGTGTGTAATTCCATGGCATTTAGAATATTGCCAGAGCTGTGCACTCATGACTACAGTCCACTTTAGAACTTCCTTACCTTCAAAGGAAGCCCTGCACACTTCTCCAGTGTGTCCCCTTCCCAGAGCTGGGTGAGTACTGCCCTACTTTCTGTCTCTGTGGATTTGCCTGCTCTGGGCATTTCAACTGGATGCCAGTTGCCAGTTGATGATGGCACACACCTGTAATCCCATCACTTCGAAGCTGAGACAAATGGGTCATTGCAAGACCAAGGCCAGCCTGGGGTACATAGTGAAACTGTGTCTAAATGAAATGCACTTCAAATAATGGAATTACAGTGTAATATATGGTCCCTTGTGTCTGGCTTCTCTCTCTCTCTCTCTCTCTCTCTCTCTCTCTCTCTCTCTCTCTCTCTCTCTCTCTCTCTCTCTCTCCCTCCCTCTCGCTCTCACCGCCATCTTTCTCTTAAAGAGTTATTAGCCAGATGTAGTGTTATATGCCTTTAATCCCTGTAAGAGACCTTGTCTCAAAAACAAAACAAAAGAAAACAAAAAAAAAAGATTATTTTTATGTGTATGTGTACCTGTGTGAGTTTATGTGTATGTGTACCTGTGTGGGTTTATGTGTATGTGTACCTGTGTGAGTTTATGTGTATGTGTACCTGTGTGGTTTATGTGTATGTGTACCTGTGTGAGTTTATGTGTATGTGTACCTGTGTGGGTTTATGTGTATGTGTACCTGTGTGGGTTTATGTGTATGTGTACCTGTGTGGGTTTATGTGTATGTGTACCTGTGTGAGTTTATGTGTATGTGTACCTGTGTGAGTTTATGTGTATGTGTACCTGTGTGGTTTATGTGTATGTGTACCTGTGTGGGTTTATGTGTATGTGTACCTGTGTGGTTTATGTGTATTAGTGGTATGATCCTGTGTGGTTTATGTGTATGTGTACCTGTATGGTAGGTTTATGTGTATGTGCGTACTTGATGTCGGGTTTATGTATGTGTACCTGTGTGGGTTATGTTTGTGACCTGTGTGAGTTTATGTGTATGTGTACCTTTGTTGTGAGTTATGTGTATGTGTTTACCTGTGCGTGAGTTTATGTGTATGTGTACCTGTGTGGGTTTATGTGTATGTGTACCTGTGTGGTTTATGTGTATGTGTACCTGTGTGGGTTTATGTGTATGTGTACCTGTGTGGGTTTATGTGTATGTGTACCTGTGTGGGTTTATGTGTATGTACCTGTGGGTTTATGTGTATGTGTACCTGTGTGGGTTTATGTGTATGTGTACCTGTGTGGTTATGTTATGTGTACCTGTGTGAGTTTATGTGTATGTGTACCGTGTGAGTTTATGTGTAGTGTACTGTGGGGTTTATGTGTATGTGTACCTGTGTGGTTTATGTGTATGGTACCTGTGTGGTTATGTGTATGTGTACCTGTGTGGGTTTATGTGTATGTGTACCTGTGTGAGTTTATGTGTATGGTACCTGTGTGAGTTTATGTGTATGTGTACCTGTGTGGTTTATGTGTATGTGTACCTGTGTGGTTTATGTGTATGGTACCTGTGTGGGTTTATGTGTATGTGTACCTGTGTGGGTTTATGTGTATGTGTACCTGTGTGGGTTTATGTGTATGCGTACCTGTGTGAGTTTATGTGTATGGTACCTGTGTGGGTTTATGTGTATGCGTACCTGTGTGGGTTTATGTGTATGTGTACCTGTGTGGGTTTATGTGTATGTGTACCTGTGTGGGTTTATGTGTATGCGTACCTGTGTGAGTTTATGTGTATGCGTACCTGTGTGGGTTTATGTGTATGTGTACCTGTGTGAGTTTATGTGTATGTGTACCTGTGTGGGTTTATGTGTATGTGTACCTGTGTGGGTTTATGTGTATGTGTACCTGTGTGGGTTTATGTGTATGTGTACCTGTGTGGGTTTATGTGTATGCGTACCTGTGTGGGTTTATGTGTATGTGTACCTGTGTGGGTTTATGTGTATGTGTACCTGTGTGGGTTTATGTGTATGTGTACCTGTGTGAGTTTATGTGTACCACGTACCCAACAGGAGCCAAGAGAAGGACATTAGATCCTGGAGTAAGAGCCGGTTATGAGCCACTGTGGGTGTGGGAAACAAGCCTAGATCTTCTGCAAGAGCAGCAAGTACTCGTCACTTGCTGAGTCATCTCTCCAGCCCCATCAAATATTTCTTGAGTGGCAGTTTCATGCAAAGAGCTACTCTGAACACCGAGGCTATAGTTATTAATAAAATGTGTTCCTATCCTCACAGGACAATATTGAATTTTGGAGTGTACCCCTTGAGTTCTTGCACTTGTCATGTGTCACCATGATTTCTTCCAGAATAGCTACTGTCTTCCCTTCCTCATTCTGTTTGTTTGTTTATATTTTTGTAGAATTATAGGTGTGGATATTTTGTGTACCACTTACGTGCATAGTGCCCACAGAGGCAGAAGAGGGTGTTGAATCCTGTAGAACTATAAGCCATAATATGGGTGCTAGGAATTGAACCTAGGTCCTCTGGAAGAACAGCCGGTGCTCTTGAGCACTGAGCCATCTCTCCAGCCCCCTTCCCTTCCCATTCTTGATAGTATGTGGTAAATTTATGAGATTAAGCCAAAGATTTGCATTTGCCCACGCTCATTTCCCCAGATCCTTCTAAACGATCTGATTTGTGTAAGTGCTACAAGATTATAAATAATAGGATACTCTTTAAAAACCACAGATCCTGGTCTAGAGATATTACTCCACAGTTAAGAGCACTTGCTGCCTAGGAAGAGGACTGGAGTTTAGATCCCAGAACTCACAGAGCAAGCCAACATCCTTCACACACGTGTCACTCCCAGGGAGCCATGACCCTATCCCATGTATGTGTGCTAAATGAATTAGTACAGGAATAAATAGATACATGAATATTCCTTGTATGGCATTACACACACACACACACACACACACACACACACGATATTTATTTTAAAAATTAAGAACAGGCTCAGTGATGGAGTGATGGTGGCTCATCATGCTTCTAGTCCCAGAACTCAAGAGGCAGAGGCAGGTGGATCTCTGGGTTTGAGGTCAGCCTGATCTACAAAGCTAGTTCCAGGACAGCCAGGGCTATCCTGTCTCAAAAAAGATAAAATGATCTGAGGAGAGGGGGAGAATAGGAGGATTGGCGGGGTGGGGGTGGGGTAGGATTTGAAGGAGAGGAGGAAGGGGAGGCTGTGATCCAGATATAAAGTAAATAAATTAATTTTAAAGATAGAAATTAAAATGCAAGAAAAAGGTTAAGTAAAATTAAATTTAAAAAATAAAAGTTTAGCCGGGCGGTGGTGGTGCATGCCTTTAATCCCAGCACTTAGCACCAGGCAGAGGCAGGCGGATTTCTGAGTTCGAGGCCAGCCTGGTCTACAGAGTTGAGTTCCAGGACAGCCAGGGCTATACAGAGAAACAGAGAAACCCTGTCTTGAAAAACCAAAAAAAAAATTTAAGAACAAATACAAATTCTCATTTGTTGATATAGGGTCTCAGGTAGCCCAAGCTAGCCTAGAGTTCACTATTTAGACCAAGATGACCTTAAATTTCTGCTAGCAAGCTTTCCTGATGCCTAGGAGCATGTGCCTGGGCTTGGGCTGCCAAGCGCTTGCTTAGCATGTGTGAGGCCCTGTTCAGTCCCTAGCCCTGCAAAACAAGAGCATGTGATTGAAACCAGACTTCTGGATTTATTAGCTTATGCTCTTAAGAAGGTTATGTCTCTGAGCCTCGCTGCCCTTATTTGTAAGGTGGCAATAACAATTGTCTATAATGTGCTTAAAATAATGCCCTGCACAGAGTAAACTTGCAATGCAAAGTAGTCAAATTAAAGTTGACCTACAGGGGCACAGGTGTTAGAAAGAGGTGGATGTGGGAGCTGGAAAGATGCCTCAGTAGTTGTGAGTACTTGCAGAGATCCCATGTCAGGCAGCCCTCAAGTGTAGGTAACTCTAACTCTAGGGGATTCTATACCCTCCCTCTTCTGGCCTCCGTGAGCACTACACTCACTTGCACATACAGACACACCAACACACACATAATTAAAAATAACTAATAAACAGAAGAGGAAGAGGAAGAAAGAAGAAGGAGGAGAAGGATAAGAAGGTGAATATACAGCCCAACAGAGCCCATTGATTGAATGGCCATCAGGATATCCCTCAACTTTGCTGAGCCTGTTTTATTTCTATAAAATAGGAATAATAATAACTATAGGGTTTTTGTGAGATTTCAATAACAAATACGTAAATTGTTTAGCAAAGTCAATAAATGATCATTTAAGTTCAACACATGGAAGCAGAGCTCTGCCTTCAAGACAAGTCTGGTCTACAGAGTGAGTTCCCAGACAGCTAGGGATACACAGAAACCCTGTCTTGAAGAAACAAGAAACAATAATAACAGTGTTAAATAATAATTAAATGGAACATAGTGGTGCATGCTTGTCCTCCTAGTGCTCAGAAGGTAAGGCAGGAGGGCTAGCAGTTCAAAGGATACACAACATCGTATCTCAAACCAAAACTAAAACAAAAGAAGAGAATATAAATAACAAGTAAATAATTTACTATTACGATGATGATGTTAGTATTATTGTTATTGTTTTTATTATTATTGTTGTTATTGTTTTTCAAGACAAGGTTTCTCTGTGTAGCCTTGGCTGTCCTGGAACTCACTCTGTGGTCCAGGCTGGCCTCAAATGTACAGAGATCCACCTGCCCTACATCCGGAGTGCTGGGATTAAAGGTGTATATCACTACTTCCCAGCAACGTTGTTATTATTATTACCAAATTTTTAAAAAAATAAGACCTGGAGAAGTAGCTCAGCAGTTAAGAGCACTGGCTGCTCTCCCTAGGGGACCTAGGTTCAATTCCCAGTACCTCCATGGTGACTCACAACCACCTCAAAGTCCAGTTCCAGATCTGATGAACTATTCTGACTTTTCAGACGTGGTGCCCAGAAATACATGCAGGCAGAACATTCACACACATGATGATGATGATGATACAATAATAATAATAAAAATAAAAAAAGAAGAAGCAATAAAACAACAATACGGTGGGTTTTTTTTAAGAACAAATGAAAGTGCTTTCCAGCCTTTTTCTCTTCACAACACTCAGAAGACAATATCTAACGAAGCATCAAGATAAGATGACCTGTAGTTAGCCTGTGGTTAGACAAGATTTTAGAAGCTCCAATCCAAGGGTAGATTGAAAGCAGCATCCCTCTCCTGGCTAATGTCAGAATCACCTGAGTGGCCTCTTAAACCCCAGGTAGCAGCCCCACCCCCAAGTTCAAGAATTCTACGGCAGTGGTGCCCCAAAGATTTATATTTCTAAAAATTTCCCTGATGATGTGGGCGGTCTGGGAACCACACTGGAGACCCCTGGTTTAAAGTGTTACCCACAGGCTCCCTCTGGCATCTTAGCCCAGAGTGGCTTAAATATGCTGACATTCCCTTCTCTGATGTCATCTGAAATACTGTTCAACATCTCCCTTACCAAAGACCACACCTCTAGTCGGGGATCTGCCCAGAGTAGGAAACATACGCTTGTCATCACTGCATTAGGAATAATGCACAGAGTGCTCCACGGGCACCAAACCCACAGAAGGTCCGGTTTCAGGCACAGTCACTTCCACTCAGGAAGCTCACTTTAAGCTAGCCTCTGTGTCCCCAAATCATAGTGGGGAAGGACAGGTGCTAGAGCCACACAGCCCTGGACTCAAACGCCAGTTCCATCACAACAAGCCTGTGTGGTCTTGTTTGTTTGTTTGTTTTTTGTTTTTTCGAGACAGGGTTTCTCTGTGTAGCCCAGGCTGTCCTGGAACTCACTCTGTAGACCAGGCTGGTCTTGAACTCAGAAATCTGCCTGCCTCTGCTTCCTAAGTGCTGGGATTAAAGGCGTGGGCCACCACTGCCCAGCACCTGTGTGGTCTTACTTGAGTTATTTAACTTTGTCAGAGATAGAGGATGGTTCATGCCTAGAACTGCAATAATCTCTTAAGGAAAGAGAATTACTTTGAGTTCCAGGCAAGCCCAGGCTACACAGTGAGTTCCAGGCCAGCCTGAGATACATAGTAAGACCTTGTCTCAAAAACAATTGTTTAACTTTTCTAAGCATCAATTTTCTCCATCTATATATATAACAGAAATAATGTTACCTAATAGGGTTGTTTTAAAGCTTTAATGAGATAATCCATGTAAAACCCATGTCATAATGCCCCAACAGATTACCTATTTTTTTAATACTTGATTTTAACCCAAAGGCTGAAAAGTGATCAAATTATCTGGTTTTTAAAATTATAATGTAGAGGCTAAGCATGGTGATACACATCTTTAATCCCAGAAATCAGGTGGCAGAGACAAGCACCTGGGTGCTACTTGGGAATGCTATTACAGCTCAGAAAACCCTTTTAACATAACTCCAAGGGGACTGAAGACTTTAATGTAAGATCAGAGGCTATTGGAAAGAAATGTAGGGAAGCACAAGCTATAGATATAAAGAGGGGGCTCCTCTTTATATCTGAGTAGGACTCTAGTCACTCAGAAACTAATGCTAACAGCTGACAGATGGAAGCCAGGCATGGTGGCACATGCCTTTGATTCTATCACTCTGGAGATGGAAGCAAGCATATTTTTGTGAGTTTAAGGCCAGTCTAGTCTCTATAGTGAGTTCCAGTTCAACCACGGCTACATAGTGATACCCAGTCTCAAAAATATTGCCTTTAATTTAAAAAAATTAAATACATATGTAGTATAGTGAGTGAAAAGTGGTATCTCACACCTATGTTCATCCTTCAAGTTCTTTCTAAGTGTCTGGTATGAAGTGGCAAAAGAATCCTCTCTCTCTCTTTCTTTCTCTCTTTTGAGACAGGTCTCTCTATGTAGCCTTGACTATCCTGGAACTTCCTCTGTAGACCAGGTTGGCCTCAAATTCATGGAGATCTGCTTGCCTCTGCCTCCCAAATGCTGGCTTTAAAGGCATGTGCCACCACCACTTGGCTGGTAAAAGAATTCTTCAACATGCTGCCAACACCCAAGCCCAGTAGGTGAGACAAATACAGTTGTCTACAAACAAAAGTCTTCCTGCATAGCTGCTGCTCACTGAGTAAGCGTGCCATTCCTGCTAGGCACTCTTTTGGGTACTGCAGCTAGAGCAATGAGCAAAAGTCCTTGCCTTAGCAGGACTGAGATTCCAGAGAGAGGGAGGAGGTCCCATCAAGGAAGCAGGAATTCCCCAATGGAAAGCTGATCTCTGGCCACAAATGTCAAATGCTAGCTGGAGACCAGTGGTTCTCAACCTAATGCAGTGACCCTTTAGTACAGTTCCTCCTGTTGTGGTGACCCCCCCAACCATAAAATTATTTCATTGCTACTTCATAACTGTGATTGTGCTGTTGTTATGAATGGTAATGTAAATATCTGATATGTAGGATATCTGGCATGTGGCCTCCAAAGGGATCTCAGCCCACAGATGAGAACCACTGTACTGGACCAAGGAATTAAATGTAAATGTTCTACTTAACAAAAGATACCATTAGCAAAATTGAAGGGCTGGGCATGGCCTAGTGACAGAGCACATGCTTTGCAAGGTCGTGAGTTCAATCCCAGTACCATGGCCATAAAAAAGCTGAAGTTGGTGTCATGCTTGAAGTCTTAGCTACTAGGAGGCTATGAAAGGTCACTTGAGTTTGGGAGTTTGAGTCCAGTCTGGGCAAATAATAAGACCCTTCTCAAAAGTAGGCAACCAAGCAAAGTCTGGCCTGGTGATATAGTCCTGTAATCCTAACTACTGAGGTTAGTCCAAGACCTGCTGGACTAGGTAAGCATAGGCAATTTTGTGAGACTCTATCTCAAGTTAAAAACTAGGAAGAGGGCAGGATGTAGCTCACAAGAGAAAAGACCTAGTACTAGGGTTCACTTTCTGGTGTGTGGTGTGGTGGTTGGTTGTTGGTGTGTGGTGGTGGTGGTGTGTGGTTTTGGTTTTTTGTTTTTGTTTTTTTAAGTTGAGCTAGGCAATGTAGAACATATCTTTAATTCCAGCACTGGGAAACACAAGCAAACAGACCTCTGAGAGTTGAAGGACAGCTTGGTCTACTTAGTGAGTTCAGACTAGCCAGGGCTACACAGTGAGACCCTATCTCAAAAAAGATTTTTAAAAATTAAAAGAATGGAAGAAGATATTTGTTGTGTTCATTCTAGAAGTTCTAGAACTTCTCAGTTCCAAGAATGCTTTACTTGAGTATGGTGGCAGATCCACTTGGGATTCCACTTGGGATGCACTTGGAAAGTAGAGGAAGGAGGATCAGAACTCCAAGACCAACCTGAGCTACTTGAGATTCTGCCTCAAACAAACCACAACAACAAAAGCCATTTAAAAGTTGAACTGAAGAACATGGGTGTCAGGATGTGCTCTGCTGTAATCTGAGCGCTTATGTACTTCTTTGAAATCAGAAGGGAAGTCAGTAGACAGCAGAGCAGTAAGGGGCCAACGAGTTCCAGGCAAAGTGTGCAGAGTGTCTGGGCGCTGGGCTGGCGGTGCCTGCACAGAGACGTGTCTAAGGCTGGAGGGAGGGATGCACGTTAGGTTCAGGCCTTTACCTTCCCCAAACCTTCGCAGCAGTCCACCCAAGACTTCAGGCCTCTTCTGTAGTTCCAGGATTGTGAGGATGTAAGCTGTCTGCAGGGAAGCAGCAGTGTTGGGCCTGAGTTTGCAGCCCTGTGCAGGCAGGTGCCAGAACTGAAAGCCAGCAGCAGGGGCAGGGGTAGAAGGTTATTTGCCAACATGGAGTCCAGGGCTGGTTTTTGTTTTTGTTTTTTTAAATAGATAGAGCAGATGGCCTAGAACTGTGCTCAAGAGTCAGAAAGGCCTGTATTTGAGTAAGACTCTTTAGCTTCTAGCGTGTGATCTTGGTTAACTTATGATGTTCCTCTGAACCTCTGTGTCCTTGTAAGTGTGCTCACTGAGCTTGCCTCACAGAACTGGTAAGAGGAGAGATGGCTTAGCAATTAGAAGGATTTCCACTAAGAATGACCCCTGAGATCCATCTCTGGGATCCACACAGTAGAAGGAAAGAACTGGTTCCCTTAAATTGTCCTCTGACCTCAACAAATGACAGGCCTGCCTCCATACACTCAAATAAGTAAATATAAATTTTAATTTAAAAGATAGGAAAATTAGTATTAAGCATTACTGTTATTAATATTGCTCTGGGTCACTAGGCAGTGGTGGCGCACGCCTTTGATCCCAACACTTGGGAGGCAGAGGCAGGCGGATTTCTGAGTTCGAGGCCAGCCTGGTCTTCAGAGTGAGATCGGGACAGCCAGGGCTACAAAGAGAAACCCTGTCTCTAAAAAACAAACAAACAAACAAACAAAAAATATATTGCTCTGGGTCATATTTGTCAGGCCCCACTGGGTAGATGGGATTTGGGCTTCCCTGAAGGTACAGATTGCTGCTGCACTGAGGGAAAACTGTGTGCTATGCTGTATGAGGTCCTGAACTGGGGTAGCACATTTCCTACCCAGGCCAGGGGGAGGCAGGGAGGGGGAGAAGAAGGGAGGGAGGGAAGGAGGGAGAGAGAGAGAGGAAGAAGGAGGAAAAAGAGGAGGAAGAGGAGGAAGGAGAAGGAGGAGGAAGAAGGAGAAGGAGGAGGAGGAAGAGGAGAAGGAAGAGGAGGAGGAAGAGGAAGAGGAGGAGGAAGAGGACTTTCCTAGCAGTATGCTCCCTGACCTTGGGTTTGTCCCTACATGGTTTTATCACTGCCCTGGTCTCACAACCCTGACATTAAAACAGTGTTAGCACAAACCAACTTGGGAACATGCTTCAGCTGTCCCAATAAAGGACACTAGTCATATGGCCTCTCCAAAGAAGTTCAGTCATGCCAAGTGGTTCTTCTTTTGGGCCCTGACTAAGAGCTAGCTCCCCCAAAAGTGGGCTAGAAACTAAATAGCCAGCTTCCGGCTGACAGCCTCTGCCTGGCTTGGGAGCTGGAGGCATTTACTTCACTGAGCCACTTTCATTTGCTATTTTAGGCTCTTCCAGCGTTAACCCAGAGAGGCTCCTCATGTTTCTAGCACCTCACACTACTTGTGGATGCCTGGGAGAGCCTGGGCAAGGGCGTCCTCATATGCATTTCTCTGCCCTTTGCTAGAGGCACCATGCTCATCCCTTCTTTGCATATGAGGAAACTCAGACACAGATAGAACTGAGGCCAGTTGTAGGTCAACTGCAACTTGGTCCCAAAGCCTTTAAACCCAGAATTTCAAGAAAAAGGGCCCAAGTTCATGCCACTAGACCAGGGGGTGCACAGGAGGTTGGCACTTCGGTGCACTTGGACTAGAAGATCTGCTTCCTTGGCACCTTCTTACCTCCCTGCCAGCCAGCTTGTCCCAGCTGTTGGAAGTTAGCAAGGAAGAGAGCAGCCAACCCCCTGGGACTAGCTCAGATCCTGCCAACTGCACTTTCTTCATCCCAGTTGCTGGCCCTGGACTCCACCCTCCACATGGTTCTGCTCAGAGACAGCCTGAACCAGAGTACCCGTATTTCTCCCCAGAGGCCTTCTCTCTAGCCCAGAGGCATTGCTTGTGAGGATCCCTCCGTGATCCAATAGGTTTGTACAGACTCTTGTTGGCAGCAGTTCCTTGCTGGCTCCACTTCAAAGCCAGGGTGACCAGGCCCCTCCAGGTGTCAGAAGCAGCTGGCATGTTAGCAAAAGGCCTCTGGCAGGAAGGGGTGCTGAGCCAACTGTTCTCCACTGGAAAACAGCACATGTGGACAACCTTGTCTCAAGGAAGGCCCTGGAGACCTCTGGGGAGATGAATTTGAGTTCAGGATAAAGGGGTTGTCTGTGGGGATGTCTGACCTCAGTTTGTCCCCATCTTGGAAGACAAATGCAGGGCCATAGCTTCCTGCCTGCCTTTCCCTGGTTCTGCTGCAGTTCAGAGCACCAGAGCATTCATGGATCAGAGAATTGTTTGGAGATGGGCAATTTTGCATGCGTTGTTTGTGTCTGATTTGTTTTGCCTTTATTTGATTTGTTTTGTTTGAGATAGACTCAATACGTAGATGAGGCTGGCCTTGAACTAATGATCCTATTGCCTCAGCCTCTAGAGTGCTGTCACTACAGACACGTGCCGCTGCATTTGGCTATATAGGGTGGGCTTTGGTTTTTATTTTTTTAGTTGTTTTAATTTTAGTTATTTTCTTTTAGATGGATGACTGTTTTGCCTACATGTACGTATGTGTACCACATGCTTACTTGTAGGCATTGGAGGTCAGAAGAGGGTAATGGATCCCCTGGAACTGCAGTCACAGATGGTTATGAGCCACCATGTGGGTGCTGGGAACTGAACCCAGGCCTTCTGCAAGAGCAACACATTCTCTGAACCACTGAGCTATCTTTCTAATCCCTTAATTTAAAAAATAAAAAGTATTGGCAGTTAAGAGCACATACTGTTCTTGCAGAGGATCGAAGTTAGGTTCCCAGAACTCACATCACATGTAACTCCTGCTCCAAGGGATCTGGTGCTCCTCTCTCTCTCTCTCTCTCTCTCTCTCTCTCTCTCTCTCTCACACACACACACACACACACACACAACACGTACGTACGTACGTATATACGTACGTACTTAAAAATAAAATTAGGAAAAACTGTATTTCCTTGCTGGGTGGTGGCATGTTGTCCATGTGCACATGTGACAGCAGAGAACAACCTGAGACATACAGGTCAGGTACGTCCTTCCATCATGTGCATCTGGGTTACTGAACTCTAGTCCTCAGGCTTGGTAACAGGTACCTTTAACCAATGTGGTATCACCCATATATGGTGTTTTTAAAGATCAAAGCACCTTCCCATCAGTCCTCTGGACAGCCAGCTTTTCCCTCCAGTTCTAGTAAGAAAGCCAGTAATTCCATCCATGGTTGGGACCACTGACACTCTGACAGGGCAAGAAGAAGCTCTTTGGGAAATATAAGCTTCCCAGCTTTTGGGTGACTCCCTCCTACACAAGTCAGCCACAATCCCAGCTTGGAAAAAAAAATCTCCTAGTGCCCAGTTTTAGGTCCACTGATGTCCTCAGAGGCAGTCCTACAAGAATTGGATTTGACCTTGACTTCCTCCTTGCCTCTCTACCAAGACAAAAGGTCTAAATGCGGCCACTTGTCTGAGTCCCTATCATTCTGACCTGCTTCTCCAGAACTCTACTTTCTTCCTAATTAGACTTTCCAGAGCTGAATGTAGTCCCTAGGTTTCACGTGGCTGGGGGCAAAGAATAGGGTAGTAAGTATGGCCTTTTCTCCTTATTCATCTCTTCATTCAACAGTATTTCCTGAGGGAGTGCCTGAACTGTGGCAGGAGCCAAGCCAGAGTCAGATAACAAGCAGGAAAGAAAGGTGTTATCTGGCAGACCTTCCAGCCCAAGGGCAAAGATCCCCTTAGACCAGCTCTGATCCACTACTGTCTCACACCTCCATGTCCCTCTTCCTACCTGCTGCCTGCTCAGTCTATTCTACACCTCCAGGGGAAGTGCAGAGGAGAACAGCCTCCCTAGGCTGGTGGGTTTGTAGCACCCACTGCCACTGCTTGCAATAGAGAAAACCTCTCACTTCTTCCCATGTGCTGCTGTCACCCAGAGTCATGTCCTCTAGAAAGGTCCCTGTACCTGTCTGCCTCCTCCACTTGCCCACAGGCATTTCTGACCATGTCTCAGTCCCAGCCAAGTAAACAGCAGGGACAAAAAGCCAAATGCATCAGGCTACACTGCCCCCATTGAGGCTCCACTTTGCCATCTTCAGAGAAGGGTTGGCCTCTCTCCTCAGCAGTGTCCATGCCTTGGAGGGAGCAGCCATCTCCTCCTGGGCATCGTGGCCAGCCTGAAGTCTCAAATGTTGTCCAAAGGAAGGATCAAGAAGTGTTTCTGGCACAAGTATGACCAGTAACTCAAATGTAAGCCTGATTCTTGGAATCCCTTAGATACTGACAGCAGATTGCAGAAAAAGATTCAAGGCTCAGATCTTCATGCCCAGTACTGATTCTGTGAGCAACAGGCAGATAAGCTCATACTCACAGTGACTTTGCCCCTGACAAAGTGAGTGACAGGCACACATTTCTGATCCACACACACTAAAGCACTGCTCTTGGCCACAAATTCTACTGTGCTAAAACTCTCTGAGGTGTTTCCTCCTAGAACAGCAAAGCCACCCTAGAAAGAGTAGCAAATTCCTGCTGTAGATAAGAACTGTTATCTCTCTGGCCATCAGGTCAACAGTCCAGCAGCTAGCTGCACAGCAGGGTAGGTGTGGGGTTACCACTCAGCTTGAGTGCATATTTTATTTGTACTTTAACAAAACCCGAAACCAAATACAACAAAAGGAGGCTAATGTTCTAATTAAGAATGGCCTCAGGCTAGAGGGATGGCTCAGTGGTTAGGAGTGTTTGGGCTTTTCTAGAAGACCCAGGTTTGGTTCTCAGTGCCCACAGCTCACAAATGCCATAACTCCAAGGCCTCTGGCCTGCACCGACACCTACACTCACATGCACATACTGACACAGAGACACACACTTAAAAATAAAATAGATCTTAAAAAAAAAAAAAAGCCTCTGACAGAAAGCTGGAGCTAGTTCTGAGGTGGGGACGTGTTCTATTGGTTTGCCCAGAAAGGTTTTTTTTTTTTTTTTTTTTTTGGTTTTTCGAGACAGGGTTTCTCTGTGTAGCCCGGGCTGTCCTGGAACTCACTCTGTAGACCAGGCTGGCCTGGAACTCAGAAATCCACCTGCCTCTGCCTCCCAAGTGCTGGGATTAAAGGCGTGCACCACCACCGCCTGGTGCCCAGAAAGGGTTAGGGAGGTATTTTCCTAACGTTCCAGAAAGGTGCTGGCAGGATCTGCTTGGAGCCTCAGAGAAGCAGAATGTACCTCAGGAGCATGCTGATGGGGAGAAACACAGAGAGAAGTGACTTTGAGAAGCATCACTGTTGTGATGATGACTGCACAATGCTTTCAAAAGACTAAAATACTGTCTTAAATATTTAATGGTTTGGCTTTATGGTATTTTAATTACATCACAATATAATGATCAATAAAGATACACACCAACTATGACTATCAGCACGAGCCCTAGGTTCCAGGTTAATGATAGAAACATTTGTCAACTTTGAAAGCTTCAAGGTTTCAACTAAGGTTTCCTGAGGGTGAGGCTCAGCCTAGTGTGCTCCTGTGCCATTTGCTTTTGTCTGCTAAGGCAATTCCAGGAGTAGGGCAGTAAGGACAGGCGTGTATGTCCCTTCTCTCCTCCTGAGGTGTCCCTTCCTCCCTGGGTGTTCCTGTGGGGCGCCCTCTCCCTCTGCAGTGCATCTTCACTAACCCCAGACTCTTTGTCTCTACTCTTTCCTCCTCCCTCCCTTCTTCCCTCCCCCCATCTCTCGTTTTGTTTCTTTTGGATTTGTTTGTTTGCTTGCTTTTCCCTTGGATAGAGAACTCAGGTAACCTTTGAATTATGGAGCTGCAGTTAGTCTCACAGCCTTTGATGGAGGGACCCGAGCGCCCTCTTGTGGCCCTTGCAGCATTGCTGTTACCACTTTGGCCTCATTTTTTTTTTCCAGCGGAATAGCAGAGGACAGCTTTTCTTCTCAAGAGACAAAGAAACAGTTAAAGCTGTAAGATATATATGGCAAAGAATATAAATTAGCCTTAGAATCTAATTTATATGCTAATGCTAGTGTTTTCATTGGGTATTCATTGTTTGTTTTTAGAAAGGGTCTCTTTAAATAGCTCTAATTGTCTTGGAACTCTACGTAAAACAGGCTGGTACTGGCTTTAAATTCATAGAGCTCTGTCTACCTGCCTCTGCCTCCCCAGAGCTGGGATATAGGGCATGCACTTGACATTCTTTCTTCTTTTAAAAGAAATAGTGTGGCGTAGTGGAAGCACTCAGCCTTTGAAGTCATACAAACTCACAACTGACTCCTTTAGGATGAAAACCCTCGTGTGCAAAAGGAAGCAACCAGTCCAAACTCTTTGGTGCTGTGGGAAGTTTAATGAAGGTAGCTAGACTCCAGACGGAGTGCCCACTGTGGGGCAAGGGCTCAGGAAATGGTGCCTGTCACTATCGTTGTTATTACAGCTACCAGAACCCTCTCTCTGTCTTTGGGAATATATCCCTAACCCTGACCCCTCTGATTCAAAGAAGTGGAGATTTAGAAAAATAGCCCAAAGCAAAAGAAAACAGCTTAAAATTTAAAAAAAGAAAGATAAACCCAGAAGGGCTCTGTCAGAAACAGCTTGGAGCCCCAGCGTCACTCCTGTAGAAGAGCCTGGCACTCTGCCTGGCACACGGCTGGAGCCCAGCAAGTGCTGCCTCCCTCCTCGTCCTGTCCCCCTTCAGCTGGATCCCTGAGCAGAGCGCTAGACTTGGCCTTCCTGTGATGTCTTTACCGGCTGAGTTGTTTCTCCTGGAGGTGCTCAGTGGGGAGAAGAGGCGGCGCCTGCAGTGGCCAGCATAGCTCCACTGGTTGATGTGCGTTCTCTGGCAGAATTGTCGGCTCTCCACCTCCTACTCCCAGTCTACGTCTGTGTCCCAGAGTCGAGGTGCCCATTGCTGTTCTGGCCATTTGATAGCTTATTAAATCTCAGCACCACTTGCCAAGACCCCTTTAAACCTCTTGGCTGTTCTTTTTGCCTTGTCTGATCAGCAGTATTTATTCGGAACTAAATGGTCCTCACTGCAGAATGAAAGGATTTACTGCTTTAAGTATATGAAAGGAAATCTTGGCTGCATTACAATTGCACCCTCTCTTTGCTGCCTCCACTCCACTCTGCCCATGCTCCATTGACTGGTGCCACCGAGACTGACCTGGGAGCCTGCCCTTGGAGCAGTGTGCTCAGTGCAGTTCAATGACAGAGCTGGATTGATGGAGATGAGGTGACCATAGGGAGAGCTTGCTTTTGGGACCCTTTCCCCAAACCTAGAAACAACTTGTTCGTGCATAACCTTTACCTCTGTCAGTCTGACCTTTTGTCCTCCAGGCACACATATGTGACACCCACTCTGTCTCAGGTCTTCTCCCTCTTCCCCAGGATTGTGCTCATGGATGATGCCATGGACTGCTTGATGTCTTTCTCAGATTTCCTCTTCGCCTTCCAGATCCAGTTTTATTACTCAGGTGAGAAGGTTCCAGGCCCCATGTGGCTTTTGTCGAGGACCAGGTCTCCCTTTCTCATCCTGTTGTCTTTTCCATCTGTGTGCCTGGCACACACGGTTCCCATCCCCACTTCCTTTAGAGGTATGCTTCATCATGGCCCACTGACAGGATGGCTCATATGCACTGGTGGTCACGGGATACAGTCTGCCAAGCCTACTGAGGAAACTGAAAAAACACACTGCTTCCAGTCAGCAGCTCAAAAACAAATCCACTTAAGTGATAGCAGCAGTAAGGACACCAATAGCATTCACTCATTAAAAACTTACTACCTCCCAGCTGCAGTACTAAGGACTTTAGTCTGTTCACTAGTCCTAAGAGATAAGCTTATAGAGGCTAGAACCCAGACCTGTGCTTTTAGCCACCCCTTGGTCCTTGATCACCAGTGGCCTTTTACCATACTCATAGCTTTTAATAAACAAACAACAAAATAGACACAATGGTACATGATTGTAATCAAAGCTATACACAGACACACACACACACAGACAACACAACACAGACACAGACACACACACAATCTCAGGTTTCCATTCTGCTCCCCAGTTCATGCCAGTTGCACCTTTAAGCTCCTTCTGACTTAGTAGAATAAAACCAGATGAATAAGTAAATATGTATACACCTCAAATGTGAGTGAGTACAAATTACAAATTCTTACATCCATAAAGAAAGGCATAAAGAAAACTATCTTTGGAGCTTGGAGATCACCTTCTTGCCAACCAGTGCCTAAACCAGCTTTGGTGCCATATTATGTTTTCTTTTTCTTTTTCTTTTTTCTTTCGTTTTTTTTTTTTTTTTTTTTTTTTTTTTTTTTTCCAGACAAGGTTTCTCTGTGTAGCCCTGGCTGTCCTGGAACTCACTCTGTAGACCAGGCTGGCCTCGAACTCAGAAATCCACCTGCCTCTGCCTCCCAAGTGCTGGGATTGAAGGCGTGTGCCACCACTGCCCGGGTGTGATGTGGCAGCCCAAGGGCTGTTCAGGTGGGGTCACACCACCTGCTCTTGGCAGCAACAGCATCTATGTCTCATTTCTCTGAAGCTCTTGGACCTTAGGGAAAGAGAGAGCAGCTGTGTTTGGGAGAATCCCCCTCCTCTAATATACAGGGTCGGGGTGAGAACAGGCAATAAGTCATTGTCACCAACAGTGTGCCTGCAAAGCTTGGAGAACAGATTCAACTTCAAATGATTAATAAATTAGCAGTTTGTAAGGTCCTCTCCTCCTCAGTGATAGTTTTTATTTTCTTTCAAGGTATATTGATTATGCTAAAAGAGGCCCAGTGTGGGCAGTAACAAGGGTACTTTCTGCAGCCTCCAGTACACTTTCATGAAGCAGATGGCCTCATGAAATGGGACTAACCAGTGAGAATGTACATGTGTTCACTTAAAAACAAAACTTACAGCATTTAACACATACCAGCATAGTATTAGGCACTGGGACAGGAGACGTCATCAGGGCATGACCCCTGCCATTGTTCAAGGATCTTACATTCCAGCAAGGAAACAGATAAGCAAATAATTACATAGCATACTTGTCATTGAGTAAGGTGCTCTGCACGTATGCAGTGGAGTCCCTATTTAGTCTAGGAACTGTCCCAGGTGAAGCCCATGGGAGTGTCATGAGGGCAGTAGTCACTCCAGGTATTGTTACATCTACACTGAGGCTGGACAGACTGAACTATCAGAGAAAGGAAGAAATGGTGGAAAGATGAAATACAATCTCCTTGCCTAAACTGTTGCCTCCTATTCCTATGGTACCAGAATTCCTGGAGAGTGTGGCTGCCATCTATCAGGACTTGCTGTCAGGGAAAAGCCCCAATACAGTGATTGTCCCAACATCATCCAGTGGGCAACACCGCCAAAGACCTGCATTGGGTGATGCTGGCATGCTGGATGGAGTGGAAGCATCACTGTTCTATCAGCGCCTGGAAAACCTGTGTGACCGGCACAAGTACAGGTGGGCATGGGCAGAGGCCCCACCTCAGCCCTGGAGATCAGGTTGCTGCTGAGAACAAGTCTCTAGCAGAATATTTTGATTGGTTCAGGGTTGCTATGGCCCAGGATGGTCATGATTTTAAAACATGCCCATCAAACATGTCTCCCCAAAGCAGATAGCTCACTTTCACCCAGGAAAGACTAGCTGAAGTGACTGGCTTACTAAGGGAAGACTAGCTTTGGCTACTCGAAAGGGAAATATTCACAGAAAGGAAAGGTTAAACTGTCCTCTATGGCACAAAGGTCCCTGAGGGACATAGCCTTCAGGCAGAAAGCTAACAGTAGCTGTGTCCTCTTCCCCTCTCTCCTAAGTTCCCTGTAGCAGACTTAGCTATGGGGGTGGGATGTGGCAGAGCACATGTTCCATCTCTAACTCCATCAGATACACAGCAGTGAGCATACCAGCCCTGTCTGCAGTCTGGCCCTGCTCCTGCAGGGTCTCCCAGTTTTGAGTGTCCTGCAGGTTGGACAAAAAGATAGCACTTAGAGTTGAACCTGGCCTCCGAATTCTCCCTTTTAGCTGTCCACCACCAGCGCTTGTCAAAGAGATCCTGAGCAATGTCCAGAGACTGACTTTCTATGGATTCCTTGTGGCCCTCTCAAAGCATCATGGGATCATACCAAGCCCTGGGTAAGCAGAGCTCACTGTGATCATCTGTGCTCCTCCCAACAACACAGGAAACAGCTGGCCTATCAGCATGGCCCTACAGGGGCAGGATGACTGCACTGCTCTGATTTCTCCAGCCTAGAAGCTGACAGTCGTGCCATAATCTGCCTGTTGCCTAGGAGGTCCCCTCCACATCCCTCTGCTAGATGTGCAGTGGACAGCCAAAGTTTCCCTGCCCGAATATGTACAAAGCACCTGGTTCCGGCGTGTGCCACTGCCTACCCAGCCCTTGAGCAGAGCAGCGGTTCTGATTCAGGCGAGTGGCTACAGGTGCAGTTCAGGACAGCAGCTACAAAGAATTACCCTGTCTGAAACCATGGAAAAAAAAAAAAACGATTATAAAAAAAAACAAAGCAACCTGGATCTCATTTAGAAACAGGGCAAAGGTGTGTCTGGGAGGTGTTTTTTTCCCAGCCGTGACTTGGGGTGGGGGGAAGAAATCTGATAAATCTGAAAAAGAAAAAAAGTAGAGACTGGCCCAGTTTTAATGCCTATCATTTGTATTCTCACTGGCTGGCAGCCTCCACCCATGCACCCTCCTCATGACAACCACTCCTCTCCCAGGTAGGGACCAGCAAGCCATTCTTGCTCTGGAGGTTTGTTAATTTTTGTTGTTTTGAGACAAAGTCTCATTGTGTATGTAGCTCTGTGTATCCTGGAATGTACTAAGTTTACCAGGCTGGCCTTGAACTCAGAGATCTGCCTGCCTCTGCCTCCAAGTGAGTACTGGGATTAAAGGTATTTTAGTAAGGTTTTTTTTTTTTTTTGTTTTTTTGTTTGTTTGTTTGTTTGTTTTTTGTTTTTTTTGTTTTTTCGAGACAGGGTTTCTCTGTGTAGCCCGGGCTGTCCTGGAACTCCTGTAGACCAGGCTGGCCTCGAACTCAGAATCCGCCTGCCTCTGCCTCCCAAGTGCTGGGATTAAAGGCGTGCGCCACCAAGCCCGGCTTTTAGTAAGTTTTAACACCTACTATTTATGTTTTTGCTCAGGAGACTCTCCTTGTGTGAATAGATCCAAGTTCCTCAGTCTCCGACACAAGGCATTCCTCCCTTCTGTGCCAGTTTAGGGAATGGCATCGAGGGAAGGGCAGTTAACTAACATCTACTAAATGCCTAACACAGTGGGCCAGAAGCTGTACTGGAACCTTTATGCTTATTTCTGTATACATACATCTGCCAGAGTTCTAGAGGAGACAGGTGAGCTAATTAATCAATCAGAAGCTTAGTTACTCCAAGTCAGGGACCTGCTCAACTAAGTTAGACTCATAACCAAGATGGACTAGGGCTAGAGAATGGGCCAATTGGGAGTCAGATTCAAGAGCCAGTGGGGACTTTCAAGCTGTTCTTTCACAGTCCAAGGAACTGGCCACTTGTCTACCAGTGACTTCTGCAAACAGGAAAAAGAAAAGCTATTAGCAGTGATCACTGTCTGCGTTAACCTCACCCTCTGCTCAGGAGGCAGTGCTGGCAGCACACCTTTAGTACCAGCACTCAGGAGGTAGAGGCAGAAGGCAGATCTCTATGAATCTCTGTGAGGCCAGCCTGGTCTACAGAGTTTCAGGATAGCCAAGAATACTGTTTCAACAACAAAAATAATAACGGAAGGAAGGAAGGAAGGAAGGAAGGAAGGAAGGAAGGAAGGAAGGAAGGAAGGAAGGAAGGAAGGAAGGAAGGAAGGAAGGAAAGAAGAAGGAAGGAAAGAAGGAAGGAAGGAAAACAGAAAAGGAAAGACCTTTCTGAGGGGAATAAAAAGGAGCCTTGTGCAATGTTCTCTAAGTACTAATTAATGGCTAGTGTGTAGAATAAGCACTGATAGAAGGCAGCATGTGTTAGAAATAGGAACTTGGAAATACCCTGGTTCAGTTTGTGGAAGACTGTGAGGTATCCCTGAAACACCCCACAAAATCATAAGACAAACCACCTGATGCCTCTTAGAAGAGTCAGTGCTGGACACTTTAGAGTCTTTCTGAAGCCCAGCACCACTGACTGTCCAGTCTAGGGACTAAAGTACCATTAAGCCCTGTTCTTTCAATATTTACTGGTGACAATCTTCCTCTCTGTAAATTTCTATCCCTCAAACAAATTTCAATTGTATTTATCCCCAGCTACCAAAAAGAAAAAGAAAATTTAAGTGGGGAAGCACTCAAGACTCTTCATACACTTCCCAATAGTATCACCAAACTATGCCCTCATGGCTAAGGAAACCAATCCAGACAGATGTTAGTATCAGACCTCAGCATGGGACTGCTTTCCTCCCCCACTAGAAGCTGCAATTTTAACACATTTCCACATATCCCCTGACTTGGGGACATACAATTGGCTATTTTCTACACCTGGAGTTAGCTTAGGCCATTATCATCCAGCTTAGCATCTGGGGCCTCAAGAACAAAACACCCAGTGCTGGTCATAAACCACCTCCAATCTTGTAAGGGAATTGATCACCTGTTTGTAGATATCTCCTTAGCTGTCACTCATCCCAAATGAGGAAGGGAAAATAGTGAGACTCACTAAATTTATAAAGTGGTACCTAAGACTTCATGTTCCACATAAACTAACCTTCCCTGGTCAACCAGTTGTCAGACATGAAGGCAAAGGGCAAAGTATCTGCAGCCTGGGCGAAGGACCCTCATGTTTCATAACTTCACTCCAAATCCCTGTCTTCTAGGAGCTTTGCCTGACAAAGGAGACCTGATGCATGACCCAGCCATGGATGAGGAGCTGGAACGGCTGTAAGTGTCAAGTGGGAAGATGCTGCCCTCTTGTGGAAGTCAAATCTGTCAGATGTGGCTGTGCCCCACTGTAGGCAACACACTTTGTTTTTAATACCCCATACCGGTCAGGGAAAGGCTTGGGGCCAGGAGAGAAGAGAGGTATCATAAGTCCTTGGGGGCTCTGCTGAAGTCTAAGTGTAGAGGCCCTGATCTCTGAATAGGAGACTCATCACATCACCCTCTGGGCTTCTTTCCTTCTTCAGGCTGGTCCAGGTCCCAGGCCTGGTCAACTCCATCACTGCCACTTCTGAGGCCAGCTGCCTGCCTTCCCGAACCCCTCCCCGGGTTGGTTCCCCATGGAAACCCCTCCATCGCTCCCGCAAATTGGATGCAGAGAGCGATGGCTCCACTGAAGAGACAGATGAGTCTGAGACTTGAATCTGAAGGGTTCCATCTGTGGCCTGTACCTTGTTCCTACCACCCCACTTTTGCTGCCCTCAACAGACTTCTCCAGCATCACTGTGCTGCCCTCAACTGGAGAAAAGGGTGGATAACAGCCCTAGTAAAACCAGCCCAGTTCAATGATTCCAAAATCCCCTAACTCATGCTCTCAGCGCAACCCATTGGGCCCTAAGCTGACATACTGTCTCAAGGCCACTTCATCACAGAGAAGGCTTTAGTCTTCTGTTGGCAAGGCTGCTTATGCTTTAAGTACAGTGTTGTCTCAGCCAGCCTATGATCTTCCTAGTAAGGGTAGTTTTTCACAGCAGCTCTTACAAGGGAAACATGAATTAGTAATGCAGGGTCTTCATGTTGGAGGGTGATTCCTGAGAGCATGTGCTGGGAAGATCTATCAACTGGCCTTCTACTGGAGAGATCAGCCACTAGCAGGAATAAGAGGGAGGATGGGCAAGAACTTCACTTTCAAAATCTGCTTCAAGTTTGTATCAAATAGTCCAATCTGTGAAATGAATAAAGTCCCTTGTGTCTGGTAAGCAATGAGTCTAAAGCCAATAGGCTCCGGGGAGGGAAAGGGAAAGTGTGACTTGGGTGCTTTTCTGACTGGATGGGAGGTGGAACCAGGGGGCCATTCCAGGATGGAGACCTGCCTCAGCTGACAGAGGACCTGGCCTCCTACAGATGAGGACAGCCATTCAAAGCAGGTGTTCTGAATATGGCCTGAGTGTGTTTGGTCAGGTTCTCTCCGCCTATCAGACCGTGGCCACAAAAACTAGGTAGAGCTGCACAGCCTTTTCCAGAGTTCCATTAGATGTTTGTGAAGACCAGGCCCCAGGTTAGGGCAGTGGTGTACATCTGTGCAAAGCAGGCCTAAGGTTTGGGAGCAGAGACTGGAAAAGGTCAGAGGTGAGCCTCATCTTTCTTGAATGAGGTATATCTCTGCAAAATAAAATTCACTAAGGAGTCATGGCAGAACAGGCTGCCTGCTCCAACTAAAGCCGATGTCACCACTTACTGGACACATAATCCCGCACTCTTCCCTGCCAATGGATGATTGCAAGTGGTTTCCAAAAGCCATGTGGTGGCAAGCCTACCTACAGACATCTGAGTGAGCCCTCAAAGGTTCCTCAAATTCTGGTGTCTAGCAGAACCACTGAGAAGCTTGTCACAGTGCCAATTACTTAGCTGGAGTCTTACTATACCAAGTTGGGGTTGGAAACAGAAATCATGTATTTCAAACACCCCAGATGATTCCAAGGTGCTAGAAAGAGCTTGGAACGTGGCTCCCTGTACCTGCCTTTCTAACCCTCCATTTCCCAGAGTGGCTTATAACTGTACAGTGCTGAGGAGTTCCAAGGACAAAGTGGTCCTGTAAGGAGGGGTTTATACATAGCATCTTTAACTCTTCCAATATATTTATATAAAGTCTGAATCTTTAAAATGTATTTCCAAGCCAGGCATTTTAGTACATGCCTGTCATTCAGCACCAGGTCTGAGACAGGAGGATTTCAAGTACAAAGCCAGTTTGGGCTATGGAGACAGTCTCAAACAAAAATAAAAACAGACCTCCGATGACAAACAGGTCCCTGTCTGCCTCCTGTGATGAGGTGCTGAACCGCTGAGGTTGCAGACAAACTAAAGGGCCAACTAACACCACCTCTTTCCTCCACGTGCAACAGGGTGGTGAGGTCGAGGCTGTACCGGACCCCGCGGCAGCAAAGGGGCAAGGAGCCAGGGGCCTTTGGCTTTCAGAGAAGAGACAAGCTGGAGGCCCTGGAGAGAGTGCCCTCAGCTTTGGCACCAACGCCCAACTCATATCGGTGGGAGCCCAGAGAGTGAGCGAAGGGCCACGCTGGGCAGGGAGGCAGGACGGAGAGGACACTGACCCACAGGGCCCCGTGGGGCTTTATTTTGACACCACTTTGTTTCAATACAAACAGTGCTGAAAGAAAGTCATGTCCCTCTGGGGAGGATGAGGGAAGAGTGGTCTGTGTCGTTTGGGAGCCCAACCTGCAATCCACAGGTAGAGGTTGGGCCCAGACTGCCAGCGTGGCAGGGTGAGATGGCACCAAGGATGACACAGTGCGTGGCCCAGCTGCCAGTGGATGGAGCCTGCAGCTGCAGGTCCTCACGCTCTCACTGGTTGATGGGGTGCTGTCCAGGACCCCAAAACCCAGGATGATGCAGAGGATGAAAGCTGAACTCCACTTCTTTCTCTCAGAGTCTCAGCTTCCTTAGCCTAAGAGGTTCCCAGCATCCAGGCAGGACACACAGATGAGACTCACCATGGGACCAAGCAGGACACAAAAAGAGGATCTCAAGCATAGACAGAAGGTGCTGTGACCCACAATAATAAAGGCTCTCAAACAGCTAGGCAGAAGTAAGCCTCCAAGGGACAGCTGTGACAATGAAAGATTGCTCAGGCCTCCGGGCTGATCCCAAATAAAACCTTCAGGAACCAAGCAAAAGTTCCAGCTCTTCGTGAGCTACCACGGTCCTCCTAACCCATCCTTCCCAGGAACCCAGAAGAGGCCACTGACAGCAACAGTAGTGGCAAGTCCAGAACTTCTCCCTGAGGGCTGATACAGCTCAACTCTTGCTAGGCCTCCCCAGTCCTATCTCCAGAAGATGGAGGTCCCAAGCCCCCAGACCACTTACAAGGATCCTAGAGCCTGCAAAAGCCTTATGCCTTCCCTCCTTGGGGAAAAACTAGACCCATAAAGCCATCCTGATGAACTCCTTCCCTCACTCCCAGTACAGCAGGCCAAGCAGCAGGAGCTTTGGGGCAGGACTGGAAGGAAGGACAGACACTAGCATGGAGGGAGAGGTGAAGGGTGAGGACAAGGACTCAATGCACAGGCTGAGGACAAGGGCTGATGCCGACCATTCCCCTCTAAGATCCTCCCAAGTTATCCAACTCACACACCACACACACAAAGTCAACAAATCCCCAGATCCACAAGACAGGCATCTCTGGCCTAGGAATCAGGGTTCTTGCTGTCACCACCACAGGCCTGAGCCATGGAGCCTGTATCAGTAGGAACCGTAGCGATCCTGAGTGGGGAGAAGAAAAACACAAAGTGAGTCTCTAATCAGCAGGAGTTCCCCAGTGTATACAATGCCTCCCCAGCACACCCACAGCAGAACTAGGGCTGGCTGCTGCAGAGGGCTGGGGACCCCCATGTTGGAAGTATGTGATGGAAGCTGGGATGAAAGCCACTTAAGGAAAAGAGAAGTCCTGCCTGACAAAACCTGGGAGGGAAGAGAGAACAGTAGAAGTAACAAGCTTAGCCAAATCAGTGCAAACCCATTATCACCTTAGGGAGAGGCTAGTATAAAAACAGGGATGGACACTAACTCTCCTGCCAAGAAAATCAAGTGCTCTCTATAGAGCTGCCCATGGCTATGAAGCAGTATCTAGATACAGTGGAAGGCAAACCTCTTTTCACTTCTTCCCAGGTCCAGTAGCCCAGCCTCACCTGTAAGGAATTCATCACACCATTGGCCAGCACAGCCATCTTGCCAGCTACGGACTTGACACCCTGCTTAAACTGGGCAATGTCAGCTGTAGGAAGTACATTCCCCAGAGATACAGTTCCTGTAAAATTAAGGAAGGGGTGACCAAGAGCTCTGCAAGAAGGCCTTTCCCAGCAACAAGGCACTCTAGCTGTGGTCATTTGGTGCCTGCAACAACACAGAGGCCCTACCTCCTCCATGAGCTCCATCCACGTCCCCAAAAAGGTCTGAAGAGCTGATGGCACTGCTGCCCGAAAGCTGCTGTAACCGAGACCTGGCTTCATACTGTGTTGGAGAAAGACAAGGTCTAGGCAATCTTTGGCCAGCGATAAAAGAACTGATTTATGCCAAATTATGTAATTGTAATGCCAAAGCCCAAGAACAGACAGGAAAGCTCAGGCTTCCACCTGCTGCTACCAAGTAGACAACTTCACTAACCTCAGAATCCACCTCTCGACCAAAGAACATGTCAGACGAGATGGCTTTGGCTCCTGCAAACTTCTCACGTGCTTCACTGGACTCAAGACCTGAGCTGCGACTCTCCACTTCCCTCCGACTTGTGGTTCTGTGTGGGCAAGTGCAGAACACCTCTGTCCCTTCCCATTACCACCAGGGAAAGTAGAGTTCAGAGACCAAAGACTGTACCCATGGCTTTCTGGCACAGCTTATCATGTCTATCCTGTGACTTTGGGATTCAAGAACCTTTCCCCCTAGTGAGTTCCTCCGAAAGAATGCCAAGAGGTCCTCTCCCTTTTCTTTACTGAATCCAACATCAGACGGAGTGGAATGTGGTTCTGAGGGTTTAGGCCCACTGTGGTCTCACTAGGACGCAAAAAGAAGGTCCTATCTCACTGCTGCTGTCCTTGTCCTACTCAGAATCTGAAGTGACCACGTCTGTTTGCCTGGCTTACCCCACTCTTGCCGTAACTATTCAGTGCCACGATCACTGTCTCAGAATCATGCTACTATGGATAAGAGGGCCATGCCACTCCACTGATGAGGCACAGGCTCTAGGCTGGGGGTTTTACAACTTTCTTTCCAACAATCCAGTGAAGTTATTACTTATGTCCTATTTTACAAATGGATAATATCCACCATAAAACAGATCCCAAGCTAAAAGCTCCCGCCTGTCTAATGAATGGTCACTAGCTGTATGTGGCTATTTATATTTGCTAAGAGTACACTAAGAAACATTAAAAATTCAGTTCCTCAGCTGCACTGGCTCAATAGCCACACAGCTAGTGCAGCTACCAAACATTTCCATCACTGCATCACTCACTGCCTGCCCACGCTACCTTTCGGAAATAGGCCGGATGCTGGAGATGGTAACTTCAGGTTCCTTCTCTTCTACCCTGTCCATACCCCAGGCTGCATCTGAATCCCAGCGGGAACCAAAGGTTTCTCCCAAGGAAAAGGGGTTATCCTTGTACCTAGGGAGAGAGCAGAGTAAGCAACTCAGAGAAACCTGTGAAGGAACAAAACAGCCAAATGTATGCCTCAGTAACAGCCTACTTTGGGGGTCCAGAAGCGAATGTTCCAACATCATCAAACAAGTCAAGCTGTGAGCGGGAGGATTTTGCACTCAGCGGGGTTTCCTGCTCAATCATCTGCATCTCAGACAGCACAGAGTGGGAGATGGAGCTGTGGAGAAAGCACAGCAGGCCAAAGGCTGGTAATGAACATCAACTGTTCACAGACCAAGAGCAGAAGCCAGGCTGATGGGATTTCCCCAACCACTACCCACAGTGCAGTGCCCTGCCTGTGCATTGCACTGGGCCAGTCCAGGCAGAGAACTGTGTGCAATGACCTGGGTCTCTCAAAAGGCTTCTCCCTAGACCATGGCTATTGGTTGTCCTCCTAATAATGTATACCAAATGATGAGTGGTCAGTCTCCATTCTTCCCTTTTTGGTTTCTGGTTTGCATTTTCTGAGGGGACTGGCTATGTGACCCAGATGGTCCTCCCTCAGCCTTTCCAGTGTTGGGATTACAGGCATGAGCCACCATGCCCAGCTCCAGCTCCATCCTATGCTCAGAACCTCATAACACCACAGACTCCGTCTTCCTGAGAGCCTGACAGATGTACACATGCACAAGGCAGAACATGAAACACCAGCTGATCCTCATGGGATCACGGTGAGTTCTCAATCATTCCATCTCTTAGAAAAGAGGAAGAGGAAGAAAAGAGTATTATCTCCTAGCCCAGGGTCTGGCCATGCACCAAGACCAGGATCTGCCAGTGCTCCCTAGAGTGGGCAGCAGCATAGTCAGTGCCTCACTCCGGTCAGGATCCGTTGTGTTCACAAACTCACGAATAGATTCTAAACTGAAAACTCCCAAGGAATGAACATTTTGCAACTGGATTTTAAATAAGGTAGACTAGACTTAAGTAAGATGCTGTTGCACTGCAGAGAAAAAGAAAACAAGCCACAGGGGCTCAGAAGTTAAGAGCACTGGCTGCTTTCTCAGAGGACACATATTTAATTCCTAGCACCCACACGCAGCTCACAACTATCTCTGACTCCAGTCTCAGGTGACCCAGTGCTCTCTGACACGAGTCATCCTTGGCTACGTAGCTACTTTGAGGCCAGCCTATTTAAAAAAAAAAAAAGGCAAAACAAAAAATCAGCCAGGACTAATTAATAAGACCCTGTCTCAAACTAACATAAAACAACAAACAAAACACAAACAAGAAAACCAGGACTCACTCCCTAGGACATAGCACTCGAGAAATGCCTCTGACCTCCACATGTGTGCCATAGGACATGTAGGTCCCATAAATACACACATGCAAATAAAAATTTAAGTAAATAAAAATGTAATTTTAAAAGATTTAGTAAATGATTTAGTAAATGTTGGTCAGAGTGCTCAATGGGGCAAAAGCATTTGCTACCAAGTCCAGTGGCCTGAGTTTAACTCCTAGGGCCCAGACAGTAAAGGAAAAGACTCCCATAAGTTGCCCTCTGACATCTACCATACACACACCGCACACACACACAGTAGAAAAAAATTAAATGTAATAAATAAAAAAAAACCCAAAAACCTTACATACTAATTTTTTAAAAATCAACAAAAACCACCCCTGATATGGGAGTACATTAGAAGCAGAGACAGGAAGATCAGAATCTCAGGGGCCTCCTCAGCTATATAGCAACTTGGAAGCCAGCATGACACAGGAAACTAACAAAACCCACATACACTTACATCATACATGAACACACAGCCATTCACACACTCCTGCACTTCACTAATGACACTACTGCTTACACTAGCAGCATACAGACTGAAAGAGAAGGAGGTAATACCAAGTATATGTTCTGAAAGATTAAATTACAACAATCAGACTTGCCTTGGAGGGTACAGTAGTACACGCCTTTAATCCCAGCACTCCGGCAGAGGCGGGCAGATCTCTGAGTTAGAGGCCAACATGGTTTACAGAATGAGTCTAGGACAACCAGGGCTATATAGTATTAAAAAAACAAAAACAAACAGAACTACAAATGAATTGAGAACTAAAAAGCCAACTCATTTACCAATTGCTAGGTTTGGAGCTTTGAGGAAGATACTTAGTATGTTTCCTCATCGGTACAGAGGAAACAAGGCCTCTAACCTAGGACTATTATGTCTAAGATATTTCTCATAATGAGCCCGTGCCTCCTAACAAGAGCCACGGCACAGGCTAATTGCAGCCAGGACCTTGTCAATGGCACCAGTAGATATTCTTCTTCATCTTCATCATCTCTCTTTTGAGACAGTCTCTCAGAACCCAGTCTGACTTTGAATTCCTATGTAGCCAAGATCACTCTGAACTCCTGCTCCTACCACTTCCACATCCCACGTGCTAGGATCACTGGTGCGGGCCACCATTCCTCACAGATACATTTAGCCCAGGCTAAAACTTGCTATATATCCAAGAATGACCTTGAACCTCTGATCTTCCTGCCTCCAAAGTGCTGAGATTACAGACTTACACCAACGCACTAGTTTTATATAGTACTGAGGATTGAAATCAGAGCTTCATGCATGCAAGACAAACCTACTATCAACCAAGCTACACCCCCAGGCCCCAGATATTTTAATTTTTAAAAGATTAAAAATCTATTACTTTCTTTAATTCCAGCAATTGGAAGGTAGAGTCAAAAGAATTGGACTGGAAGTTTAAGGCCAGACCAGACTACACACTAAGACCATCTTAAAAAACAAAACCAAAGCTGGGCAGTGGTGGCACCTTTAATCCCAGTACTTGGGAGGCAGAGGCCAGCCTGGTCTACAGAGTGAGTTCCAGGACAGCCAGGGCTACACAGAGAAACCCTGTCTGGAAAAACCTAAAAAACAAAAAGAACAAAAACAAACCACTATCATTGAAATCTCTAAATATTAACTCAAAATGCTTCAGAGAGCAGCTCTGCTTTTCTTGAGCAAAGCACAGAACACAAACCAAGTAGTTCTGGAACAACAGACTCCCAACTAGGCAGTGGTGGCCACGCATGCATGCATGCAAACACACACAGGACTCCCCAACCCAGAGGCATTTGAAATGTGGGATAGTTTGAGGTATTATAGTATCTAGAAGGACAAATGGCATTTAGTGGACAAGGACTCAGAAAGCAAAAAGCCCTAAGGTTCTCAGGTCTTGGGGGCAAAAGAACTGTGCAGTCCCAAAGCAGTCATATTTAACAAGTGCCACCCTGACCTGGAATAAAACAGCACCTGATCCTGCCCACTTAAGCAACTACCACGTGTGGGCCAACCACTGTCCTAGGTACTGTAAGACAACAAAATACTCTCTCTTCAGCCTCAGAGGAAGACTAAGCAAGGAACCCTGACTGGCTGGGTAGAGCCTGTTCTGGCTCCCAGAAAAACAATGATATTTTTCTAACACACCAGGGCCCGAGCCTCACCTCCGGGACACCAAGCCCATGCCCAGCCTTTCAGCCTGCTCTCGCTTCTTTCCTTCAAGGTTCTGTAGCTTTTTCTCCTCCTTCTTGCGATCAATCTGGAGCTCCTGGTAGGCCAGACGCATGGAGGCAACCCTGGAGGGAACGAACACTCAGAGGCTGCCATCCATGCTATTTGCCACCAACCCCCACACAAGCCAAGGGCACCACAGCAATCACGCACATGGACTCTTCTGCCTGCTTCTTGGCATCAGCTGCCTGCTGCTCTCGGAGCTTCTCTGCCACCTGGGCCTGCCGCTCAATCTCAGTAAAGCTCTGGTTGCTCACCTTCTGAGCTCCCAGGCCTTTCTTGGCACCCAGCTGAAGAGAAAACCATGTGATGTGGGGTCTGACCAGCCAATCTCCTCAGCTCCCTCCCCAGTGTGGTCACTGTAGTCACGCCCACAATGAAGGGGGTCCTCCTTCTTAGGTTCAGTGAGCATTCTCAGTCAACAGTGCTTCTCTAGAGCTGTGATGAGGAGCTTGGCACAACTGCACACAGGTCTCAGGAATGAAGGACAACAGGTAATGCTGACTGGGGTCTGCTATGTGCCAAGCTCTCTAAGTACCAAGTGTGCTTGATCTTGCTTACTGCCCAGGAGTACCCTTAAGACAAGTATCTTTAAAATCACTTTCACAGACAAGGTTCAGACAAGTTTTGTGCCTTTGCCAATACGTGGAAGAATTGAAGGAGCCCAACTACAGCTCGCAACCACCCTAAGATGTTGCCTCATCCCACCTACCCCTTTCTTAGTTGCTGCTGGCTTCTTCTTGCCAATAATGGAGCTTTTCAGTTCTGTGTGAGGAAGAAGGTGAGCATGAGCTAGGACAAAGGAAGGTCAGAGAATGTGGCTCAGTCCAACACCAAATAGCTTCACAACAAAAGCATGTAAAGAATTCCTTCAGATGGAAAAGCAAAACTGCCACCACCAGTTCCAACCAAGAGCACTCAAGCCAAAGACACACAAGGTTAGGGGAGCTCACTGATGCCCAAAATATCACAGTAAGAGCGTGTACCTGAGGCACCAAAGACAAAGTACCCAACCAAAGTGACAACTGTTAGGTAGGGAGCTGCTCAACAGCCTCAGCTGCGAGAGCAGGATGCTGGCAAGCAGGGCTTCCCAAACCCATGGTTACCTCTAGTAGAGGAGGGCCCTTTAGTTGACAGATACATGGACTCTGGAGGAAAAACAGACGGGTGGCTAACAAGGGCTGGCCCCAAAAGATTCATAAAGCTCCCAAACCCAGAAGCCTATGCAGAGCCTGCTTCAAAGTCTGCCTTCTCAAAGAATCAGCTGGATAGTCATTGGCTTCCTGCCCCAACCCCCAAGAGTCAACAGAACAAACCAAGGTCAGCAAAGGAACTGTTTACCATAACCAAGTCTGAAGGCCACAAAGGAGTGAGAAAAGGCTGGACTTTGAAAGGACAGCATTGCCTCTAGCCATGAGCAGCTCAAAACTATCCCCACACCTCATGAAATGGACAAAACGGGCCAGTCCTACCTGATACCAGTCCCATTCCAGCCTCCCATCCTTTGGCTAGATCTACCCCATACGCAAAATGACAGCCATCCAGGCTTGTCAGCTCAAAGGCTCTGAGGCCAACGTGTCAGTCAGAGCTTCAATTCTAGTGCCCACCCAAGAGGAGTCAGTTCCTCAGTGTCCTATGGTTAATTCACATGAGTAGACGGCAGAGATGTGAACAAATATTGAGGCCCACTCTCTCCAGCCTCCCCACAGCTGCCAGCTGTCATACCCAGAGAGGCTTGGGGTGAGGTTCCAAGCAGATCAGTGTTGGGGCCATGCTCAGGTTCTGTGGATACAATTGACAGGAGTTACATTAAGGAGGTGGTAAACAGGCTGGCTTCCCTCAGCTTGCCATCAAAAGATGTATGCCCACCCCTTCCTCCAAGGACTAAACTGAAACTTTCTCTGAATGCCTATGTCCCTGGCTAAGTGTCCATTTCCTATACCCTAGTCCTTCTCCAGGCCCAGGAGAAGGATTGGTTGAGATCTGGACTGAACTCACGTGCCAGGCTACTGCTCTCTGAAGGCAGGGCTGGCTGCTGGGTCTCTGAAGGATCCGTGGCTGCTGTATCCCAAGCAGGGGCCTAAAAAGGAAGCCAGATCACAGAGGCCTTAGTAAGCCCTCCTAAAAAACCACAGCGACCTGTGGATAGGAGGCACTGCTCCCAGCTGTAAGACAAGATTGGAGATTAGCAATCATACTCACCAGTTACCATGGAAGACAAATGTAGGAAAACAGCATCTTCAACTTACAGCCTAGCCCATCCCCCAACTGACAAAGCACTAACAACTGTTAACTACTGACCATGCACCAGGCACAAATCCACGGGTGCTCATACACACAACAGGTTCAGTTGAAGTAACTATGTACAGGCCCTATGGAGTAAGTATGTCTCCATTTTAGAAACTGAGTTTTTGCCAGATTGACTTGGCCACTTGCAGAGAAGCTGGGATGATATGACCTGAGGCTCCAACTTCAATACCCATTGCCAACAGAGGGGAGACCTTTCTTACAGGTGGGTCACAGGGGAGGCAATCCTCATTGTCTCCAACTTCTGTTCCTTTTTGGGAAATATAGAAGTTGTTTAGGGTCCCTATGACTTCTTGAGCTTTCAAACTCTTCTCTACTTGGGGATCCACTTCTAAGGAGGATTCTACTGTGCACTCATAAGAAGCAGGCAGTCATTACCAATTCTGAACTACAAACACTCTCACCTAACACACGAATTTATGTCATGATCACAAAAGGGTATAGACAGCCTTGGTAAGTAAAGCATTTATCAGAGCAAATATCCCTGTGGTACTCACCTGAGTATGTTCTGTGAAGAAATCAGCGTCTTTCTTCTCTGGAGAGTGACTGGGAGCACTGCTGATACCGTCTATCCAAAGCTGGAAGGGAGAAGACATGTGGTGCTCAGGGCTGTTATCCTTCTTATCCCAGCACCCTAGCCCAGGAGTCAGCACTCACATCAGTGCCATGCCTAGCCAGAGCCGCACTCCCTAACTGCCGGATCTTCTCTCGGTACATCTGGGCAGCTCGGCTGTTATATTTGGTATTAGCATCATTGGCCATACATCCATGTTGTCGGAAAAAAGCAGTCTGGAGAGCAAAGAGAAGAAGTGTGTATGTGCAAATAACTCTCACCAAAGAGAACTGTATTTACGCTATAGGAGACACTTTACTAAACAATTGGGTTATCATTTATATAGGATGACATATAACTGACACCAGCAGATTTTCACAGAGGTAAAGGTCTTCCAAAATTTCTTTTCAAAACAAGACAGAACAACAAAACCCTTAATTTTTATTATTATATGTACACCATAGCATGTGTGTAGAAGTCAAAGGACAACTCTATGGAGTTGGTTTTCTCCTTCCATCTTTTTTTTTTTTTTGGTTTTTTGAGACAGGGTTTCTCTGTGTAGCCCTGGCTGTCCTGGAACTCACTCTGTAGACCAGGCTGGCCTCGAACTCAGAAATCCGCCTGCCTCTGCCTCCCCAGTGCTGGGATGAAAGGCGTGCCCACCCCCGCCCGGCTTCCTTTCATCTTTATGTGGGTTCCCTGAATTGAACTCAGGTGACCAGGCTCACACAGTACACACCTTCTTCACTCAATAACCAACCTCACTCTTCCCTCCTCAAAATTTCTCAAAAAAAAAAAAAAAGAAAAGAAGAAACAAGCCACTATGCCATCCTCTATGAGACCAGGAAATGAAATGTAGGGGACTGAAGAATGCATGTACTTCTCACTCCAGCTCTCCTCCCTCCAGGAGCCCACAAAACCCCAATGAGTATGGAGACACAACTACATTCATTGGGCTTTCCCTGAGAGTGCCTGTCTAGTTCAGTCTGTATTTAATTAAGCCTCTTTGAAAGAAGCTGTTTAAAATTTTCTGAATTTATAAAACAGTGTGTGGCATGTTCCAGAGCTTCGAGTTCCCTGAACAGAGAAACCAAACTCACTTCTAAGAAATCAAAGAAAAGTTAAGTACCCAGGCAGAAGGATAGGGTGGAGGAAGGTAAAGGAACATTACCGCATTGGCATTCCCGCCGACCTGCATACACCTCAGCTGCAACCAGTTCCAGTTCGAATCCAACTCTGTAGACCTGTGTAAAAGGGCTGAGTGTCACCTACCCACTGACACCAAAACACGCTTCCCTGTCCCTGTCAAGACTAAACCTGTCATTTGGCCTCAGGCTTCTGTGGGTGTCCAAGAACCATCAGTCACTGCCCCATTTCCTCCTCTCTTCCCTGTATTTGAAATTATTGCTCTTCATCCAATCCAAAGGGTACTAATTATTTCTGAAAAGGAGATCCAAAAGGAGGTCGACTTCTCAGGAATGCAGGCACCGGTTTGGCTCTTCTCTAAGAGGGTCAAAGTCGTACTGGAGACTTATTGGGCCAATCCTTCTGCAAATAACAAGGTCAATGCATCTAACTTCTCCCCCAAACTGATGCTGGATATCACGTTAACCGTGAGGAGAGAAGCCTACAGAGGTGGATCTCCCGACTCCAATCCCGTCTGTAAGCTAGCAGAACTCTCGCCAGGAGGTATTCAAACGCCGAATTCAGAAAGGTCCAAGTCCAGTTGTCCTCTTCCCGTCGCTGACCATACATATAGCCCCTGTGGAGGCACAGCACTCCCACACAAACCTACCTGATAAAGCTGAGATGGACACCCAAGGAGCGATGCACTCCGGAGCAGTCAATACACAAAAATACACCATACGTGATGCTGGCCCAACTAGGACTCTTGGCACCACAATCGAAACAGGCCTAAGTGGAAGAGACGACAAGTGAAGGGTTAGGGCCCAGAGTCGAGGCCTGGAGCTAGAAACCACAAGAAAGCCTCCAACCTCCGTCCCCGCCCTCCCTCAAACCCCAGGGGTCTGGAGACGTCTTCTCTGCCGGCGCTAGGACCTGTGCCCCTCCTGCTCAAGTACCTTGTTGGTGGGAATTGCGCGAAGTCTCTTAAAAATAGTCTGGATTTCGGTCTTGCTCGGGCCCGCCGCCATTTTCTCTCCTTCCCAGACACCACCGCGACCGACAGGTCCCGGCGCGGGCCAATCCTCGGCGGCGAAGGCAGGCTAAGCGCACCGGTCACGACAGGCCCTGACCCGCCTACGAGTGGAGTGATTCGACCAGATCTGGGCCAGTGAACGTCGGGCGGGACTGAAGCATGACGTCAGCAACGGGGAGCTCCACAATGGGCCTGAGTGAACGCCGCGCTGCGCCTGGCCAATCCGTAACCGGAACGGGCGACGGCTCGTGGGCTGGCCCAAACTTCCTCGGGAGTTCCTGCTGGACGCTGGCACCCTACTTACCGCTCGGCCACTGGATGTGGGCGACAGGCAGATAGCCATGGCAACAAACACTGTGATGAGTTACTGATGGATGAGTAATGATTAACAATCTCCCAAGTGCTCCTAGTGCCATCGAGAAGACATTGGCAGGGCTCCAGCTTAGCTCACAATTCAGCAACTGGCCTGGAGCAGAGGCTGGCATACAACAACCTTGATCGCAAGTCCCTTCCAGTACAGATTACAGTCCTGAAATTCCAGGGGCAGTTACCAAGAGGCAACTGCCTGCCCAATCCCAGTTTCATAACACATGGCACGCTCACAACCCCAACCCCACTCCCCGCCTTCCACCAGGAAGAGTGGGGTATCAAAAGATGCTCACAACACTTGATGGGGTTTTTATTCTTGATCAAATTTAATACACACTACAACAAGTCACAAAAGAAGGTGCTGCTAGCCCCAAACTACATTCTCCCCAACCTCACCCCAAGAACAGTTTAGGAACTGGATCTCCCTACTCCTGGGATGACCCAAATGCTCCTGGGAGGCTCAGGCACCTCTCAACCCTCTGTCATTCCAACCTCCCATCCTGCCCTCAACCTAAACTCTGTTGTCCTCTTTCTAGACACAGACCCTTCCCTTCATGGGCCCTAAGACTTCCTCCTGTGGGAACAGAGGGACAGCAGCAGCATATGGTTCAGGGCCTTCAGGTACAGCAGTCCAGGAAGGGTTGATCTCTGGCCCAGGTTAGAGAGACACCGTTGTAGGGCTGTCAGGGCACTCAGGCGCCCACACATTCTACATAATTGGCAGGGTACAGACCAATGCGGCCACTCTGCAGCTGGCCCTGGCACCAGCCCTGCTCATCCTCCTCACTCATCTTCAGCAGCTCCTCCCTGGAGAGAGAGAGAAATCAGTCACTGCCAAAGGCACTGGCTTCACTGGTCTCAAAACTAGGTCATGGACTGGGGGATGGGATAGCACAAGGGCCTACAAACTGGAGAATACCCAACTCAGAGCAGGATAGGACACAGCCAGGAAAAACCACCCAACCTTAGACCCCAGGGAAGCAACTGTCAGGCTACAGCTGGACCCTGAGCAGCCTTGAGAATGGAGTCTCTGACTTTCCTTTTCTACAGCCCTGCTCTAGCAGGTAGGATGGGCTGACATGGGAGGAACATGAAAGGGCCCCAGCATACCTGCTCGGAAGCTCAGCTCATCAGCTTCCTGGCCAGCATAGTCATAAAGTGCCCGTACCCTCACCCCAGTGGCAGCTTTTCTGGGACTCTCCTCATCTGACCAGTCCTCGTCCTGCCCACTACTAGAGAGGGAAACACAAGGGGACAACTCAGGGCACAAGACCGACTGTATCCAGCACTCAAGACAAAGGGCTTTGCCACCTGGAGGATCGCTAATGAGGTGGGTGGGCAGGAGCTGAATGAAGTCATACTGCTGTCACTCACTACTGTGAATGCAGGTCCAACTCTGTGCACAGGGCTGTTATACAGCCAAACTGTGATGGACACTGGACCATGGAGCAAATCTAAACTTCTGTGAAATTAGCTCTCCCACGGTGACCCTCAGGTACTGATGTGATGGGAAAGAAGCGGTGGGAACAAGCAAGCGATAGAGCTGCGTCTTTGTTTCGACCAGGATCTCAGCTCTCACCCTGGGGATGATGGGGACTGGGGTGGGGGTGCGGTGCCATCTCTTGTAGGTACAATGCTGGTCAGAGTAACCTCATCGGGGCTCCGGCCACCCTTCTCCTTCCGGCTGATGGCTCTCTGTGTGTCTAAGGACCATTCCTGTGGAGAGATTTTGGAGCACCTTCACTGACTTCATTGCAAACCTTGTCATCCTTTTGGGACCCACACTGAGCCCAACCCAAGTCCCATCCAGCCTATAACACCTGCCTCAAACTGTGGCCAATTCATGGCCATGCCAGGCCCATGTGTGCTACGCCACCAGCGCAGGTCTTCTTCATCACTGGCAGCCTCGATGCCCTGCCGCAGGTCTCGATGGAGTTCATGGAACCTATGAAGCACTCAGTCAGACAGAGAAGGCCAAAGTCCCTAGAACTTCAAGTCATGCAGGTCAACCAAAACCCAGAGATCAAGGGGAGTGTGCTGGCCATACTTGTCACCCAGGTCAGGGGAATGTGTCTGCCATACTTGTCACTACTGGAGAGGTCAAGGTGCTGATGCAAGGTGAGTAACACATCCTTGAAGAAGAGAAGCCGCTGTCGCTCAGCCGCCTGGCAGCTCTCAAAGGCCTGCTCCATGTCCTCCATGTAGCGTGGGGTATAGCGATTTAGCTCTGCCAGGGTCTGCTCATACTGGGTTTTCGTCTGGGTGAGAGAGAAGGGAGGCAGTGAGGACAGGCTGCCTTCCATTCAGGCCTGCACCAATATTCACTGAGCATAGCCACAGGCTAGACCTGAAGCTAGCCACCAGGGGCAGTCAGGCCTGAGACTCACTTCCTACCCTCAGGGACTGACAGAAGCAGCCTAATAAGGGAAGTGACACACAAACACCTAGAAGAATCTGGATGGAGCCCAAGACAGGGTTCATCTAGGTGATAAGGTGAGATAAATCAAAGTAGGCTTCCTGGAGGAGGTGTTATAGAAATGACATCCCTCAGGGAGGATGGAATGCTAGAGAGAAGGGCACTTGGGGCAGGGGACAGAGTGCAATATGAGAACTGATTCCAGGCAACTAAGTCCCCAACTGCCTGAAACCCAGCCATTACTTTCTTGGGTTAAAAAAAAAATGCCTTTTTTTTCAAAATTCCATTCCTCTCCTGGGTCGAATATCGTATCTCCTCATGTTTCTCTGTGCATGTGCACGAATGCATATGAATGTGTGAGTGCATGTGTGTGCGTGTATGTGCGTGCATATGTGGTGGAGGCAGAATGTCAACATGGCATGCCTTCCTCAGTTGCTCACAGCCCTTAGACAAGCTGGCCATCCAGGTCCAGGAATCCACGGGTCCCATCTGTTCCCGCGGGCACACACCCATTCTGACAACTCCCCTTTACCACTGCAGCTGCCTTGCCTAGCTTCTACCTTCACAACCAGCACCCCACCAACTAAGCTATGCTCCTCAGGCCCACGTTCCTCCTGTCTGTCTGTCTGTCTGTCTGTTCAGACAGGGTCTCACTACAGTAGCCTTTGTTGGCCTGGAACTCCATGTAGATAGGGCTAGCCTCTATGTAGACCAGGTTAGCCTTGAACTTATAGAAATCCACCTGCCTCTGCTTTCTGATGCTAGTATTAAAGTGTGCACCCCGATGCCCAGCCCAAGTTTTAGTGTTAAATAATCATCTCAAGAAGGGGTGGCATTAGGCCGGGTGGTGGTGGTGCATGCCTTTAATCCCAGCACTTGGGAGGCAGAGGCAGGCGGATTTCTGAGTTCGAGGCCGGCCTGGTCTACAGAGTGAGTTCCAGGACAGCCAGGGCTACACAGAGAAACCCTGTCTCGAAAAACAAACAAACAAACAAACAAAAAAACAAAACAAAAACAAAAAAAAAGGTTTGGCATCGGGGATTAGAGCAGGAAGAGCCTAGGGTCTGAGAAGGCACCCAGAAAGCTTTGCCGGGGGACCGTACCTTCTCTGCCTCCTTGGTGCAGCGTCCCACCCGCTCCTGTAATTTTCGAAGCTGTTCCTGGGACATGGAGCTGTCTGCCTTCGCGTGGCTCTCCCGGGTCTGGGCTGTCTTCTCATCCTTGCGGGCTGTGTGGTAGCTCTTCTTAGAAGCCTCAACCTAACAAGCACGAGAAAACTCGGAATCCTAGACACCACACCCTGGTCCCGTGCAGACCTGGAAGGTGCCTGCCTCCAGTAAGCACTGCTCCTGGCCTCACCTCCTTCAGCCTCTTTAGCCATGGCTTCTGGGCCTTACGGAAACCATCCTCTGCAGCCCGGCTTTCCCGAAAGCCCCCCAGCACTGGCCGGTGGAAAGCCCCGCGCTGCCAGGTCCGCACTCGCTCGCTGTCTGGACCATGCAACTTCTCCCTCACCTCCAAGTGCAGCTCGCTCAGCCGCTCAGCCGCAGTGAAGAAGGCGTGCCAGGCCTTCTCCAGAGTGCCGTATTGTGGGCCTGCAGAGGAATGAGCTTGGGCCAGGTGGGGTTGCTATCTTAAATATGACCTTCCCCTCTCCCTGAATCCTGTTCTGGGTGCCAGACAGGCATGGTAGGAGTTGGCGTGCAAAGCTGAGGAGCAGCAATGTTATGTGCTGCGTTCCCTACTCAGCCCTGACTTGAGCGAGCTCATGAACCCTCACCTTCACCATTACCATGGAGGCAGTGCCACTGCCAAAATGGAAGGGGCAAAAACAACTAACCTAGAGAAGTTAGGCTAACTTGTCCAAAGCAGAGTAAAGCCAAGTCTGCTGCAAAAGCTCTGTATGCCTGGGATCTCCCTACCCAGATAAAAGACCTGCACTCTACATTTAGCTTTTCCTTAGCTGTGACTTCAGGCAAGTCCCTTCTCTGACCTTCATTTCTGTTCTAGAAAACAGGTGGAGTAGGAATATAGATCCTTCTTGCCATGCATGCTTGAGGTCTTAAATTCCATCCCCAGTACCCACAAAACCTCAAGAGGCTGTTCTGAGGCTCCCACCCTCACAACCTGTGAGGCCTTTGCTAGGCCTGCATACTGGCTCACCCTTCTCGACAGCACCCCTCCACTTGCGGGCCCAGTCAGCCAGCTGCTGGGCATAGGCCTTCTCAATTCGGGCACGTTCTTGGAAGCAGCTAACCAGGTCCCCACACAGCCTGTGCCCATCCTCAACCCTCTGCACCGTCCGTCTGTAGTTGCCAGCCTGGAGTACAGAGGAGAGATGGTTTTATCAGCCCCCTTTCCAGCTGGGGCTGATAGCTAGGCTACTCCCCTGGACAGGTGGCTGAGCCCAGAAAGAGAGGGACAGTTTACTGCCACTCCAAACCCAGTCCCCAACCGCTTACCTCCCAGAAACTGCCCCCTAAGACCTCCCCTCCAGCGTCCTCTTCTGGGGCCATGGTATCCCTGCAGCACGGAATGGTGGCAGATGTGATGCTGTGGAGGGCAGGTAATTAAGCAAAAAGTGAGACTTGAGGTTGGGGGCTGGGAAGAGGCCTTCTAACAGTACAAAGCACCACCCAAGGAAGAGCAGAGGAATGGCCGAGCAACAAAGAGCTAGAAGTCCCCAGGAGGAGCCAGGAGAGAGGCAAAGACAAAGATGGCAGCTCCCAAGTTTCCTTCTCCCTCTGGATCTACCCATCTCAGTCCATCCTCTACATACCTGGGGTCTCCAGATCACTTCAAGGACCCGTGTCCAAGTCTCCAAGCTGCCACTATGACTCTGTCTTGACATTAACAAGAGCACAGAAGGGAGTAAAGAGTGGGAGCCTCCAGTGTCCAGGGCGGTGCCCAGTACCCCCAATATAGCAACTGCTGTCAGAAGTGCCAGATTCCAGGCCGAGAATGCCAGACTGGTCACACAATCCAGCAAGGGATTAGGTGACAGACAGGGGTGGGTGGCGGGCAGAAAGCCCCACACTCCTCCTTTAGATGAGAAGAGAACTCTTGCCTAACTAGGCCCCTTGGATGACAAGACAACCCCATGAACAAACCAGTCCAAGTGAGGAGGTACCCTGTCACAGCCCTAGCAACTGTCCACACTGAGCAGAGTGGAAAGAGAGCCAGAAGGCCCGGGTCCCATCATGAGCAGGAAATTTTTGGACAACTGTGTTTTAACTGCCCTAAGGGAGCCTCAGCTCACTCTGAGGTGGAAATTCCCCCACCCAGTTAGCGTCAATGCTATGGCTGATGTAAAACTCAAAACTAGGCAATGAACCGGGAACACTTGAAAGATCCATCATTCATAAGGAGACACTCGCCAGCCCCAACCACCACACAACATCCAGAAGTGTCCTAAAGGGTCCTGAGATAACGATTCCATTCTGTTTTCAAAAAGCCCAGGCTGGGGCATCATCAACAGCCACACAGCCAGAAGAGGAAAGTGAAGTTGAAAATGTACCCCCAGAATCATTCAGAGTCTCTCTCTCTCTCTCTCTCTCTTTCTCTCTCTCTCTCTCTCTCTCCCCCCCCCCTCCCTCCTGGCCACTAGAGGACAGAGTGACATGCAGCCTCTTTTGCCTTCAGGCAAGGTCTCAGCTCTCTCCAGTACCTACTGACTCTTAGTCCATAGAAGGAAATTGCTTTCTTCCCTGAGATATCTCAAGGCCTAAGGGACAGTTGGGTCAAGAGGACAAGAGTATGACATTGCAGCAACCAAAGCAGGACTCTGACACAGTGCTCTCTAAACTGGTAAACCTCTACACACTCTCAAAACTCCAAACTTCACTATGCCTTCCTCAGGGCTCCCATAGCCCCTGTGTTCCTAGTCCCACTATACATCCCATACATTGTGACTAGGTCTGTCCAAAGTCATTGACAGACTTCTGCAGTTTCAGTTCACAATACCACTGGGCACTAGAATTGGTAACAACTAAATCAGAAAACAAGGGACTGGAGGCATGGCTCAGAGATAGGACATACTTGAGGCCAGAGGTTCGGTCCATCATCAGCACCAAAAAGGAAAGAAGAATGTCCCTTCTGAAGACCAGAAAAGCTGCTGGCTACAGCAGCTCTGAGAAAAGCCTGGTCTAAGCTGATTTCCTACTTCTGCTGACAGAAGAGAGACTGGCCTCTTCCCTGGGATCCCATTAGCCTACAGGCAATGAAGATCCCTGGACACAGAGCAAACTGCCCACCAGGCTCCACTAGTTCTCCACCTTGTTTCCTCTTGAGTTAGCTCCACTTGTCCAGAATGGCTTGCCAGCCAGATTGGGGGGTAGGGGAGTAGAGCAGTAATTATAAATCATTGGGCCTTTGGAGCTGCCCTAGTGAACCATCCAGGACCTGGGGCCCCTGCCTACTCCAATCTCCCTGCTCCTGGCTCCCAGGAGAAATGCCCCCAACCCGTTCCTTCTCCCAGGCCCCAGAACAGAGCAGGCTGTGTGTGTAGTGCTGGCACCGCTCCCTCAGGCCTCACAGAGCAAACACAAGCTGGAGCCCCAGGCACAGCCAGGCCCTGCACCCCAGCTTCATCTAGCTCTGGGGGGTGGACCTGGCACCTTGGTCCCTGTTGAGGATTGGCATCTTGTGCTGCCTGACATTAGCAGAGACCCACATCTGAGTAAACACATCCTACCACAGCAAGAGCTCAGAGAGCAAGAACAGGTAGTTAAAATCTTTCCAGCCCAGGCCCTCCACCTAGCCTGTCAGAGAAGGCTTCTGGGACACTGGCAGGGTCTCAGCTGCTAGTGCTGAACTGGGAGTTCTAGGCTTCAGGACAGAGCCCACTCTCCCTACCTGAGCTTCAAAGGCTTCTGCCTCAATTCTCTCTTACACATAAGTCAGCCCCCACCCTTCTCCAGTAGCTGGGGACACAGGCCTGGAAGAGTGCAAAGCCACCCTGCCCAGCCCAGTCCGGTATCCTGAGTCACAGGCTGCGCCCAAGGGCTTCCCCAGCAGCCGCTCACAGCCAGCCTGTAGACCTAGGATTTGGAGGTGCAGGAGGGACTGGTTGCTGATCCAGAGAGGGGCGCTTAAAAATCAAGAGACTGGCACAGTCTTTTGGAAGGCTGGGGGAGGGGGTGGCTCAGAGAAAGGGGAGGAGGCAGAGCCAGGGAGGGGCATAACAAAGGGGCACTTTTGGAAACCCGACCTGCCGGCTGAGGTGCCTCCTCGCTGATGACGCACTCCTAACCTTGAGCCTCCACACCAAATCACAGAACCCAGGGGCTGCCGGTCTTTGGCCTCCACCCTTATAGACAGCGCCACCCGACAAACCACCTCCGAATCCCAGAAGGCTCGGTGTTGAACAACTCCAAGCCGGTGGAGTCAACCATAGGGATAAGCATAGCCAGGCCTAGACATGGAGGCTCTAGGACTTCTTGGACAAACTTGTTAAACTTGGTCTCGGTGGGGAGGTGGGGCCAGCTGGTTACTGCAGCGGAGAAGGGGCGCTGCCTACTAGGCTTAGCCATACAGATGGTGGCGCGAAGGGGCGGGGGGGGGGCGGGCTTTTTACAGAGGCCCCTTCTAGGGCTCCAGAACGGGCGCGAGGAGAGCAGTTTGGGACCCTCTAGGGGCCCCAAGAGATGACTTGCTCCTCCAGCGTGGACGCCCCATTTCCCCTGGCTGGCCTGAAGAAACGCCTAATTAGCGTAGGAGATGAGATGGCCTTGCACTCAGTGGCAGCCAATGGCCGGGGTCTCCCGCGCGGGAGTCCGTCCCATTGCCAACTTCAGGAGTTGGAGGACCAGAGAGCGAGCTAGAGCCCCCGCGCCACAGCCGTGTCACCCAGCATCCCCTCCAAAGCACTTACCGTGTCCTCTCAGGGGCCCTCAGTGGGTTAGGGGGATCTGGCCACGCTCGGTTCGGAGTCCTACCACTCCCGGGTCCGGGCCACCGCCTCCTGAAGCGCTTCGGGCCCTCCCCCGGGAAGCCCGGCCCCCCGGGCCCGCCCTCTCCGCTGAGCCGCCGCCCCAACCCCACCGACAGCATCCCCGCGGGGGGATTGCAGGCATCCCTGTGCCAGGTGGCTCGGAATGCAAGCTATAGGATCTGTTCCCCATGATGCAGAGAGAGCCGGAGCCAATAGTCTAAGGTGGCGTACGTAGCGAGGCTACCAGAGAGCTAGATTTGATCTTTGTCGCTCTCCGACCTTTCCAGAGCCTGGGACGCCGGTGGTAGTGAGCGGGAACTTGCACACGAATCACTGAGGTGGGATTCGGGGACAATGCTGCATTACATTCTTTGCTGAGAGCACCTTTCTTAGAAGTTAGCTACGGGGAGACAGGTTCACAACTACCCACTCCTTGTAAACCTTTGATTTACACTGACGTGAATGAGGCTTAGAGTTACCTTCAGCGGTTTGCCCAAGATCTCTAGTTCAGCAGAAGCGAGACTAGAAAAGCCATTTCTACCTAGAGCAGCTCTGCGTGTAGCTCTAGCGCGCATTTCGAGACCTGAAGCAAACACGCGGTGGGGTGGGACAAAAAACACGAACTCCCCCCCGTCTCCGTGTTCACAGTTTCAGATTTTGTATCTCAACTCATCTTTAAATCCCTTGGTTTCACCTCCTAGTTCAATGTAGACTTTTTTCGAATCGTCACGATGCCACCCCACCCTAAATAGATCCCTTCTTCACTGCCCCACCCCCAACCTCTCGGGATTTCAGAGCCTGTGGGTCTGTTATTTATATCCACTGGAGCGGTCCAAGAATGTTCTGAGGCTGACCTAATCGCCACCTGCTCGGCGTCCCCGCCCCTCCTGCTCTCTCCTGAGCCGGGTGACCCAGCAGTGGTGCCTCGGACCCGAGAGACAGGAGGGAACGCGGGCCAGCAGGGTGCTCAGGGGTCCTGGAGTCACAGTTCGCTCCGGGTTGGAGAGCCCAAGGGACCGCCCCTTAGGGGACCGTGCGCGCTCTGGGAAGCAACCGGCCTAGCTGCTCTCTTTCCAGCACACACATTTCCAACCCAGCCCCCTCCACTCCCTTAGAAGTGTGAGTACGTGCGCGCGCGGATTTTTAAAAGACAACTTTAAAAATAGCAAAATCGTGTTGTTTCTAAATCTGGAAGGAATCACTGACGTGTTCTTTGCTCAGTAGAGTCCACTCACAAAATGGAAAGAGGGGCTGCTGAGGATAACGGTAACTCAGTAGTGACACCAACTGTTGGGGGCTAATATAGGAGCGTGAAACTGTCTCTTTTAGTTGCCTATGTTGTCACAAAGACGTGTGTCACCCGTGGCCTGAGGACTCTGGCCGCGCGGGTGTAGCAAATCTCGAATAGGAGATTTGAAACCTGAGGATGTGGTTTCTGAAACCAATTTCAACACCAACTCTTTCAAGGTTTGGGCAAATCTTTTCTCTTTATCTGTTTCTGCCTCTATAAAACCTGACAGGTAACCCAGCTGACCTACCACTGGGCCGTGTGCCCCAGTTAATTAATGATTGTTAAACAACTGCAAATGAGAGGGGCTTGGGAAATGTCTAATCACAGCCATGGTGCTTTGCAGTATTTGGAATCATCGCACCTAGTGCCTGGGGGCGTTTAGGCACCTAGACAGAATGTGTGAAAATACAAGAATGAAATTAATTACAGAAGCAGCCTATTAAAACCTCATTAAAAATAAAGTTGGCAGCCAGGCTCTGGGATGTGAGGAAGTCAGGATACAGAGGCTCAGGAAACAAGGCTGTTCATCAGACCACAGGGAGAAGAGGATGTGCAGTGGAAAACATCTGGCTTCCCTTGGGTTCAAATCTGGAATCGGAAAGCAGAAATGTTGCAGCTGATCTTAATTGTCCCTAAGGTACTGGGAGTGAGCAAAGGACAGAACATTGTGAGCTGTAGGTGAAGGGAAACAGACGTGTGCTCAGAACCCAGCTCTCAGCTCCTACTCCCCCAGGGGCTCAGATTTCTACGCCCTATGAACAGACCCCTTACACAGTGCTTTAGTTCAAGATCAGATGCCCAGGCACAGAAGGCCAAAGACAGAAACCCAGCAAAAAGCCACTTGGCTCAGAGTACCAGGTGGCAGGGTGTTCTACAGCCAACTTTTGGGACACTCAGCCTCACCTTGAATTTCTGGAATGTCCTAACCACTGAGCCTTCATTTGTTTGTTTATTCACCTGAGGAAACATTTGGATTTTTGCTTTATGCTAAACCCTATCCCAGGTTTTGGGAATATATAAAGAAATAAGGCTGAGCCCTGTGTATGCAACAATGAAAGATGTGGAGAGACAGTCCCACAAGTAAACTGAGGCAGGAAGGACCACCTTCCACAAAAGCACAATACTTGGTTGGCCTTGATGAGTAGGAGTTAGTCATGGAGAGAGGTATTCTGGGCGGGAACAACAGGGTGTGCCGAGCCCCAGTGGTATTAGTCTGTGATTCTATGACCCAGCAATTCTACTATTTGGTATCTACCACAGACAAATGTGTACAAATAGAGACAGGAGTGCCAGGATGTTTGTATATTGCACTATACAAAATCCAGGAAATTGAGGTACAAATGCCCATCATTGCTGAATAGATAATGCTGTGGATTACTCTACAATTCCAGAACAGAGGAAATATATTATTTAATTAAACATTTTATTTGCAGCGCTGAAGTTCAAACTCAGAGCTCTGTTTCTGCTATGCAAATGCTCTGCTCCTAAGCTCCACCTCGGGCTGAGATGCACGAATATATATATATATATATTTTTTTTTCGCTGAAGGACAGCGGGATCGAACTTGGGACAGACAGAGCGCTCTAGCGACAGAGCGTGAGCACTACAGCAATGTGCCACCGCAGGACGGTTGACAATATTCTTATATGAAGATCTCCAAGATACTGTTAAGTGGAAAGAAAGCGAAGAACACTCTTTGGAGAGGAGATACATCAGAATGATTTTGGAAGCTATCTCTGGGAATGGAATCTCAAGTTGACATGTTGGAGGAGTCACTGCGAGATGGTGAGGTGTGGCTCAGCGGCTGGTGGAAAGCTTTCTCAGCACACGAAGACTTGTGGTTAATTCCAAGCACTGAAAAGAAATTAATGTACTTATGTGTAAATTCTCTGCAATGTTGTTTGTTTTATAAGACAAGGTCTCACAGCTCAGGTTGCCTTTGAAAGCTGGTGACATAGCTGATACCGGCCTCCACTTCCCCGTGCTGGGTAGGATTACAGCAGTGTGCCATTAGGCCCAGCCAAATGCTGTAATTAAAATGAAAACTGGTGAGGGGTAGTCTGTAGGGTTTGGGTCTGAAACTCAGATGTCCAATAGAATTATTTTTCCTTTTCTTTCTTTTTTTTTTTTTATTGTTTTTTTGAGACAGGGTTTCTCTGTGTAGCCCTGGCTGTCCTGGAACTCACTCTGTAGACCAGGCTGGCCTCGAACTCAGAAATCTGCCTGTTTCTGCCTCCCAAGTGCTGGGATTAAAGGCGTGCGCCACCACTGCCCGGCTGAATTCTTTTTTCAATATGGCTTTTCTGTGTTCCCCTGACTCTCCTAGAACTAGCTCTGTAGACCAAGGCAGCCTTGGATTCACAGAAATCCTCCTGGCTCTGCCTCCCAAGCACAGGAGTTAAAAGCATGCACCATCACTGCTTGGTAAGTTTTCTGCAACAGTAGAGAGGTCCTACAGCTGTGCTTTCCAATTGGTAACCACCAGCTACACATGGCTTCTGAGCACTTAGATCATAGCTAGTGTATCTAAAGAATTGAATTTTATTCTTTTCTTTAGTTGGGGGTGGGTCACCTTATGTTACCAAAGCTATTCCCAAACTCCTGGACTTAAACAATTTTCCTGCCTCAGCTGTTTTCTTCTTGTGGGGATGGAACCCAGGCCTTACACATACTAAACACACACTCTCTCAGTGAGCTGTATCCCTACCCAGATTTACCCTTCTAAAACATAGCTCTGGAAGGAGTTCCCTATGGAGGGTGAAGCACAGCACACAGAGGTCTCCAGGGAGGGTGAGGCTCTTCTGAAGGCTGCCTTGTTTCTCTTAGCCTCTGGATATTACCCCAGCATTCCTGAAAGGCAGCTGAGTAATGTGTCTGATTTAACTGCTATGCCTTTAAGATCCCAGGCAACTCCGAGTGGAAAAACTGGTCGGAGTTATGAGAGTGAGGGGTTACCCTCATTAGAGAAGGCTGATTCACAGGAAGAACAGCAGAGGAAGGGCACTAGAGAGGAAATGCAAAGCAGGTTACAGAGGATAAAGCCTTTTCCAAGTGTAAAAATTTGCTCAGGGTAGAACCTTTGGTTAGTACCACAGACAGGCAGGAGGTGGCCAGGAACTATCTTCAGCTTCCAGCTTGTGTACGTGAGGGAGGCTTCTGCTGAGAAGGTCTGCCATGGTGGCTGAACAGTGACGATACTCAAGGGTCCTTTCGCTGAGCACATTTTCTGGGAACGCCCACGGTGTGCCAGATACCCTCTGGGTGTTCAGCCTTCAACTTGGAGAAATCAGACAAAATCTCTAACTTCCTGAAAATCTCCAGTAAAATCAAATAATACATAATTACGGGCTGGGGTAAATATCTTAAATGGGTGAGGGGAGGAGAGTGCAGGGCTGGGAGTGAGGCTCAGTAGTGGTGGAAAGTATGCTTAGCACAAGCAATGTCTGGGGAGGGGGTGTGTATGTGTGTGTCAAGAATAGATGGAGCATAATTTCGATTAGGAAAGTGTGAGAACGACTCTAGAAGCACAGTCCTGTCTTCCCCCCAAAACCCAAATACCAAACGACAGCCAGGTGAAGGGAAGATGTACCCAAGAGCACTCCAGAAGGACTGGTGACTGTGAGGACACTGACTCTGAAATGGGACCTTGACCTTCGGGAAGGAATGTAGCGTAGTGGGGCATGGTGAAAGAGTAGGGAAGGCCACAACACCCACATACTGCCAGGCTTTGTGAGTCTCTTCCTGGGGTAGGAAGCTTGGAAACAGCATAGAGAGGAGCGAGCTGACTGGTTTGGGTGCTGGACAGGAAGGACTAAGGAATCAGCAGACAGCAGCTTAGCATGGTCCACAGGCCAAAGAATGCTTTTAATGTTCTTAAAGGATGCCTGAAAAATAAAACTCAAGAGAACATTCCGCATGAAATTAAAATTTTAGTGTTCAAAATAAAGTAAGCCTTGCTCACTTACACACAAATTGTCTCTTGTCATTTTCTCACTACATTGGCCAAGGTGGAACAGAGATTGTGTGGTCTTCAGAGCTTAAAATATTAACTACTTGGCTCTTTTTACAATAAAACTAAGTGATCTGTGAATCAGAGAGAGACTAAAAGTAGGAAGCCCAAAAGGAGGTTGCAGCAAACACCAGGATGAGAGGACAGTGGCCTCCTCCATCTCCATGACAGTGGAGCTGAGGTGGGGATGGACTGAATAAGCAATTTAAGGAAAGGGCTTCCAGAACTTGCTAATGGCATGTGGGAGACTGAGGCAGGGGGATCATCTTGAGTTGGAGGTCAGCCTGGGCTATACAGAGTCAGACCAAACAAAAACAAAAACAAGCAAGCAAAGCTAGCAGTGGCGACTCATGTCTGCACTCCCAAAATTTGTGACGCAGAACCTGGAAGCTTTTCCATACAAGTTTGAGGCTAGCCTCTTCTACATAGCAACAAGACCCTATCTGATTGGGGAAGGGGCCAAAAGAGAGAGGGAAAGAGGCAGAGAATGGTGAGAGGAAGAGAAGGAAAGGGAAAGGAAGAATTGAGGATAGATTGAAGTGATGAGATACATTCAATATGACCCAGAAGTTGTGATCCTAAGTAGGACCTTAGTAACACTTGGGGACACGTGATAAGGTTTGCGGCTTAGCTAGTAGTATTTTTGTGTTAACTTCTATATCCTTGACCACATAGTGATTTTGAGGCCAGTATGGGCTACAATGAGACCCTGTCTCAAAAATATAACCACAGTAGGCTGGTAAGCTAAGAAGATGTCTAGTAGTTGAAAGCTCTTACAGTTCTCACAAAGGAGAAACCCAAGTTTGAGTTTAACTTTCACTCCAGGGGATCTGATGCCCTCCTCTGACCTCTGAGGTCACTTTATTCACATACGCATATACTCACATGTATACTTTACAAATAATAAAATAAATCTAAAAAATAATAATTTGAGTGTATGTTAGAATTTCAGGCATGGACCCCTGCTTCTAGCTTTCATGGTTTCATTTTAAAATCCTTAATTACATCTGTCAGACACTTTTTCCAAGTGAGTTAGCACTCAGGCTCTGGAGAATAGGATGTACACATATCTTTCCAGAAACTAATCAGCTAAACCACTGTGCAAGGCTTGATAGAAAGCCAAGACTGTTAACCTTGGAAAGCTCATCAAATTATTCTTGAGCTTTAAAGACAGGCAGCTTTCACAAGCTTTCTTCACAAAGTTTCCTAAGTGTGCCTCTTTGCATAAAGGAGCAGAAGCCCTCGTGCTGCCGACTCAGAGGTGGCTTGGTCGTCTAGACTGCCTGTAATCATAATGAAACACTTCAGCTCTAAGCCCGTAGGAAATAGACACAGTTATGAATGAAGGGAAAAGAAGGAACAATAACTGTGTCTGAGCCAGACAGCTGATGCTTGCAGTCCCAAAGCGTGAGGGGTAAAGGTGGGAGCATCAAGAAGTCAACGTTAGGCTTGGCTATATGGCAAGTTCAAAGCCCACCTGGGCCAGCCACATCAGAACCTGTTTCAAAACTGAAACTAAATAGAGGTACAGAAATGGCTCAGGAGTTAAAAGTACCTCTTGATCTTCCAGGGGACCCAGATTCAATTCTCAGCACCCATGTAGCAGCTAACAGCCATTTTAAACTCCAGTTCCAGAGAATCCCATGTCCCTTTCTGCCTTCCCTGGACACTGCATGCATATAATGCCTGGACACATGAAAGCAAATGACGCACATACATAAAATAGAAATAAAATAAATCTGAATAGATAGTGTCTGTGAACCCACTCAGAAGTTGACATTTCAGGAGGACATACGGGGATTTGTACAAACACCACTTGCTTTAGTTTCTTTTTATCCTTTCTTTCTTACTTTTTCTCTTTCTTTTTGGTTTCTTGAGACAGGGTTTCTCTGTATAGCCCTGGCTATCCTGGAATTCACTCTGTAGGACCAGGCTGGCCTGGAACTCAGAAATCCTGCTGCCTCTGCCTCCCAAGTGCCAAGATTCCACCACCCAGACCTTTGTTTGTTTTTTGTTTCTTTCTTTCTTTCCTTTCCTTTCCTTTCCTTTCCTTTCCTTCCTTTCCTTTCCTTTCTTTCCTTTCCTTTCCTTTCCTTTCTTTTCTTTCATTTTTGTTTTTTTGAGACAGGGTTTCTCTGTGTAGCCCTGGCTGTCCTGGAACTCACCCTGTAGACCAGGCTGACCTTGAACTCAGAAATCTGCCTGCCTCTGTCTCCCAAGTGCTGGGATTAAAAGCATGTGCCACCACTGCCCAGCTAGTTTCTTTCTTGAAAAGATTTTTTTTTAATTTATTTATATGCATGTGTGTATAATTTTGAGAGTGTATGCCATGTGTGTAGATCCCTGCAGAGGCCAGAAGAGGGACACCTTGCGGTTGAGCTGTATTACAGGTGGTTGAGCTGTATTACAGGTGGTTGAGCTGTATTACAGGTGGTTGAGCTGTAGTTGCAAGTGGTTGTGAGACACCAGATGAGAGGTGAAGTAATGAACTCAGTTCTTCTGATCAGTTCTTCTGGAAGTGATCTTAACTGCTGAGCCATCTTTTCAACTCTTAGTTTCTTCTCTCATGCTACAATAAAATATTCTAACAAAAACAACTTAAGAGAGAAAGGACTTCTCGTTTACAGTTTAAAATACAGTCCATTTTGGTGGGGAAGTCGAGGCATCAGGACCTGGACCCCAGCTCTTAGGTGATTCTAGATTCTGTGAAATTCACAACATTGCCCACCACTCTGCACCACCAGGCTAAAGGTTTCACCAATAAGAACCACAGCTAACAAAGCGAACCACACACTTTCCTCTACATTAAGAAACTTACCTTGGGAAAGTGTTATTGTCACATGTTCCTGGAGTTACCATGTCATAGTAGGGCCAGGAGCCAGAGAAGGGCAGTGGACAGCTGGACCATGAAGGAATGTAGATGCAGTTCTCCCAGTCCCACGAGCATGTGACTCATCTCCCATAGGAAACCGGCTCTTCGCTGTACCACAAAGGAGCATTTTCCTTTCTGTCATTTGGGATTTCTACAGTCCTTGGAAAAGAACTTTGGGTCAGAAGAGTAGAAGGCACTGCCAGAATTCAACCCTTGCCATGAGGGCTATCCTACCAGTAAGTACCTCCCTGCCCGCTTCAGAATGGCCTTGAGCCTCCTATTGGGTAGTTTTATGTCAACTTGACACAAACCAATCTGTGAAGAGGGAGTCTCAAGTGGGAAGAAACCTCCATAGACTGGCCTATAGGTTAGGGCAGTGGTGGCACACACGTTTAATCCCAGCCCTCAGGACGCAGAGCCAGGTGGATCTTTGAATTCAAGGCCAGCCTGATCTAAAGAGCAAGTTCCAGGGCAGCCAGGGCTACATAGAGAAACCCTGTCTTGAAAAAAACCCCTTCAGGTTCCTACCTTGACTTTTTTTTTCTTTTTCTCTTTTGGGTTTTTGAGACAGTTTCTCTGCATAGCCTTGGCTGTCCTAGAACTGGTTCTGTAGACCAGGCTGGCCTCAGACTCAAAGACCACCTTTCTCCCCAGTGCTGTGTTTACTGGCCTGTGCCACCACTTGCCTCACTGCCCCAATGTCCCACTGCCCTGACTTTTTTCAGTGACCCACTGTGATACAGACATATGACTGGAAATAAACCCTTTTCTCCCCCAAGTAAGTTGGTTTTGGTAATGTGTTCTGTAGTTATTTCTTCCAAGATTGAAATAATCCATCTTGTAGGGAGATTCCTTAAGGCAGAACAACTCAAAATAGTTTCAAGGCTGGTCCTGGTGCCATGCACCTTTAATCCTAGCAGAGACAAAGGGATTTCTGAGTTTCAGGACAGCCTGGTCTACAATGTGAGTTCCAGGGCATCCAGGGTTACCCAGAGAAACTCTGTCACAAAACAAATAAACAATACATAGCTTCAGGAAGTCCCTGAAAATGACCAGATTTACTAGGTCCCCTCCTCCTTCTCAGAGGAAGTAAGAAAGAAACTCTGACATCAGCCGAGATGCCCAGAGTATATTTAGATTAACTGTATCACTTGGAATGGACACTCTGTCACCTGTTAATTTGCCTACAGGCTGTGTAGTGAGCCCCAGGTCCTCAGCTTTTGTGAGCTTTCATCGATCCTGGGTAGCGGGTTTTGATGATGCAGCTGTCATTTCAAACAGAATCATTTCTGTTTCTGTGAGTAACTTCACCCATATTCCTAAAGAATCCCAATAAAACTCAGTGGATTTTCCCGTATCTGTACTTTGGTCTGTCATGGGATGCCTAGGGTGTGTTGCATCTTCCCAGAAATAGTCTTGTCACACACATCATGTTGTTTTATCACAGTAATAGAAACCCTAAGACAAATCTAAACTTGCTATATAGTAGCCAATAAAGACCTGAACTTTTTTTTTTAAGATTTGTTTATGTATGTGAACACACAATTGCTCTTTTCAGACATACCAGAAGAGGGTATCAGACCCCATTACCAATGCTTGTGAGGCACGATATGGTTGCTGGGAATTGAATTCAGGTCCTCTGGAAGAGGAATTGGAACCATGGAGCCATCTCTCCAGCCCCAAGATCTGAACTCTTAATCCTCTTGCCTATACCATACAGGTATGCACTGCCACACCCAGTTTATGTGATACTGGGGATTGGATTCAGAGCATCACACACACTAGGCAAGCAATTTACCAACTAAACTATATTTCTATCCCCTGAGGAGGGTTCTTAAAACCACCAAGAGCTTTTTTATCACTTTTATCAGGCCTTATAGTAAAGACACCTAGTTGGAAGATTATATAACAACCACTATTTGCAACCACTTTACAGTTTGCAAAGTACTTTACATAGATCATTTTAGCCCTAAGGTTATTGCTATGCAAATCTGGCTGCCTGGAGCTCTCTGGCATGCTTACCATGCTATTTCATGACAGAATACTAAGTTAGTATGTGGACAGTGCTTTAGTCCCCACTGTTAACACTGAAAGTGTTCATTTATTCTTTTGCTTAGGTTTTTTTTTTTTTTTTTTTTTTTTGGTTTTTGGAGACAGGGTTTCTCTGTATAGCCCTGGCTGTCCTGGAACTCACTCTGTAGACCAGGCTGGCCTCGAACTCAGAAATCCGCCTGCCTCTGCCTCCCAAGTGCTGGGATCAAAGGCGTGTGCCACCACCGCCCAGCTTTTGCTTAGGTTTTTACACAGTGGTCTAATATTTCCAAAGCTACCCCAAATTGGGTACATGTAATTTTGTTTTAGTGGTGTAGGGGATTGGACCTAACATACTAAGCACATACTGTACCACTGAGGTACTTACCCAGCCCAACATTATATATATATATGTGTGTGTATGTGTGTATACTATATAATATATATGTGTATATATTATATAGTAATGTGTTGTGTAACTACAAGATTGAAACAATCCTTCTTTCAGGGAAACTCCTTAAGACAAAATGACTCAAAATAGTTTCAGGACTGGTCATGGTGAGCTATGCCTTTAATATATATATATGAATGATGTATATGTATATTGTTTATATATAAAAAACACTAATGCATGTAAGTGTATTTCATTATATGTCATGTGTATTTAGCAATCTCTTAGTCTCTTAGTATACTTTTGTAAATCTTGTATAAAAATGAGCAATTTAAAATAGTTGAGAAAAGATGAAGGAAATAAAATATAATAATTTTAATTGTTACTTAAATGTACCAACTATTTTAGGAGGGTTAAGTAGAAAAACGTTTGTTTCAGATTTTTTGTGTGTGTAGGTTTTGTTTTGTGGAGACAAGTTCTCATACAGCCCAGGCTGGCCACAAACTCACTGTGCAGCCAAAGATTCCTGGAGATCCTTAACCTCCTGCCTTCATTTCCCAAGTGTAGAGGCCAGAGAAGGACTTCAAGTGGTTTTTTTGTCTCTGCTGTCTGCCTTATTCACGAAAGACTGGGTCTCAAAGAGCCGGAAACTTACTGTTTCTGCTAGGCTGCTGCCAGCGGGCTCTCAGGACCCGTGTGACCTCTCAGTACTACTGGGGTTGATAGAAGCATGTTTGGCCATTCGCAGTTTCTAACACATGAATGCCGTAGGTCTGGACTCAGGGCCCTGCATGGGCCTCGAGCTTGTGAAGCAAGTACTCACAGCAAAGCTATCTCCCCAGTGGTGTGTAGTTTCCCTTTCCTTTCTTTTTCTCTTGTTCTCCCTTCTTCTTCTTTTTCCCCTCCCCACCTCTTACTGTCTCAAATTCACTATCCCCCTTCATCAGCCTTTCCAAATACTAGGATTATAGATAGAAAAGTAATTTTTTAGGTTTTTTTTGTTTTTGTTTTTTTGTTTTTTGGAGACAGGGTTTCTCTGTGTAGCCCTGGCTGTCCTGAAACTCACTCTGTAGACCAGGCTGGCCTTGAACTCAGAAATCTGCCTGCCTCTGCCTCCCAAGTGCTGGAATTAAAGGCATGTGCCACCACTGCCCTGCTAGAAAAGTAATTTTTTTAATCTACATTTTCTAACTTTTGTATAAAATAAAGTCTACCTGAGTCTAAGAAGAACGTATTTTAACACTTGATAACTGCCATTAACTAGAAAAACTTATGCAGATCCAAGAAGAAGACAGTGATAGTATGCTCACTTACATAAAATAAAGCTTTTAAAAAAATTATATATATATATATGAGTACACTGTAAGCTGTCTTCAGACACACCAGAAGAGGACATTGGATCCCATTACAGAATGGTTGTGAGTCACTAGGTGGTTGCTGGGAATATAAACTCAGGACCTCGGAAGAGCAGTCAATGCTCTTAACTGCTGAGCCATCTCTCCAGCCCTAGATGTTCTTAATATATTTTTTTGTTTGTTCCGGCTTTTTTTTTTTTTTTTGAGACAATGATTTTTTGTATAGCCTTGGCTGCCCTAGAACTCACTCTATAGACCAGGCTGCCTCAAACTCACAGAAATCTGCCTGCCTCTGCCTCATGAGTGATAGAATTCAAGGCGTGCAGCACCACATGTTCATTTCTTTTCCTTCCTTCCTGCCTTCCTTTCTCTCCTTTCCTCCCTCCCTCCCTCCTCCTTCCTTCCTTCCTTCCTTCACGTTGGGCTGGAGATATGGCTTATCAGTTAAGAGCACTTGCAGAGGCCTATTCCTCCATAACCATCCTTTAACTCCAGTTCTAGGGGACAGGATGCCCTCTTCTGACCATAAAGGCATCAGACATACATGTGGTGCACATACATATATGCATGTAAATTCTAAACATATAAAATTTAAAAATTGTGTGTGCACATGTGTGTATGTATAATGACATCAATTCTCATTTCTTCAGGAGCTGTTCACCTTGTGTTTAGAGACAATGAGTCTATCATTGGGATCTGCAGTTTACTAGTTGGGTGAAGCTGGCTGGTCAGGAAGCTCTGTCTCTGCTTCCCCCTCACTGGATCACAGGTGCTAATATACCTAGTACTTCACAAGGGTGTCAATCTGAAGTCGGGTCCTCAGGCTTTCAGTTAGAACTTCACTGATTGAGCTGTCTGTCTAGCCCCAATAAAAATATTTTCAATAGCCAGACGGTGGTGATAAATACCTTTTGTCCAACCCCTTAGGAGACAGAGGCAGGCAGATCTCTGAGTTCAAGGTCAGCATGGTCTACAGAGTGAGTTCCAGGATAGCCAGGGCTACAGAACGAAATCCTGTCTGGAAAAAGAAATCAATACGGCTGGACATATTATTCTAGTACATGCTTTAATTCCAGTACTTGGGAAGCAAGTGCAGTGAGTGTAAGGCCAGCCTGTCCACATAGCAAATCCCAAGTCAAAGCCACATAGTAAAAGCAAGTCTCAAAAAATAAAATATTCCAACAACAGATTATTCAAAGTAATTTTTAGTAAGATGGGCTAGCAGATTTTTGGGGGGCTTTAATATTTGACTTTTTCCCCAAAACTATAGTGTTTAATATTCAATACTCTCAGTGGGTGGGATCCAGGATCTCATTTAAATATTGCTATGAATTTGTTCATATTTGGACATTTAAACATGGGGATGCCAAACAAGAACTCTGGATACTTGAGTTCTACTTAGTCTGTTTCCAATTCCTTAGGAAGAATCTGAGTTCTCTGCAAGCTTTGCGGAATCCTCCAGCCTGTCATTTACAAACCACTGGCTGCAGTCAGTGTGTGTGGGAAGCCGACACCAGCATCTGTGTGGATCACAGACGGGTTTGCAGACTCAGCAGGGTTAGGATTCATAGACAGCCTGAGCAGAACTGGAGTCATGTATCAGCCTGCACCACAACAATGATTCCCACTAGCTGAGTACTTCCCACAGGCGGTCTAAAATCTTGCTTTTTGCTGCCTGTAGAGCAACTTGCATGATCACAGATCCTAAACCTGGGAGGGAACCAACAGTTCTCCTCTTTACCCTCCTATTAACTCCTGACTAAAGCATAGAAAACGGACCCCAACAGTGGTAGTGCAAACCTTTAATCCCAGCACCAGTGAGGCAGAGGCAGGCAGATCTCTGAATTTGAGGCCAGTATGGTTTACAGAGAGAATTCCAGAACAGCCAGGGATATTCAGAAATACCCTGTCTCAAAAAACAAAAACAGAAACAAACAAAAACCCTAAACAAACAAAGAGAAAATATGAGTTCCAGTCAGAGTCTAAGTGCAACTTTCAGCCCACTGTGCTTTATTATCTGTTCTAGAAAAACACTCCAAAGAAGCCACATATTGTTCTGCAGATCAAAAGAAACTGGTATTATTTAGGGTCATGCCCATGGTCTGCCCCAGTTTCCAGTGTGAACAAACACGAGACCATGATTTACTGCAACCAGCAGTTTTTGAAAGAGCTGCTCTGTGGTACTCTTTAGTAAAAGTAGTCTCTCTCTCTCTCTCTCTCTCTCTCTCTCTCCCTCCCTCCCTCCCTCCCTCCCCTCCTCTCTTTCACACACACACACACACACACACACAAACCCAAACAAAACAAAAACAAGAAAAACCCAAGCATCTATAAATGAGGTTTCATGGCCACAGCCTGAAACTGGAGCAGTAATATACTACGCCACCCCTTTATCAGATTAGCATCTTGAAAATACCCATATGAAATACCCTTGTCCATCCTGCACCTGGTGGCTCATCAGCTGGGAATGAATGACATCAGGCCACCAGGCAGAGGCTTTATTGTGAAATCAGGAAACAAAAGGAAACTCTGGGTTAAAGGTGCCTCAAAACCACAACCTGAAACCAATGTTTTGTTGGTGTGGCAAGGCAGGTCACCACTGCTCACCATCAGTTCTACCCATCATGGGAAAATTCCCAGGTCTAAGAAACAGATTCTGGGGAAACCTGGCGCCAAGCAGAATGTTTCTTTTGCTCATGAGTCCAGCATAGCTCACTATTCCTTTGTGGTCTTTGCATTTCCTGCTCCCTTTGCCTGAAGCACTCTCCCCTTTTCCTCTACACAGTCAAGAGTCACCATCTTTTACAAGTTTTTATTATTTTATGTGTATGCGTCTTTTGTGTGCATGTATGTATGTGTACCACATGTGCAGAGTGCCTGAGGAGGCTAGAACTAGAGTTACAGATGCTGTATTAATATGGGTGCTAGAAATTGAACCCAAATTCTGTGGAAGAACAGCCAGTTACTTTTAACCCAGGCTAGCCTACAACTTGCTGTGTAGTAGAGGATGGCCTTGAACTCATGGTCTTCCTGCTTCTATATTCCAAATGTCAAGATTATAAGATAGACAATGAGTTCAAGGCCAGGCTGGGTAACAAGAGAACCTGTCTCAAAAAAAAAAAAAAAAAAAAAAAAAAAAAAGGTGGTAGCTTAGTGGGTAAAGTACCCAAGTTCAACCCCAGAACCATGTAAACATGGAAGGAGAGACCCAACTCCACACCATTGTCTGCTGACCTCTCCATATGCTCTGTGAAGCACATTCACTCACACACATGCACAATTATAATTGAAAAATGTGTATTTAAAAAATTTTTTACTTTATGTCTATCAGTGTCATCTGCATGTGTTTGTGCAGCATTTATGTGCCAGAAGAGAGCATCAGATGTCCTAGAACCAGAGCTTGAGAAAGCTCTGAGCTTTCATGTGAGTGCTGGGAATCAAACCTGGGTCCTCTCGAAGAGTAGCCAGTGCTCTTATTCACTGAGTCATCTCTCTGGCCCTAATAATACATTTTTAGAACTATCCCTTTTGTGTGTTACTTTCTTAGACTATGCTTCTACCCTCAGCCTATCACATTTTATAGTCCTTGAAATTTGGGCTCACTGTTCTTCATAACTGAGTGCATATTACAGGAAAGGTGTTAGAGGAGGGTCTGGAGGTGATGAGCCAAGAAAAGAAAGCAGACATTTCCAGAAGTAGAATTGTTTCTGTAACCAGAAGAACTGAAGGAAATGAGACTATGTGCAGGCACTTCATAGGATAGAAAAGGAGAACTTTGGGGATGGATGTCCATCTGCAGGTCAGTTCTTCCTCAGGTTGGAAGGGGTAGATACCAGTGGGTTTGGTATGTGAGTCTCTACTAGTGTTACCTGTCAAGTCAACTTTCCTATCCAAGTCTCTCAGTCCATCTGAGGCTTTTAGGTAATCAACTCTTCAGAAGATAAGACATGGCTCTCAGAGGGTATTTATGGGGTTTAACATGTGTTAAACATGGCAGTAGTAGGGAAGAGTTCAAGGAAGAGAGGTGTCCTAGTTAGGGTTTCCATTGCTGTGAAGAGACGCCATGACCACAGCAACTCTTATAAAGGAAGACATTTAATTGGGCTGGCTTACAGTTTCAGAAGTTTAGTCCATTACCATCATGGAGAGAGGCAGGGAGGTATGCAGGCAGACATGGTGCTGGAGAAGGAGCTGAGAGTTCTACATCTTGACCCAAAGGCAGCCAGGAGGAGACACTGAATATAGTTTGAGCATATATCACCTCATAGCCCACCTCCACAGTGACATACTTCCTCCAACAAGGCCACACCCACACCAATAAGGCCACACCTCCTAATAGTACCATTCTCGATGGCCATGCATTCAAACACATGAGCCTATAGGTGCTATTTGAACTCAAAGCACCACAGGAGGCTTTGCTTTGAATTGGAGACTTTCAGGAAACAGATGTAATCCTATGATCACCTACTGGTTTTAAAACATACTACTCTCAAATATTCCATTTTGGCATGATGGTTATTTTGAGCTGAGGGTACTTAAAAAACAGTAAGAAAGCTTCTAATCACACACACACTCATCTAAAACCAAATCATGATATTTCTTATGAGAAAAAGTATCCACTCCTTGAACAAGAAAGCTGAAATTCTCTTTGGTTTGCTTGTTGTTATTTTTGCTTTTGGGTTTTACTGTTGTTTATTTGTTTGCTTGTTTTGAAACGGGGATACACTGAGTAGCTTAAATTGGTCTAGAACTCACAGTGTTGCCCAGTCTAGACTCAGACAAAAGCAATTTTTTCTGCTATAGCCTGGGTGAGATAAAAGTATGAGCCATCATGTCTGACTATACCTACATTATAGGTAGTGGTGTCTCACGCCCTTTAATCCCAGCACTCAGGAGGCAGAGGCAGGTGGAGCTCTGTGAATTTGAGACCAGCCTGGTCTGCAGAGTGAATTCTAGAGTTTCAGGACAGCTAGAGCTCCACAGAGAAACCTGTCTTTAAAAATCAAAAGGAAAATGTAAGTCGGGGGGACAGGGGGAGGAGGAAATAACGTTAGATGTGGTGGCACACACCTTTGAACCCAGTACTCTGGAGGCAGAAGCAGGTGGATCTCTGTGAGTTGGAGGCCAGCCTGGTCTACATACTGAGTTCTAGGCCACTCAAACAACAACAAACACACATGAAGCAAGGCAAAACAAAGCCTGAAAATAAAATAGGCAAACATTCTGATCATTAGAGGCTGACACCACCCCAAAGTGGATCTATACAAATTCAAATAACTTTTTTTCCCTCATAATCTTCCTAGTTACTGTCTTACAACTTTTTTAGGATGCATTTTTATTTTTATATTTATTTGTTTTGTTTTTTTTTTTCAAGACAGGGTTTCTTTGTGTAGCCTTGGCTGTCCTGGAACTGACTATGTAGATGAGTATGTTCCACCAAGGCCTACTTACGTACTTACTTGTTTTGTTTTTTCCAGACAGGGTTTCTCAGCAGCCTTGGCTATTTATTTACTTACTTAGGTTTTCCAGACAGTATTTCTCTGTAGCCTTGGCTGTCTTGGAACCTGCTCTGTAGACCAGGCCTGCCTCTGCCTCCCAAGTGCTGGGATGAAAGGCATATCCCACCACTGATCAGCTTTTTAAAAATTTTTACTTATGTGTATACATGTTTCTTTATGTGTTTATGTGTACATAATAGTGCATCTGCCTGCAGAGTCCAGAAAAGGGTGCCTGGTCTTCCAGAGCTGGAGTTACATACAGGTAGTTGTGAGCCACCTGCCTGGGTGCCTGGGAATGGAATTCAGGTCCTCTCGGCAAGTTCTCTTGACCATTAAAACCATCTCTCTAGCCACTAAGCTACAGTTCTTAATTCAAGCTCATCTTAGGACAGCCCCTCGATTGGTGTTAGGTTCAGCCTTTTACTTTCCTCTAGAGCATTGCTTTAATTTAAAATAAAATTAAACTACATAAAAACATACGAATTCTACATATTAATGGAGTATCATCTTTATAAGGAATACATACATTACGTTTGACCCACATATACATATTGTATTCCTTAAATTGGGTTAAACATATCTTCTCAGATATTTTGAAAACATTCAAATCTTTCTACTTTCAAAAAATATACAGCAAATGGCCATTATCTGCAGTCACCTTGCTGTGCGCTAACACACTAGATTTTCTCACTCTTATCTTACCCCTACAGGATGTCAGTGTAGTCCAGGCTAACTCTTCATGCCTCAGCCTCCTCAGTGCTGGGAATTACACAGAGCGTGCCACCAGAGACACTACTCCTCCCTACAGTATCTATGAGGAAAAATACGTCTGTAAAGTGAGAGGAAAGAATCGAATGCTAAAACTGTGGTTGGGTAATCAGAGGCACCTATTATTAACGGGCAAAATGGGAAATATTTAGCCACGCTTGGATCTTTGCCCTCGTTAAGACATTAATTTTTTTTTTTTTTTTTTTTTTGGTTTTTCGAGACAGGGTTTCTCTGTGTAGCCCGGGCTGTCCTGGAACTCACTCTGTAGACCAGGCTGGCCTCGAGCTCAGAAATCCGCCTGCCTCTGCCTCCCAAGTGCTGGGATTAAAGGCGTGCGCCACCACCGCCCGGCTCGTTTAAGACATTAAACTACCTACTTTTTCCTTTTTTTTTTTCTTTCTTTCTTTCATTTTGTTTGTTTGTTTGTTGTTGTTCTTCGAGACAGGGTTTCTCTGCGCAGTTCTCCTGACTGCTGGAACTCGCTCTGCAGACCAGGCTGGCCTCGAACGACGCCTGGCTCCACCTCCAGCGTGCAGGGATTAAAGGCGAGCGCTACCTCCGCCAGGTTTAAACAACCGGGTTCCTTCAGGTCCAGCACACAAGCGAAGTTTCAGTTCTTACGGAGTTAAAAGAAAAAAAAAAAAACCCTCCCAGCACTCTCCACACGCTACTCCGGAAGAGGCGGAGCAACAGGGGGCGGGGCAGTCCGGGGCAGTTCCGGGGGGCGAGACAGCCCCCTACTGTGGCAATCCTGAGGGGGCGGGGCAGTTCCAAGGGGCGGGGCAGCCCTGAGGGGAAAGGGGCGGGCTAAAAGTAAAGTAGCCTTAGGAGCGTTTGGCGCGAAGTTGTCTTAGCTGAGTTACCTGCGACGGCGCTGCTTCGTACGTAGTCCCTTCCTGTTTTCTCCTCGGAGGCTTTTCAGTCCTTGCTTCGTTATTTTGCCATAGAGCTTGGTACCCCCTTCCCTCTTCACCGAATGCGTCATGGCTCCCAAGAAATGCCCAGAAACCCAGAAGTCTCCCGACGTTGCGGTGCTCCTCAAGAGCAAAAGCCGCAGAAATCCTCCTCAGGAGCTGGAGCCCGAAGCCAAGAAGCTGTGTGTGCAGGGTCCCGGTACGGCTTGTGCTGCTGCCTTAGCTTTCCGGTGGTTCAGGGTGCTCACGCCAGAGGCCGAAGTTGGGGTGGTGGGGTGCTTGTGCCTAGGATTCTGAAGCAGTTCCTGGTCCCCGTCGCCTCAGGCTGTGATTTTATTGGGAGATCTAGGGTTCGAACCCAGGCCTCCAGTACGCTAAGCAAGGGGTTTGACACTGAGCTACACTCCTAGGACTGCGTTTTATTTGCCAGTTTATTGACACGAGAGAGTTCAAGTTTAACTGCCCCCCACCTCTACCCCAGGTAACAGTAAGAATCTGATGAGCTCCATCACCATAAAAGCCACAGTCTCCACGTCCCTTGTTCCAGAAGTTTTACACATCTACTGTTTCAAAGTAATCCTCCCTTTCATAGGCCCTCGCTTGCTGAATTTCCATAGTCAGTCTTGTTAGCTGTATGGCCTTGGGTTTCAGCTCTGAGAGTCTGAAATTCCTTCCCTCCTTTCTTCAGGAAGCTCATTCTCAGAGGTTTACCAGGCTTGAACCTGGGTCTATAAGAGATATGGAAAGTTGATAGAGTGGTTTTAGCCATGAGAAGAAAGGAAAGTTGTAAAGAGAAAGGACCTATAAGATCGGGTCCACCAGAAGGACTTGGTAATTCAGAGCTGCTTTATTTTCATTATGCTCTGATTTACTTCTCCCCTGAAGCAACCTAATCAATTTGGAGCTTTTCTAAACCCTACTGCATTCTTCTGGTTTCTACTCAAGTAATGGTTGCTCATTACATTATTTGGTATTTTTTAAAATACAAAGTCTTGTTGTGTAGCCCAGGCTGGCCTCCAATCCAGGTTGTTTATGCTGCAGCCCTCTGAGTGCTAGGATTACAGTTATGCACTACTAGATTTGGATAACTCTTTATATTATTTTAATATAAGGTTAAAGAAACCTTTTTCCCTAAGCAGTGACTCCTATGCTGTCCTAGAAATTTTGTGTTTTTAAAGGATTGTCCTCAAGTTCTAATTTTTCATCCCACACAAGAAAAGTCTTCAGTGTATGTAATTCTGTATCTCTTGGCAAAGTTCAAAGGGAACTGCAAGGTCATAATTAGTTTCACTCCAGAATTAGTTTGGAGGAGTGTTTTGGAAAAGTTGTTATTTCATTTCTTGGGTTGAATGAGACAACAACATAGAAAGGCTTTTAGGAGATGTGAGACAAAGGGTTTTCAGAGGGAAAAACCTTTCTGAGATTGGGGAGAGGAAAATGTCTGTATTCTTCTTTGGCAGTTTCTAGCAGGAAATGTGAGTCATGCTGCCTTCTGGCAGAGTTGTCCAGCCTGCAGATCCCTCCCCAGAGCAGCAGCATTATCAGGGACCTTTACAGCATAAGTTGGGCAAAGTCACCTGGCCATCACTACAGCAGGTGAGATGTTTCCTGTCTGAGGTACTCAAAGGTTTACATAGCTTTTCAACTACTACCCTCTCTAACTAGATGACAAATCGGTTCAGAATATCAGGTCACCCTAGGTATGATGTCTGACCTACTGGACACTCAGTCAAAGAGAAAAAGTTTTACTCTGTAGACATCCTAGATGCATTCTCCCTCTTGCTTTCCAGGATTAGTTCACATACATTGCAGATAGTTGATGCACAAGGCCAGACTTATTGCCTATCCACAAAGGAGCCAGACACTGACAGTTTACTCAGGACTTGAGTTTAATTTTTATTTGTATTTTGAGACACAATCTCACTGAGTAGCCTTAGCTGGCCTGGATCTCTGAATATAGACCTGGCTGACTTCAGTCTCACAGAAATTCACCTGCCTCTACCCTCTGAGTACTGGAGTTAAAGACATGCACCACCATACCCACCCAGCTCAGGACATGAGTTTTAATTCAATGAATCCAGATTAATTCTATTTTCTCTGTATTAGGATCTCCAGAAGTCCTTTTTGCACTCTCTAGCTTCTTTCCGGGTATTCCAAAAAGCTGCCCCCTTTGACAGGAGGACTACATCCTTGGCATGGCACCCGACTCATCCCAGTACCCTGGCTGTGGGCTCCAAAGGGGGAGATATTATGATCTGGAACTTTGGCATAAAGGACAAACCTATCTTCCTTAAGGGGGTAAGTGTATCAGATGGTTATGCTATAAAACTGGTTTTTTGGAGGAATGGAAGGAGTGTTGATATCCCATAGCAAGATGGTTGGGAACGAAAGTAACTGGATGTTTTCAAACTTATAAATGGTAACAAAATTCAAATATATTTTGAATTCTGGTCTTTAAGGTATAGACTAGTCATCCATAGAGTCTAGCATTCCTCCTCCTTCTCTTCTTCCTCTTCCTCCTCCTTTTCTTCCTTATCTTCTTTTTGAGATAGAATCTCACTATGCAGCTTGGCTGGAATTGCACTATGTAGACCAGGCTTGCTTCAAATGCATAGTGACCTGCCTGCCTTGGCCATGCCCTTCTGTATCCCTTCTCATTTAACCTCTTTTTGTCTGTCTGTCTTTCCTGCGTTAGTTAATTTTTCATTACTGTGATAGTTCCCGAGAGAAGTGACTTAAAGGAAGAAAGACAGCTGTAGAGGTTTCGGTCCATGCGTGTTTGCTGTGCAGGCATCATGGTATAAGTGTACCGTAGAGCAGTGCTGTTCATAGCAGTCAGGAAGCAGAGAGAATGAATTGCAGGGGTCTGGAGTAAGTGATGGCCTTGTCCCCAGAGACCTGCTGCCTCTAACCATGTCCTATTAGCCCATTCATCTTGAAACTCATCAATAAATTAAAACAGTGATGAAGTTAGTCCCCTCATGATGCAGTTACCTTTCAGTAGTTCCATCATCTGGAGACTTCAATATATGAGCCTTGGGCAAGGATGGGGGAGGGGGCAGTTCATACCCAAACCATAGTATTTCCCATGCTTCAGGTATACTAGCTACTTCTGTTCCTGAGACTGGGACTCTGGACTTGGTTTTCCCTTTGGCTGGAGCTCTCCTTTCTATAGTTTTGCTCATGGCTGTCTCCCACTTACAGTTCAGGTCTCTGCATAATTTGCCTTTTAAAAAGATTTTAAGTATTTTTATTTTTGCATATGAATGTTTTTCTGCATGTATGTATGTGTACCCTATGTATACCTGGCAACTTCAGACGTCAGAAGTGAGCATCAGATCCTTTGGAACTGGAGTTACAAATGGTTGTGGGCTTCCAAATGAATGCTCAGAACCAAACCTGGGTCTTTTGCACAAACAACAAGTGCTTTAAACAGCTGAGGTAATCTCTCCAGCTCCTAATCTGCCTTCTAGTATTTATTTACTTATTTATTTTTGAAACAGGGTTTCACTATGTAGCTTTGGGTGGCCTAGAACTATTTAGACCAAGTTTGTTTCAAACTCATAAAGATTCACTTGCCTCTGCCCCAAGAGTGCTGCTATTAAAGGCATGTGCTATTGATCTGTCTTGTTAAAGAGGAAGTAGCCCCTGCCCAACCCAATCACTTCCTAAATAGTTGCCCTGCTTCACAGTGTGCCCCAAATATTTATCAGTATTTGGAATATTATATTTCTCTGTCTTGCCCATTGCAAAATAATCATGATGGCAGGGATCATGTCTTTCTGCTTTATCACTATATTCTTAGGACCTAGAACAGTCTTTGGCATAGAGTCGCTGCTTTGTATTTGTTGAATGAATGAGGTGCTTGAACTACAGCTGGACAAATGCAGATGTCAGATGCTCTAAAACACTAAAGAAGAGTCCCTGGAAGTTATAGATGTTTTCAAAGTCTTCATGGATGACTGAAGAATACTATTTGAATAATCAGGAGACAAGCGGAAAGGCATGGTGCTGTCAGGTGTCAGGCAAGATTTGAAGATTTGCTGGAGAGTTTAGGCACGTTGTTGTCATAACCTGACCTGCCCTGCTTCTGTTGTTAGGACTCGAAGGCAGGCCTTTTACACAGAACTACATTTTGACAGACTCACTTAAGTTTCTATTTTTATTTTGTATTTGTTTGGTTTGATTTGGGTTTTTTTGAGATAGGGTCTCACTATGTAGCTCTAATTGGCTTGGAACTTTCTGTTTAGATCAGGCTAGTTTTGAGCTTTTATATAGATATTTTTATTTGAATTCCAGATGATTCTGCTATTTCCATTTCTCACATGTGGAACTATAGATGTGTACCACCATGCCCACCAGTCCCCTTAGGAATGGTCTAAAATGCTAAGGTTTATGTTCAGTTGCTGAGATGTTGGCTGTATAAGGAAATTTACCTTATCTAGTTGGTAGCTGACATTGGAGAGTTGTTTTATAAAAGGTGACTTTCTGGTTTCAGAACTTAAGTTAAAAACTCAGTAGACCTCAAGAAGCCAAACAGGTTGTGGGGGAGGGGAAGAAGATATACCGTTAATAGTAAAGAGACAGTTTTCATAGAAAAATGTAAGTCTTAAATTTTGTGGATATAATTCTTTTTTGTTTTTTGTTTTTTGAGACAGGGTTTCTCTGTGTAGCCCTGGCTGTCCTGGAACTCACTCTGTAGACCAGGCTGGTCTCGAACTCAGAAATCCGCCTGCCTCTGCCTCCCAAGTGCGGGGATCAAAGGTGTGCGCCACCACCGCCCGGCTAATTCTTTTTTCTTTTAAAAATAAAGCCTGAAAGTATATGTATGGTCTCTATGAGTTCTGTATGGATCTTGTTGTTTTGTTTATTTGATTTTAGTTTTCTTATTTTTAAGACAGGGTCTTACTATGTGGCCCTTGATTGTTTGGAACTCACAGAGATCTACCTGCCTCCATCTCCTGAGTGGTGGAATTAAAGGGATGTGCTACAATGTCCAGTTATTATTGTTTGAGATCAGGTCTGCTAGTAATCTAGGCTGGCCTTGAATTCCCTACATAGCCTACTCCTAATTTTAAAAAGTTCCAAAATTGGGGCTGGTGAGATGGCTCAGCAGTTAAGAGCACTGGCTGCTCTTCCAGATGTCCTGAGTTCTGTTCCCAGCAACTATATTGTGACTCACAACCATCTGTAATGGAATCTGATGCCCTCTTCTGGCATACAGGTAGCATACATACATTAAAAAAAATTCCAAAATTGATGTAACATCAAGTACCATTTTCAAATTTTTTTTTTTTTTGCCTTTTTTTTTTTTTTTTCGAGACAGGGTTTCTCTGTGTAGTCCTGGCTGTCCTGGAACTCACTCTGTAGACCAGGCTGGCCTCGAACTCAGAAATCCGCCTGCCTCTGCCTCCCAAGTGCTGGGATCAAAGGCGTGCGCCACCACCGCCCTTTTAAAATTTTTTTAAAGATTTATTTATTTTATGTATATGAATACACTGTCGCTGTCTTTAGACAAACCAGAAGAGAGCATCAGATCCCATTGCAGATGGTTGTGAGCCACCATGTGGTTGCTGGGAATTGAACTCAGGACCTCTGGAAGAGCAACCAGTGCTCTTAATCACTGAGCCATCTCTCCAGCCCTTTAAAATTATTAATTGTTTTTTTTACTCCCTTAATTGTTTTTAAAATACATATAAAATACCATATTAACCAGTTTATTTTATTTTTTGAGACAAGGTCCCATTATGTTGCCTTGGCTGGCCCAAAACTTCTAAGTTGGAGTAATTCCTGAATAGCTGAGACTTGGACCAACCGATTGTATCTAGCCTAATACTGGCATTAGATAACTAGTCTTAAGTGGTTTTAAGTGTTTTTGTGGCTAGATAAAATAAAGCACACATCTGAGCTTGCTTACGTTGTAGCTTACCATCTCTCCCACTATAGTTTAGAGTTGAAAGAGGTGAAGTTTTATCACAGATGAGGCCTCTGTTAATGGGAGGTTTTGGGAAGCAGCTCATCTGAAAGGCCAGGTTATACGGTATGGGAGACCAGGAGTCCAGGTCTGAGATGGGTGTCAAGAAAGCAAACACCAGAAGAAATTTAGAAGAAAGACAACCAAATGAGTGCAGAAGACAGGGCTGGATAGATTTCCAGCCCTTGTAACAGTACAGGTACCAAAATAGGTGACTTCCAGGAGAGGAAGTTTAAATTTAAGCCAGAACAAAGAATTCTAGCAAGAGAATTTTATTTCCCCAGGAATCTAGGACACAGGAATAGAGAAATGTGGTTATGCCTGGAGGTGGTAAATAGTCTGAAATATTCAAGGGAACAGCATCATGATGAAAAGAGAGACAGCTGCTTTGAGTTTGTGCCAGACTGAGCCTGCTTTTGTTTCTGCACATTCCACTCCCCAGTTTTTTGTAGAAGAGGGTGCTGAAGGGCTCCACATTGCTAAGCATACTTCTGTTCGCAAGCCACACCCTATCACCCTGTGTCATCTTTTCTTATACATGTTATACATGTATATTATATATGCTGCACATGTGTATTATTATACATACATAGAACTGAAGTTTCCTTATACTGCCATGGAGATTGGTTTGAGCATTTGAATTTTGTGCTTCACAGGGAGCTAGCTTGGGGCAGAGAGAAGGTATGCTGGTGTAGAGGACTTTGTTTACCCCCAGATGTTAATAGGAAGTTAACTTGAGAACAGTTACAAGGCAACAGCAGGGCCATGTTTTGTGACTTTTGTCATCTGATCTTGGCTTTGGTCTTGGCATCTTTCAAACCATCTTGGTGAGGTATTACACATTACATTTTCAAAGTGAAAAGATGTTTAATGAATTTTTGTAAAATTTAAGTCTATTATAAAATTCAAGTAATAGAAGTTTAAAGATTTAAGTAACTATCCAAAACAATCCATTTTGAACATTTCTCTGGATATATACACTATTACACACATCCATTCATCTCTTCAATATTGCTACACAAATCATAGAATGTTGTTGTTAACTTACGTCAAATATGTATGTCATATACACTAGTACCCAGGTTAGCCTTGAACTCACTGTGTAAGGATGATCTTGAACTTTTCGTTTGTTTATTTGTTTGTTTGAGACAGGGTTTCTTTGTATGCCCCTGGCTGTCCTGGAACTCACTCTGTATATTATGCTGGCCTTGAACTCACAGGAGATCCACCTGCCTTTGTTTCCTCAGTGCTGTGATTAGAGGCATGCACCACCACTGCCTGGCTGATCTTGAACTTTTGATCCACCTGCCTCACATGGGATTACAAGACTGTGCCATCATGTAATTCTCTTTTCTCTTTTCTTTCTTTGTCGTCATTGTCATTGTCATCACCTTTTGTTTTAGTATCAGTGTGATGCTGACCTTTTTAAAGGAGTTGGAAAGTATGCCCTCTGCTTCAGTTTTCTGGAATTTGTGTAGAATTGGTATTATTTCAACTTTTAATTCTGAGTGTGTGTGTTGTATTATATATATATATATATATATATATATGGTGTGTATGAGTTGTACATGTGCATATGGATTCTCATACACATGTATATGTGGAGGCTAGAAGTTTGATGTTGGGTGTCTTCCTTAGTCATTCCCCACTTTAATTTTTGAGGTGGAGTCTCTCACTGAACCAGGAGCTCATCAACTTGGCTAGGGGGGCTGGCAACAAGTTCTAGGGATCCACCTATTTCTGCCTCCCCAGCTCACAGCACAGACATGCAATACCACCATGGTAAAACTTTTTACATGGACACTCAGAAAGAATCAGAACTTCGGTCTTCATACTTGTACAACAAGCAGTTTTACTAATTGAGCCACCTCCTTAGCCTTCCTTAATTCTTTTATAGAATTTATTAGCAAAGCCATTCGTGCTTAGAGAGTTTTTTTTCCCCCTTCATTTATTTGAATATTAGTTTTTTGGGTTTTCTTTTTACATTCTTGTATTTGTTTGTTTATTTATTTGTTTTTTGAGATGGTTTTCTGTATAACAGCCTTGGCTGTCCTGGAATCATTCTGTAAAATCAGGCTGGTCTCAAACTCATGGAGATCCAAGTGCTAGGATTAAAAGTGTGCAGTGCCATGCCCAGCACTTTCTCATTTTAAAAAACTATTTATTTTTATTTTTAATTATGTATAAATTTGAATGTTTGTGTGAGGGAATCTGATTCCCTGAGGAAGCTGGAGGTAGGCTGTTGTGAGCCAACTAATGTCTGTGCTGAGACCTGAACTTGGGTCCTCTGCAGGAACAGTATGTTTCCAGTTCCTTTCCTTCCTTCCTTCTCTCTTCCTTCCTTTCTTTCCTTCTTTCCTTCTTTCTTTCTTTCTTTCTTTTTCTTTCTTTCTTTCTTTCTTCTTTTTCCTTCCTTAAATTACATTTGTGTGGGTGTATGGCTAGGTACCGTGGAATGCATGTGAAGGCTAAGGGACAACGTTCAAGAGTTGGTTCTCTCCTACAGTGTGGACTCTGTGGGTTAAACTCAGACAAGCTTAGCAGCAGTCAACTTTATCCACTGAGCCATCTCACCTGCCCCATTTCTTTGTATTTTATCATTTTTCTATTCTGTAACTGACATATGGTAAACTTCAGTATTTGATTTGATGACTTCTGACACATATATATAACTGTTAATGCATTACCATAATAAAAATAATGTCTATATCATTCCTATTAATTCCTGTTGCCCTTTAGTAATCCATTCTTTTCTATTCTTATTCCTGTCCTTGGGAACTACTGATCTGCTTTCTATCCCTAAAGATTAATTTACATTTTCTTGGAATTTTGTTTTTTTTGTTTTTTTTTTTTAGACAGTCTCTCTGTGTAGCTCTGGCTGTCCTAGAACTAGCTGTCTGTAGACCAGGCTGGCCTCCAACTCAAATCCACTTGCCTCTGCCTCTCAAGTGCTGGGATTAAAGGCGTGTGCCACCACTGCCCAGTGAAATAATTTTTTTTCCTTTAGTAAATATTTAGGACTGGAATGGCTGGGACTTAGGGTACAAATCTTTGTGTGTGTTCTTAAGACCAAGTGTCATTGAATAGATCAGGCTGGTCTTGAACCAACGGTCCTGAGGCCAGCTGTAGGGTTAGAATATTTTATAGGTGTGTAAGGGGTCCAGGGATTGAACCCTGGACCTTATATATGCTAAGCATGTACTCTAAGCCACAACTCTAGGCTCCATTTCTGACAATGTAAAGTACATTTTTTAGATATATCTGTTTTATTTTTATGCATATGAGTAGGGTTTTTTTTTTACATGTATGTATGCATGCAACATGCAACCTAGTGTCAGGAGGTCAGAGAAGGGGTTGGACTCCTGGAACTGGAATCTTAGATGGTTATGATCCACCATGTGGATGCTGGGAATCAAACATGGGTCCTCTGCAAGAACAAGTACTCTTAACTACTGAGCCATCTCTCTAGCCCAATTCACTACCCTTTTCTTTGAGATAGGGTCTCTATGTAGCCCTGGCTGTCCTAGAACTGCCTGTGTAGACCAAGCTGACCTGGAACTCACAGAGATCCTCTGCCTCTGCCTCCTGGATGCTGGAATTAAAAGTATTCATCACCATACCTAGCTTTAAAGATTTTCTAAAGTGTAGAAAATATTTATATTTGTCTATTGTTACATCCACTGCTTCATTCTTTTGTGTGGTCTAGATTTCTTCTTAGAAACATCTTCCTCCGTATGAAGAAATTCCTTTAGTATTTTTTATAATATAGATTAGTTGGTAATGAAATCTTTCCATATCTATTCACCTAAAATAGAGTTGTGCTGTATTTTTAAGGAAAGTGTTTTATTATATAGAATTCTAGATCTATAATTTTTAGGAAATCAATTAAAATATTTTACATTTATTTATTGTTTGTGAGAAAGAGTACTTGAATATATGGGAATCAGAGGACAACTTGTGGGAGTTGGTTTTCTGCTCCACCACGTGGGTTCTGGGGCTTAAACTCAGGTTGTCAGTATTGTCAGCAAGTGCTTTTACCTATTGATCTGTCTCACTAGCCCTAAAATTACATTTTAATTTACAAATAAAAAATTGATATATTTATGTTGCACAATGTGGTATTGGTTCTTTTTTTTTTTTTTCAGTACTTCAAAGATGCTTTTTAAAAAAATATTTATTTTTATTATTTTATTTTAAAATTATGAACGGTGTGTGTGTGTGTGTGTGTGTGTGTGTGTGTGTGTATTTCTATGTGGGTATGTTTATATAAGTGCAGGTGCTCTCAGAATTCAGAAGAAGGTATCAAATCACTTGGAGTGAGAGTTAAAGGAGGTTATGAGTTGGCCCAGTTGGGTTCTGGGAACCAAACTCAGGCCCTCTTGAAGAGTACTTAACTGCTAAGCCATCTCCAGCCCCTTAGAAAGATACTTTTTAGTCAGAGGTTTACCACCATCCTTATTAAATCTCTATATATGAATTTTTTTTCTGATTCCTCTAAAAAAAAAATTCTCATGTAATCTATGCATAGTGGTACACTTATGTAGTAGCAGCACTTAAGGCCAGCACAGTATACATACTGATTTGGAGGCCAACCTGGCTATATGACACCCTGCCTCAAAATACATAAAAAAAAAAAAGGCCAGGCAGTGGTGGCACAAGCTGTTAATCCCAGCTCTTAGGAGGCAAAGGCAGGAGGAGTTAGAGGCCAGCCTAATCTACAGAGTAAGTTCCTGGACATCCAGGGCTACACAGAGAAATTTTGTCTTGAAAAAACAAAAATAAATAAATAAAAATAAAACAAACAAAAGATTATGATGTGCTCCTTAATTCTCAAGGTTTTATCTGCTGTCATTGAGCAACCATGGGTTTATAGTTGTCACCAAATTTGTCAATTTTTGGGCTACTTTTTTTTCCTAAGTAGTTTCTTCCCTCTTGTCTCCTCTCTCTCTCTCTCTCTCTCTCTCTTCTCTCTCTCTCTCTCTCTCTCTCTCTCTCTTGTTCTCCCCTTTTTCCACTCCCCTTTTTCCCCATCTGCCTGCCTCTGCCTCCTGAATGTTGGGATTAAAGGCATGTACCACCATGTCTGGTTTTTTTTTTTAAGTTTTTATACAATATATTTTGGTAAGCTGGGCAGTGGTGGCACACACACTTTAATCCCAGCATTCGAGAGGCAGAGGCAGGTGGATCTCCGGGTATGAGGCCAGCCTAGTCTACATACATAGTGAGTTCTAGGACAGGTGGAGCTAGACAAAGAAACCCTGCCTCAAAAAAAAACAAACAAGCAACAAGCAAGTAAACAAATAAAAGAAAAAAATGTTTTTCATGTTTTCTCTCAATTTCTCCCTGATTCTCCCTACTTCCCTACCTCCCAACTTTATTTCTCTCTTATTAAAAACAAAAGCAAAAAAACCCCAAGAAACACACACACACAAAACCCACGCAAAAGTGAAAAATAAATAAGCAAAAGAAAAATTAGATAAAAATATGCTCAAACATCCAGCCATAGGGTCATGTTTTAATCCAGCACTTAAGAGGAATAGGCAGGCAGAACTCTAAAAGTCCAAGGCCATCTTGGTCTACATAATGAGTTTCAGGACAGTCAGAGCTACCTAATGAGACCCTGTTTCAGGGAAAAATAAAAAAGTCAAACAAAGAAAATAAACAAGAAGTCTACGAATATATCATTGAGTTTTGTGTTGGCCAACTACTCCTGGGCATGGGCCTGTATGGTTAATATATCCAGTAGATACCCTGTATATTAAGAATGGTTTCAAGTTGGATATAGTGTCACTTCACAGTCTGTAATCTCAGTACTTGGGAAGCATAGACAGGATAGAAAGATGTGGGCCAGCCTGGGCTGAATAGTGAAAACTAGCTTCAACAAAACAAAACCTAAATCTTTTCAGTGGATGATGAGACTACAGATCATTTAAAAATTTTCCCCAACTAATTTGTGGCGTTTCCTCCAATTTAGGGTAATTTCCTCACATACATTTACACAGTAATACACAGTCAAAGTCTGGAAGAAGTCCATGGGAAAATCTCCAGAGTGTTCTCTTGTCCATCTGCCTCCTCAACACTCCATGTTGACAGTCTCTGCCCATCTACTGAGACATGGCCACTTTCCTCCCTCCCTAGCCTGGATATATTCTCCAAGCAATAAGCTTGCACAGTCGCAGGCCAACCTCATTACTTTTCCATCCTTTGTCTGCCTATTGCACATGTGTTGTAGATGTGTTTCATCTAGTTTGTTCATTTTTCTAATTGTTTAAAATATGGGTATGTTTGATTTTTGATAGTAGCATGGCTAGAATCAGAAATCTACATTTATTAATTGTCATAGTTTATCTGAAGATTTAAATGTTTTTCCTATCCAGTGGCTAGTAAGATGACTCAGTGGGTAATGACAGAATTCGAATCTCCAGTAGGTGGCATGGTAGCCCACCTGTAATCTCAGCATGGGAGACAAATGCTCAGCTTTGCCTTACTGTTTCTGCTATGCTATCATACTGTCCCACTGTGTTCTTATGAGACAGAGTCTCTTAGTGGCCTGGAGTTCACCAATTAGGTAAGCTGGCTAGTGAGCTCCAAGGATGTCTTGTCTGACTCCTTAGTGCAGCTGCCAGTGTTGAACTCAGTTGTCATACTTGTGCAGCAAGTACTTTACTGACAGAGCTATCTCTCCCTCCTTTTTTTTTTCCGTGATTGATTGACAAGCACAGGCTGGGATTCGAACTTGGGAGAGACTCTCCCTCCTTTTTATTGATAAGGTTCATGTAGTCCAGGCTGGCTTCACTCTTAGCCTCTCAAGTGCTGGGATTACAGGGTGCACCACCACACCTGGCAAAACTCTACTTAAAGCATTTTTCTCTCCTTTGGGCTAGAGAGATTAAGAGCACCTGTTGCTCCCGCAGAAGATCTGGTTTCTGTTCCCAGCTCCCACATGGTGGCTCCAAAACATCCATAATTTGTTTCAGGGAGTCAAGATTCTTTTCTGACTTCAGGGGCATCAGACATGCATGTGGTACACATGCATAGATGCAAGCAAAACACTCATAAAATAAGTTCAAAAAGTTGGGGCAGGGGGTTGGGCTCTTTTTTTTTTTGTTTTTTTCTGTGTGGGGCTGGAGAGAGGGCTCTGAAGTTAAGACCACTGGCTGCTCTTCCAGAGGATCTGGGTTTAGTTCTTAGCACCCACATGTGGACTTGCTCCCCTCTTCTGGTCTCCACTGGTACTAGTCACACTTGTGGTACACAGGCATATATATAGGACAAACACCTATATACATAATAATAAATATGAAAACTGCAGCTCAAAAGTTAACTTTTTCCTATATAATTGTATTACCCAAATGATAAAAGTTTAATTTCTTTAAATTATCATTCTAGTACTATTTTTTTCTCACTCTCTCTTTGATATAGACCTCTAATATGATGGTAAATATGTGGCTATTCCATGCATCCTTGTCATTTTCTTTTTTAAGTGCTCATTTAAGAAATTCTCGCTAGCCCAGAATAGCATTAAGCATGCAGCCTGCCTCAGTTCCTGAGTGCCACCATGCTTGGCCTTCTTTGATAAGGCTGAACAATATTGTATTATATACTCTATATTCCTCATTTTCTTTTTCTTTTTTTTAAGATTTTATTCAGTTTTAATTATGGATGTGTGTGTGTGTGTGTGTGTGAGTTGCAGTGTCTGCAGAGGCCAGGACAGGATGTCAAATCCCCTGGAACTGGAATTAAAGATAGTTGTGAGCTATCATGTAGGTGCTGAAAATTGAACCCAGGTCCTCTGTAAGAGCAGCCAGTGCTCTTAACAGCTGAGCCATCTCTTCAGCACTAAACCCACATTTTCCTATAGATGGGTATTTGAATTGATTCCACCGCTGGACTATTGTAACAGATATAATGAAGATGAGTGTGTCTATAGCTCTTTGAGATAGCCTGCATTTCGTTCTTTAGGATGTACAGCCAACAGTGGGATTGCTGGATCAAATACTAACGCTACTTTTTGAGGAACCCCTATACTGTTCTCAACAGTGCTTACACCATCTAGCATTGCATTGCCATCAAGAATGCACAATATGGGGTAGGGGAAAATATAATCAGAATATATTATATTTTTTAAAGTCTATTTTCAATAAAAAATAAAATATTTTTTTTAAAAGAGTGCACAAAGATTCCAGTTCCTCCAGATCTTCACCAACGTTATTTTCTGTTCTTTGTGAGGTGTGGAGATGGTATTGTAGTTTCCTTTGTGTTTCTCTAAATAATATACCTTTTCATATGTTTGTTGGATATCTATGTGTCTTTTTAGTGGATATTTGTAGTTTTGTTTGTTGTTTAGTTATGGTTTTGAGTTAATATGACTATTAACCTCTTCTCAAATTTATGACTTCCAAGTATTTTCTTCCATTCTACAGGTTGCTTTTACATTCTTGTTTCCTTTGATACGTAATTAAATTTTTTTAATTAATTAATTAATTAATTAATTTTTTGAACCAAGCTCTGTTTTAGAACAAGGCCTGGACTGGAGAGATGGCTCAGAGGTTAAGAGCACCAGCTGCTCTTCCAGAGATCCTGAGTTCAATTCCCAGCAACCACATGGTGGCTCACAACCATCTGTAATGAGATCTGATCTGATGCCCTCTTCTGGCCTGCAGGCATACATGCAGGCAGAATGGTGCATATGTGATAATAAGTCTTTAAAGAAAAAAAGAAACAAGGCCCAAGGTGGCTGGCTTTGAACTCCTGCCTAGTGGTGGCCACAAGCACATGCCACCATGTCTGGCTCAATTAAATTTTTTTTTTTTTTTTTTTTTTTGGTTTTTCGAGACAGGGTTTCTCTGTGTAGTCCCTGGCTATCCTGGAACTCACTCTGTAGACCAGGCTGGCCTCGAACTCAGAAATCCACCTGCCTCTGCCTCCCAAGTGCTGGGATTAAAGGCGTGTGCCACCACTGCCCGTCTCTGGCTCAATTAATTTTTAATATTTAAACCAACATTGCCTTTTGGAACAAATCCATCCTAATCTTAATGTACTTGACCTTTTGAAATAATCACTGGATTTAGTTTGATAATATTTTTCAAAATTTTTCTTGTGTTCATGTATAAAATTTCCCAGTAAAATTTTTTCCTAGTAATTTGACAGATTTGCACATCAAGATTACACTTACCTTAAATTTGGAAATTATTCACTCTTTTTAGTCAAGATTGACATCCATACTTTGCTGCCTCCTCTTTCCTTACCTTTCTGAGTAGTTCAACCCAAAAATCATTAAGTTGGGGCAAGGAGGTATTTACACAGTAGGGAGGGCACAGTGGCCTCAGACCAGTTTCTCAATCCCTTTAAGTCGAGATGGATGTCAGTGCAGGTAGTATCAGAATGGTAGTTTAGCAGTGAAGTCAGGGCTAAACAGGATAAGGCCGGCCATTCAGCAGATAGGAGAGAGGGATTGAGGGCAGTGGTGATGACTCAAAATAGTGAAACCTGATCAAGTAGTGGGAACAGTAGACTGTCTTACTAGCAGCAAAGGTTTAAGAGACAATGGATACTAGTTAGCATGTTCTTACAGTTGGGAGTGGTGGCACACTCCTTCAATCCTAGCCCTGAGGAGGTAGAAGTATGCAGATAATCTGAGTTCAAGACTAGCCAGGGTTACATCATGAGACCCTATCTAAAAACAAAACAAAACCAGAGAATAATAATAATAAGCCACCAGTTAAGTGCTTGTTATATTGATGACCTTTTTCAAACTTAGAAGCTAGATTGCAGCAGTATAAGAAGGGGAAAGGGATCTCTGAAGACGCCAAGTTCTTAAAACAGTGCTTGGTATATGACCAGCTTGCATTTTTTTTCTCTCTCTCTGTCTCTCTCTCTCTCCCCCCCTCTCTGTCTCTCTCTCTCTTATCTCTCTCTCTCTCTCCTCTCTCTCTCTCTCTCTCTCTTCTCTCTCTCTCTCTCTCCTTTCAAGACAGGGTTTTTATGTATTAACAACTCTGGCTTTCCTAGAACCAGCTTTGTAGAACAGGCTGGCCTCAAACAGAAATCCACCTGCCTCTGCCTAGTGCTGGGATTAAAGGCTTGTATCATCACTGCCTTGCTTCAGCTCTTACCAAATTTGTTACTTTATTTGAGACCATCTATTAGCCCTGGAACTATATATAGTCCTGGAACTCACTATGTAGACCAAGCAGGCCTTGAACTCACAGAGATCTGCCTGTCTCTGCCTCCCAAATGCTGGCATTAAAGGTGTGCCTAGCTTGTTTTTTTTTGTTTGTTTGTTTGTTTCTTTGTTTTGTTTTTTTTAAATATAGTTTATTATTTATTTATTTGTGTGTGTGTTGTTAGATGTGTGTGGGTGTGTATATGTGTGTATGTGTATGTATGCCATGTGTATGGGAGGCCAGAAGAGGGCATTGGATGCCCTGGAGTTGGAGTTACATGCAATCTGAACCATCTATATAGATGCTAGGAACTGAACTCCAAAACAGCAGTTGGTGCTCTTAACCAGGAAGCTATCTCTCTAGCCATAGGTGTTACTCCTCTCCCTTTTTAATTTGTGTGGTATATGTGTGTAGTTGGGGGTCAAACTCAGAGCCTTGTGCATACTAGGCACATTCACTAACACTTCCTATACCTCCAGGCTCTTCACAGCTGTGCCACAGATGGTTTCCTGCTCTCCAAATTCCACTTTTTCTGAGCTGAAGCTCTTCTAATAGGAGCCCACTGTGGTTTCCAAGGGTTGAACGTAAGAACGTAAGCCAGGAGATAAAGTAGGACTGTATGAGAGAGTTTTCATGGAATCAGTAATGTCTGCATCTTAATTTTGGGGGTGGCTAGGCTATTCAAATGTGTGTGTATTGAAATTAAAAAAACTGTGTGCCAGAACCAGTCATATTTACTACCTCTTAATCAAAAATATAAAAGTCAAAGCCTTAAAAAAACAGACATTCTAATGTCAGATATCTGAGCTGGCCTTGGTGTTGCTGCCTTAGTGCTGTTTGTGTGCCCAGACCTGGTTCCTCACTTCTGGCCCATCATTACTCACTGGCTTTTTTCCTTCCTCATGTTAGATTGGAGCTGGAGGAAGCATCACTGGGCTGAAGTTTAACCATCTCAATACCAACCAGTTTTTTGCCTCCTCAATGGAGGGAACAACCAGGCTGCAGGATTTTAAAGGCAACATTCTCAGAGTTTATACCAGCTCAAACTCTTGCAAGTGAGTAGTAGTTTAACTAGTAAGGGAAATGGCTTCTAAGCTCTAGATGCAGTTTTGCTGAGAACATACCCAGTTCTGTTTTTCACTTTGGCCTGGCACAGAGAAGACAGGGATCTTAGCCACTTTGCACCATTCCTTTTCTTCCTTAGACTCTGGCTGCTCTGACTTTGGTCCAAATGGGTCCTTACACCAGGAAGGTGTTCTGGATCCTTAGCTGTTGTCTTTGATGTTGGCTTGATTACTTCTGTAAGTTATAGCCGTATTAAAGTAGGCCTTTACTTTCACAGGATAAATCAACATGGTATTTGCTTAGAAAGGTATTTACAGAGTAGAGCAGGAATCAAGAACTGAAGTTTACCTTTAATGGCAGCACTCAGGAGGCAGAGGCTGGTGGATTACTATGATTCTAAGTCTGCCTGGTTCAGCTAGGACTACATAGAGGGCCTTCTGAAAGAAAAGAAGGAAGAAAAGAAGGAAGGAAAGAAGAAAGAAAGAGAGAAAAAAAAGAGAGGGTGGGAAAGAAAAGAAAAAAGTGGTGCACATTTATTGCTCTCCATTTTCTGGGATGTAATGCCCTTACTGTTTCCTTGGTGGATGTGTTAACAGGTAGAATCCTCTCGTAAGAACAAGTGTCTGGAGAAATAACAAATGCACTCTGATGTCTATCTAGCCAGAGACACAAACCTGCCTAGGAACGATACATGGGTGTGTGCAGTGAGTCTAAGCAGCTTGGGTATTATTCTGGGCTGTCCCACAAGGTTGAGAACACCACCATCAGGAGAGGGGACTAGATGGACTTGGAGTTCTCTTGGCTTCAAATCAGGATCCATGAAATAACCTACTTCTCGAGTCTCTGTTCTCACATAGTTTTCAAGAGAAAAAGTTTCAGGTAGTTTTTTTCCCTAAATGCTCTGAAGGGGACAGATGTTCCCAAAGCTAAGCTGAACAGTTCCTGTTTCATTTGTCCTCTCCTTTGGTGCAAAGACTGAGGGGTGATGAGTGTGGGAATAGTAAATAAGGCTCTCCAGAACCTGGGCTGTGGGGAGCAAGCTAGCCTTTGAATTTGCTTTGTGGCTCTAAGGTTCCAGGGACTAGCTGAGGTTTCTGGGCCCAGCAATAACTGGACAAATTTCTGAGTTCTGTCAACTCTTTCTGCACCTTTCACCCTTTTTTCTGCAAGGTAAACAAGGCTGAGTACCCTCCACTGGAAATTTATAGTAAGACAGTTACTTTATTGATTCAACAAATATTTATTGATACCTGTTAAATACTGGAGTTGCCACAGTGACTAAATAGACTATCTCAGTCTCAAAGAGTCTTACAGCACGCTCTCTCTCTAGGGTCTGGTTTTGCAGCCTTGATGTTTCTGCCAAGAGCCGAGTAGTGGTTACAGGAGACAATATGGGACATGTGATCATGATGAGCACAGATGGCAAGGAGGTGGGTACTATGTGGCCCACTCCCCATCCCCTCACCCCTCTTTGGTTCTGTATCTCCACCTGAACCAAACTTTTCTCTGCAGCTCTGGAACCTCAGAATGCACAAAAAGAAGGTGGCCCATGTGGCCCTGAATCCCTGCTGTGATTGGCTTCTGGCTACAGCCTCCATAGATCAAACAGTGAAGATTTGGGACCTGCGCCAAATTAAAGGGAAAGACAGCTTCCTCTACTCACTGCCTCACAGGCATCCTGTCAATGCAGGTGTGGCATCCCAAACCCTATCTTTCTTATGGACCCTGTCTTTCTCACCACTAGCCATCAGGTCAATGATGTCTAGGACCCTTTTTGGCTCTGACTGCTCCTTTGGCCGTGGAGTTTTTAATGGTAGTTTTGTTCATAGTCCAGATTGATCTCTCTTACTCTTACCTAAAAAGGAATGGTACTTTGGAAGGTCAGGACACCAGGGGCTGAAGGTTCCTTTAGCTTAAGGGCTTTTCACTTTGTCAGCTTGTTTTAGCCCAGATGGAGCTCGGCTCCTGACTACTGACCAGAACAATGAGATTCGGGTTTACTCTGCCTCCCAGTGGGATAGCCCCCTGAGTCTGATCTCCCACCCTCACCGTCATTTTCAGCACCTCACACCCATCAAGGTGAGTGACAAGAGAAAGGGATCTGTCATTATGGGAGTGGGCCAGATCTTTCCACGTTGGGAGAAGGGTCACATACACAGCCTACAATCTCAGATAACACTTTTCACTGACACGCAAAAAAAAAAAAAAGGCCCCTTAACCCTTTCTTTGGCTTTATCTGTTCCTTTTATCCCATTTCTATAATTCCATTGAGAGTTCTGTCTTTTTGGGGTAGGGTCTTACTATATATCCTTGGCTAGACTAGAACTTGCTACATAGACAAAGCTAGTCTTGACCTAGTAGAGATCATCTGCTTCTGCCTCCCCATGCTTGGTATTAAAGGCATGCACCACTATCCACATCAAGCACCCACTGAGTTTTCTTAGTATATCTTATAAGCTAACTTTCTACACTTTTCAGCCAGCATTGATTTTACTGAGGGCATTTTCTATGACCTTGATCCTTTGTTCTGCGCTCTGTTTCAGTTACCCATGTATTGCAGCTGACCCATAAACTAACCTAACCTTATTGGATTGCCTTGCAGGTTTAAGTGGTTTCTAATAATAGAAATAAGGTCCTTAGTTTCCCAACTTAGACCTCTGTTTCATCTGCAAGAGTACCTAACTGGTAGGGTTTTGTGAAGATGAGTCAGGATACATAAAACATTGACACCATGCCTATCACTTGATAAATACTTAATAAACACTTTTAAATAAAACTTAGTATCCCACATACTTCAAATCAAAACCAATAATAAACAATATTTAGAATTCTTCTGAAGCCAAGTATTGTGGCACATGCCTTTAATCCCAGCACTTGGGAGGTAAAGGCAGGTGGATCTATGTGAGTTCAAGGCCAGCCGTGACTACATATTGAGATTCTGTCACATGCACACAAAAGGATTTTTCTGGGGATGTTGCTCAGTGGTAGTGTTTACCCAGCATGTACAATATGCCCCCCTGGGGGGCAGTGATGGCACACATAAATTATCAAGTGTGGTAGCATACAGTGCTAATCCTAGCACCTGATGGGTAGAAGCAGAAGTTCAAGGCCAGTTATTGCTCTTGCTAGGCTGTGTGCTCTTCTGTCCCATCATATCCATTGATGACAACATCTAATATTTTTTTTAAGCAACTACTTCCAAGCCACTGCATGTATTTTCTCTTATGTAATATGTATGGGTGATTTCTCTCCCTCTCTCCATATTTATATACATATATACATATGTATATACGTATATATATATATGTGTGTGTGTATGTATATATGTATACTTATATATACATACACACATATATGTGTGTGTGTGTGTGTGTATGGGTACTTTTCTGTATGTTCATCTGCATAGCTGTCATGTGGGAATTGAACTCAGGACCTTTGAAGGAGCAGTGCTCTTAACCATTGATCATTGAGCCATCTCTCCAGGCGCATATATGGGTGTATTATCTGCATACATATCTATGTACCTTGTGCACGTGTGCCCTTGGAGGTCAGAAGAGGACCTGGAACTCCTGGAACTGGAGTTACAGATGATTGTGAGCTAACATTGTAGGTGCTAGGAAACTGATGTCCTCTGAAAGAGTAGCCAGTGCTCTTAACCATTGAGTTGCCTCTTCAGCCCCTCTTTTCTTGATCTTATCCTTCTTCCTTCAAAACTGCCTTGAAGCCATGCATGGGACACTTCAGGTTGAGGCAGGATTGGAGATTTTAGGATTCCTGGGCTACTCAGTGTAACCCCTGTCTCATAAAAATCAAGAACTGTTTTGAAATTAGGAAAAGCCCATCCAATTCTATCACACCAATAACTGCAAGATTTGTTTTGAGTGGTATGATCTAGGGAATGAAGGTTTTCTTGCCTTTACCCTTCACACCAGTGACTTTATATCCAAGTCTTTGTTATATGTGGATAGAGGAAGATTAGTAGTGGAGCCACTTCAGGACCTGAGTCGTTTGGTGTTGTTTACCAAAAGCTTTTTGTTTTGTTGTAGGTTTATTTCTTAGGTTAAAGTCTAAACAAGGCTGCTTGGCAATAGTAGTACACACCTTCAATCCCAGCACTCAGGAGACAGAGGCAGGCAGATTTCTGAGTTTGAAGCCAGCCTGGTCTATAGAGGGAGTTCCAGGACAGCCAGGGTTACACAGAAAAACTCTTGTCTTGGTGGAAAAAAAACAGAAAAAGAAAAGAAAAATCCACCCTCCCCCCAGCATCCCTCCTTCAAAAATATCTGAACAAGGCTGATGGAAACCATGTTAAAAGGCAGAGGTGCTCAGTAGTTAAGGCCTTCCTAGCATGCACAGAGTTTCAGCCCCCAGAACTACAAAACAAGCAACAAAACAAAAACGCTCAAGTTGGCATCACCTTAAGAAAATGCAGGGAAGGAGCTAGAGAGATGGCTCAGTGGTTAAGAACAATGTTTTTCTTTCAGAGGACCTGAGTTCAAATCCTAGTACATAGCAGCTCACAACTGTCTCTAACTCCTCTTCCAGGTGATCCAGTGCCCTCTTTTGGCTTCTGCAGGTACTAGGTAAACATATAGTATACTTACATACATGCAAGTAAATTACTCACACATATAAGATAAAAATAAATCTTTACCAGGTGGTAGTGGTGGTGCATGCCTTTAATCCCAGTAGTTTGAGGCCATCTGGATCTACAGAGAAAGTTCCAGGACAGCCAGGAGTACATAGAGTGAGACATTCCACAAAAATCATTTTTTAAAAAAATCTTTAAAAGAAGAAAGAGAAATGGTATGAGACATCCTAAGGACCTGGAAAACAAGCATGTATAATGTAGGGCAACTCACTTTTAAGTCCCCTCCTCGATATATAATAGTCCTGGCTGGCCTGATTATGTAAGCCAGGGCAGCCAGGGCTACACAGAGAAGTCTTTTAAAAATAAAAAAACACTCTTATTTATTAATGTTGTATATGTGCCTATACCCTCATGCCACAGTAGGCAGGTGGTCAGAGTAGGTTCCCCCCCACACTATATGGGCCATGGGGATGAAACTCAGGTTATCAGGCATGGTTGGAGTCAGATGCCTTTATCTGATGAGTGATCTAGTCAGCCCTCATACTTGTCTTGTATGCAGTATTGGGTTCTTTTTGACCTATAAGTAGTTAAAAAATGAGAAAGAGGCCGGGCGGTGGTGGCGCACGCCTTTAATCCCAGCACTTGGGAGGTAGAGGCAGGCGGATTTCTGAGTTCGAGGACAGCCTGGTCTACAGAGTGAGTTCCAGGACAGCCAGGGCTACACAGAGAAACCCTGTCTCGAAAAACCAAAAAACAAACAAACAAACAAACAAAAAAAAAAGAGAAAAATATGCATATATACATATGTGTATATATATATTATATGTGTGTATATACGTATATATACACATGTGTACACATACGTATATATGCATACATGTATTCATATATACACACTGAATACGAACAGTGTGTGTATATAATCCAGAAGAGGGCACTATATCACCTGGAAGTGGAGTTTTAGACAGTTGTGAGCTGGCATGTAGGTACTAGGAATTGAACCAGGTTCCCTCTGCAACAATAGCATATGTTCTTAACCACTGAACCATCTCTCTAGCTCCTCTCTTAACAGTTTCTTAAGATGATACCAACTTGTGTTTTGCAGTTCTGGGGACTGAACACTTGTGCATGCTAAGACAGGTCTTTACACCTCTGGCTCTTAACAAATGTTTTCCCATCATCCTTGCTTAGACTTTTGTTTTTCAAGATGGTTTCTGTGTAGACCAGGCTGACCTGTGTGTGAGATTCTGGGATCAAACATACAGTCTTGTGTATACCGTGTAATTGCTCTGCCACAGAGCTAGATATCCAGACCTTAAAGACGATACTTTGTGTGTGCAGGCTAGAGGTTGACAGCAGGTGTCTTTCTCAGTTGTTCCTCCACCTTATTTTTGGAAGGTTGTCACTGAACCTGGAACTCACTGACTTTGCTGGAGTAGATAGCTAGCAAGTTCCTCCCCCAACCTGGAATTCTAGGTACATCATGACAAGATTTCTACAGGGATGCTGGGGATCCAAACTCAGGTGTACTTGTACCAACTGAGTCATCTTCCTTGGCTTCAAGAATACTTTACATTCTGACTGACCTCTCTGTTTCCTAGGCGACCTGGCATTCACGGCACAACCTCATTGTTGTGGGCCGATACCCAGATCCTAATCTTAAAAGTTGTGTTCCCTATGAACTAAGGACAATAGATGTGTTTGATGGAAGCTCAGGGAAGATGATGTGTCAGCTCTATGATCCAGGATATTCCGGTATTACTTCGGTGAGACTTGGACCCTCTAACAGTGATGGGAGGAAGCAGGGAGTCAAGCTACCTTTCTGATCAGAATTAGTCCCCATGTACTGCCTCTGTGCTGCTTTCACCCCAGCTTCACACTGATACCCTTACTTTTGCAGCTCAATGAGTTTAATCCTATGGGAGACACACTGGCCTCTACTATGGGTAAGTAAGTAAAAGCAACTGTATCCCTAACGTCTAAACCTGACCCCATCTTGGGTTGCATTGGAGGCTAAATTCACCTTAACCCTGCCCTACTCGCTCCAAGGCAGTAGGCAGTAAATATATCTGGGAGACAGTGGTCTCTGGCCTAGGTCACCCATCTGGCTTTATTTGGTCAGTTCTCCAAGACAGCCCCAACCTCTGAGACAGATGAGTAACAGAAGATGTCAATCAGACTTCTTGTTTCTTCTAGGTTATCATATTCTCATTTGGAACCAAGAGGAAGATGGGTCGCAGAAAGATCATGAAAGACTATGAAGATGGTGTGGGCCAGCAATACTGGACCCCACAGATTGGAACAAGTTCTTTGAGAAGTGGCAGCTGTTTGTTAATGGGCCAGAAGTACCCAACTCTTAGGGCTGGAGTAGGGATACTTGTGGCATGGGATACTGTGGGACTAGGATACTAGCATGTTACTGCTCTAGATTTTGCTCCAAAAGATTAAAGAATAAACCAACTACCCTCAGGGTTCCTGCTATGTCTAGCCTGGAGGCCAAGTTTATGCTAGAGTCAAGGGGTACTTTTCTTTTTTCTGATGTATAATAGCAGAATAACCAGGGAATTTTTACATTTTTATGTTCAATCTTGACATGGCCAATAAAACATATCCTTTGTATACTAACTAAAACCCCCAAAGCCCAACAGGGCTTCTGAGAAGACCTAGTACTGGCCTGGTAAGAGTGTTCCTTGGATGTCAGAAATGGGGAAGGAAAAAAAGGCACAGAACCAGCACTCACAGTCAAAACCTTCATTTCCTCGGAATTACTTCAGCCCTATTTTGGGCCACAGTCAAGGTGTACGGTTCACCGGCTGCATTTACTTCACGTTGCTGAAGAGTCCAGCCTGGCTGAGGGAGAGTCACTTCATGATTCCAAGTGTTTCACTCCTACCTGTATCCTACGCTGTCATCCAGGGACAGCACAAGTATTCTTCAGGCCTGCCTGAGGGTGACACTGACAGTAGCCTCAGCCAAAGGGAAACTTTGCTGTTGGATGACCTGGGTTCTTGATAGACATTTTATACTCCTAGTGATTTGCAGTTTTTTCCTCTAAAAAAGTGCCAAGGGACAATGTCCTCCAACCCATTTGCCAGAGATGTGGGCTAGAAGATAAAGAACAAGGCTTGGTGGAAGAGCTAGGTAGGTCAAGTACCAGCTTCTTCAGGTTTTGGGGGGTTCTGTTGTTTTGTTTTGATCCCAGGTCTTGGGTGAAACCTGAATGCTTATCTGTATCTCAAGTCCTTAGGGAGTATAGAAGAGACAAATCCCATTTAGAGAAAGCCAGTGTCCAACACAGCACATGGTAAACATCAGGTGTGAAGATGGTGAGTCACAGGTGTCATGTGCCCAGCCGAGCCTCGCTCATTCATTTGGGCGTAGGTAATCAGGAAGGCTAAACCTGTCCCTGGGCTGGGATCAGCAATAGTCAGGAGCGAGGACTCAGCCCACCTCCCCTAGGAGGCAGAGGGAAGGGGACTGAGTGGTTGTCAAGCATGGTCTTCTCTGTCTGCAACATGGTGGTAGCCAGGAGGCTGGGCCTGCATCCGGAAGAGGACAGTGAGGAGCAGCACTATTAGAAGGAAGAGGATGGAGCCACAGACAGCCAGTGCCACAATCACCTCTGGACAGGGAGAGGGAGAAAAAGGTAACATTAGTATTCATCCAACAAGTGCAGAGCACCTACCCCAAGCCAGGTACTGTGTTGACAAAACAGAAATACAAAGGTGGTCATGACAGTCTGCTCTTGAAGTTTACATTCTAGAGAAGAGATGCAGTAAACAAGCAAGCATTTCATAGTAATGACACATTAGTGATGCTGTATGAACAAGATAAGTTAGAAATCACTGAGGAAATAGGACCAGACCTGGGGTCAAGAAGTAAAACAGATGAGAGTAGAGTGTCGTGGAGTTGGGGTAGGAGGACACATCTGACAGAACAGGCTTGGTGTTCTGGATTCAGCAAGAGAGTATCACTGGAGCTGAGTAAGCAAGGGGCACTAGGAAATAGAAGACATCCAGGCCAAGCAGAGGCAGGACAGTCATGGTATCGAACCTGGATCTGGTGTGTGATTAATACATACACATTTAAAAAAAGAAAGAAAGAAAGAGATGGTCTCATATAGCCCAGACTGTCTCAAAATTGACTGTGTAGTAGAGGATGACCTTGAACTTCTGGTCCTCCTCCCCTGCACCTGAGTGCCGGAACTAGAGGTGTGCACTACCATACTCAGTTTATGCAGTGCTGGGAATTAAACTAAGGGTTTTTTCCCTGTAGTTTAGTTGGTAGCGCAAGTGCCCTACCAACTGAGCTACACCTAACCTCAATTTATATTTCTTAAGAAATTAACTCTGCTGTCTTGAGATTGATAGGGGCAAGAATTGAACCAGAATGAATGTTAGGGTTTTGAGCAGTTCAGGCAAGAACTGATAGTGTTAGACTGGAGAGATGAGAGCTCAGTATCTGAGAAGCAGAGCAGACAGAATCTGCCAGTGGGTTGGGTGGTGGGGTGTGAGGAAGATAATGCTTAATGGTACACTGTGTGACTAGGAGACTAATGTAGCATCCATTAAATGGACAACTGTAAGATGAACAAGTAGATCTGAGAAGAGATGCTGTTTTAGACACAACATAGATGCCTTAGGTGACATCCATGGAGAGAAGAGGCTTCAAGTCAGCAGCTTGGGGAAAGCCTAGATCAGAAGTAATATAAATTGAAGTCATACTACAAAAGTGGAACTTAACTTACCATGGAGATGAGGTAGGAAAGCCATGAGGTTGGATGAGATGATCCCTTGGGAGTCAGGACAAATAGGAAAGGGGATCAAGATAAGCCTCAGGCCATTCATTATTTAGAGAAGAAGGAATACAGCAAGGAGTTTGTAGTAAGTAAAAAACTGAAGTCATGAAAACGGTTGTTACTGTATTGTGCAGTCAGGGAGGGAATCCAGGATGCTACCCATGCTAGCCATGGATTCTACCACTGAGCTATGTCCATAACACTAAAAAAAATGTGTTTGAGGAAGAAATGGCAACTGTGCTGCTGAGGTGAGAGAAGCTAAGAACTGATTATTTTGGCAACAGCTTCATTGCAGCAAAAGGTGATACAAAATTGTTTAACATCAAGTCTGAGGAAGTAAAGCCAGAATGTAGGCAACTCTTTGAAGGATCCCTCAAAGAGATCAGAGAAAGAAAGTGAGACTATGGAAGTGAGTCTCAGAAGTCTTTGTTAAGCTTTGTAAGGGACTTATCCAGCAGAGACGGACCGTGATCCCAGTGTAGAGGAAAAGAGCCTGACACAGGCTAAGTGGTGAGGCCGCACCTGAGTACTGTCTTATATAAGCAGAGAAGCTGATAGATGTGGCAGGAGAATGACCCTGAGTACTGTCTTATATAAGCAGGGAAGCTAATAGATGTGGCAGGAGAATGACAGTGCTCTCCTGGTAACTCTTACTTCTCAGTGATAAGAATACCACCTGAGGGTGAAGAACAGGGAGAGTACATAAATATGGTCTTAGGGTTGAGGAGGCTGTCTACGGAAACTCGGGAAGATGGCTGCAAATATGACTGCTCCCTGAAGAATTCTGGATGTGATCTGAACACTGTCCTGGGATATGATTAGTATAGAAGCGGTGGCAGCTCACCTGTGTCTGCAGTATCATTTGATAGCTGGCACTCCTTCTGCCAGTCCTTGGGTATGACAGGTTCTGTGAGGCGAAGGAAGTCTTGCAGTGGGCAACGGTGAGGGCAGCCAGGCAGGATCAGAGGCCAGGGTGCCTTCTTACTGTCATTCCGAAAGTACATCTCAACTGAGAAATTCCTGAGAGTTGACAGGAGGCAAGATAGGGATGCTCGCCATGCCCATAACTGAGTTCCCTCAGTCATCCCATTGCCTCTAGAAGACACCTGATAGCTCCACTTACCCATTATCTTCCTGGTACAGTTCAAATATGTGGCAGGAAGCATAGGGAGCTTGTTTCCCATTGTAGACATTCAGTGCCATTTGCAGAGCAACCAGGGTAGTGTCATGCTGTAAAGGGAGAAGAGCTGCCCATTAGACTTGTTCCTCCACATCCTAGGAACTGGATCCGGGGAAATTCTCAATTTCTATTTTGATACTTGTGTGTTTGGAGGTAGGGCTGAAGCTTACCGCAGAATAAACCAGAAGCTTAGGGAACTGAGAGGTAGTTGCCATTAGGGTCAGGTTCTTCAATATCTGAGCCAGCAGAACTCCTGAAGAAGAGAAATTCCAAATGTCAGTGTCTTGAGCCATCACTGATGGTTCATCAATGCTTAGTTTGATCACCAACCCAGAGAACTCTTCCAGTTCATGGGGACCATACTGGAACTCTACACCACCTACTGCTAAGAACTGTCAAGTTTATAGAGAAGACAGATAAAGCAAGCTATTAGTATTTAAACACAGGTGTAGAAACAAATTAGGAGGCACTGATCATGACTTAATGGTATGAACACAGTGTAAACTTAAGACTCCTTCACAGCACACAAGATGTTGGTTTATGCCAGGGCAATTGCTGTATGCATACTGTGAAAACTACTGCATTCTCAAAGATTTGAGAATGGGTACCCCTGAATGGCAAAAATAACTGGCACATGTATGACCCCTAGTCTTTTCTCTAAAAGTCTCAGCAATTCTCTGGAGGGAGGTATGTAGTTAGGAAAGAGAGGAAGGGTCTTTCAACATGGGTGAAACTTTTTTTTTTGGTTTTTCGAGACAGGGTTTCTCTGTGTAGCCCTGGCCATCCTGGAACTCACTCTGTAGACCAGGCTGGCCTCGAACTCAGAAATCCGCCTGCCTCTGCCTCCCAAGTGCTGGGATTAAAGGCGTGCGCCACCACCGCCCGGCTTGTTGTTTTGTTTTTTGTTTTTTGAGACAGGGTTTCTCTGTGTAGTCCTGGCTGTCCTGGAACTCACTCTGTAGACCAGGCTGGTCTCGAACTCAGAAATCCGCCTGCTCTGCCTCCCAAGTGCTGGGATTAAAGGCGTGCACCACCACCGCTCGGCTGGGTGAAACTTAAGAGTAAGAATGGTAGGCCAGAGCTGGAGAGATGGCTTAGTGGTTAAGAGTACTGAATACTTTTCCAGAGGTCCTGAGTTCGATTCCCAGCAACCACATGCTGACTCACAACCATCTGTAATGGGATCTGATGCCCTCTTCTGGTGTGTCTGAAGACAGCTACAGTGTACTCATATACATAAAATAAATCTAAAAAAGAACTGTAGATCAGGTGTGGTTGGGAGGCAGAGGCAAGTGGATCTCTGTGAGAACTTGGTCTACATAGAGTTTAAGCTGGCTTGACCAGAGCTACAGAGTTGAGATTTGTGTCTCTAGCTAAATATCAGAGAACTGGGAGATTTGGGCAACTAGCAAGGATGGCAAAGGGGAGATCTGGTTTTGAAAGAACAGAGAATTATCTTAGGCAGCACAGTGTGTGAGAAGCTCCCACAGCAGATCTTCAATGCTAGAGAGTTTTGAGGAAAGGGTAGTGGCATGTTCTTATCACTCACCCCCCTGAAGCCGAGCCTTCTGTACTTGCTCGTGGATCCCAAAGAGGAAGAGGAAGCTGAAGTCCTTTAGCTGGCTCAGACGCTGCAAGGTTTGGGGTGAGGCCCAGGGTGGCAGGAGCAGCCCATGTGTTTGCTGTGTATCGCAGCAGGCAGGTTAGCTCCCTAGGCCTAGGCCAGAGCCTCTCCAAGGGTGGCTTTCTTCCCCAGGTGGGGAAGGTGCCTGTGTGTATGAGGGAGGAAGAGGAGAGCAGAGGTGAGGCAGAGGGGCCATTGTAGACATGGCAGACAGTGAGGCATTGGAAAGGAAGCTCAAGCATGAAGAGCAGACTCAGCACAGAAGAAATCTCACAGCACTGAGCTCTGGATGGAGAAGGGTACAGAGTGCTGACAACTAGTAAACCATTTCCCACTTTGAGGTTCTTTTTACCCATGAGGGAAGTTCCCAGGTTACATAAGCACGGGCTTGCTGGGCCTTCCCAGTGGGGACAGCAGTATCAAGGCAATGTGCTCTATTGCCCTAGAGACCTGGACCTGTTGAAGACAGAAGAGCAATCCCAGGCATCCTGGTTGGCTCACCTCACAAAAGAGTGTGTCATACACATTCCAGATGGTCTCAAGGGTCAGGTTCGAAAGCCCTGTCTCGTTGGCCACCATGTCCAGAAATTGCTATAAAAAAAATGGATCAAGAGATCAGTACTGCTCTGGGGAAAGAGCAATCTGATGACCTACACCTTGGCCCCAACTCACTGCATTTTGAATACTCCTGTTCTGATACTCTGGTGTCTGCCGAGTCTCATTCTGCAGTTGCTCATAACGGGGACATGAACCCAAAGGAAACTTCAGCAACTACAAATTAAGGGGGAAACAGGCAGAGAAGGAGTCTGGGATCAGTAGCTCATAACCATAGTTGTTCCCTCACCACTTAAGAAGGGTTGGCCAGTCTTACCCTGTCTTCAGTGATGGGCACAGTGTGGACAGGGATAGGCTGCCATGAAATGTTAGGGTTGAAGTGCTGAACTTCATTGGGAGGGAAGAGTCCAGCCAGGTTGGCCTCAGCACTCATGAGAGTACGGTCAAAGTCTGTACTTCGCACATAAACCTGTAGATTGGCAACACAAATCTCTCTGAGTGTAGAAGCACTTTGGCTCCTCAGAGCCTCAGGGAGAACCTGTTCTGGATGATTACTCAGTACATTATAAACTCACCACGCATGCACACCCTCTCTGCTTCTTCCCTATTCATCAAGGCCTCAAATATTCAGCTACAGGCTATTACCACTGTATAAAAAAACTCTGTCTGTGGGAATGACTCTGGTTCAAACACTCCTTCCTGTTCATCAAAAGCACTCATTTGGTAAACTATCTGGTCGGGAGACTTCAATAACTGGTTTGTCTCCCATGAAGAACAGAGTCCTTGTCAGCGAGAGTAGTACATCCCCATCCATACACATGGAAGCAGGATCTCAGTATGTAGTTCTGACTGTCCTAAAACTCATTATATAGACCAGGCTAGCCTCAAACTCAGGGATATGCTTGCCTTTACATCCCAAGTGCTTCTAATTCAGTGCCTCTAATTCAGCTTGGTATACACTATTTTTTTTTTCCTTTTCTTTTGTCAAAGCAGGGTTTCTCTGTGTAGCTCTGGCTGTCCTGGAACTCTCTGTAAATCAGACTGGTGTTGAACTCAGAGATCTTCTAGCCTCTGCCTACCAAGTGCTAGGATTAAAGGTGTGTGCCACCACCACTGGTTTGGTATACAGGAAAATCTCTGAGTTCAAGACTAGCCAGGGCCATAAAGTGAGACCCTGTTTAAAAACACAAAATCAATACCCTAGAGTCCAAATGGCAGCTATCACTCCTCACCACACTCCCTTCCCTCTTATAAATGGGAGGAGGGGGAAAAAGGAACAGAGAGAGGTAGCTTGTGAAAAGGGAGGAAGACAATAGGGAAGGGAAGGGCAAGCTCAGGGTAGAGCTAGGTCTTTAGGGAAGAGTAACCTAGAGGATTGAGACAACTGTGGCTGAAAGCAGTAACCATAGGAACAGTTATCTCCACTGGGGCAAGCAGAGGACCTCAGAAGCTAGCACACTTGCCCGTTTTCATTGGCCCCTGCTCCCGCGCTTTATCCTGGTTCTGCCCAGCTTATTAGACTACTCCAACATAAGCCCCATGAAGACAGAGATCATAACTGTATGGTATACCATCACAGGAATAGCAATACCACAGTGCTTGGACCTTAGGTGACAATAAAGGTCTTGGACAAAATGCCTATTTGTTGTTTCAGAGTCAGAAAGTACTTTATCAGACCCCTCCTCACGTCTGAGTTGGAACCCTGGTCAGTTTCCTCTTTTCCCAAACAAGCAGAGATAATTCAGACTCCAGAGCAGTATTCTAGACAGCTCTTAGATGTCTTGTCCAGGGACCAAAAGTTCAGGAGGGAAACTTGACTGCCCAGCCTCACCCTTAGATTCTCTGAGATCAGAAGGTAATCCAAAGATCCCAATCCTCTTGCCAATCAAACTCTTAGCCTTACCTCTTGCCTGTGGTAAGAGGTGTTCAGAAAGCCATGGTACCGTTGCCGCAGGGCCTGGCCCAGCTCCCAGTGCTGTAGCATCCCTTCCTGTGGGCAAATCTGAGAGTTAAGAAAGTCTAAAGAGCTGGGCATGGTGGCCCAAGCCTTTAATCCCAGTAGTCACTCTCTGAATTCAAGGCCAGCCTGGTCTACAAAGTGAATCCAGGACAGTCAGGGTTCTGTTACACAGAGAAACTCTGTCTTAAACCTCCCCCATAACCCCCAACCTCCCCCCCCCAAAAAAAAAGTCCAAAGGGAAGGGATCGGCCACAAATCCTATGGCATTTAGGCATTCTTCCCTTGGCAAGGCGTGAGTTTGATTCCAGAAGTGGCCAGTGTGAATAATACTGTCCTGGGCACAGAGTTGTTAAGAAATCTGATCCTAGCCAGAGATGTAGCTCACTGTGTTTAGCATAGACAAGGTCCTAGGTTTAATTTCCAAAACCACAAAAACAAAACAACAAAATAGAGACCTGGTCCATCAGAACCCATGTGGGAAACTAGCAGTTTAGGTAGTCCCAGTTTCTGTGCTCCAGATATGATTCATTCTGTAGCATATCCTGAGACCTTGCAGGTTGGTCTGACCCACCTTGGTTAGCTGACCAAATCCCTGGGGCCATTTCTCTTCCTGATAGGGGTCCTTGGGATATGTCTTCACTGGTGACCGATCTCCATGTCGATACAGCTGAGTAAAGAAAATGGTTCGTCTACAGAATCAGAAGGATCTTCTAGTTAAGGACAGGACCCACCTCTGCACATGTCAGGAAAGGAAATCTCATTCCATCTTTCTCTACTAAGCGAAAAAAAAGACCCCAGTTTGGGCCATGCAATGTAACCTGAGATAATAGGTAAAACTCAAAAGCACAGGTAGAAAAGTAGTGAAAGCAATGCCTCCTGGGGGAGGAAGTGGGCAATGAGACTAGGAAAACAAAAATCAAAGTCGTCTTTATGGTGACTTTAAACCTTTTAACTGAATTCCCATCCTAGGGAAGAATCATCCCAGGAAAGAATATCTCCTAACATTACGGCCGTCCTGCCCTAAAAACCAGCCTAGGGCTCCAAATCAATTCTGAATCCAGCCGCACAACCCGCTATAGGCCAGCTGCTTCCTAAACCGGTTCTTTCTCCTCCTTGAGACTTGAGACCCCCAACCCCAGAACACAAGCTCTGCCCCTCCCTCTACCAGTCAGCTTTTGCCCTTTCAGCTTTGGCGAACCCGTTGGTGACTCCGTCACCCATTACCAAGGTAACAAAGCGCAGACTCCGGGCCTGTATAGGTGGCATCACCGTTAGGCACATGCCAAGAAGGAGAAGAGCCGCCTGGCTCCGACCAGACTGTCTGCCGGCCATCACCGTTGTAGGCTGTGCAGCAAGAAGCCGGAACGCCTTGGGCGGTACCTGCTGCAGCCGCCCGGATGCATTCGTAAGGACACTTGCCGGAAGTGCAGACTTCGCCATCTTTTATGGGTTTTGGGAGCCGGGGTTGAGAAAGTCTGGTGGGAGAAGGCGGAGTCTGGGAGGGAATGCAAACGGAGAAGGTTTGCGATTGGCGGTGATGAACGAGTGTGGCGTGATCTTCCGGGCGGAAAAGGCTTAAAGACCTGGGTTTTTTTTTTTTTTTTTTTTTTTTTGTTTTTTTTGTGTTTTTGTAGAGGCGCTAGGTCAGACTTACTCTTCCGGCTACCAGCCTGGAGCTTTCCCTGCGTGGGATCTGGGTCTGCAGAGCGAGTGCCTCCTCTGAGGAGTGCTTCTGAGAGTGATCCCAGAGCCTCAGCTGGTGCAAAATTGGGGCAAGGTGTACAGAGCTTAACTTTCTACTCTTATGTGTGTAGTTTAGCTTTAGCCTTGGCTCAGGCAGTGTTCTTCTAAGTGGTCTTGTTTGAGATAAAGGGCACTACGTGTAAACAGGGTCCTTGAGGTAGATCCAGTCTAGTCTACTACTCAAGTCCTAAACAAACCTTCTCACTCCTCAGTTTTTCAGCCCTTTCCTTGTGCTTATCAATTTCTAAATTAAATTAGTCTCAAAATGTCATGCTTCCTTTCAGAGGAGTTGGACTGTATAGAATTCGCAGATTTCCCAAACCCACTACATTGAATTCCTATGGCAGGAATTTCAGATAACTGCATCAATTTTGATGCAGGCATATAATTATGGAACTGCCACAGAATTCGAGTTCCTCTAGACATTAGTCTGACCTCTGGATGTTGTGACTCCAAACCTTAGAATGACACATAGTTGCAGGTCAGATCTTGGGCCCTTGATATGCTTTAATGGAGATCTATCCTCAGATTATCTGCAAACAAATCTGATCAGAACTATCTGTTACTGTTCCAGGACTCCAGATAACATTGTGTACCTTACTGCCTAAACGTTACTTCCAAAGTCACTTTGACAAAGACTGAGGAATGAGCAGAATAAGAAGGCTTGAAAACTAAATAGTTTTAAACTTAAACAAACCCAACACTTGGAGAGGTAGGTAGATGTCTGAGTTGTATGTAGGCCAGCCTGGTCTATAGAGTGAGTTCCAGGACAGCCAGAGATAAACAGAGAAATCCTGCCTGGAAAAAACAAAACAAATATTTTCTATGTATAGGTGTTTTACTTGTATGTGTATCTGTGAACCAGGTATATACAGTGTCCTTGGAGGCAAAAAGGCAGCATAGGATCCCTGTAGACTTTAAACAGCCATGTGGGTGCTGGGAATAGAACCTGAGTCCTCTGAAGGACTAAGCCTCCAGCCTCAGTTCTTAACTTTCTTTTTTCTCTTAATTTTTGATTTTCTTTTTTGTTTTTTTTTTAAATAATGTTTCTCCCTTCTCTTATTTATTTTTAAAGATTTATTTATTTTATGTATATGAGTACACTGTAGTTGTCTTCAGACATATCAGAAGAGGGCATCAAATCACATTGCAGATGGTTGAGAGCCACCATGTGATTGCTGGGAATTGAACTCAGGACCTTTGGAAGGGCAGTCAGTTCTCTTAACTGCTGAGCCATCTTTCTAGCCTCTATTATTTTGTTTTTTGAGACAAGGTTTCTCTGTGTAGCTCTGGCTATCTTGGAACTCTGTAAACCAGGCTGAGTGCTGGGATTAAAGGCATGTACCACCTTACCTGACTGGTTCTTAACTTTTTAAAATCACTGGTTCCCTATAAATCACATGAAAAATTAGTCCTCTCTCCAGAAAAAAAAGTGTCCACACATGAACACAGAATACAGTTTTGCATATAATCTCAAGTGATTCACAAAGATCCTCCATCCACTTATAAGGTTAGGAAACCAACCCAGAGAGAAGTAGTGTGCCTAAACTTACACAGTTTAGAGAATGGATTGAAATTCATTTGCTTATTTTTGTTGTTGTTTGTCTTTTGAGGCAGGGTCTTGTATGGCCTAGACTGGCCTCACACTTCTGATCCTCTTATTACCACCTGCTAAGCACTGAATTACAAGCGTGCACTGCCAGCTCAGCAGTTTTCTTCTCCACCTTCCTCTCTTCTTTCAGACAGGATTAGGATATTGCTGTGTAGCCCAGGCTAGCTTTGAACTTATTACTGCCTCACCTCCGAAATGTACAAAGTATATATTGCCACACCTAGTGTGAAGTCTTAAGTTTTCTGATTTTTGGTTAGCATATGATCCGTTGTTTATTTCTGAAATATCTATTTGTTTGTGTGTGGCATGTGTAGAGGTCAGACAGCAACTCTCAGTGGTCCATGCTCTCCTTCCCCAATGTAGTTCCAAAGACTGGACTCAGGCTCGATAGCATACAGCCTTACCTGCTGAGCCAGCTCTCACCACCCCCAACTCTTTTTAAAATATAAAATGTGCTGGCGCATGCCTTCAATTCCAGCACTCAGGAGGCAGAGGCAGGTGGATCTCTGAGTTTGAGGCCAGCCTGGCATAGTGAGTTCTATCTAGGACAGCTAGGGCTACAGAAAAAAACACTATCTCCGAATAAAAATAAATATAGAATGTTTCACAAATGTCCTTGTCATCTTTGTGCAGGGACTACAAAAATCTCTTTGTATCGCTCCAGTTTTAGTTTATATGCTGCCAATGACAGACAGCAATGTAATGGACTGTTTCTTGTAGCCTGTTCAAACTGCATTGTTAAAGTACCTATGGTAGCCCCAAGGTATCTGGAGATTTTATCAAAGGAAACCTTTCACCTAAGTGGCATCAAATGGACATTGATTAACTGACAAGTGCATTTCGATGGAAGGTTTTTGTTTGTTTTCAGACAAGGGATCACTGAGTAGGACAAGGGCTCACTTAGTAGGCTCTCAAGCTCTCCAGCCGCTCTTCTTACAAGCTGGTAATACAGACATGCTCCCCCCACATACGCTTGTGAAGTCTCTTCGCTTTTGTTTTGTTCTGTTTTTCAAGACAGGGTTTCTTTGTGTAACCCTGGCTGTCCTAGAACTAGCTCTGTAGACCAGGCTGGCCTCAAACTCACAGAGATCTGCCAACCTCTGCTTCTCCAGTGCTGGGATTAAAGGCACTTGCCACTACTGCCTGGCAACTTTAAGAGTTTAATTTAGTTATCCCAACACATAGCAAGATTGAGGCAGAAAGATCAGGAGTTCAAGGACGGCTTCAGTTATATAGCAAGTTCAGGGCCAGCCTAGGCTACAAGAGTTTTTTAGTATGAACTTTTTACTCTGCAGAATCCTCCAAGCCATTGTGTTTTCAGAGTGTAAATCTTTAGCTCACCGAATAGAAGAGAACTCCTTCAGGCTTTGCTTTTCTTCCTACTTGCTCGAGTCTGTCTATACCCTTGTGTCTGTCAGCCTCTGTGTAGGAAGGACTGATGAAGCAGATGTGATTTCAATCTTTTTTTTTTTTTGAGACAGGGTTTCTCTGTGTAGCCCTGGCTGTCCTGGAACTCACTCTGTAGACCAGGCTGGCCTCCAACTCAGAAATCTGCCTGCCTCTGCCTCCCAAGTGCGGGATTTAAAGGCGTGCGCACCACCGCGCCGGCTGATTTCAATCTTATAAGGAGGGCACTGCCCAGAGCAAAGCTTCAAGTTGCAATTCCCCAGCTTCTACATTATTTTCACATGGTATTCAAGTCCTTCCACCTTGTTCCTTAGAGTTAAAAAAAAAATCATTATGTCTGTGGATAGATAGATGCATGCATGTGCCTATCCAGATCAAATAAATTCCGTTTCAAAGGTGAGTCAGGCAACTGCGTACCCTATGTTGCAGAAGCAATCTAAATCCAAGTGCATTAACCATTTTTCCCTCATTTTTGGAGATAGTTTGTATATATGATGTATATGTATATGATGTGTACATATATGTATGTATTTGTATGTGTATGTATGTATATGTATGTGTATATGTATGTATATGAACATGTATGCATATGAATGCAGGTACTCGTGGAGGCCAGCAGATCTCTGGAGTTGGAGTTGCAGGTGGTTGTGAGCCACTCAACATGGGTACAGGAACCTGGAATTGGGTCCGCTGTAGGAACAAAAGGGCTCTTAACTGCCAAGCATTCTCCAGTTGAAAGTATGAGTTTATGAATCAATTTTTGTCTGTAATCAGTTTCAATATTTACACCTTGTTAGTAACCTTCTAAGATTCAATGTGATAAGACATTAAGTGATAATACATGTAGAATAAATTATGCAGAAGAGCCAGAGTAAATATTACTTTTCTTCTTTGTGTTCTGCCTTCTAGATCACCTCTGAATGTACAGGTTCTGGTCTGAATAGGGATTCTTCTTTATCTTGCAATTTGGAGATTGGGCAAAAGTCAACTTGAGTGGATTCCCAGGGCTCTGAAAGATGATTCCCTCACTTTTTACTCATCTAGAGCATGAAAGAAGAATTAGAAGCAATATCTGCCCTAGCCCTTCTCTGCAAAGGGCCGGCTTAATAGGAAGGATCACCTTTGGGGGAGTTATTTAGTGGTTTGTTTGACTAGGGGTGCTATTCTAAGCCCAGAGGTGGCCTCTGGAAGTTTGGGGTGGAAGAGTCAGAGTTGCAGCTAGTAAGATTCCCCAAAGATGTTCCTAGAGATCTTGCTTCCTGTAAGAGTCAAGAAAACACTGGAAAGATTTATAGGACTGGGCTGCCTTGGCCTGAACACTTTCCCGTAGGCTGGTGGAACTGTGCCATGAGGGTGGGGCTGGTAAAGTGGGACGTGTGCTTCTAGCTACTGATCACCTGATTGCTTGCCCTGGCTTGGGTCAGAAGTCCCAGTGGTTGCTCACCAGAAAGTCTGTGGAGATACCAGCAGCCTGTTTTAGCCTCCCCCCACTTTTTCCTTCTCCCTTCTCTTTGTGGTGAGCTCCTCCATTGCCTGTAACCTGTGATGTTGAGGTACTGACAATGCTGCCTCTTCTACAGGAAACTGGGCTGCCCTACCTCATTGGCTTGAGGGAGAACCTGCTTGTTCAGCAGATGGTCAGTGGCTCCAGCCTGGGTTTGTGTATGTATGTTCCTGGGCTAGGAAGCACTCTGTGAAGAGATTAGGGAGTCAGGAGAAGAATTAGGATCAGTATGAGGGAAACTCTTTTAAAAAAACAAACAAACAACCCTAGAAGATAATGTCTATGGGCTTCAGGCCAATGTTACGTCTCAAGTTCCTTTAAATGAGGTATATCAGAGACATCTCTAAGTGAGCTACTACTCTGGAACTTGAGCAAGGGGAGAGAGCTGGACACTTGATGGGTGCTGGAACTGAGCTGTCCCAGTCTCTGTGGCTGCTGTCCTTGGTTTCTACTTTCCCAGGGTGGCAGGTCTTTGTGAAAATTGAGGAAGGAACTCATGAGAAGAATGGAGAGCCTTGTGCTTATGATTCATAAGTGTCCAGACCATGGAGGCCTTGTGAGGGGATGACCTTATGGCGAGAAGGAACGAGAGCCAAAGCCAGAGGCAGAAGCTGAAGATGGGGCTGCCAGAGGGGCTTTTTCTGAATGTGAGAAATGAATACATGGGCAGATTTTGCAACACCCCCACAGCCTGCCGTCTTCTCACACGTGTTCCCAGTCTCTACCCGTTCCCTTGGCTCACCCTGCGCTTCCTCTCATCTCTTACCAAGCCCCTTTCTACTTCAGTTTTCTCATCCTTCCCCCATCCTGTCTCTTCTGTCCCGCCCCCACAACCATGTTCACCCTTCCCTGTTTCCTCTGTTTTCTTCCCTTGTGCCCTGTTCATCTCTCTCCTGGTCCCTCTCGATGCTTGTTTGGCCCCTGTCCTATGCTTTAATGTGGACCCATGGGAATCGGAGTTCACAGCAAAACAGGAAGGGCCTGTGAGCAGGAAACAGGGAATGGGGCAGGGGATGAATGGCCAGCAGTAACCTCCACTTTGCTTCTCACATCTGAATTGAAGCATCTGCAGAGCTCTGCAGCCCACCGGCCCCGCTGACCACTGGCCCTGGCTTCTTTCATCTCAGACTTTTCCTTCAGACCTGAGAATGTTCTGGACTCAAACACAGGAAGAAAAGATCAGAACGCCTAGAGAAAAGACATCTGAATTCTGATCTCAGTTTGGTCACTGTGTGTCTGGGGCAGGCTCACAAACAAGCATCAGTGTACTCTGTAAAACAGAGCCGTTTACTCTTACTGCCTCCCTCCTGGAGCTGCTCTCAATAACCAAAGATAATGAGAGATTTGTACATGACAACAAAGATACAAAGATTAAAAAGGTTGATAATGCATAGGTTCAAGGTTATGGAAGACCAACCATTAAAGGAACTGGGAGTAGAAAGATAACCCCTGCCCATCCTTGGATATTACTGTGACACACTGTGTTGATTTTTATTTCCACATTGATCGTATGTGGCATCATCATCTTCATCGTTGTCGTCGTCGTGCCCATCTTAAAGATAAAGAGAGATTCAGAGACATCAACTTGCTCAGTCAAGATGGTACAGCTGGGTGGGGCAAAGTTCAGCCAAGAAGTGCTTTCCTAGCATAGGGTATAGCCCTCCCTGGGTTGTAAGCCTAGCACAGAGGTTTGAACCCAGAACCCAAAAGAGAAATGATTGTGGTGAGTTGGAATTAACTCAAGCTAACAAGTGTGGAACAGAAGAGAGAGACGTTTGTTTATTTGTTCACAAAAAGAAACATAGTCTCTTCTGTGTTTCCTTTCTAAACCAGCTGCTGATCCCCTTGGGAGATTAAATCGGTATGTATTAAATCATGATGTATTCCTTCAGGGATGAATCTCTTGTCCCAGGAAGCAAGGCAGGAAAGCTATGACTTTAGATTCAGTAGATCTTGACACCACCTCAGATGGGACTGTTCCCTAGATGAGGCGACCGCCTTATCTTTTTTGGGTGTGTGTGTGTGTCTATTCTAGACTGACCCCTGGGTTGCTAGCGTCTGCTTCTCTCATTCCTCTCCCAGGCCTCTTTTTATTGGCCTCTTCCTTTCTCTGTCCCCCTCAGGGCACCCACACACCAACTCACTGGAAGGCCTAGCACCTGCCTGTCTTCACCCTTGGAGTTCTACTGGCTTGGCTCAGTCCTGGGGCTAGTGGGGAGAGCTTGGCGCCTTCCCAGAGGCAGGGGAGGAGGGAGGCTGGGAACACAGGCTAGGGCTTGGTGTCGCAATTCCGGGCCGTGCCGGGACCTTTGCTCCGCGAGGTGTCTATGGGAGGAGGGGGGAGGGAACTCTGACTCTGGAGGCTGCTGGGATTAGGGTGGGGGTGACTGAGAAGCAGTCCTTCTGTAAGAGCAAAGAGTCTCCAGGGTGAGGAGAGGAAGGAGAGAGATGGAACTAGGCCGGTCTGCGGGGAAACGCGACAGTCTTGGTAGAGGGTAGGGGACAGGGTGGCGCCGGCTAAGAGGGTGGCCGGCCGGGGAGGGGTTAGTCTGGTGGGGAAGCTACCTCGTGGGCGGGGGCCTAATGAGGCTAAGGTCCTTGGGTCGCCAGTAGGAAGGACCCCTTGGCAGTCCCTCCCCTCGGCCTTTTCCTACATTACTGCTTCTCCCTGCTGGCCCCTGTGAGTTCAGCTCTAGTCACTGGCTGCCCGCTGCGGCCTCGAAGCCCGGGTACTGCAACACCCTCTTCTCCCAGCAAGGGGGCTCCAGAGACTACGCAGCCAGGAAGTCTGGTAGCCTGGGGATTCGGCGGGTCTGCTCAGTGGCTTGGGGGCTCTATCCTTGAATCTGGGTGGAGAGGGATGTGATGGGAGGATATTCTAGAAGTGAGGAATAATGCTAACGGAAGATCTGGGCAGGGATAGCGTTTTACTAGGTCTCTGAAGAACTAGAGGGGTTCTGGGAGAGGAGGCCCTGTACTGGCGAGATTCTTGAGACTTTATTCTCTAGAACTTTATGCTAGAATCGACAGGGAAAAGATTACAATAAACAGACTCATAGAGTGGGCTTGGATTCTCCCTAAAGTCAGAACAGAGGGAAGGACCTTCCACATAGCCTGGAGGCGGGTGCAGAGAAGGATAGAACAAAGCTGAGAACTCAGACAAGTCACGATTCTACTCTTGGCTCTACACTGCCAATGTGTGTCTATGAGCAGTTTCCTTAATCTCGTTGAACCTTAGTTTGCTTATCTTTAATATGAATTTAAGAATAGTCCTGACAGGATGGAGGTTGTAGAGTTCAATTGCCGAACATTTGCCTAGCCTGCCTGAAGAAGTCCTGGGTTCAATCTCCAGAACTGGGGAAAAAAATTATACATACATACATACATACATACATACATACATACATGAATGAGAGAGAGACTCCAGAGAGAGAAAGAGAGAGAGAGATACTGACTTCTGACTTCAATTGGGCCATGGTGGGCGCATGCCTTTAATCCTAGCATTCAGGAGGCAGAGGCAGGTGTATCTCTGAGATCGAGGTTAGCCCGTTTACACAGAGAGAGTTCAAGGACTGCACAGAGAAACCCTGTCTCGAAAAACAAAACAAAGCAACAAACAAACAAACAACAAACCGGGACTTCACTGGGATATAACAAAGAAGGCTTCACAGACTAATCCATGATAAGTAAATGTCAGCTGATGGTCAAAAAAAAAAAAAAAAAAAAAAGGCGGCACAGAAGGGTCCCCAAATCTAGTTCTGGAAACATGTAACCTGGCTTGTTCCTGCAGGACAGTGTCTTGGTAATGTCCAGGGCTCCAGAAAGAGATGTCCTTGTGGCTGGAGACTCCAGTGCCTGATGTTTCTCCTGGTAAGCTGCTTTAGTCAAACCTTCTCCCAGGCCTCTGGCTCCTCTCCTACCTCAAGAATCAACACCCTCCCCTGCCTGCATCCAGCACTTCTTAGGAGCACAGTCAGATCTGTTCTTAGTGTTGCTCAAACCCTTTTCTCTGGTTCTAGTGCTTGGTCAGTGAAGTCCTCAGTCTGGGTTTGCTTTTCTGGGAAAGCTGACATGTCTCATGCTTAGACAGCTCTGGCTTTGAGAGTTCTGTCTGATCTATGAAATAGATGCCCTCCATCGTCCCCTAGGGGACAAAGGTTAGCACCTTCATTTAAGATCCTGATGTGCTAGTTGGGTCAGCGGTGGTACATGCCTTTAATCCCAGCACTCAGGATGCAGAGGCAGTTGGATCTCTGTGAGTTCAAGGTCAGCCTGGACTACACAGAGAAACCTTATCCGGTAGTGGTGGTGGTGGGGGTCTTGATAATCAAAGGATCACAACTGACACCACAGAGTATTGGAATCTGAAATCATGGATTTTTTTTTTTTTTTTTTGAGCTGTGGCTTAGCTGCCTTCTTTTTTGTTTGTTCTTTGTTTGCTTTGGGACAGGGTTTTTCTGTATAGAGTGGCTGTCCTAGAACTTACTCTGTAGACCAGGCTGGCCTCAAACAAGAGATCCACCTGCCTCTGCCTCTCAAGTGCTAGTATTAAAAGTGTGTACCATCATGTCTGACTAGCTTGCCTGCCTTCTAACAGTAGAGTTGAGTTTGTAGTTTCCCAGCTGGGACACTTGGAGATGGAATCTGGATAGGACCTGAACTCACACCCATCCCTTGTGCTTCTCTTGGGCTCAGACTCTGCAACGGAGTTGTGGAAGACAGAACCTCAAGATGCAAGAGACCAGGGAGGCAACAGTTGCATCCTCAGGGAGGAAGCCAGGATGCCCCAATCAACTCGGGTGCTTTAAGGATAGGGCTGGAGTCAACAGAGCCTACAGCCCTGCTCCCCACAGCAGAGACCCTGCCAGAGCCTACAGGTAAGACTCTGGATTTGGAAAAGATAAAGTCTCCCTAGATAGGGGAGGGACACTCTGGGGCGCTTTGCTTTCTAATGTCACAATTAAGTCCAAATGCTTTGGGCCAGGTAGAACTGAATGGCTTTGGTGTGAACTGTGTCCATATCTTAGGTGTTTCTGAGCCTCAGTTTCCCTGCTTGTGAATTGAAATTAATCCTTATGATCATCTTAAGGATCGATGCTTATAAAGAGCTCGTGTAGAACTTAGGACAAAATAGTCCTTGGTAAAGGACAGTGATTGTTATAATAGATTAAGCCAGGCCTGTGGCCTGTCTTGGTAATTCCAGCCACTCTGGAGGCTGAGACGAGATCACTTGATTCCAGGAGTTCAAAGGCTACATATTGTGAGTCAGAGAGAGAGAGAGGCAGAGAGAGAGAGAGAGAGAGAGAGAGAGAGAGAGAGAGAGAGAGAGAGAGAGAGAGAGAGAATGAGAGACAATGTCATTCAGTGAAGGGACGGAAGTGAAGAATACCTAACTAGGAGTGATCAAGGAAGGGAAAACATTAAACCTTGTGTCTCTATCCAGAGCTTCGTCCACAAAAGCGGAAAAAGGGGCCAGCCCCCAAAATGCTGGGGAATGAGTTGTGCAGTGTATGTGGGGACAAGGCCTCTGGCTTCCATTACAATGTGCTGAGCTGTGAGGGCTGCAAGGGATTCTTCCGTCGCAGTGTCATCAAGGGAGCACGCTACATTTGCCACAGTGGCGGCCACTGCCCCATGGACACCTACATGCGAAGGAAATGCCAGGAGTGTCGGCTTCGCAAATGCCGCCAGGCAGGCATGAGGGAGGAGTGTGAGTATCCAGGGCAGGAACTGGGAAGAGCTGACGGGGGAAATATTGGTGCCCTGCTTGAAGGCAGACAGATGCTTACCCTTGCAAGGATCTCCTGAGGTGTGGATGAAAACTTCCTTATCTAGGCAGAGTGGCACACGCTTTTAGTCCAAACATTCAGGAAGCAGAGGTGGATCTCTGTGAGTTCAAGGCCAGCCTGGTCTACATAATGAGTTCCAGGACAGCCAAGAGCTACCCTGTATTTAAATAAATAAATAGATAAATAAATAATAAATCCTCCTTTCTGTTACACACATTTTGTTTCTGGAGCATCAACCCACCCTTGGCTCACTCCCACCTCACATCTGGCCCCGTCTTTAGGTGTCCTATCAGAAGAACAGATCCGATTGAAGAAACTGAAGCGGCAAGAAGAGGAGCAGGCTCAAACCACATTAGTTTCCCCAAGGATTTCCTCACCTCCCCAAGTCCTGCCACAGCTCAGCCCAGAGCAACTGGGCATGATCGAGAAGTTGGTGGCTGCCCAGCAACAGTGTAACAGGCGCTCCTTCTCTGACCGACTCCGAGTCACGGTACTTGACCTGGGGAGAGGTGGCTGTACCTGAAGCACTAGCTAACTTCTTGACTCACAGCAGTTTATCTTTTTCTTCCTTGCCCACCCTGGGTAGCCTTGGCCCATTGCACCCGACCCTCAGAGCCGGGAAGCCCGGCAACAGCGCTTTGCCCACTTTACCGAGCTGGCCATCGTGTCTGTGCAGGAGATTGTTGACTTTGCCAAACAGCTCCCTGGGTTCCTACAGCTCAGCAGGGAGGACCAGATCGCCTTGCTGAAGACCTCTGCGATCGAGGTGGCTGGAAAGGGAATGGGATGAAGGGAGAGACAGAGTGGATTATCTGTAGGGGACCTCCAGATATCCAGCTTGGAGAGGTCAAGCCACTGGGAAAGGGAATCAACCTCCTCTCAAGGGCCACGTACCAAGACCAGCCCCTTCGTCCCAGTCTGAAAGATGCTGCTTGTGTGCAGGTGATGCTTCTGGAGACATCACGGAGGTACAACCCCGGGAGTGAGAGTATCACCTTCCTCAAGGATTTCAGTTACAACCGGGAAGACTTTGCCAAAGCAGGTGAGATCTGACACAGCCAGGGGACTGGTGCTTTCCACCATGGGGCCCATCATTAGAGAGCCATGGCCCTGAGGTTTGGGTGCTTATACAGTGAAGATGCCACTTGTTTTTCCAAGAGAGGAGTTTGGAATGTTGATCAGCCACTTCAACCACTCCAAACAGACCCCTCTCCACTGAAGCATCTGAGGAGTCCATGCAAGCATCTTCTTGGTGGAGACCAGGCAAGGCAGAGCAGTGGCCTTCATTTTTGCTTTAGAGAGGATGTACTACTTTGCACTGAACTTGTGCTCAACATTCAAAAATATTGTGTAGCTCAGCGGTTAAGAGCTGCTCTTCCAGGGGTCATGAGTTCAATTCCCAGAAACCACATGGTGGCTCACAGCCATCTATAGGGGGATCTGATGCCCTTTTCAGGCAGGCAGGCAGGTGCATATATATATATATATATATATAATATATATATATATATATATATAGCACTCATACATTAAATAAATAAAGTTTATATATATTGTGTAGCTAGGAAAAATAACCATTCTATCAGGCCTTTTAACAGACAAAAGACAAGCAAGTTTATTCAGATAATGGTCTTTAAGGACATGCAGGCTCACTTGACCCTTAATCTTTTCCTGTCCCTTTTCCTGTGAGCTGTAGAACTAGGGTTGATGCATGACAAACATGCAGACCAGGAGAGCTGGTGTTTCCTCTAAGAATTAGTTCACACTGGTGCTGGGGTCTGATGCTTGCTCAGGGCCAAGCAGTGGAGCTCCTCTCTGATAGCTGTTAGCGATGTTTATGAGGCTGGAGCTGGGAAAGGGTAGAAGTCTGTGGGAGACTGAGGAGTTTGGCAGCCAAGAGAGCAGGCTGGGAAATGTCACAAATGCTGTGACTCTGTTCTTAGTGCTGACAGGATCCTGTGTTCCAGGGCAGAGTTCAGAAAGCTTTCACAGGTATTTGGTGACTCAGACCAACCCATGAGCCTCTTGTCCCAGGATGGGCTTTCTAGGAAAGCCTTTCCTTATTGTAGGGAAGGGGCAAGGCTCAGTCAGACCCTCTTGTGTTTCTTTGTTTTTCTGAATGTCTAGGTACCGGGTGGGCTATGCCATGGCTCTGTCCAGCCTAAAACCCAGCCCTGTCCCCCTCTTCTGCCAAGCACCTCTCTCTCTCTCTCTCTCTCTCTCTCTCTCTCTCTCTCTCTCTCTCTCAAAAATGGCTGCTATCTTAGGCTCTTTTAACCCTTACCTCTGTCGGAACACCCTTTCTTTAGACCCTTCCTGTTTCTTCAGCATTTGTGGACTTTGTTATCTGAATCTGTACCTATTTATAAGATGTCTTTATTTAAGCAATCTTGATTTCATCATGTTTTCATTTCTTACTTTATCACTGTGTTCTTAGGGGAAAAGGAACAGAAGGCTCTTTTTATTTTTTTCTTCTCTTTTTAATCATCTTTTCTTTTTTAAAGGTTTGTCTATCTTGTTCTCGCTCTCTCTCTCTCTCTCTCTCTCTCTCTCTCTCTCTCTCTCTCATTTTTGTGTTCTGCCATTCTTTCCCTGGAGGCTCTGGTTTGTCAAATCTCCTCCCGTTGCACAACCACCACTACCATGTGTTACTCATAATGGCTGACTAATGACAGACCTATCTCATTTGAGGGGTTCTTCCAGCAAGCATTAGCAGACCCTCTTGGAGCACAGCTCAATTCTAGAACCTTCTCTCTTTATTTTGTATGAAGGGACTTTTAAAGCATATTTTGGAGCTTAAATTTTCATCAAGAAATGCTCTAGAAAAACAAAGCTTGCCTATTGAATAGATGAACACACAACACTTGGTACACATCAGGGTGAAGCTACAGGAAGTGACTCATCAAGAAACCTCGAATGGAAAAGTATAGCAGATGGTTGCTAAAAGAAATCTGAGAAAGTCTGGAAAGCAGTGTGGGGTGGGGAGGCCGACAGTGAGAACAGAAGTATGCACAGGTCTAGGCTGCAGCTCAGGCTGTTGCATGCTCATTGTCTTCTCTGCAGGAAGACTGGTCTATTAATGTTGGTGTTTGTTCTTACTGTTTTAAATTGGGAGACAAATATGAGGATCAGTGGTTCAAGTCCATGGGATGGGGAGGTGGCACACACCTGGAACCCCATGCCAGGGAGCAGGCAGAGACAGAAGTATCTCTAGAGCTCACTGGCCAGCCGATTTAGATGAAATGGCTTGCTCCAAGTTTAGTGAGAAATGTCTCTCAGAAAACTAAGATGGAAAGCAATAGAGAAAGATAGCTGCTGTTGACTACTGGCCTCCACGTGAGCATGCATGGGCAAGTGCACCCCCTCCCCACATACTTATGTACACACACACAAGTTCAAGGCCATCCTCGGCTACATATGGAGTATGAAGCTAGTCTGAGATTATAAAATACATTGTCACCAAACCAAACCAAACCAAACCAAACCAACCAACCAACCACCCCAAACTGAAAAACAGAAATCAAGAGAAGCCAGGCATGGTGACACACACTTTTAATCCCAGCATCTGGAAGGCAGATGCAAGCAGATCTCTTGAGTTCTAGGTCAGCTAGATTTACATAGTGAGTTCCAGGACAGCCAAAGACTATGTCACACACACACACACACACACACACACTCACACACAAAATCAACTGAAGTGAATATAGTATAGTTGGTAGAGTGTTTGTCTAAGTTATATGAGGGCCTGGATTCAACTCTCAGTACTGCCTGGTTGTGGTAGTGGATACCCATAATACTCAACAAGGTAGAGAGGCATGAGAACCAGAAGTCCAAGGTCATCTTCAGCTACATAGTGAATTTGAGGCTAGCCTGGGCTTCTTGAGATCTTATCACAAAGATGTAGTCTTTTTAAAAATTTAATGAACACATAGTAGATATCACATATACTATTTACTATTCTAAAAAGTTTATGAGGTAGATATTACTATCTCTGTATTACAGATGGGGACTCTAGGACCCAGGCAGGTTACATATTTTACCTCAAGTCACCCAGCTTAGTCAATGGTAGATTCAAGGGAGTCAAATCCTGGCAGTCTTGAAGTTCAGTCCACAATCTTAGCCACATTGTTTCTCCCCAGGATGTGATAATGTGATATATCAGCTGTAACTCTAGTATTCAGATAAGCCAAGAAGGGTTTCTTTCTATCTTTTTCTCCTCTTCCTCCTCTTTTGTTTTTGTTTTTGACTCAGGGTTTCTCTGTGTCCTAGAATCCACTATGTAGACCAGGCTGGCCATGAATGTGCAGAGATCTGCCTGCCTTTGCCTCCTAAGTGCTAGAACTAAAGACGAGCGCCATCCCTACCTGGCCTTTCTATATAGAGTTTCTCTATAAGCAAAAGTCAGAGATACCTGTATTTTTACAAATGTGGCACCCTTGAGGATCCTAATAATATAATTGTTATTTAATTCAACACGTTTTGTTTTTCGAGACAGGGTTTGTCTGCGTATCAGGCCTGGCTGTCCTGGAACTCCATCTGTAGACCAGGCTGGTCTCAAACTCAGAGATCCACCTGCCTCTGCCTCCCAGTGCTGGATTAAAGGCATGAGCCACCACTGCCTGGCCTAATTCAACAGTTCTTGTGTCAGACATTGTGCTAAACTTGTCCATACTTTATCATTATGACCATCTGCATAATGTTTCCCATCCCCCTGACAAAATACTTGCAAGCAAAGGCAACTTAAGGAAGGAGGGCAATGTTGGCTCCTGGTTTGAGGGTCGAGTCTGCCATGGGGTAAGGGGCAACAGCAGATGGAAGTGGTCGTTCGGGATCCACAGTCAGCAGAGCAGGGGCTGGCGAGTGCCAGTGCTCAGCTTGCTTTATTCAGTCCCTCACAGACCTGCCTAGAGCTTTGTCTGCTAAGTGAGTTTAGATTCTGTCAAGTTGACAATCAAGTAACCATCACACCATCACAATAAATTTTTGTTTTTGTTTTTGGTCTGGTTTTTGTTTTGTTTTGAGACGGGATCTTGCTATGTGGACCAAACTGGCTTGGAATCTGGAATCCTCCTGCCTCAGCCTTTCAATTACATTCATGTGCCACCATGCCCATAGAGGTCGTTTTGTTAGATAAATTCAACCATGATTTGAATTTCACAGAAGAGGTGTAGAGAAGTTTAGAACCTTGTCCTTCCTTCCTTCCTTCCTTCTTTTTCCTTCCTCTTTCTTTCTTTCTTTCTTTCTTTCTTTCTTTTTCTTTCTAAGATTTATTTAATGTATATGAGTGCTCTATCTGCATGTATGCCTGCATGCCAGAAGAGGGCATCAGACCCCAGTGCAGATAAAAGTTGTGAGCCACCATGTGGTTGCTGGGAAATGAACTCAGGACCTCTGGAAGAGCAGGCAGTGCTCTTAACCTCTGAGCCATCTCTCCAGTTCTAGAAGCTTGTTCTGACATGGCAGAAACCCGGAGACCTGTTAGTGACTTCCTAGCAGTTTCCCGAGTTGAGTTGGAGGGTGTTCTTCCTGCTCCTGCCATGACCTCAGCCTCCTTTCTTCTTCCCTAGGGCTGCAGGTGGAATTCATCAACCCATCTTTGAGTTCTCTAGAGCCATGAATGAACTTCAACTCAATGATGCTGAATTTGCTTTGCTCATTGCCATCAGCATCTTCTCTGCAGGTATGGAGGAAGGGCAAGAGGGAAACTGAGTGAGAGACTTTCACCCAGGGGACTGGCTATAGTCCCTACAGTGGATGAGAGAGGTTGGGTGGCACATGTTCCTATTTGGGAGTTGTGATTTGGGTTATGGAACCAAGACTTTGGCCAGACCTGCTCCTCAACTCTGTTGGTGTCCTATAGACCGGCCCAACGTGCAGGACCAGCTCCAAGTAGAGAGGCTGCAACACACATATGTGGAGGCCCTGCATGCCTATGTCTCCATCAACCACCCCACGTGAGTCTCCCTTGGTGTCTTTTTCTTCTGCTCTTCAGGCCCATTTTCTGGTACCCACTTTCTTTCAAGAATTCTGCTTCAACCTAGCATGATAATTCCTGCATCTCTAACAATCTCCCTGCCCTGTCTCACCTTTTCTGGGGAAGAGCAACAACTAGACTTCCCCACACCCCCAGGACGACTGATGTTCCCACGGATGCTAATGAAGTTGGTGAGCCTTCGGACTTTGAGCAGCGTCCATTCAGAGCAAGTGTTTGCACTTCGCCTGCAGGACAAAAAGCTTCCCCCTCTGCTGTCTGAGATCTGGGATGTCCACGAGTGACTGTTTCTCCACGTCCTTTGTGTTGGCCACACGGCTGAGGTGTTACTGACTGCTTCCGAGAGGTGGAGCAGACTGAGAAGGGCAAACATTCCTGGGAGCTGAGTGAAAGAGATCCTTGCATGGCATTAAGGGAAAGTCAAAGGGTTGGGTGTTTTGTGGCTGCTGGTCAGTTGGGGACCTACTAACAGTTGTATGCCATCTGAAGACCTTGTCGACCCAACCCAATAAACCAACCAGGAGGGCCACTTTGTGCAGGGTTCTTCAGGGCCCTGCCCATCCTGCCTCTACCACTTCCTGTTTTTCCTCATGGTGCCCCAAAAAATTCTCCACTATCACTCTGTGGTTTGGCTGTAAGTGCCTCGGGGCAGCTTCACCAATAGATCTGGCGCTTGAAACAGGAAGGCCAAGATGAATATAGAACTAGGGAAGCAAATTTCTGGATCGAGAGTGGGGGTGCTGCCGTGTCAGAGGAAGCCTATGTCTGTTAGGTTCTGCCTCCAGACTCAGAGGAGAGGGGCAAATCACAAGCGACAGTTTTGTTCACTAGGCCTGCGGCATTAGGTGCTCCTTCCCCTTTAATGATCCAGGTAGAGGCAGGTGCTCTTTCTGTGGGGGGAGGAGTTGAATCTTCAGCAATAACTCAGCAGTACACTTCGCGTGTGTGTATAAAGTGTCTTACTGTTTCCATTGGCATCTGAAAAAAGAGTACAGATTTAAAGACCCAGGACCCGGTACTTCCCTTTGGGCTCTGGGCTCTGTGGGACTCGAAGAAAAGTCCCCGTAGGCCAGTGAAGGATGACAAATGTTTGAGTTGTCAAAAGGACTGGACTCCATTTCCCAGAGGGCATCGCGGCACCGTTCTCGTTCCCCTACCTTGGTGTAGGTAACACCCTGGCAGCATCGCCCTGAAGTGCACCCCCGCCATCCCGACTTGGTAGATTCCACCGACAGGCTAGTGGGCCTTCCAGCCTGGGCAGCTGGGCACATTCAACAGCGTGCAGGGGGAGCCAGATGAGGTTTGGCTAAACTGTCAGAAAGTCTTAGGGGCAGTTTATCTTGCGAAGTGCTTTCAAATTGATCACGATTTTCTCAAGAAGGACTCTATAACCAAGTCGAATTAAAAGCTGTTTGAGCAACCAAAATAAAATGTATTCCTTTGGGTCCTCCCCTTGACACCTACCTGCACTGGGCTGGCCCAGTGCTTTCCCATCGCGTTCCCACTCCCACAACGATAGGTGTGTGCGTAGCCGCCTTCCTCCCTGGGCTCTGCTTGGTGCAGCCCCGTCCCCCGGCGGCGAATGGTACGGCCCCAGCCCCCTCAGCCTCCCCCTCCCGCATCAGGTCTGAGTGGTACGCGCCCCCCGGTGCAGACGCGGAACTGGCGCCCGCTCGCCGCGGCGCCGGGCTAGGAAGAGACAGGGCGCTCCGCGGCCGGGAGACGTCGGGCGGGCCTGGCAGGTTCCTCCGAGAGTAGGTAGGGGAGCGCGCGCGGCCCGGGGCCCTGGGGTCTTCGAGGGCAAAGTGGAGCCTGAGAGGAAAAGCGGCTTCAGGAGGAAAGGGTCTCTGAGGCGGCCCTGAAGGAGCGAGCGCGAGGGGGCGTGGAGCCTGCTGAGAAAGTGAGGCGGGGGGCCGAGGCGGGGCATCCGCGCCGGGGAAGGGCTGCGGGCCCGCGGTGCGGGTTCCCGGGTGGGGGCGAGGAGCTGTCCAGCAGGTGAGGGGGCGGCCAGAGCTGTCCAGCCCCGGGCCCGAGGAAGGCACCAGCGCCTGGCGCGTGTGCGCGTGCGTGCGCACGCCTTATTTTTTGATTAGCGTTTGGAGAACCACATTTGGTTCTCTAAAATATGCATATATATTTACATTTCATTCCTCAATATTGGCTTGCAGAAGACTAGGCACACCATTTAATCATTTGCTGCAACTGCTCCCTTTTCCATCCTCCCACAGCCCAATTCGTCCTCGTGCTCGCTCCTCCTTTCTCAGTCCTAACCATAGCTGGCTTCATTGCCCCAGTTCCCCCCCATGCTGACCAGTCTGCTGATGAGCTTGCAAGGTCACTGCCTGGGGAGGAGGAGGAAGGAGAGGAAGCCTCCCGTTGTGCTCACGTCAGCAAAGATGTCATACCATCCTTGGGTCAGGTTCTTGTGGTTTTTACTATGAGATCCTGCCCCAAATGAGGGACAAATCCACAGGGTTGGTAGCATGGCCATTGTAGGCTGAAATGGCCATGAGATTACCTAAAAGTCGTGGTGAGTGATGATGTAGGATTATAGCAGAAAGGTGTGCATTTAGAAATGTGGACTACAGCAAGACAAGAGTTAGGGGCTTTACATTAGTAAGTAAGATTGAGGCAAGCAAGAGGCATGGTCTGGCCTGGTTGGTTACGAAGACTGAATGAGTTATAGGTGGTATAAGAGGATTTAGAGTCTGGGGAAGCAGAGAAAGGCAGTGTTGATTATCTTTGTCGCCTGAGTGTCTGAAGTCAGTGGCTATTGATGGGATAAGAACTGAGGCTAAAAATACATCCTACCACTGCTAGCTAGGATAGTCCCGAGTCTCGGGTTCTTGCAGCTCTGAAAAGAGAACTGTAGAGTATGGCAATTGACTTGAATTTGGAGAGGGCCTTCATCTCACCAACACTAAAGAGGCCCCCATGACTAATTTACTAGTAAGAGAAAGCTTCAGCACCCCCCACTTTTTTTTTTTTTTTTTGAGATTTTAGCCAGAAGATGCTTCTGGTTTTCAGTGTAAGCCTGCATTTAAAGACCCAGCCTCTGGTTCTACAAATTCTGTTTTATGGTAACGTGCTGTAACACAGAGCTGAATCTAGCTTGCTTATAGGTATATGTGTCCGTATAGAACACAGTATGGCCTTTGCCTATGTCCCATTTCATAGCTTCATTTCTCTTAGGAGGAAGGGAGCTCAGCTCTCTTAAGGAGAGAGTTTTGCAATATGTTCATGCAATATGTTCATGTATCTGGAGAACCAGAGGATTGTTGAGGTTTATTAAGAGTGATGAACCCCAGAAATGACTGAATGTGTGGCATGTTCAGGAACTTGGTGTCGAAGAGCTATTTCTATTAAAAGCTGAATGTGGGATTTAAAATGAAATTAAACACAGACAGAAGTGAAGATAACCTGACTTTTAGTAGGTGCTGTCAATGGAATTGGTATCTCCAGGGTTAGGACGAATGAGATGCTGTGGACCATGGCTGAGTTTGGAGTAGCAGCTGCTAGCACTGTTCGGTCACCAAGCAGGGGAGGGGCTATGGCTCTGCTATAAATAGTTCTGGGAGCCAGAGTCGCTATGGAGACAAAACTGAATCCTATTACCTGTGGGTCCTCTATTGGGAGCAAGGGGGAAAGAGGGAACAGTATTTTGAGGACACCAGAGGTATTGTAAATAGGTCTTGTTTGTGGGTTGAGGAGGGAAAAAAAAAAGAACTAATTATCTAGATCAACTTGAGCCTCAACACAGGCAATATCTATGTCTGTAGTGTGGGAGCGTGCGAGGCAAGTGAAGTGTGTGTGTGTGTGTGTGTGTACAGTGAACAAAGTCTCGGTAAAAGTCTCAAAGGCATAGAAGCAAAATCTTGGAACACTGGAAATTCCCTATACAGGAATGAAACATTTTATTTAGAAGTATATGAAAATCTAATAAGAAATATAGACTGTTTTAAAAATATAGTTGTTTCTTTGACACATATGTGCCTGAGCATGTGTATGTGTACTCCGTCAGTTTAGCACTGAGAAGAGCCACGGTTTACCTGGAACTAGCATTACAGGCAGCAGTGAGCCACCCAGTGCTAGTACTCAGAGCTGAACCTAGGTCTTCTGGAAGAGCCATGAATGCTTGTAACTGCTGAGCCATTTCTCTGGCCCCCAGGAAAGAATTGATTTCTAATATGTTTAGAAATTCCCTTAGACACTTCCCCTATATTTGCAGAAACTCTGGTATTTTCAGTCCCTAATTCATAATCCCTGCAACACAGAGAAAGACCAAGCCTCCTGGGAACATATTGTATTACTGACCCTGATCCCAAGACCAGAAAACACAAGAGCTATGGTTCAGCACCAAGGGCAGAGGAAGTAGCACTAGCTGCTGGCCCCCTTTCTATCTTGAAGTGGGAAAACTAGTTAGAGATGAGACAGTTGGGACATAGACGTTCTTCATGCACAATCACATGAACTACAGTATCCAGCCGTTGTTACTGTCTGAGTGAAATTAACTGGAAAGTCTATATGATAGTTACACATCAGGCTGAAAGCTGCTCACCGAGACAGAATAATTAGGTTTCCATGCAGATGGAAAAGCACGGATTAGTGCTGTACAAAGAATCTGCTTTTATCTTGATCACCCCTGGAGTAGTCCTGAAAGTGGCTTTTTTTGTTATAATTGTTTAACCTAGATTAAACTGTCTAGGTCTGTTCTTCAGAAACAGAGTCTGAGAAACTAGGCTGGAGATGAGTTAGTTAGTAGTCTGAGCCATTATTTCTTCAACTCCTCTTCTCCTTTTTATGGTGCAAAGGATTGAAACCAGGGCCCTATCCATACTAGAGAAGTCCTTGATCACTAAGCTACACCCTCAACCCTATTCTGTTTGAAATTTGACTCTGGAAGCACATAAACCTAGACAACCACCAGGCAAAGCAAGTGTCAGATTCTATCGTGAGTACCGAAGTGGAAGGCCCCTGACCTCTGCCCCTTGCTGAGATAAACCTGAGAAGGATGATTCCCTTAGGCATAGCACTGGATATTTCAGTACTTTTCCCTTCTTGGATTTTCAGATTGTATCAAAATTCCTCCTGAGAATGCTGGCTCCTTGCTCAGTGTCCTGAAGTTTCTCTGCGATGAACTGACAAATTGGAACCATGGTGCAAAAGAAGTCCTGCCCTCGGTTACTTGACTATCTAGTGATTGTAGGGGCAAGGTAACCAAGAAGATCGATGATAACTGTCTTGTTCTCTGTGGCAGCCACAATATCTTGTTATTCCCAGACCTTATTTTCATGTTGCTTTGAATATCTTATTCTTTCCTATTGATTTATGTTCTTGTTATATGTTTTATTCTCCACTTTATGCATTCTGCCTCTCATAAATTAATACATGGTAAATTATTTTAACTCATACTTTATGGGTTTTGAGCAAATATATTCTTTATAGCCAAGTTTTCAAAGTTTGTAAAAAGGGGAAAGCACACTGCACTTCTCTGTCTACCTATATTCTTATGGTAATTTTGTAGCTAAGGTACTGATCTTCTCTAGGTGTTAGTGATGATTTTCTTGTTGAAACTTTCAGGATAATGTCTTCATGACAGCGTGTACTTTGTTTAGTCTGCCGGTTAAAACTCTATCCTAAAGTTCCTTTGAGCTTCATTTGTTGATTGTGGTTGAAGTGTGATAGTGTGCTACCTGTTGTTGGGATGCTGAGTGTGTCTTTCTGTCTGTCCTCCAGGCACCCAAGCAGTGATAGTGTGGCCCAGACTCCCGAACTGCTGCGGAGGTACCCACTAGAGGATCACCCGGAGTTTCCCCTGCCCCCAGATGTGGTGTTCTTCTGCCAGCCAGAGGGATGTCTGAGTGTGCGGCAGCGGCGCATGAGCCTTCGAGACGATACCTCTTTTGTCTTCACCCTAACCGATAAGGACACTGGAGTCACCCGCTATGGCATCTGTGTCAACTTCTACCGTTCCTTCCAAAAGCGAATGCCAAAGGAAAAGGTGGAAGGTGGAGCAGGACCCCGTGTGAAGGAAGGAGCTCCCGCCCCCTGCGCCTCAGAAGAGGCTGCTGCTGAGAGTGGCTCAACCTTGCAGCCTCCTAGTGCCGACTCCACTTCTGACGCAAACCAGTCTCCTCGGGCAAACGTAGGGCAAAGGCGGGCAGCCGCTCCCGCAACAGTACCCTGACATCCCTGTGTGTGCTTAGCCACTACCCTTTCTTCTCTACCTTCAGAGAGTGTCTGTACACTCTCAAACGAATGGTAGACTGCTGTAGTGAACGGCTGCTAGGCAAGAAACTGGGCATCCCTCGAGGAGTACAAAGGTACGGTTTGCTGCTTATGCTCAGAAGAAAGGGAAAAACATTAAGAGATTGATATGATTAGCTTGTGAGAGAAAAAGAAATTTCCTCTAGGGCTGGAGAGATGGCTCAGCAAGTAAGAGCACTGAGTACTCTTCCAGAGGTCCTGAGTTCAGTTCCCAGCAGGTGGCTCACAACCATCTGTAATGGGATCTGGTGCCTTCTTCTGGTGTGTCTGAAGACAGCGACAGTGTACTCACATATATAAAATAAATCTTAGAAAGAAAGAAAAGAAAGAAATTTCCTCTTCGACTCCTTTAGGACAGTTTAAACAATTTAGTACCAATGTAAAGCTTGCTGAGCATTGGACCTCTTACTGTAGCTGTATTTTGAGAAATGCCGAGGAGTTCAATGTGAACGTGGTGTTGGGTTCCATCATATATACCTTCTACACCGTTTTTGTCATCATAGATCCCCTCATATATCCCTCTGGTCCCATCTGAGCTTAGAGAGCAGGCTTCCCTGCAATAGTCCTCTCCCCGTTATTATCAAGGTTTTATTGGGCTGCAGTGGTATCAGCCGACAACACTTCTGTGTTCCTCAGGGACACCATGTGGCGAATCTTTACTGGATCCCTGCTAGTGGAAGAGAAGTCCAGTGCCCTTCTGCACGACCTTCGAGAGATCGAGGCCTGGATCTATCGGTTGCTACGCTCCCCGGTGCCCGTCTCTGGGCAGAAGCGAGTGGACATTGAGGTCCTACCCCAGGAACTCCAGCAGGCCCTGACATTTGCTCTTCCAGACCCATCTCGATTCACCCTAGTAGATTTCCCTCTTCACCTTCCCTTGGAACTTCTGGGTGTCGATGCTTGTCTTCAGGTGCTAACCTGCATCCTGTTGGAGCACAAGGTGAGAGGGCCAGCTCTGTAGACCTTTCTAGGAAGAGAGCTGCATACCCTGTTGGGAGCTAGGTCATGAGTCCGTTGAGAACCAGGAAGTGTGTCCTTTTCGTCTTTTTATTTCCAGGAGGTAATGTGATGGCAGGTAGACAGCAAGTATTTGGTATGTGAGTTGAATTGGGGCATTGATGTCATGTGGAATGCTTAGTTGAGTTCTTTGTTAGACTGAGTTAATTCTCTGGGGATACCAGTTCTCTTTCAGTGTATAGTCCCAGGACAGGGAGTGGCAGAACTAAAAAGGTAGTGGTTTAAGAGAGGGTTACTACAGTGTTTGGATTGGAAGGTGGCTGACCGGCAGGGACTGGAGCGGTAGTGATTGCTGAGACAAGCTGCAGCTGTAGGCTTGGTGAGCCTGGAATTAAACTGGAGCACGGGGAGATCTTTCCCAGTAAACCTTGTTTCACGCTGCCTAGTGATCTGTGGTGTGCCCATGGCAGGTGGTGCTACAGTCTCGAGACTACAATGCACTCTCCATGTCTGTGATGGCGTTTGTGGCAATGATCTACCCCTGGAGTACATGTTCCCAGTCATCCCGCTGCTTCCGACCTGCATGGCATCGGCTGAGCAGGTGAGTCTCAGTCACGGTATCTCCCTAGCTCTTGAGGGAGGAAGCCATTCATCAGTGCGGCTCCTATGTCCCTCAGAACTCACTAGTTGGAAATGTTGAATGGATTTGCACTGATTCTATAGTGAAAACTGTGGTATTTGTAGTTTCTGTTTGTTACAGTTAGTGTTTGTGAACTCCTTGCTATGGTGGAATAGGCATTAATATACCAAAATGTATTGTTACCTTTCTAAAATCTGAAAAATTCTAAATTTCAAAATATATCTATCTGGTATTTGGAGAAAGGAATTGTCTGAATTTCCTTATCTAGAAAAATTCTGACGTGATTAAGTGCCCACAATAGGTCTTGTCTTTGTTTCTTATCCTATTTTATCTTTTCCACAGCTGCTTTTGGCTCCAACCCCATACATCATCGGAGTTCCTGCCAGCTTCTTTCTCTACAAGCTAGATTTCAAAATGCCTGATGATGTGTGGCTAGTGGACCTGGACAGCAATAGGGTGAGACATCCAGTGGGATCATGTTCTAAACCCAGTCTGTCATAACCACTCTTCTGGATTACTTCTATTGAACACTCGTTAAAACAAAGTTTTCTAATGCTGCTTTGGCTTTATTGAGCAGACAAGTTATAGAGTTTAGTCTTGCCAGAGTTAAGAGCTCCTCCTACATGCTCCAAGAGCCACAAGACTGTTACATTTGTATATGTCATTGTATAAGTGTTGATAATCAGGTACTACATTTCCTGTAAGTTTTCAGGTCGGAAGCTGTTTTCCAGCACACATTTAAAATTATATTAATATAATCTGTGATGTGAGTTTATTAACCTCTTGTAGAAAGCTCACTATGTGTTCATTATTAAATTTCAAGAAGAATAAATGACTTAACAGGTTACGGTACTTGCCTCCAACTCTGACAAGCTGAGTTCAACCCCAGGACCCACATGGTGGGAAGCTGTCCTCTGTCCTCCACACATGTGACATGGAATGCCTCCTCCCTCCAAACACAAATAAATAAATTAATAAGAAAAAAAAGATTGAAAGTCAGTGTAGGGGCTAGAAAATGGCTCATTAGTTAAGAGCATTTGCTGCTCTCGCAGGGGCCTGGGTTCACATCCCAGCACCCATATCAGGTGGCTCACAGCCCTCTGTATCTCCAGCTCAGGGATCTGATGCCTCCGGCTTCTGTTAGTATCTGCACTCATGTGCACACCCACATGCAGATACATATCTACACATAATTAAAAAATAAAGTGTAAGTCTTGAAATAAGAAAGAAATATGGTCCACAATCCTATTATTTAGAGATAGTCACCAATGTTATCTAGACTTTTTTTTTAAGACATGTAGGTATAGCTTATGTCTGTATACATATCTTTCATATGTATAGGGTAACATATGATACTGTTGTGTCTATCAAATCTCCCTACACATGGTGTTTGCTCTGTGTAACCAGAGCTCTTTGACAGTTCACTCTAAGCTCATGTCTTTTTTTCTTTTCTCTGCTGCAGGTGATTGCCCCCACCAATGCAGAAGTGCTCCCCATCCTGCCAGAACCAGAATCATTAGAGCTGAAAAAACACCTAAAGCAGGTAAGCAAGGAATGAAAGAAAAGAAGGGGAAGGGTCTGCGATGGCTCAGCCAGTGATGATGCCTGCATCAGCTCTGACAGCTGGGCCCAACAACAGGCAGAAGAGACCCTTCCACAAGTCCACACACGTGCACTGTGGCACACAGGTAGACATACTCAATACAGAATAAGTTAAAACGTCACAGCATTTTTAAATAAAGGAAGTAACAGATGACTTAAGGTTGCTGCAGGAAGGCAGCTGGTCTAAGAACCCTCACGTGGAATAGGCTTTCTTTGCCTTGAATGGACTTAAGAAGAGGTATATCTAAGTTTTGTGTAACAGGATAAATCTTAAAAAGGTTCTTTTTAACTCATTGTTTGCTCTATTACCCTGTAATGTACATGAAGCTATATGTATGTATACTTCAGGTCACCAGAAATTGCTGCACTCAGGCTGATGGGGTGAGAGTGGGGGTAGGGGTGGGTTGTGAGCTTGAGACCAGCCTGGCCTAATGGTGAGATCATCTCAACTCAAACATACAAAAGCAAAAACACCCTTCACTTTCTATTTCTTGTCATATCTGCCATTATTTGTCTTTATAGCGTTCCTTTAGTCTTATAAAGTAGAAGTTAGAAGTTTGGACAAATTTGCTTCTTAAATCAATTTCAAAGTCCCTATAGAAACCCTTTAAATCTTCTGAGTAAGCCCTTCCACCCGTGTTTTTATTGATTGATTTTTTTTTTCTTCTGCATGCTTAACAGTTCCTGAAGGTAAAACCCAACAAGGCTCTGTCCCCTTCCCTGTTGTATATATTATGTAGGGCCACCAGCTGTGCTTCTAAGGAGTCTCATTTGAAAGCTCTTTAGAAGTCTTCTTTCTGTGTTGTCTGAAGTGCCTAGGAGCTCCTCTAGAATCTAGAGTCTAGATGGTATTGAACTGAACTGGGATGTTCTGCCTTGGTTCTCAGCTCACTTGCCTCATCCTTGCAGGTGTAATATACCTTGTTGTAGCAGAGACTGGTGAGGGTTGCAGGTTCAGAAAGTTCTCTAGCTGTCTTCTCTTCTGTGTTTTTGTTCTTGATGACTGCTTAAGAATGACTAAAGTAGGGGCTGGAGAGATAACTCAGCAGCCAAGAGCACTGGCTGCTCTTTCAGAGAACCCAGATTCAATTCCCAGTACTCACAAGGCAGCTCATAACTGCCTGTAACTCCAGTTTCAGAGGATCTGACACCTTACACAAACATACATGCAGGCAAAACATCAATGCACATGAAATAAAAATAAATAACACACACAAACAAGAATGACTAATGTGGAGCTGGCCTTGGTGGTGCACACCTTTAATCCCAACAGTTAATGGGGCAGAGGCAAGCAGATCTCTGTGAGTTTGAGGCCAGCCTGGTCTACATAGGGAATTCCAGGTCATCCAGTGTTATATCATGAAACCTTGTTTTGGAGAAAGAGAGTGTGAGAGGGAGAGAGAGAGAACATGACTAACATGGAGAGAGTGCTGTGTGAGTTTGTGCCAGTTTACTACTGTGCAGTCCATGAACCAGCAGCATTAACACTTAGCCTTACTGAAACCGCAGAATCACACAGATGTATTGATTCCACATAGACACCAGCCCAGGTGATTCCTAAGCTCACCCACATTTAAAAAACGCTGCTGATTTAGGTCAGTAGTTTTCAAAGTGCACCATGGAGTCTCTTATAGGCTAATTTAAGTTGGGAACTTGAGATTCTGGTTTTTTTGGTTTTGTTTTGATGTTTTGTTTTTTTGGGTTTTTTTTGTTGTTGTTGTTTTGAGACAGGGTCTCACTATGTAGTTCTGGCTGCCTTGGAGAGGCTCTGGTTTTTGTTGTTGATGGTAGTGGTCATTGGTTGTTTTTTTGTTTTCAAGACAAAGTTTCTCTGTGTAGCCCGGGCTGTCTTGTAACTTGCTCTGTAGACCAGGCTGGCCTTGGACTCAGATTTCCCTGCCTCTGACTCTACTGTGCTAGGATTAAAGGTGTGTGTCACCACTGTCCAGCAAAGCTCTGGTTTTTGTTTTTTGTTTTTTTTGGGTTTTTTTCTGATGTCCTTCTAAGTAGCTCTGTTTTTACAGTTCACTTGTTTATATTTCTATGTATACTTCAATTTGAAAATCACTTCTTGGCTAAAATAAATGGAAACTATTGTCTTGAACTTCAATTTTATTTAAAAATGCCTTGAGCTTGGTTGCCTTAAGATGGACAGCTATATAATGCTGCCTAATATTTGAATTCTCCTTTTTTTTTTTTTAAATATACAGACTCTAAAATGAACTGGTTGTGACTTTCAAATGAGCATAGTTCTTTGTAGAGAACTTTGGATCAGAGTGACAGGTGAAGGCCTTAAACAGCTCTCTCCTAGGAGCCGAGATGGGCTGCCTGAGAATCTGTCTTATATGAGGACTTTTTGTTGTTCCACAGGCCCTAGCCAGCATGAGTCTCAACACCCAGCCCATTCTCAACCTGGAGAAATTCCACGAGGGCCAGGAGATCCCGCTTCTCTTGGGAAGGCCTTCTAATGACCTTCAGTCCACCCCTTCCACTGAATTCAACCCGCTCATTTATGGCAATGATGTGGATTCAGTTGACGTTGCAACCAGGTAAGACCATGAGTTCTTAAGTTTGTTTGTCTGATCTCTTGGTTTTGGGGGAGACTTCTGAGAGCCAGACTTACCTTCTATATAAAATGTATATGATATTTGGTTATATTTTCTACCTTAGCAAAAGTAAGGAGAAGAAATAGCTCATAGTCTCAGCATGAAGAGAAAGGCTGATGGTTCTTTAAGATCTCTCCATGATGGTGGTTGAAACCTGTTAAGTGATAGTGTTGGAAGGTGGCCTAAGACCTTGGATCATGGCTATCCTAATGATACAGGGTATGGGTCTTGGATTATCTCACTACCCGCTTCTTTCCCAGAGTGGCCATGGTGCGTTTCTTCAACTCTGCTAACGTGCTGCAGGGCTTTCAGATGCACACACGTACCCTGCGCCTCTTCCCTCGGCCCGTGGTAGCTTTCCAAGCTGGCTCCTTTCTGGCCTCACGTCCCCGGCAGACTCCCTTTGCTGAGAAACTCGCCAGGACTCAAGCTGTGGAGTATTTTGGAGAATGGATCCTGAACCCTTCTAACTATGCCTTCCAGCGGATTCACAACAGTGAGACCACATGCTCTCTGCTTGCCCCACATTGCGTTTGCCCCTTGACGGCCCTGCCCTTGCTCCTTCCCTCCCCTACTTTCTTCTTTTCTCTACTGCTCACTGTTTTTTCTCTTTGGGTAGATACGTTCGATCCAGCCCTTATTGGTGACAAGCCAAAGTGGTACGCTCACCAGCTGCAGCCCATCCATTATCGAGTCTATGACAGCAATTCTCAGCTAGCTGAAGCCCTGAGTGTACCACCCGAGCGTGATTCTGATTCTGACCCACTGATGACAGGTGAGTAGTCCCTTGTGCAAGGAGGCAAAAATCTCATAGCAGTTGTAGGTGTGAGTCTTTGAAGCTCTGCATATATTTTAGCCAGCTTTCTTCTTTAAAAAAAAAAAAGATTGTGTGTGTGTGTGTTTGTGTGTGTGTGTTTGTGTGTGTGTGTTTGTGTGTGTGTGTTTGTGTGTGTGTGTAAGCAAGCCAGAAAAGGGCCTTCAGGGCTGGAGTTACAGGACTTTGCGGTACACTTAGTTTGTTAGGTGAGTGGTGGGATCTGAGCCCAGGTTCATGATTATGCAGCAAGCTCTTCTAATCACTGGGGTCTCCTCTTCTTCTCTTTCACCTTCTCCTCCTTCTTTGAATATTTTTATTTATTATTTAACAGGTTCATACATACATATACTACATCTTGATCCTATCCCGCTCCAGACCCTCCCCATCCTGCTCCTCCCTTCTCTTTGTTATGTGTTTGTTGCCTTTGCTTGCTTGCTTTTCTTTTTTGAGGTAGGATCTCATGTAGTCCAGACTTACCTTGGACTCGATATATAGTTTCCGATGACCTTGAACTTCTGATCCTTTGCCTCTGCCTCTGGAATGCCAGGGTTACAAGTATACACTACCATTGCCAGGGTTACAGGTATACACTACCATTGCCAGGGTTACAGGTATATTCTTCCACACCAGTTTATGTGGTGCTGGAAATGAAATCCTGGGCCTCTTGTCTTCTAGGCAGGCACTCTACCACCTGGTGTACGTCCCCAGTCCTTGGTTTGGTAGGTTGCTTTTTGTGGGTTTTGTTTGGTTTTTAGTATTTATTTATTTATTATTTTATGTGTATATGTGTCTTGCCTGAATGTATTTATGTGCACCATGTGTATGCCTGGTATTCATAGAGGGAAGAAGATGGCATTGGATCCCCGAGAACTGGGGTTATATTAGTCATGTGAGCGCTAGGAACAGAACCTGGGTTTCTGAAAGTGCAGCAAGTGTTCTTAGCTCCTGAGCCATCTCTTCAGCCCTTGTCTGTTTTTGTATTTTGAGACAGAATTTCATTGTATAGTCTAGGATGCCCTCAAACTCACTCAGTTCTCCTACCTCGAGTTCCCAAGTGCTGGGATTGCAGGCATAAACCACCATTGTCGCTCTGACTGGTTTTCTTGACATCGTATTTTATCTCGTACCCTGACCTTGAGTTAGCTGTGCTTTGTAAGTATTGATCGTGGATTCCTCTGTCTTCCCTTTCTAATTTTATTTCTTTCTATTTTATTTTGAGAAAAGGTCTCCTGTGTCCTAGACTGGATTAAATTTACTAAGGACAAACTTAAATTTCTAATCCTATTGCCTCTACTTTCCAAATGTTGGGATCATAGGAATGTACTGCCCTAGCTGGCTTTTACAGTGCCAGAATTGAACCCAGGTCTGCCTGCATGCTAGGCAGGCACTGTACCAAATGAGCTACATTTTCAGCTTCTCTTCCTTTCTTTAAAAACTATGGTGTGTGTGTGTGTGTGTGTGTGTGTGTGTGTGTGTATGTGTGTGTGTGTATGTGTGTGTGTGTGTTTGCATTTGTGTGGCCCTGTGTGTATGTGAGGTCGGATGACAACTCAAAGGAGTTGATTCTCTCCTGTTATCATGTGAGCCTGGGAGATCAAACTCAGGTTAGCAGGCTAGCAGCAAGAGCTGTAACAGTCTGAGCCGCCTGGGCCAGCCCCTCTCCCTTTGTTTTGTATTGTTTTGACTCTGCAGCGGCAGTGATAGTCAGGACTATGATGACTCAAGCTCTTCTTACTCCTCCCTCGGGGACTTCGTCAGTGAAATGATGAAATGTGACATCAATGGTGACACTCCCAGTAAGTACACTGGGGACGACGGCCAGTACAAACTATGTGGGCTTGGGTTTAGGGCTGAGGTGGTCTGTACCTCTTGGTCTCTCTTGGTAGATGTGGATCCTCTGACGCATGCAGCTCTGGGAGATGCCAGTGAGGTGGAGATTGATGAGCTGCAGCCCCAGAAGGAAGGAGAGGAACCTGGCCCAGACAGTGAGAACTCTCAGGAGAACCCTCCGCTGCGCTCCAGCTCCAGCACCACTGCCAGCAGCAGCCCCAGCACCATTGTCCATGGTGCCCACTCTGTACGTGAGGACTTAGAGGGGTGGGCGGATGGCGAGAGCCGCTGTTTAGGATGTGGGCTTCTGTCTGTTAGGAAAACCTTACTGTAGCTGTTCGCTTGCCTTTTTCCATGTTCTTTCCATCTCTTTTCTCTATAATACTCTGAGATGGCCTGGAAGAAGGTCATTGGACTTCTTTAAGGTGTCATTTATATCTACTTATATAATCTGTAAGTCCAGAGATCAAGAATACAGTAGCTTCTCTCATACATTTCATAGGCTAGGAATCTGGCAGGTCTGGTCTGCTCCACTGAATTGAAACTATGTGAAATCACCACTGGGCATCGGGTGACCACTCTTTTTTTAATGTGACTCCTAGGAACCTGCTGATGCTACAGAGATGGGAGATAAGGCAGCAGCAGGCATCTCCAAGCCCCTCCCTCCTGTGCCTCCCACCATTTGCAAATCTACTGTGGACAGGAGACAGACAGAGACTGGAGAGGGGTCAGTGTGCCAGCGAACCTATGAAAATCCATACTTCGAGCCCCAATGTGGCTTTCCCCCTGAGGAAGATGAGGATGAGCAGGGGAGAGCTACACTCCCCGATTCAGCCAACATGTCAGTGGCAGTCGGTGAGAGCCTGGGGACCCCACTGCAGTGACCCTGGGCAAGGTTAATCAGAAAGTCTATAGATCCTCTATTCTGCCAGAGGCTAGTTCTTTGAACGAGGGACTTAGGAATTATGGGATAAGAACAGCAACTGTGTATAGCATAAGGCCCACTCCCAAGATTAGGTACCCCTGCCTGGGACTCACAAGTGGCACTGTGCATTCAAGGGCTCAAAAGCTGCTGCGGCCCAACAGCTTGAAGACTGGCAAGTGACTCAGACGCAGAGTCAGACTCCCGGGCAAGTTCTCCCAACTCCACTGTCTCTAACAACAGCACCGAGGGCTTCGGGGGCATCATGTCTTTTGCTAGTAAGTACCTCAAACCTTCTCATTCCTCTGCTCCATTTTCTTTAGGGCACATGTTGCTCAGAACTTGAGATGTTGGGCTAGGCCTATGTTAGTTCTGATTCAGATCACTGGGTGATACTGAATGAAGTACTTTTAAATGAGTTAAAAGAAACACCAACTAAATTAGTCATTAAATATGCATGGATGCTTGTATGTATGTAAGTATGTATGAAGTATGTGTGTGTGCCCACACATGAATGTACTAACAGATCACAGCATGCATGTGGAAGTCAGAGGACAACTTGCAGGAGTTAGTTCTTTTCCACCTAGTGGCTCCTCGGGGTCAAACTCAGTTTCTAAATATGATAGCAAGTGCCTTTACTCACCGGGCCATCTCTCTAACCCACTCACATATATGTATTTCAGACGTCATCGAATATTAAATATTATGGTTAAATCATACAGTTTTACATATACTTTGTGTAAATATTTGTTTTGGATATGACTTTGCCTGGTAAGGAGCTTTAATGGACATGTTTGAAATATATATGCCACTGATTTTCATGCTTACTTTTAGCACCTGAGGGCTAGGATCACTCACAGACTGTAGATTGACTAGGGGCTAATGAGAACTACCATAAAGCTACCATGATTGTAGATGTCCTGAGAAGCCAGGCAGCAATTGCACTTCAGATCTAAAGATAAATGAACCACATAAGTGAGATGTGGATATTGTTGTGGTATACAGCCCAGAAAACTAGGCCTGGATTTTGAGCAGATCTATCTGGGGCTTGTTTATTTACCCTAAGTTTCACTCAATTCTTCATAAGATAGAGTAGAGAGTATCTGATCAAGCTATTTGGGATGCTGTTTGAAAGGAGGGAGGTGACAATGATGTCACTCACGAGATATCATGAGTGTTTGTCCTGTAACTCACGGGCATGTTCATTGTCATACCTTCGCCTTTGTAGGCAGCCTGTATCGGAACCATAGTACGAGCTTCAGCCTTTCAAACCTCACATTGCCCACCAAAGGTGCCCGAGAGAAGACCACACCGTTCCCCAGCCTGAAAGGTAACTACAAGTCTTCTTTTGTCAAACCAGGTTTCTCCGAGAGACATGTCAGACATGTGGGTGATTGTCAGGAGCCTGCATACCATGAATCGTTTGACCGGCTGCTGCCTCATTTGCTTATCACGACTTCCACTGCACACTATAGGCACCAGGTGGTTGCAGATAGAAATAATCTTTGTAGCTGGAGGAGTTATATCAGAAGGATAGTATATAAGTATACTTATAAGTATATAAGTAGCGGTATGGGATTACTGCTGCTTCTTTTGGGGAGGACCTTATCAGAAGTATATGCTAACATGGGGTTAATCAGCTGCCCTCAGTCATCTTCGATTCCTGCTACAGTTCCCAAGGAACTGGTCCACAGGAGGATGATTATGGGCAATGTAGCAGCATTTATAGAAGCTAGCTTCATATGGCTTCATGCCAACTTTTGGTCTATGAGTGCTATTGATTGGCTTCTAGGGTCAATTCAGACTGTATTTCAATTTCATCTGTGATCTTTGTAGCTTGAGGGGCTTTCTCAATTTAATTTGGCCTCTGCTTGTCATCTCTGGATATCGTGCTGAAATATTTAATTATAGTAGTACATACAGTGAGAAGCAACCATTTTATTGATACAGGGTTTTCTATGTAGAGCCCTAACACTTAAGAGTCTTCTTCCCTTAACCTCCCTAGTACTAAGATTAGAGACATGTGCGGCCCATCACACACGCTAGCGATTTCAGGAACCTAAGGAATGACCTTTAGTGGACCGGGAATTTGGAGGTGGGTGAAGGAGGCAGAGTAGTAATACAGAGAACTCACCCATAGTGCTACAGTGAATCTCAAATGGACAGAATCTCAAAGGGATGGAAAGGTGTGTAGGCCTCTCTGGCTCTCATCTAGTGCATTTGAAGGGAACAGTGACGGAAACTCACTGCATGCAATGCTTCATCTCATGTGCTGCACCTGCCTTTCTACCCTGCCCCATCCTCACTACAGCACCCTTACTTCCCTGACAGCATCTGCAAGATGTCTCCTCCTCATGGTTACCCACAGGCCCTCAGGATCCCTGTGCTAGATATTCCACAAGACAAATGTCCCCTCTTTCATGCATGTGCTTGTTTAGTATCTGAAGGCTCTCTGTGTCATTTACCTTGCCCTGGCTTTGAGGGGTCCCAGGCCTAAGAATGTTCTTTCTTAGAGCCTTGGTTATCTCCTGGTCACTTGGCTTCCAGCTTTGACATGCCCAAGAATTAAGGTTATATGCACTTTCCAGGCCTTGAGAGAGTGCTCAGATGGTCTGACTTACTGTTCCAACAATGGGTAGAGGGTTTCAAGTATTGTGGTGCACCTACTAATTGTGTATTTTTGTCCCAGTATTTGGGCTAAATACTCTAATGGAGATTGTTACTGAAGCCGGCCCTGGGAGTGGTGAAGGTGGGTCTTCCCCGTGAGCTGTGCATGACCTTTTTTTTTTCCTAGCAACTTCTCTGCCTGCCTGAGGGCCATCCTCCTCATGGAGCAAGCAATGTCACATGAGTGACCTGCCTTGCGCCTCCCTCACGACACCCATGCAGCCCACGGGGCATGCTGCTGGTGCATGTGGAGTGGCCTGAGCTCTGTCCCTGTCTCCTGCACATTGCCATGGCTGCTTTCTACCTTTGTGTGATGTTCTGGTATCACCCTGCCCAGACCTGCTGGAGAATGGGTGTGGACTATGGCAACCTAAGGGTGTGATGACGTGAGCCCCTGGACTATGCCAACGATGTGTCCCAATTCTACCTTCCCAATTTAGGAAACAGGAGGGCCTTAGTGGACCAGAAGTCATCTGTCATTAAACACAGCCCAACTGTGAAAAGAGAGCCTCCATCACCGCAGGGCCGGTCCAGCAATTCTAGGTAACAAATGGCAGTTCGTTTGTTTTTTCTTGAGATAGTCTAGTATCTCCTACAATGCTTCCCTTAAACTTAGTATGTAGTTAGGATGAACTGATATCTACTTCTATTCCCAAATACTGAGGTTATAGGCATGTACCACAGCACCTAACTGGAAGAACAGTTTTAAACAGTTTTAAAGTTCTCCGGTAGAGGGAATGATTCCTATTTTTTAAAATCTTTTTTTTTTTTTTTTTTTTTTTTGAGGAATGTTCAAGATTGGGAGAGCAACTCCCAAAACAGTAGATTTGCTCAATTTTCTGTCAGCACCTCCCATTTTAAACTGTTGTCCACAGGCAACAGTTTATGGTGTGCTTTATGGTGTGAAGAAAGGGAAACTGCAGGAGTGTAGGAAGTTGTCAAACAAGATCCTTGGGGACGTGGGGGCGTGGTGGTCATGAGAATTTGGAGACTTAGCTTTGTGCTTTTCCCTGAGATATACCTTGTCTGGTGAAGGGGGGGTTGGTTGCTCTGCCAAGGATCAGATGACCACAGAAGTGGTTTATGGGCCCTGTAGCGAGAACCAGCAGTTCCTGAAGGAAGTGGTCCACAGTGTACTGGACGGCCAGGGAGTGGGCTGGCTCAATATGAAAAAGGTACGCCGGCTGCTGGAGAGTGAGCAGCTTCGAGTCTTTGTTCTGAGCAAGCTGAATCGTGCGGTGCAGTCAGAGGATGATGCCCGGCAAGATGTCATCCAAGATGTGGTAAGTATATGGGCAATGGAGTCAGGGTCAACTGGGCAGAAGGATGTGGATGTTAAAGGAAAGTTGCTAGCTCTAGGTCCTGGCCCTTGTTGCAGGAGATCAGTCGGAAGGTGTACAAGGGAATGCTAGACCTCCTCAAGTGCACAGTCCTCAGCCTCGAGCAGTCCTACGCCCATGCGGGTCTGGGTGGCATGGCCAGCATCTTTGGGCTCTTGGAGATTGCCCAGACCCACTACTACAGTAAAGGTAGGGATGTACTTGCTGTCTCTCTGTCAGGCTTCCCAGTGCCACTCCACTCTGTCGCTCTTTGGGATTTTGATTCTGGTATGTTTATATGTAAGAAACATTATTCCTACCATGCAAAAACAAGGCCTTAGTTGTTCTTTCTGAGTGCTAACTCTGCCCCACATCCTCCTGTATCCCTGCCTCCATTTCACTTTCCTGACTTAATTTCTACTTGATGTCTCCTTTAAGCACTTTTTGTATTTGTTCCTTTCCTCAGAACCAGACAAACGGAAGAGAAGTCCAACAGAGAATGTAAATACCCCAGTTGGCAAGGATCCTGGTCTGACTGGGCGGGGGGACCCAAAGGCAATGGCCCAGCTAAGGGTCCCTCAGCTGGGTCCTCGGGCACCAAGTGCTACAGGAAAGGGTCCTAAAGAACTGGATACCAGAAGTTTAAAGGAAGAGAATTTTGTAGCATCTGTTGGTATGTTATTATTGCATTTGATATGCCAAAATGGGCCTGGCTTCTTAAATATCCCTCCATTCTCTCAACTCATCCAGAATCCTGACTTTCTCTTCCCCGTGCTTGCTTTTTAGAGAGGGATTTAGGTCCTTGTCCATCTCCAGGAGCATTTCCTTACCCGTGTTTGCTCTTCCTCTCCTGCTTGCTCACAGCTGCCTCACCAGCATCTTTGGGACAGGGAGTTGCTGAGACCTGGATGCAGCACAGGATTCTGCTCATCTCATCCATTTTTAATTTACATCTGAATTTCTTCACATAGAAAAAACATGTTCCTGGAAACTATTAGAAAATTTATAGATGCATCTTTGGGATGTAAAACTACGATCCTCTGGGTCTCTGCATCCAGTTTCCCCTCCAAGCCTTACACTGCTCGGGAATGTGTTCTGTTCTGGCATATTTGGGTTCCAGACTCCAAAATCACAGATTTCCGAGCCAGCTCTTCTTTCTAGCTTTCCACCCCAGACTTGACTGAAAATTTGCTTATGTTTGGTGCTTCTTTGTTCACTCTGGTGTCACCTATTTGGCTCACTCCTACTTGACCTTGAGTCATCTAGGCTGCTTTCTTTTTGATGCTAGATCCCTGGTCTCTATGCTATGCTTTCAGCTGATAACTTCTTTGCCACAGCCTCTAGCCATTGTTGTAAGTTCTCATAGGAACGAAGCAGCTCTCTTCTTAGGGCCTCTCCAGTTCTCATTCTCCTAGAAGCTGTAGTAAAGCCTGGCTTTCTCCTGCCTGATATGATGCTCTAGAAAAATATTGATCTGTTGTCCTGAAAGTCTTGACTCTGTCTACTTGGGCAGATCACACCCCTATTAGAATCTCTGTCACCTCATCTAGAAAATGAAGAGATTTTACTAAATAAATTCTGAAGTTCCTTCCAGGAAAAAAAAATGCTCTGATTGGTATTTTCTGTGTTTTGTATTACTGAGAAGCTAGTCTTGATCATTTTCTGTTCTCTGTTACTTCTATTGGAAGGATGTTTTCCTAGCTAGTGACTATGAGTAGGTCCCTTAGTTGAGCGGGCAATAGTTCTAAGGGTAAATTTGGTTTTTTAGTGGCAACAGGAGGAATGCTAACTGAATGCGTGGCCTCAGTCCAGTCCAGGAGTCAAGCAGATTTCTGCTCATGTCTCTGAAGTTCTTGGACTGCTTGTCCAAGAGATTTCTGTCTTCTCTGTAATTTGTAGGCATGGCCGTTGCTCAGCTTATTTGACAGAGAGCTCACAGTGTGGTGGGAGTCAAATGCTTGATCTCTAGCCTATTGAGGGTGCAGTTCTCATACACAACACAAGGGTCTCACGAAGAGCCCTTCCAGCTTAAACATTCTGTAGTGTTTACACTAGGAATAGGACTAGAAACTTAGAATCTTCAGTGGCAAAAACTGGATTTTTGATTCCTCTACCCTACCCAAATGAAGATATCTTCGTATCTTTTAAGCGATAATGCTGTGTCTGAAACGGAATGAGCATGGGCGGTGGGTTCCGGTCCTTTGACAAGTCTGACTCTTTCTGTCTTTCTCTCCTGCTTGCATTGCATCTGGGGTAGAATTGTGGAACAAGCACCAGGAAGTGAAAAAGCAAAAGGCTTTGGAAAAACAGAGTAAGGAACGAATGCCCTTCCTGTCCCCCAGTCTCCCATACCTGCCAACTTCCCAGGCCCAATTGGGGCAGGCTCCCTTTGTCAGCCCCACTCCAAATTTGTTCTTGGGTGGTATTTGGAGGAAGAGTTGTAAAGACAGGTCAGAGAGTTCCTGGGGGGAGGGCTGTGCTGTATTAGGTTGAAAGCAGGTAGGTGGTGTATGAACCCTCGGTGTATGGCTGGAAGCTACTCCTTGTCCCTCCCTTCGTTAGCAATCAGGCGTCTACTGAGTAAATTATGCAAACCTTGGTTTTCTATTGCTCTGTAGCTGGTGGGGAGAACTTGTGCAGATTGCAGCGCCCTCTGTGGCTGACACCTCCCTCACTGTTAGGCCTGTGGGCGCAGTTGGCAGAGATGGTTGCTGTCCCTCTGTGTTGAGTCTGTAGCTTCCCAGCTCTCTCTGGTGGCTTGCCAGGCACACTTTCTTGCTTTCTGTCGTTCTGTCTTTCTGCCATACCATCCTGGGTGGGTGAGTTAAATAGGGGCTTTTTGTTTTTGTTTTTGTTTTGTTTTTTTGGGTTTTTTTTTTTTTTTTTTTTTTGGTCTCATGTAGATGGTGTAGGGTGGGGGAGACAACGCCCATGGAAACAGCGTTTCCCTCTTTCTTTTGGCCTAATCTTTTCTGGCCTCTTTAGACATGTTGTCAGGAATCACTGAGCATCTGGGAATACTTTAATGGTCTGTTTTAGGCACAGGTGAAATTCTAACTTTGGGTGCCATGGAATGGGGTTTGTTTGTGGAATGTTTTGTGTTAGGATGATTTGCTCTGGATTTTCTCAGGTTGAGAAGATGGCTGCAGAGCCCCTTGGCCAGGTCTAACGTACTACTTGGTTCTTAACGGCTTCTGGGGACCTCTTCTCGTGGGTCCCAGTAATGGGGAGGGGCAGTCCCTGGGAAGTGACTGGGATTTGATGACTAGGGTTGGAGCAGGCTGTGCTGCTGGCCCACCCTTCACCAGCCTGCTCAGAGCTTCTCTGTGCTGAGTAACACAAGTCTCCCTACTCAGGGCCGGAGGGCATCAAGCCTGCCTTTGACCTGGGTGAGACCGAGGAGAAAAAGTCCCAGATCAGCGCAGACAGTGGTGTGAGCCTGACATCTTCTTCCCAGGTTTGTGAGAGCCTTCCTGAAAATTGCCAGGAGTAAATTACTGTCTCAAGAGACACACATACAAACACACACACACACACACACACACACATACACACACACATTTTGGCAGTGGGAATTAAATTCAGAGTATACATTCTAAATAAAGACTACCACTAAGTTATACAATTAATCCTCAAAATACTTTTTATAGTTAAAAAGGAAACAATCTCAAATATAACCAATAATAAGAAATACTTAAATAAGTAGTCATAAAGCCGGGCAGTGGTGGCGCACGCCTTTAATCCCAGCACTTGGGAGGCAGAGGCAGGCGGATTTCTGAGTTCAAGGCCAGCCAGCCTGGTCTACAGAGTGAGTTCCAGGACAGCCCGGGCTACACAGAGAAACCCTGTCTCAAAAAACAAAACAAAACAAAACAAAAAAAAAAAAGTAGTCATAAAATGTAATACTGCTATTAATTGTAATTTTCAAAAATTTAGCAACGCAGTATAATTTTATATATGTATATGATACATCTATGAGAGGGAGGGTCTTACTATCTAGCCCTGGCTGGCCTAGAACTTGCTATATGTAGACCCAACTGTCCTTGAACTTAGATCATCCTGCCTCTATCTCCCAAGTACTGAGATTAAAGGTATGTGCTACTCTGTCCACTTTCACTTTAGTTTTTAAATTTATCTAGAAAAGACTAACAGGAAATACACTAAAAGTAGAGGTTAATATGGGCATAATAGACTTATGGCTTATTTTTATTTCTTTCTACTTTCTTTTGTTTTTCTACAAATGAGTATTTATTTAATGTGTTATTTATGTAAGTTCATACATTCCATCTAAGAAAAAAACTATTTGCTCAGGATATCTCTAGAAATAGGTGTGCCTTTGTCTTATTTCAGAGGACTGATCAAGACTCTGTCATCGGTGTGAGTCCAGCTGTTATGATCCGAAGCTCAAGTCAGGATTCTGAAGTTAGCACCGTGGTAGGGGAATACCACACTGGCCTCTTTGTGGGTGGGGTGTGGATTTCTCCCTGGAAGGGCTCCTTCCCTTTGAAGTCTTAAGTCTCAGGTCAGCTTGATCCTCATGGGTGTGTGGATGCAGGTTGTCACTCATTTTATAAAGAGGTGTCTGGGACTCATTTTAAAGGTGTATGACACACCTTTAAAATGATTCTTTTCATAGCAGTATAGGGTTCTAACTGGCTTTGGGCGTCCCTCTCTGGGGACTGTCCCTCACTACCTTTTGTCTTTTCCAGGTGAGTAATAGTTCGGGAGAGACCCTTGGAGCAGACAGTGACCTGAGCAGCAATGCAGGTGATGGGCCAGGAGGTGAAGGCAGTGCCCACTTGGCAAGTTCTCGGGCCACTCTGTCTGATAGCGAGATTGAAACCAATTCTGCTACGAGCACCATCTTTGTAAGCTTTACTTACTAACAAAAGAGCATTTCTTTAATGGGAGAGGAAAGTGGTTTAGAGACAACAAGAAGGAAAAGGTGGGGCTGGGGTGTAGTTCAGTGGCAGAGCATCTGCTGAGCATGTGCTTGGTACTGCAGAGGAAAGGGAGCCTTCCCCTTGTCATGCGGGGGTCTGCTTCAGCTGGGGTGGCTCTTTCCTTTCTCTCTTTTTTTCCATCTGGTATTTTGTTTCCTTCCTTCCCTTCCTTCCTTCCTTCCTTCTTCCTCTTCTTTTTTGATACAGTCTCACCGTGTAACCCAGGCTGTCCTCAAGCTTGTGATCCTTCTGTTGTCATCTCCCAAGTGCTGGGATTACAAGTGTGTACACCACACCCCCATAAAATAAATCACTGAGCTCTTGCCTCGCCCCTCTGCTTTGCAGTGCACACCTGCTTCTTTAGACAGAATTATCTACTTTGATCCATGTGCCACTTTATTAAGAGGACAGTGGATATTCTCCACAACAGCTTTCAGTCCTTTTGTCTAGAGAGGACACTGAAAGATAGGATTCAAATGAAGTCATTTTTTTGCTACTAGTGCTCATCTGTCCCTAGGTCCTTCTATGTGTCTGTTCCTAGTAGAGCCAATGGAAGCTGAGATAGAGTTAAGAATTAGCAGAGCCTCTCAAGTTAGGGTCTGACTCATTCTGAGTCTACACAGGCTGTTTTAATAAGACTGTTTGAGAAGTCCTTCTACCTGGGTGTGGTGGCTCAAGCCTGTGATCCTTCTCAGGGGCTTAGGTAGAAGGATCTTAAGTTTGAGGCCAGCCTGCTACATGGTAAAACTTTGTCAAAAGAGGTGGGGCCCAGGAAGATGTCCCAGCAGGTAAAGGCTCTTGCCCTCAAACTTTGACAACCTGAGTTCTGTCCTTGGAACTACAAGGTCGAAGGAGAAAAACAATTCCTAAAAGGTATTTTCTGGCCTACACATGCATACAAAACCACAACCCACACATAACCCCCAGGACACATGTACAAAATGAATAGATGTTAGCTTTAAAAGTCTTTTGAGGGATGGAGAGATGACTCAACAGTTAAGAGCACTGACTGCTCTTCTAGAGGTCCTGAGTTCAATTCCCAGCAACCACACAATGGCTTACAAACCATCTGTAATGGGATGCCATGCCCTCTTCTGGTGTGTCTGAAGACAGCTACAGTGGAATGTACTCATATTAATAATAATAATAATAATAATAATAATAAATCTTTTGAAACTTTTAAAAAAATCCCTTTGTTGTGCTTTGATTCTGGATGTTAAAACAAAGAATGAGCGTCATTCTTGCAAGATGCTGGTCACTGTGTGCTATCTTTCCTGGCTCTTCTTACCACACAGTCTTAAATGTCCTATGCTAGGGAACAAGGAATGTTTGTACAGTTGAGGTGAGAAAGGCTACTAAATTTCTTGTTTGATTTGTGTGTGTGTAATGTAGAAGATAATGTAGGAGGACTCCTGGTATCCTGTTGGGCCTTCACACATACAGACACTTGCACACACGTGATCATGCACACACATGTTAAATAAATAAGCAATTAATTAACTTAATCACTTCTCCAGTCCTGTGGGGTAGATATTATAATTTTCCTTTTATAGGCAAGGAAAATGATACTCAGTAACTACAAAATTATAAAAAGTGGGGATCTGAACCTTGGCCAGTCTGACTTCAGATTCTTTGTTTTCTATTGTGTCGTGCTACTACAAAAACTTTACCTTGTTTTGTTGGGTAAGGGTGTGAGACAGGATCTTGTGGCCCAGGCTGGCCTCAAACTTGTTATAAAGCTAAGGTTGGCCTTGAACTACTGACCTCCTTTCTCAACCTCTCACAAACTGGGATTAGAGGTATGCCCAGCTTTAAGAGAAAGCATTACAGAGATTAAAAGAATGAAGGCAAGTCAGAACAAAGACTTCATTTCTCCCTTTAGGAAGCAGTAACAGCAAATAGGATCATTGACTAGGATTGACTTTTGGCCCAGCATGGTAGCAGAGGCAGGGAAAACTGTCTGGTTAATGGATGATGAGCCTCTCCCTCAGGTGCCTGGTTTACTCTGTCTGTCTTGGTTGGTAACTCTGGCATCTGACCTACCATCTTGTCTTTCTAGGGTAAAGCCCATAACTTGAAGCCAAAGGAGAAGCCGGCTGGTAGTCCAGTTCGCTCTTACAAGATGTAAGCCAGCGAGTCTATCTCTATGAGGGACTACTAGGTAAGAAATAGACTGACAAGGCCCCTTGCATTGGAAGAAAGCTGGTCTCAGCCGTGGAGAGGGTGGCACTGAACAGCTGCTGCTTGGCTTTTACTAATACCAATTTTGACATCAGCTAGCATCTTAAACTTCTTTTTAATATTTGTTTATTTAATGGGGACGGCATGCATGCTATGCACACACATGGAGGTCATGGGACTTCAGAAGTTGGTTCTCTCCTTCCTTCTTCCACCATGTGGGCCCCAGGACTGAACTCAGACTATCAGGCTTGACAGCACGCACCTTTGCCCACTGAGGCATCTCAGTGGTCCAGATAGCATATTGGAATCTGAACCAAGGAACCTGTGGGATGAGCAGGGGCGGAAAACGAGACAAAGCTGGGCTTGGGCATTACTCACCAGGCTGTGTCTTTCTGTCTTCTCTCTTTCCTCTTGCTACCATGTTCCTCCCTGCTCACAAATTGGCAGGAAGGGACAAAGGATCGATGTGGGACCAGTTAGAGGATGCTGCTATGGAGACCTTTTCTATAAGTAACTGCCTTTCTTTGTGTGCTGTGTTCATCCTTCCTGCTTGGGAGGGACAAGGCCTCACTTGGGGGCCTCTGGGGTTAGAGGCAAAATGTATTAGATCTGGGAGAAAGGTTCAGTTTAATTTGGAATGGCCTTGTTTTTATCTGGGGCTTACTATCTTTTTATATAGCAACTACATTCTTTAAATGTTAAATAAGCCATGCTCCCCACCCAAGAAATAACCTTATTTTACACAGGCAAAGAACGGTCTACTTTATGGGACCAAATGCAATTCTGGGAAGATGCATTCCTAGATGCCGTGATGTTGGAAAGAGAAGGAATGGGTATGGACCAGGGTCCTCAGGAAATGATCGACAGGTATGAGACTTAACAAAGACCTGGCAGTATGCCTATTCAGTTCCTTCCACGTAGTCTCATGGTCTCCCACTTGAGGACTAACTTGTGCCTGGGATTCTGCTTAGGTACCTGTCCCTAGGAGAACATGACCGGAAGCGCCTGGAGGATGATGAAGATCGCTTACTGGCCACACTGTTACACAACCTCATTTCCTATATGCTACTGATGAAGGTATTGCCTATGTACTGATGATATTGCTTCTGCCCAGCTGTTACTGGTGCTGGAAGGGCAAGACTAGGTCTATTGCCTAAATTTTGGAGTAGTTTAGAAGCTGTCAAAGTATCTGACTGAAAGTCCAAGGCTCCTATGGCAGCTTGCACACTTTTCCTTTAACACTTTGCACACTTTTCCTTTTGAGGCTGCCAAGCTGTTTTGTTACTGAATGTTATAAGGGTAATTGATTATCGATTGATACTTGTTTACTTTGAATTTTATGTATTCCCTTTGCTACGTTATGTTAGGATACAATAGAGCTCTCCACAGATTACAGCTGATTTAATACGGTTTTTTTCCAGTGGTGTATTCTAAAACCTCCAGGTGCTCAGAATTTATTTTTCAGCACCAGCCCTTAGTCATGCAGAAATTTCTGTAGCTAGAAAAAGCTGTCTAGCTGGGCATGATGGTTCATGCCAGTAAGTAAGGCACTTGGGAGGTAGAGGCAGGAGGGTAAGTAATTCAAGGCCAACTTGGCTATAAGTTGAAGACCAGATAAAACTATATAAAAAACTATATAAAATCTTGTCAAAAAGAAAAAAACCCTGCTTTTAAAAAAAGGAGTGCTAGCTCTAGTTTGAGTTGTTTGGGCTTCATATTTATAGCTGTGGAGAAGTGGATTGCAAATTATCAAGAAGAATTTTTCTCTGAAAGAGAAATGTGGATTTGGACTGGTGGTGGCAGAGAATTATTGTGAGAATGAGCCTCCCTGAGTTCTCCTTAGCTTTTAAATGTGACACAGAGACAGTTCTGTGAGCCTTTTGACTTGATTGATTTTGTGTCTTAGTTAGGTTTCTGTTGCTGTTATAAGCATTATGGCCAAAAGCAACATGGGAACAGAAGGCTTATTGGCTAGCTGGTGACAGTCCATCATCAGGGGAAGCCAAGTCAGGAACCTGGAAGCAGGAACAGATGCAGACACCATGGAGGAGTGATGCTTACTGGCTTGTTCAGGCTGCTGTCTTATAGACCTCTACACCAACCTGCCCAGGAGGGGACAGCCCAGGGAGTAGCTGGGCTCTCACATCAATCATAATCAAAAACAACTCATAGGCTTACCCACAGGCCAGGCTTACAAAGGAACTTCCCAATGGAGAGTCCTCCCCAGGTAACTCTACCTTGTGTCAAATTGGCAAAAGCTAGTCAGCACTCCCTGTGTTGTAAGCTTTTCTCTGTGCTTGAATTCCATTTCCCTGTGGTCAGGGATGGATGGATTGTGGTGGTAAGCTGCAAGGTGTCTCAGGTACCAGAGTCCCACTATTGCTGTACCTGTGTCACTGTCTCTAAATCATACTCTAAGAAGTCCTTTTGGGGAAGATTTTATGGTATTGGTAAAGAACAAGAGGAGGTGTCTCCTTGATGCCCAACTCTCTAAGTGCCACTTTTCTGTAGAAGCTAGCTAGAGGCAGAGACAATTCCTTTGTTTCCCTAGCATATGGACAGAATACACAGTTGAAGTGTTTTGCCATAGTCAGTAATATAGTCTTTCAGAATTCTATTTCTCTCAGGAAAGTGGAAACGTTGACATTTTTTTGTCTCTGCCTCACTTGGGAAGAGAGCAGATCCTTATTAAGACTCCTGTCTTGAATTTACAGGTGAACAAGAATGACATCAGGAAGAAAGTACGGCGTCTAATGGGAAAGTCCCACATTGGGCTGGTGTACAGCCAGCAAATCAATGAGGTGCTCGATCAGCTGACCAACCTGGTGAGCACATCAGATCATCCCCTGGGCTTCTTCCATTCTGCATGTCGTCCCTTCCTCTACAGAGCTTCCACAAGGAACACTTCTGGCCCTGTCGCTATGCAGCCTGGTTAATGCCTAGTTTAGAGAATGGGGCAGTAGTTTAGAGAATGGGTAGTTAGTTAGTAGTTTAAAGATGGGTAGTTAGAGTTAGTAGTTTAGAGAATGGGGCAGTAGTCCAGGTGAGGTTTTAGCCTTCCTTCTGTTCAGTGTTGGGACTCTCAGTGCTCCAGCTATTATAGTGCAGCAGTTTCCATGTGAGCTCTGCTGACCTCGGGGGACCTGAGATGAAGTCTGTTCTCATCACAACATTAAATGCCTCTTCCTTCCTTCCTTCCTTCCTTCCTTCCTTCCTTCCTTCCTTCCTTCCTTCCTTCCTTCCTTCCTTCCCCCCTCTCTTTCTTTCTTTTCTCCTTCCTTCCTTCCTTCCTTCCTTCCTTCCTTCCTTCCTTCCTTCCTTCCTTTCCTTTCTTCCTTTCTTTCTTTCTTTCTTTCTTTCTTTCTTTCTTTCTTTCTTTCTCAGGGTTTCTCTGTGTAGCCCTGCCTGTCTTGGAACTCACTCTGTAGACCAGGCTGGCCTTAAACACACAGAGATCTATCTGCCTCTGTCTGACTGCTGGGATTAAAGGTGTGTGCCACCAATACCTAGCTAAAATACCTTTTATAACTGGTTAATATTTGTACCAAAACTGCAAAAGCAGTCTTGAATAGACTGTGGCACATTACTGTCATGACACTAAACCATGTGAGCCCCACCCTCTCCTCCATGCATTGTTCTTTAAAAGAGACAGTTTTGAAAGCTGGGCATGGTGATGCATGCCTTTAATCCCAACACTTGGGAGGCAGAGGCAGGTGGATCTCTGTGAATTCAAGGCAAGCCTGGTCTACAGAGAAAGTTCAAGAATAGCCAAGGCTGCACAGAGAAACCTTGTCAGGGGGAAAAAAAAAGACAGATTTTGGTAAGATGGCTCAGTAGGTAAAGGCACTTGCTGCCAAATCTGACAACCTACGTTTGATCCTTGGTGCCCATGTGGTAGAAAGAGAAAACTGACTCCTGCAAGCTGTCCTCTGACCTGCACATGAGTTTTATAGCACATGCATGCCCACACACAGACACACTACCCACCCATTCACGATCACACAATGAATTAATAATTAAATAAAATATAATTTAAGGACTAAAGAATTGGGTCAGAGGTTAAGAACACTTGTTGCTCTTCGGAGAACCTGGGTTCAATTCTCAGCACCCATATGATGGCTCACAACCATCTGTATCTAGGGGATCCAATGCCCCATTCTGACCTCTGAAAGCACCAGACACGCACACAGTGCACATAAATAATCATACATATAAAATAAGCTTTAAAAATTAAAATTAGAGAACCTAACAGTTCCATGCTGAGTGTGGTGAGGCACGCCAGTGATCCTACTGCTTAGGATTTATTTATTTTAGACTAAAACTGAGTCTTACAATTTTTTAAAATTTCATTATTTTATGTGTATCTGTTTGTCTGCATGTATCACATGTGTGCACCACATGTGTGCCTGGTGTCTAAGGAGTACAGAAGAGTGAGCTGGATCCCCTGAAGTTGGAGTTACAGCCAGTTGTTAGCCACTATGTGGGTGATAGGACTAATCCCAGGTCCTCTGGAAGAAAAGCAAGTGCCCTTAACTGTTGAGCTATCTCTATGGACCCTGAAACTGACTTTTTGAAAATTACATCTTAAGTAACACAAGGAAGATCACAAGCTTAAGGACAATATGGCTTATATTGTAAGACTGTCTAAAAAATCATTTAAAAAAACAGGCTTTCTGGGCATGTTGGTGCATGCCTTTAACTCCAGCACCCAGGAGGAAGAAGCAGAAAGATCTCTGAGTTTGAGGCCAGTCTGATCTACAGATTGAGTTCCAGGACAGCCAGGGCTGTTATACAGAGAAAATCTGTCTCGAAAAACAAAAAACAAGATAAACAAACAAAAACATCCCTACCAGTTTCAGGACTGGAGAGATGGCTCAGTGGTTAGGAGCACACATTGCTCTTGCAAGGGACCTGGGCTTGACTGCCAGCACCCACATGGTGGTTCACAGCCATTAGTAACTCCAGTTCCAGGGGATCCAGTGCCCATTACTGGCCTGTGTGAGCCCCAGCCACATGTGTACACATATGTACATTACTGGCCTGTGTGAGCACCAGGCACATGTGTACACATCATATGTACATTACTGGCCTGTGTGAGCACCAGGCACTTGTGTACACATATGTATATTCAGGCAAATACTTATATACATAAAATAAAAATTAAAAAATTAAAAAGCTACTTTCGCTTATGACTATTCTTGAAACAATGAAAAATCACTTTTATTAATTGTAGTCATTGCTTAGATGTCTTTTTAATATTTTCAGTAACAAAATGTTTAGTCTACATAAAGCGTCCCTGCTACAAACAGTGTGCTGGTTGCTGTGAGGAAAAGCAGTCTGTGATAGTGAAATATTAGCTTTGTTCATGAAACACTGTTCTATACCTATTGGGGCTGAGTTGGCGACACTTTTTTAAAAAGCAATACAGTGAACTGGTTCTCTGGGTTTTTAAAATTTATTCTTCTCTCATATATTACATCTCAACTGTAGTTTCCCCTCCCTCCTGTCCCATTTCCTCCCCTGACCTCTCCTTTCTCCCACATCCACCCTTATCCCTCTCACTTCCTACCACATCCCTCAGAAAAGAGCAGTTCTCCCAGGGACATCAATCAAATGCAGCACAACAAACTACAATAAGAACAGGCACATAGTCTCACATCAAGGCTGGATGAGGCCACCCAGGAGGAGGGAAAGGGTTCCAAAGGCAGGTAAAGGAACCAGGGACAGCCCCCTGCTACTGTTAGGAGACCAAGGACACCCAGCTACACAACCACAGCATAAATGCAGAGGTCCTAGGTCAGACCCATACAGGCTCCCCGATTTCTGTGAACCACTTGAGTCTCCAACAGTTGATTCTGTGGGCCATGTGAACCTGTTCTTTTAACATCAGCAGGTGACATATTTGTTGCCAAATTTTTAAATGTGAAAAATGAGAATTTGGAAGTTTATTTTATTTGTTTGTTTGTTTGTTTGTTTGTTTGTTTTTTTCGAGACAGGGTTTCTCTGTGTAGTCCTGGCTGTCCTGGAACTCACTCTGTAGACCAGGCTGGCCTTGAACTCAGAAATCCGCCTGCCTCTGCCTCCCAAGTGCTGGGATTAAAGGTGTGCGCCACCAACGCCCAGCATTTTGTTTTTGTTTTTAAAGACAGAGTCTCACTGTATAGTTCTGGCTGACCTGGAACTCACTCTGTAAACCAGGCTAGCCTGAAACTCACAGAGATACACCTACTTTTCACCCAAGTGGTATGATTAAAGGTATATATCACAATGTCTGGCCAACTTTCCAGTGTTTTAAGGCTTTTCTAGTGAGACTGATAATGTAATGGATATGATTTTAAAAATAAGATATACTGAAGGATTAATACTTGATTAGTATCTTTCTAATATACTGTGTGATATTACCAATTCAAATGAGGGCAAATTTTGTACTCAAGGTATAGAAAAACAGGCAGGCTTTACTGTAACTGTATAAATGTCCATTGACGTGTTTTTCAGATACACATCGCAGCTCTAAGAGACTGCAAGTCTCAGCTGCTGTTCGTAATGCTGCTAATCCCAGTGCAGGGTGGGATTGTGGGGGAGCAGGGAGAACTGCAGTGAGCTTGAGGCCAGCCTGGTCTAGAGAGCAAGTTCTAGGCCAGAAGGGTATAGAGGCCTGCTTATCTATAAAGACCTTTAGAAATCTCCCCCTTACCAATGTCTACCTGTGAGGTCACATTTTCTTTACGTTCCTTAGCCAAAGCCACACATTCAATAGCTTGTGTACAGAAACAAAGATGAGGATGTAGCTGTTTTCTTTTAGTTTTCTTTCTCTCTCAGTCTTTCCCTCCCTCCCTCCCTCCCTCCCTCCCTCCCTCCCTCCCTCCCTCCCTTCCTTCCTTCCTTTTCCTTCCTTCCTTATAGAGACAGCATCTCTGTCTATGCAACCATGGCTGTCCTGGAACTTGGTACATAAACCAGGCTGACCCATACTCACAGAAATCCTTTAAACAAAGGCAGCTCTTATTTTTAAATTGGATTTTTATTTGTTGTGTGTGTGTGCGCACTCGTGTGTTAGAGGACAGTTTGCTAGAGTTCTCTCCTACTGTGTGGGTTCTAGAGACCAAACTCAGGCTTTCAAGTTCTTTACTTGCTGGGCTATCTTGCCAGTTGCCTTTATACTTTATTTTGTTCTATTTTATTTTTGAGACAGGTCTCACTATGTAGCATTGGTTGGCCTGGAACTTAATATGTAGACCAGGCTGGCCTCAAACTTACAGAAATCCGTCTGCTGCTGCCTCTCTCAAGTGCTGGTCCTAAAGGTGTGCACCTTATTTTATTTATTTTTTTCTGATGAGAATGAGATTTCATGGTTCAACTTGGTACATGACTAAGAGTGATCTTAGATTTCCCATCCTCTGAGCCCAGTTCCCAAGTGCTGGAGAAAACGGGCTACACCAGGGCCAGCCCTTCCTCTCATTGCTTCCTCCTTTCTTTTTTTAAATGGTGTTTTGTAATGTAGCTCAGGCGGGCATCAAACTTGTGATCCTCCCGCCTCAGCCTCTTCAGTGTGTGGTACCATGCCCAGCCCAAGAATGCAGCTATTTTCTCCTACACCAAACATTAACGAGATTTGTAAGTAAGACACTGATAGTCTTTTTATTGTTGCTGTTGTTAGGAGACAGACATTTTATAAAAGGTGTGTTCCTTATCATATACTTGGCTATCAGCAAATTATTACATCCCAGTCACAGCCCCTCCTCTCCTCTCAGTCCAATTATTTTTAAACAAATTAATAAACATTAAAATGTTATTAATATTTCAAGAATAGTAATCATAGCTATAACTCACATAAACAGAAGTACTCTGAGGTCTTTTTATGAGTTTTTAAGAGGTATAGGACTCTGACTCCAAAAAAGTCTTTGGTCCTTCCTGTGGCCAGTGACTAGAAGATAACATGGTGCTAAGCAGTGGGCATAGTGGCACAGGCCTTTAATCCCAGCACTCGGGAGGCAGAGGCAGGCGGATCTCTGGGTTCAAGGCCAGCCTGGTTAACAGAGGGAGTTCTGGAACAGCTAGGGCTGTACAGAGAAAAATCCTGTCTTGAAACAAACAAAACAAACAAACTAAAAGATTGGGCTAAGGAAGCTGTGAGGAATTAATTGCTAAGTGAGACTTTTTTTTTTTTTTTTGTTTGTTTTTCGAGACAGGGTTTCTTTGTGTAGCCCTGGCTGTCCTGGAACTCACTCTGTAGACCAGGCTGGACTTGAACTCAGAAATCTGCCTGCCTCTGCCTCTGCCTCCCAAGTGCTGGGATTAAAGGCGTGTGTCACCACTGCCTGGCTGAGACTTTATTTTAATTTTTTATTAATTATTTTATTTATTTACATTTCAAATGTTGTCCCCCTTCCTAGTCCCCCCTCCATAAACCCCTCACCCCATTCCCACTCCCTGAGACATTTTTTAAAATTCCAGATTGGTGTGTAAGAGCAACATCTGAAAGTTTCTAAGCATCTCTTTTTCCTCAGAATGGACGTGATATCTCCATCCGCTCCAGTGGCAGCCGGCACATGAAGAAGCAGACGTTCGTTGTGCATGCAGGGACAGACACAAATGGAGATATCTTCTTCATGGAAGTGAGTTCATGTTGGAGAGCCAGAAGGCTATTCAGAGACACAAGAAGCCCCTAGAGTAATGCTAGGGTTTTTCCCCATTTATCATTAATTTATGAAGTTATTATGCAAATGACTAGGTAACTATGTGATCCCTCACCATTTCTTTTCTCAGTATTGCATGTGTAACACAATCGTATTGTCCATGGATGAGAACATAAATGACATGCTTGGGTGGTGACTGCTGCATATTCTGACCTCCACTTCCTTCTGTGTTCTACTGTCCTCAGCCTTTCATCTGACAAGTATTGTCTCCTTGTGTCCTCCAGGAGACTGTAGGCAAGCAATAAGGTGGTCTATAGCCAGGCAGAGATGGTGCACACCTTTAATCCCAGCACCGGGAGGCAGAGTTTGAGGCTAGCCTGGTCTACAGAGCGAATGACAGGACAGACAAAACAACACAGAGAAACCAAACAACAGATGATGTGAACCTAAGTTGTCATGTCCCCCTTTCTCGTGGGAAGGGAGTAGAGACCAGCAATGTGTACTAGAGCGTGCTGCTCTGTTGGAAGCAGTGCAGCATGGCTGGCTGTTCACGGGCCTGTACCTAGTCTACTTCTCTATACTAGAATAAAGACTTTTTCCTTTTATCATTCCTTCTTTTTAAGAATTTTATATTTATTAACTTATGTGTATCACAGCATGTGTGTGGAGGTCAGAGGACAACTTATAAGAGTTGGTTTCCTCTTTCCACCATGTGGACCCTGGATATCAAACTCAGAGTCAGACCTTGGCAGCAAGTCCTTTTACTCACAGAGCCATCTTGGCACCGTTTCCTTTTTGTTTGTTTTTGTTTTGTTTTTGAGACAAGGTTTTACATAGCCATAGCTGGTCTGGAACCCACTGTATAGATCAAGCTAGCTTTGAACTCACATAGATCTGTCTGCCTCTGCCTCCAAGTACTAGGATTAAAGGCATGCACCCCTTGCCCAGCTTTGAGTTTTAGGCGTGTCCTAACATAGGTCTACCCATCGTCAGTCGAAATGAACAGTGGAAAGTAAAGAAATTCACTTTCTGCCTTTAGAGCATCTAGACTTTTTGGTGATCACATCTCCTTGAACCTGTTTCTCAGTCATTTGTATTTCTTATATAAACTATTAGCCCAGTAGAGATGCTTGATTTTAGATTCAATATTTTTGCAAGAATACCTTCTAAGTAAGAGTGGTCAGGAGCAGAGATGAGAGGGCTTGGATGGAGAAAGATTTAAAGAGCATCAATATGTTAAAAATAATTATATAAATTATAACTTGTTATTTGTATGTGCCACTACATGTGTATGGAGACCAGAAGATAGCTTTGTAGAGCTGGTTCTATCTCCTTCCACGTTTATGAGGGCTTAGGGGATCAAAATCAAGCTTCCGTGTTTGCCTAGCAGCACTGTTCCTGCTGAGCCATCTCACTGGCCCTGGTTATTATGGTTCTGTATCATAACTAGATGGTCAAAGCAGCTAACTGGGTACCGTGTGTGTAAACACTCTACTGTTGAGCTACATCCCCAGACCTGTACCTGACTTTTGGTGCACATTGTGTGCCAGGTGTGATGGTGCACTCCTTTAATCCCTGCATTTGGAAGGCAGAGGCGGGATGATCTCTGGTCTACATAACAAGGTTCAGGACATCCAGGAGTACATAGAGTATGGTACTATCTTTAAACAAATAGACAAACAAACAGAACAACGCAAAAAATGTGCATATTAATACATTTAATAGTTATTACTGTCAGTGAGCCCCCCACTTAACCATGAGGAAACATCAACAAAGGAACTTGCTAAACGTGACATAGCTAGGTATGGTAGAGCTAGGATCTCAACCAATGCAATCTGGCCTTAGACCCATGCTCTAACCAGCATGCCACACTGTCACTCCCATAACTGAAGCTATGAGACTGGGTGAGTCCATCTGGAGGGAACTGTTGGACAGGAAGAACACATGAAGGGGACCTTGCTTCTCAGTGCTCCTTTATCATCCTCTGTTGAGCAGTTTTTATGCAATAACCATTGTTTGTGTGTTACTTATATAATTATAAAAGTATTTTATAGTAGAATTTAGAAGTAAATTCCAAATAAAGTAATTTGGTGAATTCTAAATAAACGTATTTGGAGAAGAGCTAAGACTAGAAAATGCACTGGCCCCAGTGTTTTCTCCCAAGTTATGCCTAACCTTCTGCTTGGTGACAGAGTTGATTTCTCCATGGTTGTAAGATGGAGGCAGGAGATACACTCCAAGTCCTTGGTCTAGAGAGCAAATATAAGGTGGTACACATTAACTGAGATAGACAGTGTGCATTCTCAAAGATTCCATTTCTGTCAGCAATCCTAACAGAAAGTATGTCCACTGCTTGTGTTTCCCCTAAGGGGACCCTGAGTATTGGGCAGAAAACTTGACTCTAGGGCTGCTCCCAGGGTCAGTCATGCTATCCTTTCCCCGTGAGGCGCATGGAGTGTGGCCTGGGATGGGAAAGCCTGTCGGAGACGAGGACCACTGATGAATGCTGTGTCTTTTCCAGGTGTGTGATGACTGCGTGGTGTTACGTAGTAACATTGGGACAGTGTATGAGCGCTGGTGGTATGAGAAGCTCATCAACATGACCTACTGTCCCAAGACCAAGGTCCTGTGCTTATGGCGTAGAAATGGCTCTGAGACCCAGCTCAACAAGTTCTATACCAAGAAGGTACTCAGAGGGTCTCTGTTTGGGCTGGGGATTAGATAGGCATTTAAGACTAAGTCCTGAATTCCTCACTGGAAAGTTACAATTCCAAAATCCACACCTAAAGCCAGACTTTGGCCTCCAGCTCTCATGTGGAATGCTTACACAGGCTCTGAGACCTGACATTGACCTTAGCCTTTGGGATCTCTAGAGCAGGGAAAATGGAAGGCTGGCAGGGCTCTTGTCACAGGACCTCCCCTCCCTGTGCTGCAGTGTCGGGAGCTGTACTACTGTGTGAAGGACAGCATGGAGCGTGCCGCTGCCCGACAGCAAAGCATCAAACCCGGTGAGGAGCAGACAGTCCTGTAGCCTCCTCCTCACCACAGACCTGCTTAGAAAGTTGGGCTGTGGGAATTCACACCTCACCAGTCAGCTGACACCTTCCTTTTACCGTAGGGCCTGAGCTAGGTGGTGAGTTCCCTGTGCAGGACATGAAGACTGGAGAGGGTGGCTTGCTCCAAGTCACCCTGGAAGGGATCAATCTCAAGTTCATGCACAACCAGGTATGCACAGGCAGCAGCAGGTGGCCTCCCGGCCCTACTGTTTTGCTATATAATAAGATCAGTTTCCAGGCTCTGGGTGCTCTACCAGTGAGTAAGAGGGAGAGCCTTGGGCAAGAGAGAGGTGAATGGCTAGACTGAGAGAGAAACCAAAGGGGAGGGCACAGTGACTGGAGAGACCACCAGGCTCTGAGCAGATGCAGCAGGGAGCCTGTGTTGGGAACTGGGAAAGAGAATGAGGCTTGGTGGCTGTGCTGCCCACCCATTAGACTCACACAGTGTGAGTGGGAGCGTCTCACTTGGCCCCTCTTGCGTGTCTCTGCCTTCCTGTATTCCCAGGGTGTGCTTCTCTTGGTGGTTTTGCTTTGAGAGTGTAGATTGGCTGATCTCCCTGTGTACTTCGTGTGTGTGTGTGTGTGTGTGTGTGTGTGTGTGTGTGTTGTGTGTGTCTGTGTCTGTCTGTCTGTCTGTCTGTCTGTGTCGCTCTGTCCTCTCCAAGTATGGGTGTTTGCCTTTTCCTGCTGATTCTTGTCCTTTCTCTTCCTCTGATGTCCCTACTCTGCCCTGCTCCACAGGCCTCATGCCCTTCCTTTGATGGGGAAATGCTTCAGGATCCTTTTTCCTACTGTGATTCCACCCTAGGAGCTGACTTCTCTTTTTCTTCTTGGTCTTTTAACACAGTGATACTTTTTCTCTCAGTGGACATTCCTTAAGCTAATTCCCTCTGAGGCCAGCGCATCATCCCAGGTCCGTTCCCGGCTCTGACTTCTCACACAAGTGCCTTTCCTCCCCTCCTCTAAAGTCCCCAAGTCTCTGAACTAGGTCCTAGAATGATATCCTGAAGTCCCTGGCCAAGTAACAGGAACTCAGTGGAGGTGCATATCTGACTTTGACATTACTTTGTCCCTCCTTGTCAATTTAGCTGGGAAGATGTCTAGCTGGGAAGTTTAGATACAACGAGAAATAGCTAAATAGCTGCCCAGACATCCTGTCCCTCTATTAGTGTATTTCCAGTCTGGAACCTAGTGTGACAGCACACCCATAAAGATCTTAAGGTTCTCCCTAGGAGGGATAAGGCCTATGTACTTTTTAGACCGTGAAGGAGCTAGAGAGGTGGCTTCTGATCCTATTTCAGTGCTGTGCCCCTTGCTCCCAGAAAAGATGAGCTCTTGTTAATTCATACCTAGACCCCTGCCCACCTCCTTGTTCAGTGCTCAGTGGTCTCCATCCTGGGCCTTCCGCATTAACAGTTGCATACCATGTCCAAACTATCCTGTACTGGAAGGCTTGGCTCCTAGAAGTAGCATCCTGCAGAGAGTGACAGTGAAGGCTGACTTCTGGGTCTGACTCCATGGTCTAGAATGTTAAGGGAGCAGTGGCTTGTGGCCTGACCCATCTTCTGACGACAGCAGGCAGCTGGGGTGGTTATGCACTTGGAATAACAGATGGGAAAAGCATAGACTTGGAGTCAGAATGTACTTGGATCTGAGGCCCAGCTTCATTCATGAGCAAACAAATGTTCTGATGCTATTTCTTTCTCATCTATAACATGGAGATAGTACCGTAGACTATAACAGTCAGATAAGTCAGTGCTCAGCACGTAGTAGCAGTTATTAATGTTACTGTATACTTCTTGGGAGGTCATGGATCCTGTGTCAAGGAAGATAAGATCATCTCCCACCCTAAGGACAGTCTGAGGGGAGCTTTGCACCCGTGCCAGCCCTCTGCGCCGGAGGAGGATGTATGGAAGGGTAGAGACCTGAGGGACCTGAGTCGGAGATCCCTGGGGCACTGTGTCCTATGAGTGCTGCCTGGGTAGAGGGTGTGGGCGGGTAGCCCAGGCCAAGAGAGGGGCCTTTGGGTTGGGTTTGACCATTAAAACTAATGCCTTCATTTCTCTCCCATGCTTTCTCCTCCGGCCAGGAGCGGAAGGTACTTGCCCTTTCTGCTTTCTTCGCTTCTTAGCGCTTTTGATTGTGTGTGTGTGGATTCTTATGTCCTCCCTTTGGGAACTAGGTTTCCTTGGGGAGCGTGGGCTGTAGCTGGGAGAGTGGGCTTCATGGGGCAGGGGTGGAGCCTTTGGGCCTTACCCCCGCCCCCTCCCTCTCTTGCAGGTTTTCATAGAGCTGAATCACATTAAAAAGTGCAATACAGTTCGAGGCGTCTTTGTCCTGGAAGAATTTGGTAATTACACTATTTTGCTCTTAGGTCTGGACTCACATGGCAGTAACTCAAACCTTGGAGCTCCAGAGGAGGGACTAGGGCCGGGGGACAAAAGCCTTTGCAGAGAGGTCAGGAGGAGCAGGAATAACAGGGAAGGAAAGGAGCCCTGAGAAGACAGAACAGAAAGGAGAAAGACAGGATAGTCAGTGGTCCCCAAAGAGCAGGAAACCTTGGACAGGTTAGAGTCTAGGATGGTGATGGTGTAGTGCCCTCTTTCCTGGTTTGGCCAATGGTCAGAAAGTTCTGGGGCAGAGCAGACTGGTGGTCCTCAAGTTCTGTTGTGTCCATGTTGCCTCCTGCCATCTCTCTAGCAGCCCAATAGGGTCCCACCCGGCCTCCCTGGTACCACTCTGGTCCCACCCAGCCTCTGTTCTAGAGGAGGGCATGAGGCACACAGACAGACTCAGCTGAGGCCAGAGAAGCCTCAAGGGCCTCGGAGGCAGAAGGGCAGGTCTATCTGGAGCTGGATCCAGCCTCCCCAAACAGGCACTAAGGAGTGGTGTAGTGGGGCTCACCCTGGGGCTTTGAGTTCCTGCTGTGTTTGTGCTTCATTCTTTTGTGCCCCTCATCGCTGCTATGAAAACCTTCGTTCTCCAGCAGGTAACGTGACCTCGGCTCGTGCTGCCTTTCCCCAGGCCCCAGCCTTGGGCCCTGCAGTGGGTGGTGGGCTCTTTTCAACCGACCTAGCTGCTTCCATGACTAGTGGTCTCTCCTTCTTCCCACCCTCTTCCTTCCCAATGCCCCTCCTCCTTGTGCTGGCTCACTGTTCTGAGTTCTCTCTTCACTGTGCTCCCTTCTCTCTTTTGCCAGAGAGATACTTGGGGAACTCTTCCAACTCAGGAGAATGATCTGGGGCTTCTTGCTCTGCCTCTGATGAGTTTATTTCATGCTAACACTGGGTTCTGGGTATTCTACCTCCCAGGGTCAGAAGAAGGTGTGGCCAACTCTCCTTCTATCTTTTCTGCCCCCAGAGGGATGCCATGCCCTCCTCCCAGTCTCACAAGGCCACAATGATGGCTGGGTCTGGGGGACCCTACTCCTTCTTCTGGCCGGGCACAGACCCTGCATGGCTGGGATGGGTTGACTCCTGATCTTGCATTCTGGGCTGTGGACATGTGTGTACTTGCCTGATGCTCCCGTCACCTCCACCTGGGTGCTGTACTCGCCTTTCTCTTCTGATCAGTGTGTCTGCTCCAGAGCCCTCTGACGCTCTCCCTCACACAGGCAGGCCTGAGATTCTCCTGCCTCACAGGAGTTGATGTCTCCTCCAAGTCTGATGTTGGGTCTAGTATTCTATTACTTCATATGACTTTATGACCCTCTGTTGTGGGGGTTGTGGGAGGAATGCTATTTATCATGACTAGATCTGTGGGCTCTGGTGACAAGGATGAGTTCATAGGCATCTCAGCAAGGAGTCACAGGCTAGAGATCACTCTCTTCCCTACTGCAACTCCTCAAAAGCCCTGGACAGTAGCTGTGACCAGGCAGGAGAATGGCCAGCCCTTCCACCTTGGGATACCCAAAGAAGCATGTAGACCCCAACCGGCAAGTAAAGAGCCACAGCAGACTTGCGATGTCTGTTTGAGGAGTCTGCCTGGACAACCCAAGGAGTCTGGCTGGACAGACTGAGCTCTGTTCTGTCATAGCCTGAGCCGCCACAGCCACTGTGAGAGCACACAGAGGGAAGGGGTGCCTGGCCCTGGGCGCTGCCGCCTGGGGAGTAGGACTCTGTTGCTCTTGGTTTTGAACTTTCTGTTTTGTTTCTTGCCCGTCCGGTTTTAGTTCCTGAAATTAAAGAAGTGGTGAGCCACAAGTACAAGACGCCAATGGTGAGTACGCGTCTCAGCCACAACAGGCCGAAGCACACAGGGCTCCCTGGGAACCTGCCAACAAGAAGGGTGGGCCCTCATGGGGGACTGGTCTAGATGCCAGTGTGCAACTCAAGTTGAAATACATCTTTCATCTGGGGTATATGTGCTGACTCCCTCTCTCAGGAGAAAAGCTTCCAAAGACTTGCCTGAGGCTCACTCAGCCCAGTGGCCTGTGCTAGTGTCAGGGCAGGCCTGGAACTCTAGGCTGACCCTCCACCTATGAAGGTGCGGGAGTCTCAGTGTGGCCGATCCAACGGGTCTTCTGTTCCCTGCAGGCCCACGAGATCTGCTACTCTGTCTTGTGTCTCTTCTCGTATGTGGCCGCAGTTCGTAGCAGTGAAGAAGACCTCCGAACCCCACCTCGGCCTGTCTCTAGCTGATAGAGAAGGGTTACACAGCTGGCCCAGCCCAGGGGTCACCCCTCACCTCTTGCTGCTCCTGAGCACCGAAGCTGCTGTGACTGAGACAGGGATGATGTGTGTGTGTTCTCTGCAAGCTCCTTCTCGTGGTTTAGCTGGTTTCATTTTATGTCTGAGTGTGTCTTTGTGTTCATCTGTCACGGGCTAAGCTAGTCTCCTTACCTTCTCTTCTTACAATAGCAGACTAGCCTTCTGTCCCCTCAGGGCTCCAGAGTGTGTGTGTGTGTGTGTGTGTGTGTGTGTGGGGTGTGTCTGTGGGTCACTGTGAGCCCACTATTGCCTGTCTTTGAGATGTTTGCTCTGTGGTCCCATGTCCTAGTCCTTATACCCTCCAGTTTAGGGTCTTCTCTCCATCCTCTCTGATCCGGCACTGTGGGGCACCTGGGAAAGTTCCACTCTGGGAAGTGAGAGACTCTTGGGGAACAAATCTTTCTGGCTAAGGGTCCGGGAGGAGGAAGGGAGGATTCAAAGGAAGCCCAGTAAGCGGCAACCTTCCTGCTTCCTCACAGTTTATAAACTGCGGCTGCAGGTCATGCTGCTGCCTGCCCCAGCTCCATCGATGGTGTTTCTGAATGCCTGCCATGTGCTGAGCTGGGAGTTCCGCAGTGGTCTTCCTGGCCTTTGGCATGAGAGGACAGAGGAGTGCTATGATGGTGTCCCAGACAGCACCAGCTGCTCTGCCTGAGAGCCGGGGCTAGGTGTGTCAGGGCAGAGTGAGCCCAGCATGCATGCCTGTCACAGCAGAGCTCCTGACTAATGCCGAAGAAAGCTGTGGACTAGACAGGGAGAATGTAAATATTTCAGCTCCACATTTTTAAGAGAAAATGTACAGCTGTGAGTGAAAAAAGTCCTGAACTCTGCCTGAGAGCTCCTGTTTCTCTCAGCTCTGAGGAAGTCTGTCAAATATCTGATCCAGCGTTGGCAATATAGTCCTTTCTGGCCTCCGCTTTCCGGCTTCCTCGGGTTGACAGAAAGGAAGGCCTACTATACCCAGCCATAAAGCTGGATGCTCTGGCACTAGGACAGGAGGTGACTTGGCATTTACCTGGGCGCTGATAAAGAAGTCACAGTACATACACACCGGTGCGCTCTAGATCCCCAGTACAGGTGTGGTCAGGTGGTGATTTGGATCTGGCCTGCCAGGGTAGCAGGCCAGGCTCTGTGCTCTGGCTGTGTGTCTATAGTGGAGTAAAACACAAGGAGGACCCAGGTCCAACCTTCATGGGAATCTGGGGCCATGGGAAGACCTTGCACCTGGGCAGAATCCCATGGCCATGGACTTGTGGAGCTGACCACAAGATTTCGAAGGAAATTGTCTCTGGGAGGAAGTCAGAGAAGCTGTGATTCCGTGTGATCCAACGCTGGATGGGACCTCTGCTCCAGTGAGAATGTGGTCTGAGGTGGCTCACGGGGTCTGATGCCTAGTACATACGGGGCCTACTGTCCCACCCACTGTAGCACCCGTCCTGGTATTGCCTTGGTGTTACTAATAGGGATGAAGCTGCAGTTGCCTGTGCCTACAATGGAATACCTATGGCTCCAGTGCCTTTCCTTCTCACTTTTCTCACCTGGAGGGTGGAGGGAGACTGACATCCTTTCTAATGAATGTCTACACAAGCACAGGAAGCAATGGGAGATGCGCGCCAGCAATCTAAGCAGATGCTGTGTCTTTCCGTGAGATGAACAGGAAACATCAACCCCAGTGACTGCACTGATCTTTTATTGCTCTTACACAATGAGCCAGCCAGAAGGGCCTGTCCCCAGTCACCATTTCTGAAGCCCACACACTTGGTGCTCCCGATATTAACAGGACTCCTTAGGAGCTGTGACATCAGTTTCTGCAGAACCCATCAGACATGCCTGGTTTAACTGTTGATCAGTCCTTCCAGGATGCGCAGTTGCATACACATACAAGTGCAGTAGCAGAAAGGGTGCTCCTCCAACTCCCTTCTGGGCTTCTGGTACATGGGCTAGCATCCATTTGTACCTGTGACATAGGCTGCCGTGTGAATGAACTGAGGTTCCTTGTACCGGATCTCCTGATAGCCACCCTAGGCCCTTGGCCTTAGCTGGTTTGGAATACATACCTAGCCATCTCTGGGGGACCATCCTGGTCACTGAGGAACTGTAAGAGGGAAGGAGAAAAGCCATGTGATGTCCTAGTCTTCCAGAAGCCAAGATGCACTGATTATGCCAGGGCCGGTGATCTAGCAGCCAGAAGTACTGCTTGAAACAGGACAGCAGAGCCAAGCCCAGGGTCCTTGCCCCCACCCTCCTTTCTCCCAAGCCCTGACCCAAAAGGCTCCTTACCTGCACCTCCAGGCGGCACTCACACTGTGCCTCACCCTGCAAGTTGGTGGCCCTGCAGACATAGACACCGCCATCATAGGGGCAGGGCTTCCTGATCTCCAGGGTCAGTACTCCCTGCTTGCAGAATGTGCGGAAACGAGCATCTTCTCCCAGATCCAGGCCGTTCTTGAACCAGGAAATCTTGGGCTGAACATCAAGTACAAAGAAGAGAAGGAAAGCATCTTGGTAACAGAGGGACTGGTGGGAATTTAGAGGGACTATTCTAGAAGTTTCCACTGGAGCACCAGACTCATCCCAAGGCTGAGAATGATCATGGAGCCAACAATGAGGGATTAGGCCCTGTTCAGGGGGAAGACTGGAAGGTATCCAGAGATGAGGCAAAGACAATATACAGACTGGGGAGAGTTAGGGAGCCCAGGAGAACAGCTTCCTGTCAGTCTAGCCCAGGACGTTGAGTCCCTACCTTAGGACTACCTCGGACAGCACAGCAGAGGATGGCATTATAGCCTGCAATGATGGAGCGGTTTGCCAAGGGCTGGGTGAAGCTTGGGGCCTCAGAGAAGTCCAGGGCCTTGTATTTGGGTGGCTCATATGTGATGCCTGTTGGTGACAAGTCTTGGTACCAAGGTCACCCCAAGCTGGACTTCCCCCTCCTTCCCCCCAGACTCCTCACGGTATGAGGAAGGGTACAGCACCTGGTCTTGGAATAAAGACAGGTTCCTTAGTGGCAGCGGCTTTGTCACTGGAACCCACCATGTTATGGCTGAAGACCCGGAAGTAATAGCCATTGCCAATGATAAGCTCTGATACCACACAGTGAGTGCGGCGGTAATGTTCCAAAACGGTGAACCACTCCTGGAGGACATGAGGGAACAGAGGCCTCTCTGAGGAACCTCTGCCTTTCTTAGGTACCCCTGTGCCTCTACCCCTACCATGGAGGAAACCAAAATAATGGGTTGGGAGTCAACGGTTAGCACAGGGGAGGACTGCTCAACCTAAGGAAGGCCCCAGGCTCACCATGGTCTTCTTGTCAGCTTTCTGTACAGAATAACCCCAGATCTCTGTATTGCCATCATCTTGGGGTGGCTTCCACTCCAGAGCCACATTGAAACCCCAAGTCTCAACTATCCGGATATCCTGGGGAGGACTTGGCTTGTCTGCAGGAGACAGATCTGATTGGATCACTGAGCACCCTGAAGCTGCCTGAGCAGAAGCAGGGGCATGCTTGTATATAGGAGCCCCTCCTATATACAACTACCCTCTGCAGGAGCTCTGCGCTGGGTTCCCAGACTCAAGGTCAGGAGATAGGGTGCTGGAAAGGAGGTTCCAGGGCCACGTACCCACAATCTGCAGGATCAGTGTTGCCTTGTCCTCCATGTTCTCAATGCGAACTGTCACCTGGTAGGTGCCCGAATGGGTGCGGCGGGCAGCTCGGATGAAAAAGACTGTGTCTGTGGGGCTGTTTCGGATGCTCACCTCCTCACCTGCCAGTGGCTGCCCCTCTTTGGTCCAGGTCACGTGAGGCCGGGGTTTGCCCTGGGGGAGGTTGACCAACCCAACCCTGAGCTTGACTCTCCGAAGGGGCTGGCACTATACCAGCTACTTGCGGACCGAGGCCTCAGCGTCTGCAGCCCCCAGGAGATCCTCCAACTGTGGTTTCTTCTCGGGACAGGGAAGGAACCAGCCTACCTGGAAAGGGATGAGGATGTTTACAGGCTCCCCAACCTTCTTCTGGATGGTCTGGCGCAGGTGTCTGGGCAGTTGCAGCCGTGGTCGCTCTGCGGGTAGAAAGGGGCCCCTCTGTAACCCAACCCTAAGGATTCCACAGGTCCATTCTCTCTCAGGGCAGGGTCCAGAGCACTGTAGCTGAGGAAAAAGTTGCCATGGGCCAGACTCTCCTAACCCACAGCAATTCCAGTGTGCTCAACACTAAAAGCTGTACACTGGGCTTCCATATATTACTGTCATGGTGTGTGTGTGTGTGTGTGTGTGTGTGTGTGTGTGTTGTGTGTGTGTGTGTTTCACTTTTTAGATTTACTTATGTATCTATGTGTATGAGCATTTAGCCTGCATGTGTATATGTGCACCATGTGTGTGCCTAGTGTTTGCAGAGATCAGAAAAAGGCAATGGGTCCCCTGAAACTGGAGTCATGAATGGTTATGAACCACACATATGTGTGCTGGTGACCAAGCCCTGGTCCCCTGCAAGAATAGCAAGTGCTCTTAACTGAGAACCCATCTTTCCAGCCCCTGTGTTATCTTTTGAGGAGGAGCTGATGTAGTCCAGCCTAGACTCACCCCTCATCCTCCTGCCAGCATTACAGGTGGATGCCACTGTGGTCAGCTTCAGTTCAAGAGGGTAAGGACGTTATTTGGAGTCTCACATCTTGTAAAATGTAAGCAAAGGCTCTGATGCTACGCTTTTGGACCCTCAACCCAGTACTATTTCAATTTGTTGCTTCTTTCCAACCTAGAGAACCAATCCTTCTACCTTTATAAAGAACAGAAGAATGACCCAGGTGCAAATGGCACACTCTCAGCCCTTGGGAGTTAGAGGCAGTCTGTAAGTTTGAGACCAGCCTGGTCTACATAGTTCCAGGACTACGTAGAGAGACCCTGTCTCAAACAACAACAAAGACCAACAGAAGAATGGGAAATGTATCCTAGATGAGCCTAAATGACCCCGAGAAGCCTCACTGTTCAGTTCTGAGGATAATACCAATGCTGGTTCCAGAACTAGGAGCTGAACCAAGAGAGCCCAAGGCATAAATAAAGGCCCTGGCCCTTCCTGTTCCTGCCCCAGCCCCTGTCCCTACCCCTGCCTACTAAAGCCCATGCCTCTGTCTTGTCTTGATTGGGAAGGGGTGGTCAGTGGCAGGCCTTTTAGCAGAAGGACACGCACGCAGTATCTCCTGCACCATCACAGGCTCCTTGGTGATGATAGGGCCTCCAGGACCTGCCACATTGTGCGCTTGCACTCGAAACAGCAGCCGTGCCCCTGTGGGTAGGTCCTTCACCAGCATCGAAGTTCTCTCCGTCAGCCCCTGCACTGCAGCCACCCACTCAGAGCCTGGGTATGGGCATAAATGAGTCAAAATCACACCTTACCTTGCTACCACCTTCTGAGGGCTGGCCCCATGGGTGGAATACTCACAGCCCTCCTGGCAGTACTCCACACTGTATCCATCCAAGCCACCTGCTCCCACACGTTCTGGGGGCCGCCACTTGAGTGAGACAGTGGTGTCTGACACATCTTCCACAGTCAAGTGGGTTGGTTCACCAGGGGGCCCTGGACAGAAACAGAGAGAGTCCGAGTGAGCCTGTACCAGGCAGGGAAGTGGCCATCCATGACTGGGACCTCAGTTGTCTGCTGAGCTCATAGGAAGAACTTCCCTTCTGCTGGCTTCCAGGCACCTCCAGGAATATTTGGTCTGCATTAAGAAACATATCTCTGGGTTGACTTACAAACCAAGAGCTGATACAAAACAGGGACTCACGAAAGAGGAAAGGAGCCAAGAGTACACAAGGTTTCAGAAAGGACTCATTTGTCAGCGTAGGGAATGCTGGAAGTGTAAGAGAAAGCCAAAACCCAGCGTGAAGCATGAGAGCATCCTGCCAATGTATGATTAGGTGAATGGCACAAACCAAGAGTTAGTTCCTTAAAAAAGGAAAGGCTGGGGGCTAATGCTATGACTCATCTGTTTTAGAGACTTATTTCTCTTACAGGGGACTTGGGTCAGTACCCAGCACCCATTTGGTGGCTCACAAACTCCTGCAACTCCAAGTCCAGGTGATCTGATGTCCCCTTGTGGCCTCTGAGGGGGTGGCACATGCCTTTAATCCCAGCACTCAGAAGGTAGAGGAAAGTGGATCTCTGTGAGTTCCAGGCCAGCCAGGGCTACATAAATGAAATCCTGTCTCAAATCAGGGAGGGATGTAACTAATGTTCACTAGGGTGTCCATTCTACCCGTGAGGCAACCCTGAGGTCATTTAACTTGTCCAGCCTGAGCTGTAACACAAGGCATCTTTTCCCGGAGAGCACTAGAGACCATGCAGGCAAAGGCCTGATGCAGAGACCACCTGCCAGCTAAGAGACTGCTACCATCCACCCTCTTGGCCCCTGCATTCTGGGGATCTGGCAGGTTCACCAATAGGCATGAAGGGCTGAGAGGCAGGGCTGGGCCTGGACATCCCCACAGCATTGACTGCGTAGACTCTCATCTCATAGGCTACGCCCTCGATCATGCGCCGCGCCTCATGGCTCAGCTCCCGCAGCAGATCAAAGTTGAGTCTCATCCATCTGTAGCTCTTTTTCTTCTTGCGCTCCAGGACATATCCTGAGAGAGGGGAGGGGAGGGGTCGGGTCTGTGCCCTGTCACTCAGGTGACAGCTGCCCTTGGCTGTCCCTGTGCCCTGGCACTCACCCAGGACTGGCTGCCCGCCATCATAAGCAGGCGGTTCCCACTGCACAATGCAGGAGTCCTCGCCCACGTTGCTGATCTTAGGGGCCGCAGGGGCATCTGGCACATCTTGATGGGGAAGAGGAACCTCATCAGCTTTGTCCAACTCAGTCCGACAACACTGCTCACCCCTCTCCTTACCACCGCCACCGCCACCGCCGCCACCACTGCCACCGCCACCACCACTGCCACCGCCGCCACCACCGCCACCGCCACCGCCGCCACCACTGCCACTGCCACCGCCGCCGCCACCACTGCCACCGCCACCACCACTGCCACCGCCGCCACCACCGACACCACCGCCACCGCCACCACCGCCACCATCGCCACTGCCACCACCACCACCACTGCCACAGCCACGACCACCACCACCGCCACTGCCACCACCGCCACCAGAATCAACGCAATCTAGAACCAGACTATGTTACCATCCACCATCTTGTTACTTATGGCTCCCCACTGTTCACCTTCACCTCATGTCCCAGCTCCAATTGGCTCCATCCACCCGACCCCACCCAGCCCTCCACAACACAACGATTGTCCCATGCTCATTTCTCCCAGAGAACTTTCAGTGTCACAAGTAGTGATTTCTACACACCCATCTCCTCACAGGACCCCTCTCAGGCAGTCCCAGTCAGTACCACTGCCTGTTCTAGAGTGTCCCTGTGATCATTGTTGAGTAAGTGGAATGGGCCCTCCCTGCTGGTGTCCTGTGCTCTCTGGCCTGGAGCTCGGGTTGACTCACCAATGACCTTGACTGTGAGGTTGACCTGGTCCTCGCCCACAGGGTTCTTTACTGTGACAGTGTAGACACCTTCATCTTCCTTCTCTGCCCCTTCAACTGTGAAGACGCTGCGGTCTTTGGTGGTCTCCACACGGACCCGGCCCTCAGTCTCACACAACAGCTGAAAGGGAGGGAGAGTTGGGAACAAGGCCCATTGGAGCCTATATAGTAGCCATCAGCCCTCACTGAGAGGGAAGTTCAGTTCAGGGTCTTTGGAAGTCGGGGGTGGGGGGGAACAGCCTGGGTGGAAACTGTACCCTGTAAGTGACTAGTTCAAACTTTTTCAATGTGACACCATAGGCAAGACACAGGCAAAGGGCTCAGACTCTAGTCTAGTTTTGTCATGGAGCTTAGCCTCTGTGTGCGTCAGTTTTCCTATCTATCAAGTGGGAAGAATGTGACCCCACAAAGCTACAGAAAGACTACAGGTATTCAGACCCTCAGAGGAGCCAGCAGTGGCACAGAGGAGAAAGGCAGAACTGGGCTGTGCCTGGCATCTGCACTTGCTGTGGAGTGCCAGGGAACCCACCTGTACATAGCCAAGGTCAGCTCTAGAGACACACAATGTAAATTCAGTGAGGAAACATTCTCCCCACTGGCTAGCTTTCAGAGAGCCAGAGGTGCTCACGGTTTGTTGGAGAGGAAAAGCTATCAACAGTCCTCCCCAGCACTGAACGCTGCATGCCAAGATACCAACCTGCCAAGCAAGTGTCCATGGGTGCACTGGCACAACTGTTATGGGGTAAGTGCTGCTCTCTGTTAGGATCTGAGGCCTGTCCCACAGAGGGGAATGCCATACCTGGTACTGTAATCCTCTTCAAAAGCCCATGGCTGAGGAGGTCATAAGCCCTGGAGTTGAACCTGCCACTATTATTTTGCTAAATGGTCATGTTATCAAATTGCCTTCTCATGGTTTCCTACCCCTTAGACCTGGCTGGTCTCAACCTTAATCAAGAAGCTTCTTTTTGGTCAGCAACAAGTCAAGACGGCAATGCATAGAAATCAGTTCTGAGAGTAAGAGACAGAATGTCCAGCCCTTAGTCACAAATCTCTCTCAAGACCACTGCCCCCCACCTAAAGGCTCACGGGACATTTTGTCATATGGGACACAAAGGATGTGGGAGCTAAAGGATGGGGAAGAGCGCCGAGAAATGCTGTCTTCTGGCCATGGCGCAGCCATAGCAATCACCGCTGGGCAGCTGTGCTTGCCTGCACTTGATAAAGCCAGCCAGACATTGAAGGTAGGCAAGGAAATGCTCTCCGGGCCCCACCCTGGACTGGGGCACTGTTGGCCAGTCATAACTGCTAGGGAGGCCGGGGGCAGGCTGCTCATGCTCCAGTGGGTGGTCCCACGCTCGTGCATTCTCAGCACTATAGAACTTAGTGGGTTAGAGAAAAGCAAAAAAAACCTGAGCACCTCAGAGGCAGAGGCCAGCCTGGTCTACAAGGGACCAGAGGCAGAGGCCAGTCTGGTCTACAGGGGAATTCCAGGTCAGCTAGGACTGCATAATGAGAATCTGTAAAAGGAAAAGAGTTGGGGGGGGGGGGATATTGGGAGTAGACGGGATGACATGGTGGGTATGCTCATATTTCATTGTATATGTGTATTAAATTCTCAAGAATAAAAAAAAATATGAATAAAAAGAAGAAGGGGAGAAATGAGACAGGGATCCAGGAACCATTTTAATTCTGATGACTTCCTAGCAAAGTCAAGGACATCAACACCCTAGCGAGGGGCTTGACAGTTCCCTCCCTCTGCACCATGGGAGAGCCTATCAGTCTTTCCTTAGGGTAGATATGGCATACACAGAGAAGAGTGAGGACCACAAGCCATAACCTGACTTCAGTCTTACCTTCTTATCAAACACCCACTCCTCATCAGCACCTGCATCTTCTGGGGGGACATCAGGGGGTGGCGCAGCTGAGGCCTTCTTCCCCTGGGAACAGAATGCACTGGAGTTAGGGTTAGCGGTGCTGAGTCCGTTTTCCCCCCATTCCCCACGTGCTTCCCACCATGCTCTGTCTTCTGGCCTGGGGGGGGGAACCCCTGTGCTCCCCGTGAATGGAGCTTACACCTTCAGGACTTATGTATGGAGCCAAGCTTAACACTCACCTGGTCCCACCCACCTATTGTACAGGTTGGAAAACTGGGTGGCGTAGAAACTACAGTACCTGTGTTATAGTCTTCTGCCAGACCACAGTGGGAGCAGGGTCCCCAGAAATCGGGACATCCAGGCGTAACTTGTTACCAGCAACAACCACAATGGTGTCTGGTGTGCTGCCAGGACAGTCCAAGTGGATCTTGGGAGGTTCTACATGGAGAAGTACAGTTCAGAGAAAAAGGAGGTGTCTGGACACACAGATGTGACTGAGGAGGTTCAGAGGTCGCTTGGTGGGTGCTAGGAGCTCACGTCCCTGATTGTTGGTCTTTATCAATTTCATCTAGGTATAATTTATATACAAGTTTCAGCATAGATAGTCCTATAGGATTTTCTTAGGTCTCAGCCAGGCGTGGTGGTGCAAGCCTTTAATCCCAGCACTCAGGAAGTAGAGGCCAGTGGCTCTCTGTGAGTTATGATAGCCTGGTCTACTGAGTGAGCTGCAGGACAGTCAGAACTATATAGAGGGACCCTGTCTCCAAAAGCAAAGGCAAAAAAGAAAACAAAAGACAAGGTCTTACTAGTTTAGCCCAGGCTAGCCTCAAACTCTAGGTCTTCCTGCCTCTACCTCCCATGAACTTTGCAGGGTCTATGGCAAGGCATGAAGAAGGTTGGGATGGGATGTGGGGGTAGGAGAAAAAGCTGAGGTGGCTCAAATGGGTCCCAAGACTCACCCTGCCTAGGCACAAAGTCAATCTTGACCTCTGAAAGAGAAGGAAAGCAAGGAACATTAAGGGAAAGGAAGGACCAAGCCATAGGGCATCCTGGCCATGATCCCAAAACACAGGCGAGCACGCACGCGTGGGTGCGCACACTCACTCGCAATGCTAGCTCACCCATGAAGTGGAGCTTGGCAGACAGGTTGCAGGCAAACCCTTCTGGCACAAAGCTGTAGTCAGCCTCGTCGGCAGGCGTGACGTCATCAATGGTCAGTTTGTGGACCCTGAGGGCAGTGGTAGCTCAGCACAGTCCTGGCCTCTCCATATACCCCCAACTTCAGGGGACTGTGCCTTACCCTAGCTCCTTAGTGTTCTGATATTTTAAAATGTGGCTTCTTTATCTACTTTTGTGTTTTCTAGCTTCCTCATGTATTTTCTGAGGTCAGCAGTGCAGACGTGATGTCTGTACAGAGGCAACTCCTTGGAGACAGGCAAACACTGATCTGAGTGATCTCTGTGAGCTGGAGTCCAGAGGCTCTGAGATGAGCTGGTGCCACTGCCTCAGTGGCTTACTGCCACTGGTCATAGTTTGGGGAATGGCAGGGCACCCCGCCCTGAGTGTCTCCCAAACTCTTTGCCTCTGTATCTCTTCCTTCTGCCTTAGGCGACTCTCCTGTGTGATTACCTCCCATGTCCGTCCTCTGTAAGTTTCTCTTCCTCTCTTTTTCTCTCTTCCCATCATGAGTTGTCTGGCCTCCCTCCATAACCTGCCTCTTTTTCACTCACCGGCCTATATGGGACACCTTTATGCGGTTGTCAGGCACCAGTTCCTTCCCGTTCTTCAGCCACACGCCTCGCACGTTCTCATCCGAGACCTCACACTTAAACACAGCCTGGTCCTTGGCTCCCACCGCCAGGTCTGCGATGCTTTGGTATACCTCCAGCTTCTTCTCTGAGAGATGGACAGAGCCTGTGAGCTCGGGAGGAATGCGGGCTTGCAGGCAGTGGTATGCAGGTTAGGTATATGCAGACAAGGAAACTCAGGTCTCGGAGGTGACACTGACCAGGCCCACGTGACCCTCCTAACACTCTCTGCAGGGCACACTTCAGCACACCGATCTTAGAGACAGGAAGACGAGGTCAGGGTAGCAAACACTAGCCCAAAGCCTGCTCCTTTCATGTGGCCAGCCAGGCTTGGGCTAGGGGCTCACCTTGCACAATAAGCTCAGCCAGTGCCTGGCCCCCACTTGTGCGCACTGCATAGTGTCCCGTATCCTCCAGAGTCGCTTCATTGATGATCAGATGGTGTTTCTGCCCGTCTTTCTTGAACCGGTATTTGAAGGTCTCCTCACGAGTCAGCTCAACCCCATCCTTCAGCCTGGCCCGACATGGGACAATGTCTCCTCTGGGCAGATGTCTCCACCCCCAGCCCCACCTCATACCCCCACACCCCCACACCACCACACCCCTGTACTCACCATTTGACTTGGGCCCCTTCTTCTGAGACCTCACACTCAAACTCCACCCGCTGACCCACCATCACCAGCTGATCTTCCAGGGACCGGGTGATCAGCACCGGGGGCTCTGTCCAGGAAGGCACGACATGAGGGCTGGTCCCCTGTGGCCTCTTTTCCTCCCAGGGTTCCCTGGTCCCAGTCCTACCTTTGACAAAGAGCTCCGTGCTGCATTTCTCACCCCCCACCACACACTGGTAGGCTGCATCGTCAGCCAGTGAGCACTGGCTGATGGTCAGGGTGCGCTTGGCACCGATGGACTCAAAGATGTACCTGGGCAGGGCACAGCAGCATATCAGGAGGGCCATGGATGCCCCACCTGAGCTTGGTGCCTTTCACAACCCCGTGCCTGCTTCAAGCTGTCAAGGAGGAGACTTACTTGCTATGAAACAGAAGGGGCCATTGCAGTGATATATATATATGTATATGTAGAGAGAGGAGAGAGAGAGAGATGGGTTAGGTCAAATAACCTGGAGTTAGATTCCAAAGCTGGGGGAAGATACAAAAATGGGGACCAGGAACCAGAGTCAGATTTCACAGAAAAATACAGGGTAGTAGGGCTCTCCCCTCACCCAGGACCCAGGACCTGGGACCTGGGACCCCGCCCCACCTCCACCACACCTGCCACTCATCTGGATCTCCTGCCCATTCTTAAGCCATTTGACTTCGGCGTCTGGATCAGCCAGCTCCACAGTAAGCCGGATCTTGTGGCCCTTGTTTACCTGGTAGGCAGGCTCCAGCTTCTTCTGAAAGGCTGAACCCCAAGACTCAGCCCAGTCACCCCCAATGCCCACACCCTTCCCCCAAGCACAGCCGCTAGGACAGGTGCCTGCCTCTTCCTCCCCCTGCTGAGTATCCCCGACATACCCTCTGGGTTTCCATAATGACCCTGTCTCCACATCATCTGTCCTGTGACTATCCTTCCATTTGTCTGTCTCTGCTTCGTCTTACTTGAAGTTCTCTCTAACTGCTGAGCTCTTGGGCAAGGTTAGAGGCACCCAGCCTGACAGAAACTTGTCATGACAACTAGGAATGTAACAATGTCCCTCTCTTCCTCTTGGTAAGGCCAAGCCTCACTGTAGCATCCCTGCCAGCTTCCCCTCCCTTAGCTGTACGGCCCAGTTCTCAAGGCCATTGTCATGGGTCTCATGGTGTAGAGGTAGAACAGGGTTTAGGTGAGTGACTCAAGGCCACGAACCCCACTCACGAGTCTAGAGCCCAGGCCCACCTCACAACAATGCCTCCCCTTGCAGCCATGTTGATTAAAAACAACAACAAACAAACAACAGCTCTGCAGCTGGAGATCTGTGCAAATGCCCACAAATACTCAGGCTGAGCCGGGAGACAGCTGTGGGGCTTTGAGCTAGTGCCTCAGGTCTCTGTGCCTCTGTCTCCTCACTTGTAAAAGTCAACTGATACTACATCATGTTTGGCATTTGGGAGAACTAACTGGGCAATTATGTAAAACATGCAGTGCCTTGCTGAACTTTTTCTTTTTTAATTGTTCTTTTTACTACCGCTACTCTTTGTCTTGTCCCCAAAGGCTCCCTCTGTCCACAGACAGGTTTTTCTGTGGTGCTCTCCAGCCCGGCTCCTCTGTTGGGAGCTAGCTGGTGCCTTCTCCTTTCCCTTATGTGGGAAGGGCTAACCTGTGCTCTTCTTTTCATCATGCTTCATGCCCTTGAGCCTCTTCAGCATGCCTCGAAGGTCCGTGACTCCATGCTGGAAGGCGATGCGCTCATATTCTGACGGCGGCGCCTGTCTCAGGATCTCCCACACATCTTCTTCAACAGGTGCCTCCAGCTTTGAGTCCCTGTGTCCCACAGCCCACTGGGAAGCTCAAGGCAGCCCCTCCTTGTCCCTTCCTTGACACAGAATGAGGCCCTGCCTCTGCCCCTCCCATCTCCTCCCTCCCAGTCTCGGAGTCTTCGGGGTTGAACTAGGGAGGGCTCTGGGCTGAGGGTGTGAGGAGGACTCTGAGGTCATCGGACACTCACCTCCGGAAACTGCTGCTCCAGATGAGGAAAAAGGACAGGGACACATTAGAAGTCTGGACACCTCCCTGCCAAGACTGGGACCCTTCCCGGGCCTTCACTTGCTCCCTCTTCTCCATATGGTGCCCCTACTTTTCAGGGCAGGTGTCTCATTTTTCTTAATACCAGACAGAGTATCAGGGCCACTTCCAGCCCCGAGAATGTCGTCCTGGCATGTGTGAGTTTCACCAGACCCCAGCAGAAAGGGTCCACATCCCCAAAGCTAACATCCTTTTGCAAGACCTAGAGCCTCCCAACCCCAGTCCTTACTCTCTGGCAGGAGCAGCCGCAGTAGCCAAGGAGGGAAGATGTGGGGAGAGGAAAAGAAAGCACAGAAAAAGAAATGAAGTCAGGGCTGGCCTAGGTCCTTATTGCTACAGTTTTGGGGACCCTCTTCCTACTTCTTCAGAGTCTATGGAAATGGTCTACTGTAGATTCAATATGGGATTTTGAGGGGTATGCTGAGGATGGTTATAACTCTTGACCACACTGGGGCCATCCCACTTGATAAGGAAACCAGCTCAGAGAGGTGCTTCATTTTGTTTGGGGCCACACAGCTTGGAAACCTCAAAGTCATGTCTTACTCCCTGCCCTGGAAGATGTGACCCAAGGGCTCACCTCTTCTTCAGCAGGGAACTAAAGTCCAGAGTCCCAGCATCTTCATGGCTGTCACTATAGAGAGAGACCCCATGAGGCTTCACTGAAGAGCTAGCAGGGGCTAAGGCGATGGAGTGGGGTAGGAGGAAGGGACACAGCCAGGTGGGGCTCCCACCCATCTCTGATACACCCCAAGTCTGTGATGGGATAGATGGAGGACAGGAAGCGTACCTGGTTCTCCGACCTGCTCCCGCCAGGCTCCTGTGGGAGTTAGACAGTTTCTCAGTGACCCAGGATCTTGCCCTTGCTCCTCACAGACTTAGCTTGGACCCCCATGTCCACCTATCTAAAACTTTAAGGACTCAGCCGCTCACACTGGCCTCCCTCCATCCTGAGGAAAGAGAGCCACTCACGTGCGTCGGAAAGCTGATCTAAGGTCTAGGTCTCCAGAACCAATGGCCTCTGTGTACAAAGAGAATGAAGTGATGGGGTGACCTCAGGATGTGGGGGCACAAGACTCCGTCTTCTCAGCTTCTCCCAGGGTTCATGTTTAGAGAGGTGGGCAGTTTCTCATCCCAGTCTCTCCAGTGGGCTGCTTCCCACTCGCCTCCCAGTTTGCATTCAAACTGTGTCAGGCAGGACACAGAAGCAGCATCCCACCCTCAACTTGCTCCTACACTTCTCCTGAAAGCATGTATTTCTTTCACACCTCGGTGATTAGCCCTGCCATCTGGCCACAGCTAGTCACCCTCTTTAGTTGGGAGACAGAAACAAGCCAAGAAACAGGGCCCATGAAGACCACAAGACCAGATGAAACCCCAGGCCTCCCTCACCATGGACAGTGAGGTTGAAGTTGCAGCTGTCAAATTTGTCCTTGGTAGACACCTCACAGCGGTAGCCCCCAGCGAAGTGGCCTGAGCATCTGTGATGTGCAACTCAAACAAGTAGACCTTGGCAAGGGGGATGAAGGAAGTCTGGGGCATTCCTAAAGAGAATGGGTGTGGCAAAGCCTGCCAACCTCGCTTCTCAGGACTAACACATACAGAGCTTTTGTAGAATTTACAGAAAGAATCCACCTTTCCAGACCCATGACGGGCTCTTGCTGGCACATGATCATGACAAAATTCCAAGCAGATGGCTACACGTAGGAGCTGTTTCGTGCAGTGTGCAGCTGACATGGGTTGAACATTGCAGCTCTGCCCTGCTTCCCAGTCTTCTAGCCTTCCTATGTCCTGTTCCCCATCCCCCTGACCAGGTGTCCCACCTTGCTGGCTCTGTCGTAGCTGTCATGCAGCTGCAGGTGCTGGCCCACTTTGCTGCTCAGGTCCACCCACTTGCCCTTGAACCACTTGACCACAGGCGGTTTCAGGAGGCTGGCCCCAGCTACTCTGGCTGAGAAGACGATGCTGCCACCTGCAAGAGAAAGGTGACTTCTCTGACCTTGGTGCTCTGGGGCTTCCTTCCCCCTCCCCTTGAGTATGAACAGAAGCTCCCACTTACCCACAGTCACCTCACCATCCTGTGGTCGCGTCAGAAAGAGGCCAATAGGATCGTCAGAGGCTCCCTGATGCCCTGTGCCTGAGCCATCCTGGGTTACCGAGACTGACCCTAAGAAAGAGGACTTTTGAGGTCTGTCCTGGGACATTCCCCGTCCATTGGCCTGTCCCTCGTTGTCCAGCCCCCTTTACCTTCAGGACTTGAGACACTTTCTTCCAACTCGGTGGCTAGAACAGGGACTTCTTTGGGGGCTTCTGGAGGCTCCAAAGAGGTTGGAGCAACTGCAGATTCTGTCTTCTTTGGAGGGGCTGAGGTGGGATCATGGAACAGTTTCTAATCAGAGCCTCCCTCTTGGACATCAGACCTATGTCCCACCTAAGATGCATTCCACTTGTACAGCAGTGTCCCAGGCTCTTTCAGCCACTGGCCTCACTCCAAGAAGAGGAGCCAGCTTGCTTCTCCTCCCCAGCCCTCACTGTCCACCTGTCCCATGTCCAGGTTTCTGCTCTGAACAGCTCTGCGATCCATCTGCTGTCCCTTTCCAAGTGCTGGCTGTGGCCCAGCACCCCCCCCCCCAGCCCCACCACCACCAAGCTCTCAGGATTTCCCCAACACACATAGCTAGCCAAATCCTCAACTGGGTGTGACCAGGCTCCAGGTCTGCTATGGGAGAGGACCCTTCCTAGAACACCGCTCACAGCTTCCCACCTTCACGATGCAGAAAGAGCTGCCTCCACAACTAATGCTTAGAGAGATCTTGGTGCAGAAGAGGGAACAGACATTTCTGGCTTACAGCATTGCCAGGGCAAAGGCCATTGCCCAGAGTCCATTCCCTGTTCAGGGCTATCGCTGAAGTTCAGGTCTGGCCCTGGGGAGAGGTGAGAAAGCTCTTACCTGGCTCTGTGACCTTGAGGTCAAACTTGACCTTTGAGGAGCCTGCAATGACCGCGTAGGAACCCTGGTCGTCAGGGCCCACATCCTGCACCGTCAGCGTGTGTCGCTTGCCGTCTGCTGCCAAAGCATACTTGTCACTGGCAGCGATGTCGCTGCCATCCCGCTGCCACCGCACCTTCACGCCTGAGCGCTCCGTCTCAGCCTCGAACACAGCAGCACTGCCTGCGGTCACCTCTGCTGACCTCGGCTTCTTGTTGAAGGCCGACACTGAAGAGCCAGATGGAAGTTGCAGGAGCTAGGCTCCCTGGTACCCCATCCCCGACACCCTTCTTCAAGAAGTCTGTGGTAAGCACATTCCAAGCCTCTTATTTGATGCTCCAGCAGTTCTATGGGTAGGTGCAGCCATATTTATTTCTCAAGTGATGGGAAGTTAAGTGATGAATGAAAGAACTCAGGCTGTTGTCCCCACCACCATCTAAGACGTTCCTACCCTCCTGCCTGGGAACACCAGCGGTAGGCCCAGCCTCCCCTCCCATTGTGGGACCCTTGGCAAGGGCCCCAGCACTCTGTCTACTTGGAACATAGCTAAATCTGTCCTCTGAGGGCTTCAGACTAAGAATGAACAACTGAGATAACACTAGCCCGGGAGGAGCAGGGGGCTGGGGCTGGGGACTGGATCCCTGCCCCCATGACCTCTGCAAGGGTAAAGGCCTGGTCTAGGCCTTTGGCTACAGTTTCTCTATCCTTTGCTTGCCTGTTCTATTTCAGAGATGGGAGGCACTGTCCCCCCACATCTGGAGTCAGGCATGGTGTGAGAACCCTAGGGGTCCCGGCTCATGGGGCAGACACTCAGAGCTGGAAAGGATCACTACCCTTACATACTCATTCCACTCAGAAACTGAGACCACCAGCAGATGCTCAGGGACTCAGTGGGCTGGCTCCACTGTAGCCTAAATTTGAGCTCCTTGAATCGAGGACCCTGGCTGAAGAAGAAAATATAGGTCCAGATAGAATGGGATGTTGACCCTGGATTCTTCCTAACTTAATGAAGTCATCTCTCAGTGGCCCTAACACTGAGTTTATCCCCAAAGAGCCCACAGGCCTCATCCTACAGCAGCTCCTGACCCCGCCCGCAAGCTGGGCACACTGCTGCCCCAGGTCCAGACCCAACCCCTCCTGTGGAGCTACCTGGTTTCTTCCCTGGCTCAGGCATCTTGAGAACAGTCACACTAGGCACCAAGCAGGCCACCCGAGGAGGGACTGAACAGTGTCCTGTGTTCTCACTATTTATGAGGACTACCCCCGCCCCAGCCCTCCTTATCAGTCTCCTGATAGCCACCTGCTAAATATAGACAAATTCCATCCAGCTGAGGTATCTTCATGGAGAAGATAGGGCCACTTGGTCCTCTGGCTTCTCCCCCCCACCCCCCAGCAGGACTGGATAGCTTCTGTCCTTCCAGTCCTCTATGGACCCTGGGGGATAGCCTGACCTTTGTTTGCCTATCCATCCAGCAGAAAATTACACTGTTGAGGTGCTCTTGGCCAGTGACACCCACAGCTAAAAAAAGGATCAAGGACACATGTGCTGGGGGTGAAGGTGTCCAGGGCTAGCTGCTATTGTTCTTTTGATTAGCAGAACTTTGACACCCATTACTGCACCACAAGGGGCAGGGGCTGGCCTTGGACCATGGAATCCTGGGTGGGCCTAATCTAGGGTTAGGCAGGGAGAGAATGCTGCTGGGAGGTAGCGTCCCGCTAAGGGATGAGCTAGGAGAGCCTGAAGGTGAGGGCACGGGAGCAAATCTCTAAATGTACTCTAGAGGACAGCAGAGCTAGCTATGACTGAAGTCACAAGACTAAACAAAGATGAATGCAGAGTATTCTGAATCCCCTTAGCTCCCACTGCACGCCCACTGTTCTTGTTCTGTGACTGGGCCCTCAATTGTATCAGGTTCATCAGTTGTTACAAGGGGAAAATAAATGATGAGAATCCTATCAGGCAATACTAATAGAATAGATAGCTTATCACCAGAATGGAGGGAGTTCATATATAAGCATTTCCCCTTCAATAGAAACTTATCAGCTACGATTTCTACACAAGTTTAGTTACTTTAAAGTCATATCACCTGCTTCTAAGTCCTGTGTGTGTGTGTGTGTGTTGAAGCTATTACTAGTAATCCAGGTTGGGCTCAAACCTATGACAATCCTCCTGCCTCAACCTAAGTGCTGCTATTCTAGGCATGCACCACTATGCTTATCTCTGGGTCTCCAGAGAACTGGTATGGGACTGAAGCGATGGCTCCGTCATTAAAAGCACTTGTTCTTGCAGAGAACAAAGTTTCCATTCCAAGCACCCACATGGTACCTCACAACCAACTATAACTCCAGCTCCAGGGGACCTGCAGGCACCAGGCACACACATGGCACACATACATACACGCAGGCAAAACATTTTTTTAAATGTTTAAAGAACTGGTGCTTGAAAGCCACTTAAAAAAAAAAAAAAAACAGCTCAAGTTGGTAAAGGTGTCTGTTGCCAAGGCTGACGACCTGAGCTCACCCCCTGGGGTCCATTGGTGGAAGGAGAGACCTGACTCCTGCAAGCTGTCTTCTGACCTCCACATATGTGCTGTGGCATATATGCAGACAGTCACATACACACAAAATAAATTAATTAAAACATAATAAAAAGGGCTGGAGAGATGGCTCAGTGGTTAAGAGCACTAACTGCTCTTCCAGAGGTCCTGAGTTCAATTCCCAGCAACCACATGGTGGCTCACAATCATCTGTAATGGGATCCGATGCCCTCTTCTGGTGTGTGTCTGAAGACAGCTACAGTGTACTCATATAAATAAAAATAAATAATATTAAAAACATAATACAAATATTAAAAACACCACCAAGCTGTCGTCAGCTCATATCCCATAGCCTTCTCCTGAGACTCAGCAATCTGACCAGGGAACACCGGCGTGGGCTATGACGGACCCACATGTCCAGGAGGTATGCAGGGGTCTTTCCCCTATAGTGACATCCCTAGGGTTTGTGTTTTCTGAGGTGTGCAGACATTGGGAAACATCCTCACTCCCTGTCTGCCACCACCTGCCTACATTCTGTCTACACCACCTGGATGAAGCAAGATGATTACAGACGTTCCTTGTTTGTGGACCCTAGGAGCAAAGTGCTTTGAAGGGAAAGCTGTGCCTGTGGAGTCTCCGTTAAGAATGCTTTGTGGCCAGGCTAGAAAGAGGTGCAGTCGGCAAAGGCTAGGCTCACAATCAAACCATCCAGAGTGCTGTGTGGCGCCTGGAGCTTTGGACTTAACTTCTGCAGAAGCGTTTCCCCTTTCAGATAAGTGGAGCTTCTACCCGGCCCTGATGTGATGGACAGCCCTGGAGTGGACCCAGCTGTGTGACATTGAACCAATTATTTAACTACTATGAGCCTCAGTTTCCCATTCTATAAAATGGGGAGGTATTAGGCTCCTCATCTCAAAGTTGACAGATGCTAAATAATCAGAACAGCTGTGCTTATTTCTATGGCCATCACCACCATCACCACTGGATCCTGTCTAACTCAGAAGACTATGAGTTCCGGCTTCCCTGAGACTTGAGCCTTCTTAGCGCTGAGGGCCTTTCAGTATGAGCCCTACACCCTGCTATCAACCCAAGATTTGTTTCACTAGAAACAATGCTGTGTATCCATGGTCCCCATGTCCCTAGGGTCCAGCTTTGGAAACATGCTCACCGGACAAATAAGAAAGACATTAATGCACACGGGGTGCCCCCTGGGCCTGGCACACACAAACTCTTGAATGAGACTCTTCGCTGGGAGAATAGCTGACAATAATTTTACTTGTCTTCCAAGGTTAATGGGTGGGAGAGGTGGGAAGAGGAAGAGCTTCCAAAAAAGCATTCAATATACAAAAAGGTGCCAACGCCAGACTCCCAAGGAAGCACCGTGGCCACTAAGCCAGGCTGACCCTCGGGTGAAGTCCGAGGTCCAGGCGGCCCTTGGACCGGGCAAGAGTCCTGGTGGGAGGTGAAGCGGGCAGGGCGGGCCAAGCCGGGCATGGGAGGGCGAGGCCGGGCCCTCCAGTCCTGCCTCGGCCCTGGGAATGTCCTCCCTGTGTCCGGGCCGGGCGACAGGTTAATGCTATGGCCGGCGGGGGCCGGGAGCCTGGCGGGCTCTGCGGGTGATCAGTGGGGCGGGAGGCGCCGCTCGGCCAGGCCCCCGCGGCCCAGCACCTCGCCGCTGAACTGGTAGGTGAGTTTCTTCTTGACTTTCTTCACCTCGCCCGTTTTGCCGTAGTTGCGCAGCGCGCGCGCCATCTTCTGGTAGGTCATCTTCTTGCGGTTGCCCTTCTGGATGCCCCAGCGGTGCGCCAGCGCCTCCTTGTGCTTGGACGAGAACTGGAAGGTTCCTTTGTCCTTGTCCACCCACCAGATGCTGTCCTTCATATCGCCGCTGCGCAGCAGGTCCAGCAGGAACTGGTACAGGCGAATCTTCTTCTTGCTGCCTGTGGTAGATGGGCAACCAAGTGGGGTGTGGACAGGATGCAAGGACTTTGCGGGGACCCTCCCAACAGCTCCTCCCGGCTATGGTGGGTTCAAGCACATACGTGACCACTCCCACTCATGTGCACACCCTCCATGTATACAAGTCCTAATACCTACATGATGCACGTATCCATACATATATCCATATCTGCTCTCACATAGCTACATGCCTATCCACAGGTCCTCTCACAGGCCTTCACATGCAGGCACTCATACACAAGACCTAACACACAGGTCCTCACACACTCACGGTACTCACACACATGACCTTACATACTCACGGGTACTCACACACATCCATGGGCCCACACTCACTCACAGGATGTCACACACCCATAGGCCCTCACACACTCATAGGCCCTCACACACATCCATGGGCCCACACACACTCACAGGATGTCACACACACCCACAGGCCCTCACACACATCCATGGGCCCACACACACTCACAGGATGTCACACACCCATAGGCCCTCACACACTCATAGGCCCTCACACACATCCATGGGCCCACACACACTCACAGGATGTCACACACACCCACAGGCCCTCACACACATCCATGGGCCCACACACACTCACAGGATGTCACACACACCCACAGGCCCTCACACACTCACAGGATGTTACACACATCCACAGGCCCTCACACACTCACAGGATGTTACACACATCCACAGGCCCTCACACACTCACAGGTTGTCACACACACCCACAGGCCCACACACACTCACAGGATGTCACACACACCCACAGGCCCTCACACACTCAGAGGCCTTTATATATTCATAGGTACTCACATATATGACCGCATACACTCACAGGCCCTTACATACTTACAAACCCCACACTCACAGTGCTGTACACACTCAGGCCTTCGCATATACACATATAGTCTCCCATTCACACACTCAAACAATACTGATGCACACACACAGCCCCTCATGCACCTTGAAGAGATGCCCTTCACTCACAACACAGACAGACTTAGAGACCTGTACAGGTAGAGAAGCATCCACAAACATGCACGTGCGCGGGCACACACACGCGCACACACACACACACACTCACACACCCCTCTGGAACAAAGCTGCTAGCTCAGTTGGCCTTGCCTAGGAATATGCAAGGTACATAAATGTAAATGCAGCCAGGGCCAGCTGCCTCTGGGACTGGACCCTACCTGTCTCCCCGTGCAGAAGGCCTGGCCCAGGCTCCAAGCCATCAGCTTCTCCATCAGACACCTCCAGTGGAGGACTCTGCCTCTCACCCTCCTCCTCATCTGAGCTCTGCTGATGGGCTGGGGACATGGGTGGATAAGGGAAGCACATCCGGGGCATGTAGGGAACCTGCAAAGGAAAGGAAGGTCGTGAAGTCAGTAGGGGTAGCCCAGGGCTGCAGGAGGGGTCAGCAGGCACGAGGACTGACAAGGGAAAACTAGGGGCCAGTCTGGACCAAGACTCGGGGGTGCAGGTCACGGTACAGTGGGTTGCTAGTGATTGAGCCTACCACACTTCCCACTGTGGCCTCCGGTTTAGGGCAGATGAAAGTATGCTTTATCTTCATGCATGCAAAGGGGTCATGTGGCCTGGCAGTGGACTAGGAATAGAGGGGAGATTCTGGGGAGCAATGAGCTGGGGCTTACTACGGAAGTGAGTGAGGCTTAATAAGGGGGTGATGAGCCAATGAAAGAGCAGCAGAGACCAGTGAGAGATGGCAGAGATCAATGGTTGGGGTTAGGGTCCCTGGAGCAGATAACGGTCAGCAATGAAGATCAGCAGAGAGCCAGGGAGTCAGTAGAGGCTAGTATTTGGTGAAGAGACAGTAAAGGGGGACCGTAGTCAGTGGGACCCTGGGGGCCACAAACAGGAACGGGGTGGGAGAAGATGGCTGAGGGTTAGTGGATCATATGGGGTCTGTCCATCCTCTGTGAGATAAAGGTGTGGGTTCCTAAGGTCAGGCGGGAGGTCAGCACAGCCGTTAGGGTACCAGCTGCCGTTGGCCCTGTAGAGCAGGAAGCCACGTTGAGTAAGAGCCTATGTCAGCTTCCTGTGAAGGTTCCATGCCTCACCACAGCCTGGAGGTCTGGGGGACGGAGGACAGCCAGCAGCACGCACCTGGTGACCGAGGCTGGCGTGGGGTGGTGCCATGGGGGTATCGAGGACGTGCATCTGCTCCAGCTCCATATGGCGGTAGAGCTGCTGTAACTGTGGGGGCTGCACACTCTGCAGCTCCGTGAAGTGGTTGTCAGGGAAGGTCTCAAACTCATTGTGTACATGATGTGCAGATAAATCCCAGTAATGATCTGTGGAGAAAGCCAGGGAGGAGGGCATGAGCCAAGGTGCCAGGGCAGGGAGAGAATATAATATCACAAAATAGTCACTCAGGCCGGGCAGAGAGTACATTAGTTGTCGCCTGTGATGTTCATTTACTCCACTGCTGCTTTATAGAAAGGACTCTGAAGCTTAGAGGGGTTTCCTAACATGCCTATACTAAAGCCCTAGCAACAGTCATGCCTGGGGTTGTTGTCAGCAGTCATTCTAGATTCTGCTTCCTGACTGGGCCCAGAGACACAGGCTTCTCAGCCCTAATTTGAATCCTGGCTTTGCCATTTATTGACTGTGTGACCTCAACACAAGCCTAGGCCTCTCTGGCCTCAGTAGATCCACCTACAAAATAGGTAGAATTGCTATTGGAGAATGCACATAAGCTCACATTTTAGACTCACAACAGGCCTTGGAAAATTGATTGCTTTTCCTGCTTCTGTGACCTTCCACAGGCTCCTGACTACCTAAAGTCACAAGCATGGGTCCTTGTCACATGATTGGGGTATGATTGCAAAGTCACGGGGTTGACATTTCTCACATATCAGAGTTCGTCCAAACCTATAGCGCTGCTTCTGTAAAACCACGGGCAGGGACAGCCACACCCAGGTTCCCAAGAGGCTAAAGGGAAGAGATTTCCCCAGAAAGCCCCCGTGGGTGTCTGGTGTCTGTGGAAGGGTGGACCCAACTCCAGGAAGCAGCCACATAGCCCTGGGAAGATCTGTGATGTGGTTTCTCCCTGCACCTTTTCCAGGAACAAAAGTTACTGCCTTTTGAGGGACTTTTGGGCACAATTTGGGGTCCAAAAGAAAATATGGCGTGGAGCTAGGGACAGCTCAGCTGGTAAAAGCTCTCACCACTAAGCCTGACGACCTGAGTTCAGCATGCTGTCACACTCGAGCACATACACGCATAAATAGATAGATAGATAGATAGATAGATAGATAGATAGATAGACATATAGATAGATAAATAAATAAATAAATAAATTTAAGAAGAAGAAGAAGAAAGAAAAAAATGAAAATGTATGAGAGGGATTTCCGGGCTGGAGAGATGGCTCAGTGGTTAAGAACACTGACTGCTCTTCCAGAGGTTCTGAGTTCAATTCCCAGCAACCACATGCTCACAACCATCCGTAATGGGATCAGATGTCCTCTTCTAGTGTGTCTGAAGACAGCTACAGTGTACTCACATACATAAAATAAATAAATAAATCTAAGAGAGAGAGAGAGAGAGAGAGAGAGAGAGAGAGAGAGAGAAAGAGAGAGAGAAAAGAATTTCCTCATGTGGCCTAAAGGAGTGTGGAAGGTGCTAAAGCAGGGGAAGCCCTCCAGTAACCATGTTCATGTGTCCATGTGTGCATGTGTGCCCTCCAGTAACCATGTCCATGTGTACATGCGTGCACACATGCCCTCCAGTAACCATGTCCATGTGTACATGTGTATATGTGTGCATGTGTACACTACAGTAACCATGTCCATGTGTCCATGTGTGCATGTATGCACTCCAGTAACCATGTCTATATGTATATGTGTACATGTGTGCACTCCAGTAACCATGTCCATGTGTCCATATGTGCATGTGTGCACTTCAGTAACCATGTCCATGTGTACATGTGTGCACGTGCGCACACGGAGGCATGCACTCCTTTGCTCTTGTTTTTTTCTTTGTCTCTCACACAAACACATTGTCACTCCCACATCCTCTAAGAAATGACATATGCTTTCCAGCTATGTACCAATGTCATAGGACTCTTTTTTGTAAATTGCTTTTATTTGCTTATTGGGAGGGGCCAAGTATGCTGAGTATGCATGGAGGTCAGATGACAGCCTTCAGGAGTCTGTTTTCTCCTTCCACCTCAGGGGTCCCAAGAGCAAACTCAGGTAGGGCAGTGTGTGCCTTTATCTGCTGAGCTGTTCACTCATCCTTGTTCTTGGGTTTTTGAGGTGAACTTGTAGTCATCCCTACTTAGACTTTTGAGGTTTGGGCTTACATGCCTGGCTCTAGCTTTCTCGTCCTACTAAGCGGTGCTGGGCTGTGTGAGCCTAAATATTTTTTTCCACTGAGCCTCTGATAGCCCCACTTAAAAGGTTGTTACCAGGGCTCTGTCCACGTGCCATATCTCCTGAGCCAGGCAGCAGGACCCATCTCTAGGAGATTGCGGCACAGAAGAGAAAGTGCATGCCTTGGAGCTTCAGACAAACCCGGGATGCATTTACTGCTGCATGCTCCCAGGCCTCAGTTTGCTCATCTGAGTGGGTATAATAGTTTATACCCATTTTATCCATACACTGTGAAGGGGTCAATGAGCTATCTGATGCCCGGGGAGTGCTTAGGATAGACCATGGCACAAAAGAAGAACATTGACTCCCACCACAGTCATATTCATTCTAAAGAGCCTGCACCAGCACATCCGAGTAACTTCCACAATCACAAAATAGAGAAAAGAGCATCAGAGGCAAGCTAGGCATGGTGGCACATGCCTTTAATCCCAGCACTCCAGAGGCAGAGACATCTCTGTGAGTTCAAGACCACCCTGGTCTGCATGGTGCGTTCAGGCCATGTAGACATAATGAGATCCTAACTCAAAGCAAAGGTCTGAGGCCTGAGTCTGGAGAGGTAGCTCAGTGGTTAAGAGCACTTATTCTTACAGAAAACCAGAGTTGAGTTCCCAGGACCCACATGGCAACTCACAATCTCCTGTAACTCCAGCTCCAGAAGATTCAACAACACCCCCTTCTGGACTCCTGAAGTATACACATGCACACACAGGCACACACACACACACACACAGAGAAACATAAATAAATAATAATAAAACATTTGAGGCCATCTTAGGCTAGAAAGCAAGATCTCATCTCAAAACAAAAACAAAAGCCCAGGGCTATAGCACAGTGGTAGAGTCACTTGCTTCTCATGCATGAGGTCCTGGGTTTGAGTCCCAGGACCAAAAACCAAAGGTCACTAAACCCAAAAGAACAGAATGGGGCTCTGTGATTCAGATTGCAGACCCAGCTTCCTCTTGGCCACCATTTACCTCCCCTGTCCTCTGTCAGCCCACTCCAGCTCCAGGGACAGGAACTGTGATGGGAGCTGAGAGGCGGCTGACCTAACTCTGGTCCCTTCCCACCTCTACTAGCTCCGTAGCCTAAAGCAGCATGTCCCAAAGCTGCTGTGAATGACAGCAATGAAGGAAGCACTGTGGGGAAATGTGGGACTCTGCTCCCTGCTCTCAATTTCCTGAAGGCAATGGCTGGGACGCCCTGAGCTACAACTGTTTCAAAACCTCACCTTTCCCCTTGATTTGGGTGCCCAGGCAATTATGTAACCAACAGTCTGGTAGGCAAACTCATTCCAAATATGGGGCTTCCAGAAAGAGTGTCCAAGAAATGATTCAGAGAGCAAAGGTCAGCCTTTCTGGCCTCCTGAACCTCATTTCTCATGTTTCACTCTATAGCCTAGGCTGGCCCAGAACCTATGGGCCATCATGCTTGGATCTAGATAACTCTCTCTCTTTTCTTTTCTCTTTTGCTCCGTCATTGTCTTTCTTTCCTTTCTCCCTTCTTTCTTCCCTCCCTCCCTTCCTCCCTCCCTCCCTCTCTCCCTCCTTCCTTCTGAGACAGTCTCATGTAGCACAGGCTAGCCCAAGACTTGCTGTGTAGCAAAGGATGATCTTGAATTCTGGATACTCCTGTGTCTACATCCTAAGTGCCAGGATTACAGGCATGTGCCACCGTAGCCAGCTTGGACAACTCTTTGTGAGTGCAGTATTTAACTTTGTTTGGTCCCTTTATTGTGTCACCTTGCCTTCTGCCTAGAGGCCACCCACGTGTCATTAGCATAACTCATGGCTCTTCACAGAATATTATCATGTTATTTGCATATCTGTGGCAGCTCCATGCCCACTTTCTTCATCCTGTAGGCAAGGCATCCGCCATACAGAAGGTCTCAGTGCTTGATGGGATCACTGCTGCTAACTCACAGCCTACCAGGTGTCATGCTAAGGATGTAGCCCACTTCATCTCTCTCCTCCACTCTGTGGGGGTAGATGCTAGTGTGAACTCTTCCTTTTGACAGGAAAAAAAAAGCTGTGACTCAGGAGGTTAAAGTCCTGCCTTTAACCCAGCACTTGGAAGGCAGAGGCAGGAGGATCTCTGTGAGTTTGTGTCCGGATTGGTCTACATAGTAAGTTCCAGGACAGCCAGGGATACACAGGGAGACCATATCTCAAAATTAAAAAAAAAAAAAGTTAAGTCCTTTGTCTACACTGGCCACTGGTAGTGTAGTGTCATGATCCGAGCCCACTTCTGTGTAATTCCAGAGATGACTGTGCTCTAACTGTTACTACAGCATACCAGCTCTTGGGATCTGGGCTATTACTTTAAAGTAATGTAAGCTTTAAGTAAGACCTATGGTGACCCTGAGAGCTCTCCTGATGCTCCTGTCCATCTGTCTGTACACACCCATCCATTCGACCATTATACACCTATCTAGCTACCCGTCACCCAGCCTCCGTCTACCTACCAGTCATTGCTAACTCACCCAGCCGAATGAGAGCCCATTTGTGACAGAGTCTTGATATACAGCCCAGGCTGGCCTCATGTGCTGGGATCACAAGTGGAAGCCACTACAGCTGTCAGTCCATTTGTCCTGACCTATTCTTGTTCCCACCCACTCATCAGTGTTTTACTTAGTTGTAAGAAGAACAAGAACAAGGCGATATTAAGATTACAAAACACCAAGCCTTAAGAGTCACTCAGCTGACCTTATCTCCTCAGGACAGAAACCCCAGCCTGAAGGCCAGGGCTGTCCTCAGAAGAGCCAAAGTATTCTCAAACCAGAAGATCAGGGACTGCAGAGATGGCTCATAGGTTAGGAGCACTGACTCTCTCCCAAAGGACCTGAGTTCAGTTCCCAGAGCCGTGTCAGGCAGCTCAGAACAACTTGAGCTCCAGGGGACCTGACACCTCTGTCCTCTGAGGACATCAGCACACACGTGTGTGCACACAAAAGCAGACATACACACCTATACACAATTGAAAACAATAAAAATAAATCTTTGCAAATCAAATCCAGCATGAGCTATACGAAACCATGTCTCAACAGAACAAAACAACAGAGGAGATGAGGAATCAAGAAAAGAAATCCTTTTTGGCAAATTGCTACCACAGCAGAACAGCCTCTCCCGAAAAGCCTGCGGGCGTGTTGCCAAGGCCTGGAGAGCAGGAGGCTGAGTGGTACTTGTTTCTCTCAACTGTGTATTCTGATTACTGGAGTTTTAATTCTTCCCCTGACACAGAGTTGAATCTAGCCATACCAGCATCCTCTTCATCCTACAGCATCTAGCCCCGTGCCTGGCACAGTTGGTGTATTTATTAAGATGGAGAGGTGAATGTGAGGTGGATGGAGGTAGGATAGTCGCTAAGAAGGTTGAGTGGTTGGTTACACAGATGTGTGAGTCAACTCCAGCCCTAGGACTACTGATTCTTAAAAGCCAACAATAACAACAGGCAATGACAAGTGTTGCTAAAAACATGAAGACTTGTGCATTGTGGTCGGATTTGTAAAGCTGTTGCTGCCATTATGAAAGATAGCATATCAGCTCCTCCAAGGAAAAGAGGGGCTGAGGAGATGGCCCACTGATTGGGAGTGCTCGCTGCTCTTCCAAAGGACCTGAGTTCACTTCCCAGCAGGACCCACATTAGGCATCTCATAACTGCCAGTAACACCAGCTCCAGGGTATTCAATCCTCTGACTTCCATGGGCACCTGCATTCATAAGTCCTAAGGAGACTGTGTAAACCCATGGTCATGGACATGGTCATGACAGCTTTATTCACCACAGCCAGAAAGTAGAGAGAGCAGAAGTATCCATCAACACATGAGCCATTAAGCAAAATGTAGTGATCTGGGACGTGAGCACAGCGCCTTCCAAAATGAACTCATACAGTGAAAACATCTTTCAACCTATAAACGGAGAGAATTCTGGCATGTGCTACAACATAGTGAATCCTGAGACATTCTGCTATGTGAAACAAGTCGGTTATGACAGGAAAATTGCAGTATGACTTCACTTATCAGAAGCACCTAACATGATAACATTCATAGAGACAGAAAGTAGAGTCAGGTGGTGTTGGTGAACACCTTGGATTGCAGCACTTGGGAAGCAGAGGTAGAGGAATCTCGGAGTTCAAGGCCAGTCCGGTCTACAGAGCAAGTTCTAAGACAGCCAGGGCTGCACAGAGAGAAATCCTGTCTCAAAACAAAAACAAAAAATAAAAGAAAGAGAGAGAGGCAGGGAGGGAAGGAGGAAGGGAGGGAGGATGTAAGTTGCCAGGCTGTCAGGTTAGAGGTTGGGCAGTTGTATAACAGGCACAGGGTCTCAGCTTGGCAAGATGAGTTCTCAAGACAATGGTGATGGTTACACAACAATGTGCATGCAGTTTTGTTTTGTTTTGTTTGAGACGGGGGTAGTAACCCAGGCTAGCCCTGAACTCACTTAAACACTGACCTTGAGCTCCCGTCCCAAGTGCTGGAATTACAGGCACACACCACCACGCCTACATGCCCAGCCTTTGTGGATGTGTTTTACTACCCTTTATACCCTTGGATGATTTAGATGGTGGCCTGACAATGACACTTGCCACCAAGCATGACAATCTGAGTTTGATTCCTCAGGATCCATATGATGGAAAGAGAGAACTGATTCTGATCTCCACTCCTGTGCAGTGGTACATGCATAACTATACATAGAGAGATAGACAGACAGACAGACAATAGGCAAATCCATGATGATGATAGATGATGGATAGATAGATAGATAGATAGATAGATAGATAGTAGATGATAGATAGATGATATATAGATACATGGATAGATAGATAGACAAAAATAATTATAAAAGATTAGGATGGTAAATTTCATACTATGTGTATATTTGTGATACCTTCAAAACCTCTCCTGACTATGTCTAACCTTTTTGTTTGTTTGTTTTATTTTGTTTTTGGTGTGTGTGTTGTGTGTGTGTGTATGCATGTGGATGTTCAGTTGAGTGTGTGCACATGCAGAAGCCAGAAGGACTTCAAGTATCTGTCTCTTTCACACTCCACCTCTTTCTTTTCTTTAAAGCAGAGTCTCTCCTCAGACATGATGGTGCACACTTTTAATCTCAGCACTTGAGAGGGGGCAGCAGATCTCTGTGAGTGCAAGGTCAGCCTGGTCTACATATTGAGTTCAAGGCCAGCCAAGGCTACATAGTGAAACTCTATCTTGGAAGAAGGAGAAGGAGAAAGAGAAAGAGAAAGAAACTAAACCAGACGCTCTCCCATTTTGACTATTCTGGCTAGGAAGCTCTCAGGATTTGCTTTGACTGCCAGAGTTACAGTGGTAACTAACTGTACAGTGGTATGGTTGGTAGCTGTTACAGTGGTAACTAACCGTACAGTGGTATGGTTGGTAGCTGTTACAGTGGTAACTAACTGTACAGTGGTACAGATGGTAACTGTGCCTGGCTTCTTAGGTAGGTGCTAGGGTTGCACTCAGGACCTTATACTCACACAGCAAGCAGTCTAACTACTGAGCCATCTCCCCAACTTTATGCTCATTCCATTTTCTTTCTATTGTCACTACTCTTGTCTGAGTCTCCACTGTGTCTTGAGTCAGGAAAGCACTACAGCGATGCCTTTTTTTCTAAGTGCCCTTTACCTAGATCCTGCCCTGTATCTCTTATGCGTATTACCCACCAGGCAGCCTTGGGGGCCATTTAAAATCTCTAATTCTACCTCTTGAGAGGCTGTGGCAGGGGGATAACTGGTTTGAGGTTAGCTTGAGTATATGACGAGACCCAAGAAAGAGAGACAGAGAGACAGAAACAAAGAGACAGACAGACAGGGGAAGGATGGAGAGAGGTAAGAAGAAATGGATAAAAAAGGAAAGGAACTTCCAGAGAGTAAAAACTGGAAAAAAAAATCTAGATTATAAAAAGGAGAACACATGGAATGGTGCCAGATGTCATAAACCAAACAAACAAACCAAACAACAACAACCTGTAATAACCAAGATACAGTACGGAAATGCTTTCAAATTTCTAATAGAAAACAAGATTTTTTTTTTCCACCCTGAAGTTTGAGACAACCAAACTGCTGTGCACAATGAGAGCACAAAACAGACGGGAAGAGAGACAGCTCCACACAGCGCAGCCGTACTTCACCTCCTGCATGGCCTCTCTGGAGCTCCTCATATACCTGTTATAAGCTGTCTCCTAAGTTTTCCGCATACTGTGGCTCACTCTGTCCTTATAATAATTCTGCAAAGTGGGTGTCATCATAGAGAAGTTAAAACACCCCGCACAGCAGTCTAGGCTCTTATCACCTCTCAACAGAATTACTGAGAAACTCGGGGAAAGGTAGAGCAGGCATGCAAAGGAGACTCTAAGGCTCAGCCAAGCTGTGTCCTAGTCACATGACCATAAGAATGGGCACATCTGTTCAGATGTGTTACCAGTTAACAATGAGAAGCCTGAAGAAATGTGAGCATTGTGTCATGGATGGCTGTTGTCAAACGCTCCTCCTCAAACCCTACATGCACAGATACATGTCTCAAACTGGAAGACTGAGCTGACTCATCTCTGCTCAACACCTAGAAGGATCTCAGTAAACATCGATGTTTGTGGGACTGGGGGATGGCTCAGTGGATAAAGCATTGGACATCGAACCATGAACATTCTGGTTCAAATCCTAGTACCCATGTAAATTCGTGGTGTAAGTGGAGGCTCCCCCACGCCCTGTGATTCCAGGGCTCTGAAGGAAAAGACAGGTGTTCTCTAGAGCAAGGTGACTAGACATACTAGTGATACCAAATACATAGAATGATGGAAGAATGATGGATGTACCACAAAGTTTCTGCAAATGTCACCAGCGGTGGAGAGGAGAAGGCTTTGCTTGAGGCACTGCTGTATGGTTTTAACTATGGCACTGAGAACTTGTTTTATGTGTATGAATGTTTTGTCTGCATGTATGCCAATGTGCACATGTACTCATGAGTTACAGACAGTTGGGAACCACGCTCGAGTCCTCGGCAGGAGCAGCCAGTGCTCTTATCTGCTGAACTCTCTCCAGCACCTGAGCATTTGTCATTTAATAGTTTAAAATTAAGCACTTAAAATATATTTCAGGCTGGCAAGATGGCTCCCACAAATTGTTCTCTTAGTACACACACACACACACACACACACACACAAGCAACACAAGAGAGAGAGAGAGAGAGAGAGAGAGAGGAGAGAGACGGGGGGCTGGCAGAGAGAGACACAGAGGGAGAATATAAAAAAATAGAAAGTATATTTAAATTTTCACCAAACATAAGGCTATTCAGATCATGTAATTTCCCTGGCCAAAACTCTCCAGTAAGATGAATTACAGCTTAGAAGCAGAGGGCTGTCCTGGCAAGTGTGAAGACACAGGATACAACCTATACTCCTCTGTGGCCTTCCAACCTTTTTTGATCTGCCCTTTGATGGCCACTTTGGTTTCATGTTGTCTCCTGATAATCTGTAGCCACGTGTCCTCTGTCGAGGCCTTTCTGGTCTTGTTTTTGCTGTTCTCTGTCCCCATCCACCTCACATGCATGGTCCTTTCTCTTCACTCAGATTTCAGCTCAGCCATTACCCTCTCAACAGCTTCTCTGAACATTCATGTGAGCAGGGCTTCCACAAAATGATGAGTAGAGGAGGGGAGGTGTAAATTGAGTGGAAGGATGGGTGTGGGTGAGGTGGGTAGATGAGAGCGTGAGTAGGTGGGTGGGTGGGTGGGTAGAAGGGTAAATTCATGGAGGATGGATGGGTGGATGGATGAATGAGTGGATGTATGGATGGGTAGGTGGGTGCGTGGATGGATGGATGGGATGGATGGATGGATGAATGGATAGATGGGTAGATGTATAGGTGAGTGAATGGATGGATGGGTAGGCAGATGGATGGATGGATAAGTAGGTGGATGGATGGATGGATGGATGGATGGATGGATGGATGAGTGGATGGATGGATGGATGGGTAGGTGGGTGGATGGATGGATGAGTAGGTGGATGGATGGATGGATGGATGGATGGATGGATGGATGGGTGGGGTGGTGGATGGATGGATGGATGGATGGATGGATGGATGGATGGATGGGTAGGTGGGTGGATGGATGGATGAGTAGGTGGATGGATGGATGGATGGATGGATGGATGGATGGATGGATGGATGGTGGATGGATGATGGATGGATGGATGGGTAGGTGGGTGGATGGATGGATGAGTAGGTGGATGGATGGATGGATGGATGGATGGCTGTCACCCAGGTCAGTGACCCCTTGGGGTTTGCATATCAGATATCCTGCATTTCAGATATTTACATTAGGACTCATAACAGTAGCAAAATCACAGTTTGATGAAGAAACAAAAAAAATTGTGTGTCACCACAACATGAGAAAGTGTATTAAAAGGTCCATAGTACTAAGAAGGTTGAAAATTGCCGGTGGTGGTGGCGCATGCCTTTAATCCCAGCACTTGGGAGGCAGAGGCAGGCGGATTTCTGATTTCGAGGCCAGCCTGGTCTACAGAGTGAGTTCCAGGACAGCCAGGGCTATACAGAGAAACCCTGTCTCGAAAAAACCAAAAAAAAAAAGAAGGTTGAAAACCACTGCCCTATCTGCTTGCTTGGGTACAGCAATGCTAACAACACATACTAAGCACTGACCCGGTCCTGTTCTTAGCATGGTACACACAGCCTCATAGAGGACACATGTCACCTTATCGACCTATTGCGATTCTTTGGGGTGCTTCCATGATATCAGTTTTACAGATGAGGAAGGGGCACTCAGAGAGGTTCTGTTGCTTGCCCCAAGGCTACACAGCTGGTGAGGTCAATGGAGTTGTGATTCCACCAAGCATCTCTTTCTTAAGGTGTGGACACAAAACACAGGCAAGAATCAGCTGGAGGATGTGAAGGGCAGAAGACTCTTCTTGGGTCTTCTAATAGAATGTTCCAGTAGGGATCAGGGACAGCACCCATACTCAGATGGCTAATGACGTCAGAGGTGGGGATGGACAGGGACACCAGAGACCCTGGAGGAGTCTCTGAAGGAATTCTAGGCTCACACCTTAAATAGAGTGCCATAAATCATTCCTATAGCCTTGCCTATAAGAGTCATCCCATAGCCCTGCCTTTAGGCGTCATTCCTATAGACAGCCCTGCTCCAGATACAAAGAACCCGCTTGGAACCCTGAGCCAGGGAAACCCAGGCTTCCTGTGAAGTGCTCACTCCATCTTCCCAGCCACAATCACACATCTGATTGCTAGATATTTGGGCAACTGCATAAAGGCAAAACCGAGGTGGCCAAACTCTCGAGGGAATGCCTCTATCTAAACCCAGTGACTAGGCCAAAGAGAAAGCAACCCTGACAGAGAAAGAGGCTCCAAACCCTGTGCTTGTGAGACATGTGCCACCAGGGGGCGCTCTCCTCAAACCCAGCGGGATTGCGGTCAGTCGTCCAACTGCTGCTGAAAGGGTGGATGGACACGGTGTCAGGGTCACTCAGACCTGGTTCTTAATCTGGGGGGGGGGGGAATAAGGATAACGTAGGCCGAGATAACATATGTTATCTGAACTTCACGTTGGGAGGGTATATTTCTTGTCCACTTTGAATATGTTTAAGAAGAACAAAAGAGGGCATTTGGAAGTTTTTTTTAGCACTGGGGCGTCTGAAAGAAGCCTGTGCCCTTGAGGTGGACTCTCCTGGGAGGACATGCTTCCAGAAGACTTCATGCTGAGTGCCAGTGAAGGTGCTGTCAAGGTTTGGCTTCCAAATGAAAAAGCTTTAACTGTGTGGCATCACACATGACAGTCCTGGGTGTGGCTGTCAGGTGTGGGCATCCCCACAGCTGTAGCATGGGCATTTCTCTGATCTTGAATCTCCAGATGCAGGCATTATGGAGAATCCCCTATCTCAGTCTGGAACAAGGTGGCTATGCTTCTTGATTCGTTTCAAGTGGCCTGTTCTCTCCTTGCCCAGTCACTAAGAGTCTCTTCCTTCTCCCCTTGACTTTCTAGAGAACAAGACTGGGTTTTGGGTGGATAGTTGGGGCCAGGCCTCTTCACTCCCTCCATCAGACTGGGTAGCCTTGGTGTCTGCTGAACAAGGTATGCTCAGAGACTTTCACTTGACCCAGGGTTGTTCAACTAGGTGGGGTTGGGGGACTGGAGAGATGGCTGTCATGATTGGAGGCCCTTTTGGCATCTACTGAAAGAGACTTTTTATAAAAAAGTTGCTAAGCCTTTTACCAACAGAATTACCAAGTCCCAAATCTCAGAAGCGGCACTAGAGAAAGGCCTTTAGCCACATAGTAAGGGAGGGAGGCTTACCAAAGCGGGTTTTGGGTAAAGGGGGATAAGAAAAGAGAGGAAGAGGTAGAATGAGTGGTCAGGAAAGATCACAGGCACAGGACAGATCACCTGGACCAGAAGTCACTGGCCTAGTCAGGTCACTCAGCTCTCTACCTAATCTCATTTATTAAAAGTCCCCAAGCCACCAAGGTCTAAGCCAAATGGGGTCCCAGTGCTGAGAGGGAAAGTGGACAGAAGTCCTCATCCCTAACCCAGATCTCCAATTGATAAGCACTCACAAAGGAAAAATTAGTTTTCTTCAGTGGAGTCTGACTAGGCGTACAAACCACATTTAAGGCAGGTCACACTCCCTGGCTGGAGGACCATGCAGAACGCCAACACAAATGAACTCAATGGTGTTTTTGGAGTTTTGTTTGTTTTTGTTTGGTTTTGGTTTTGTCTCACAACACTTTGAATTTTTATGGGATTTCTGTGTGTGTGAATTGTGTTTTATGTGTTTCTCTCTCTCTCTCTCTCTCTCTCTCCTCTCTCTCTCTCTCTCTCTTCTCTCTCTCTCTCTCTCTCTCTCCTCTCTCTCTCTCTCTCTCTCTCTCTTTTCTCTCTTTCTTTCTTTCTTTCTCCCCCTGAGACAGGGTTTCTCTATGTAGCCCTGGCTGTCCTGGAACTCTCCCTGTGGATCAGGCTGTCCTGGAACTCTCTCTGTGGACCAGGCTTATATGTGTTTCTTGCACTTTTTCCTTGGCTATTTTTCTGTCTGTTTGTTTTATCCTATTCTTTTGTTTTATCTTAATTTATTTTTAAGTGTCTGTTTTCTAATGAGAGGGAGAAAGGGAAGGTGTGATCCGAATGGTGGAGAGAATCTGGAATGAGCTGGGGAAGAGGGAACCACAATAAGAATATATTGTATGAAAATAAATTTATTTTTTAAAAAGTTCCCAAAGACCAGACAAGGTAAATGAGAAAGACACTAAATTTGTCCTTGACACAGGAAGATGCTCAGGTATCAGAGGTGGGGCAGATGTTGTGAGATGCAGGGATGAGGTAGCTGCCTGCATCTTACTCTCAGAATTCCAAGTAGCCTCAGGAGTCTTTTCCTCTCTCCAGCCCCAGGGCATGCTGGGATGAGGGGTGGAGGACCATGTACTCACCGCTATGGCTGTCTCCATCGCCCCCGATCAAGGAGTAGTAGTCATGCGGTTGACGTGAGTATAGTTCTGCTGGTTCGTAAGTAACCAGATCATCCGATGGCTGCCAAGAGAGAAAGGTGTCAGGGCCTGAGCTGTTGAGATTCCAGTGAGGTTTTCAGCTAAGTTTAAGGCCTGTGACCTTCCCTGACTGGGGTAACTGGGAGCTGCCTAGCCTTTGCTTCGAATCCAGAGTGCTTAGGGGCATAGTGGGTAAGGCAGTGGTAGGAAGTCCAGGACAGTGTGCTAAGGCAATGATGACGTAGAGGGGTCAAAGGTCAGCAGAACCAGAGCTGAAAAGAGGGTGGGTGCAGCCCTTCCTTTCTTCTCTTATTATCCACTGCACCATTCCACGTACACCCATGCCTGTGGGGACCTGTTGCCCTCCCCTATTCTCCCCAAATCACCCTTCCCCCACATGTACAAATACTCCCTGTGACACACTTATACCCAGACCCATGGGGACTCACTCTCACATGTCCACACACTCACTCCTGGGTTCCTGTCTCTGTCTCACACACAGCCATGCTCACCCTCTTGTGAGCCCCACGTCTCACACAAGTGTCTTACATCCACTCACACTCACAGGCACTCACTGTTCACTCGCCCCTGCCGGCCCACACATATATACTGACACACACATGCTCACATTGTGTCCCAGTCATCAGTATGTTCACAGAGTCTTTCAGAGCCAACCACATCCCACTCTCCAGTGCTACATTGTGTCCGTCTGCTACAGCCTGTCCCCACTCCTCCCCCTCCCCCTCCCCCTCCCCCTCCCCCTTCCCCTCCCCCTTCCAGTTAGCCTCTGTCCATCTAGCCCCAGGCAGACACAGTCCAACATGATGACTGTCATGTTGATTTGTTTGTACAAAGGTTACCCAAGCAGGTTTTGGGGACCAAGGAACCATCCCTTCTGCCTCCTCCCTCCACTGCCCTTCATGGGAGACTCTCTGCCACCATTAATTTCTCCCTTCCCTCCTCCTTGTCATCCTCCTCTTCCTCTGTCTTTCTTCCCTCCTTTCTCTATCTTCTCTCCTTCTGCCTCCTCCATCTCCTCTCTCACTTGCCTGGGCAGAGGAATATGCATGCCCAAGCCTTCCCGTCAGTCATTGGGCTTCTCCCCACCCCTGCAGAGTGTGCGCAAGGATTGCACAATAGTTACTGTGGCCTTGCTTGGTGGGCCAGGGCTACCTTGGGAACCCATCCACTCAAGAGACACTCGGGATGGCTCCTGAGGCTGGGGAGAGGGGCTAAGGCTCTGGTATAGGAGCTGGAGGTCTGCCCTGGACCCATATCTGCAGGAAGGAGAGGTCAAGGGTCAGGGACAGTGGTTTTTAATTGAGGCAGAGTAGACTTCTGGGACAACCTCCATCACCTGTCTTGCCCCTGCACCTTCTCTGTCCCAGATGGGAGAAGGGGATCAGGATAAAGGTGAGGACAGTGAGGTTTGCCCAGCCGGTCTTCTATCCTGTGAGGGGGTCAGAAGCTGCCCCACTTCCCTGGGTTTCCAGGCAGCACACTGGGTCTGCCCCTGTTGCAGGACATTGGCTATGATGTCAGGCCTAAGATGCTACCAAGGGCTTGAAAGCTGGGTGGGGTAGGAAAGAGATTTGTCTGTAGTTTAGGAAAGCTGAGTCAGGTAGGCAGGCCCAGCTCAGCCTTTTCCTCCCTTCCCCAACACCTCCAAGGGTAGGAGAAAGCAAGAGGGTCCTCTCTAAAGGATTCTGGGCTGCCATTTGCCTAAAGCTGCGACTGTCACTGAAAACAGGAGGAACGGCGGGGTCTGCCACCTGCTTGTGTCCCTGTCCCTGTCCCCACCTTAACTCCAGCCAGGTCCTCTTGCTCCAGCCCCAATCTCTGTCCCATTCTGGTTCCAGTCCATCCTTCACCCGATTTCTTATTGAGTTAAGTTCTAGCCACAGATCTAACTGCAGTGTTTCTGCCGTATGTGCTACTCTTGCCATGCCTGGCCCCAAGAAGCCAGTGTTGGTCACTGCCCCAGACTCTCAGATCCATGTAGGCCCAAAGCCCAACAATTGGATCAACAGCCATTCTTCTATGCTGGGCCACAAACTGAATGTTGGGGACCCATGGGTGACTTAGAGTTCTAATAGCCTTTGTCTCAGGAGCCCACAGGTCATGAGTTAAAACCTCTCCTGTTGCCTCCAAGAGCTCCTAGGCCAGTCTCCAGATCTCATCCATGGCCTCTCAGTAGCCACCCTCGCCATCTTCAGCCCAGTACCCTGCCCTAGAGCTCGGCCTGCCACTGAACCTATCTATAAATAGCTGTTCAGGCCCCACCGATCACAGCCCCACCATGGGGCCAGCCGGCAACCCTCAGCCCGCCAGGGCATGCTCTAAGGAAGCCAATGGCCCCTCGCTGGGTCTCAGACCAGCAGCTCCGGGGAGGAAACACCAACTTCCCACTGATAGGGAGCCAGAGGACAGTGAGTGAGCTGGTGGGTTAGTGGGTAGATGGTCACACGTCCCAAGGCCCCAGGCTGGGCTGGTAGCGAACCCCCAGTACTCACAGGGGCGACGAGGGGAAACCCTTCCATCTTGCACGCCTGTAACATCCAGCTGAGCTCCAGGTTGATCGGATCCCCTGCTTCAGTGGCGATCAATGTGGATCCCCCTCAGGACCAGGTGCCCCGTCGGGGGGCTGGACAGTCGTGGGTCAGACGCAGGGCTCAGGCCTGCCCCCTGAGCTACAGGAGCCCTGGGTGAGCCCCCCCCTTGACATTGCAGGGCCAGCACAAGTTCCTGATTTTATCGAAGGGCCTGCCACTGGGAGATAGTCCCCTTGGGGTGACATCACCGCCCCAGCCCGTTTGCATAAATCTCTTGCGCTACAGGAAGTCTCTGGCCGGCTGGGGCAGGTGGTTCTCAAAGGGCAGCCCTGGGAAGCCAGGGGACCAGGCCCCCTGCCCAGAGGAAACTGGGGCTGGGAGGGAGAGAGGCTAGCGCTACCATGGAAGGTTTCTGCTGCTCCAGCCGCTAGGCCTTGCTGAGGTTTTCCACTGTTCTTTTCGCCTAATCATACCGATTCCTTCTCAGATCCCTATGGTGGCCAAGAGTCACCTCTTTAGGGGGTCAGAATAGTAACAGTGTGGGTCCCTAATTTCTGGGGTAAAATTGGCAGGTGGAGGACTTTGGTCCCAAGGCTGCCAGGCTTGGTTCTTCCTGTAGGCCCTGCAATATCTGCTAGATCGTCCTAAACCGATTAGAGCCAACAGTAGACATTGGGTCTCCCACATTGTATACCTCTTTTCCTGACTCCTCAAGCGGGCTTCTCTTCCAATTGGGAAGGACCATGGCTTTTTATACCCTCTCCACCCAGCTAAGTACCACAGCTGGTATTACATCCCTAAGTACTTTGTTCTCAGCCCAGATTTCCCAGTTTCTCCAACCCTTGAATGTTACTATCTAGACTTTCTTGCTTATAAACCTTCCTCATATGTTTCTCCTTTCCTGTTTTCCTATTCTTATCTCTTTCTGATTGTCTGTTCATCTCTCCAGCCCATCACACCACCTATCCATCTACACATCTGTCTCTTCATCCAGCTGCTCATTTCTGAACTGTCAATCACCTCATCCTCTACCCTTGTGTTTAGCAACATGTTCATGTAGCCACCTGTCTGTCCATACATCAGCCCATCCATCTGCTAACAGTTTGTATTTTTATTTCTTTATCCACTATATAATCTCCTGCCAATCTGTCCATCTGTTGATCCATCCATCCATTCATCTACCCATCTATCCATCATTTAGCTACACATACATTCTTCCACCCACATATCCATCTATTCACTTAATCTATAGATCCATTCATCTGTCTATATCTATCCATCTCCCTGTCTACTCATCTACTTATCTATCTACCTCCTAATCCACTTTTCCATCCATCCATCCATCCATCCATCCATCCATCCATCCATCTATCCACCAGTCTGTCTACCCATTCATTCACCTGCCCATACACTTATACTGTCTACCTATCAATTTTTCCATCCATCATCTAACTATTAATCAATCTACCTATTTATATATCCATCCATCCATCCATCCATCCACCCATCCATCCACCCATCCATCCACCCATCCATCCATCCATTCCACCCATCCATCCATCCATTCCACCCATCCATCCATCCATTCCACCCATCCATCCATCCATCCACCCATCCATCCATCCATGCATCCATCCATGCATCCATCCATCCATTCATCCATGCATCTTCCCAATGTTAACCAAGCTCTATGTTGAGTTCTGGGAAAGTGAAAAGGTTTCCTGCCCTTCGGACATCTAGGACAATACTCCTGCTCCTCCACACACACCTGTCCCCAAGGTCACACACACCTCTAGGGAGACTATTCTGTTGAGCAAGAACTTTTTTTGTTGTGTTTTGTTTTGTTCTTGTCTTTTTGAGACAGGATTTTTCTGCGTAGCCTTGGCTGTCCTGGACTCGCTCTGTACTTGCCTTTGCTTCCTGAGTGCTGGGCTTAAAGGCATGTGCCACCACCCCCTGGCTAGGGAGGACTTCTTGGTCCATCAGTTTCCTCCTGTGTATACTTTAACCCCTTGCTTTATATAAAAACTAGCCTGATCCCTCCATATACCCTAGTAGTTTCTTACTGGCAGCAGAAAAGGAAGGGTCCCATATGTCACCTTCACCTGTGTCCTCTCTTTTCTTGCAGACACACTTTTGACTCCCCAGAGGGTCCAGATCACACGTGCTCAGGGCTCCCAGGATCCTGACTCAGGTTCCTCCCTGAGATGAGGGAAGACACAAACTCTCTCTACACCAGTGCTTGTAGTTCTTCACATCCTCCATCCAACAGGCCAATTCCGGGTGACTCGGTTACAGGGGAGAGTGGTCCACGACATGGGAAACAGCCCCTGACTGTTATTTTTACTCATTAATTTGTTGCTTGGATTGTTTTAGTAAGGTCTTTCTTATGGTAACCCCGGGCTAGCCTGGAACTTCCTGTATTTTGTATTTATTCTTTCACCTTTGGCTCACTGTGCTGGAATCCTGGGAGTGAGCCCCGTGCCAAGCCCTAAATTCTTCCTCCTTCCTTTCTCCCTTCACTCCCTCCCTCATCTTGTCTCCACCCTCCTTTTCCCTCCTCTCTTCTCTCTCCTTCTCCTCCTTCTTCCCCCTTCCCCCCACCCTGCCCTCACCCTACCTTGTTTTTGTTAGGATCTCCAGCCCAGACTATCCTTGAACTTTTTTATGTATCTGAGAATGACTTTGATCTTTTGATCCTCCTGCCTCCACCTTCAAAGTACCAAAAATGTGGGCCACCACATTCAATCACTCAGTTTATGTGGTGCTGGGGATTGAACTCAGGGCTTTCTTTCCCAGACCCTAGCTTGTTCTCTTTATGAACATGTTTATTCATTTCTGCATTCATCCAATTACAGACATTTCACTCAGTGATTTCTGTGTGCTGGACCTACAGGTACACAAACATGAATGAGACCTGCACGGCCCTCAGGAGTCCACAGGCCCACAGAGAGATGTGCAGACAGACTGTGGGCTTTGTGGAGGGAATGCAAGAGAGAGGGGTAGTGGGTACGTTTGGGAACAAGTGATTTGATCAGTGTCACAGAAAGGACACCCTGGGAGCAGTGTGCAAGGAATATCACAAAATGCAGGCCTGACTGAGAAGGCAGGGAGTCAGAAACCTGGAGCAGAAAGCTGCCGTCACTGTGGCCAGGAGAAAGGCATAATGAGGATGCAAACCTTCATTGCTAAGCCCAGGAGCCTGGGACAAACACAGCATCATCTATTCAGTTTCTGTTGGTTCTAAGCAGGGAATGTGAGATTTGTCTTATGGTCGCAGACAGGAGACCAGGTAGGCTGTGTTCCCAAGGTATAAGATTCAAGGGCCTCCAGGAAAGAATCGTTCTATTGTCCTATGTCTGCCCAATGCCAGCTCATAAAAGAGGGCCAGGGGTGTCCAGAAGGATGACAGAGTGGTTGACAGATATGTAGTTCTTACAGAAGACCTATGCTCCACCCCCAGTACCCACATGGTGGCTCACAGCTGTATGTAACCCCAGTCCCAAGAGATTCAGTGTCCAATGTCCAATGTCCTCTTTTGACGCACACGTGGTACACGTACATAAGTTAAAAAACAAACACTTGTCCACATTAAATAAATAATTCTCAATTTTTTCTTTCTCTTTTTTTTTCTTCACTCTGAAGACCAGGCTAGCCTCCATCTCAGAGATCTGTCTCCCTCTGTCTTCCAAGTGCTGAGATTAAAGGCGTGCTCCACCACTTCCCAGCAAAAATAATTTTTTAAAAAAAGAAAAGAGAGAGAAAGCCAGGGTGGCTTGGAGGGGTTTCAATCATAGAACGCATGCTTAGTGTTCTGAGTTCAATCCCTACTACAAAACAGACCTGGGCAGCAGGGGAGGGGTAACACAAGGAAATGTAAGACTAAACTCTCTATAAATGTGCAGACTAACTAAGGCGCACCCTCTGGAGAGCAGAATCCTGTGGTTGAGCACACTTGAGCAGCCTTTCATTCCCAAAGGCCTCCCAGGCCTCTTCCCCTCTCACCTCCCGGAACCTGCTGTTATTAAAATCCCAGAATCCTAGACTCCAAGAAAGCCCAAGTCAAACCTTGTATGTCTCAGAGGGAACCCAGGACCCACAGGAAGGCTCCTAGCCTGACCCCAGTCGCTAAGAGAAACACCTGAGACTGTTGTGGTGCTGAGTTAAACATACCTTCACAAGATGTTTTCAGTTTGCAGTGAGTTTCGTCCTCAAAGGTCGTGGGGGTAGTGGTGTTGTGATAGTTTTAAATCATAAGCAATAAGGGAAGTCTGCTAATGCACAACCCAAGTTAAAGTTGCCTTTTAAAAGACACTTGGATGAGGGTGATAGCTCAATTGGTAAAGTGCTCACTTGCAAGGGTGAGGACCTGAGTTCAATCCCAGCTCCTACATGAAAAGCGGGGGAATGGTAGTATACCTTATAAACCCAGCTCTGAAGAGGTAGAGACAGGAGGGATCATCCTAGCCAAATCACTGAGGCTCGTGAGGGACCCTGTCTCAAAAACACAAGGTAGACAATGTCCTGAGAAACTGTAGATGTTGGTAAAAGAGGTTGACCTTTTGCCTCTACATATGTGGACATACATGTACATGAATGTACACACACACACACACACACACACACACACACACACACGCATGCATGCATACGCACACTCACACGCAAATATGACAGGGAAAACTGTTCCCATCCTTGTGAACTCATGGTACTAAGACAGCAACCTGGTAAACTGAGGCCTAGGAGATCTGTGACTCAAACAGGGTCACGCAGCTTATGGATAGAAAAGTGAGCTCTGGACAGGTTCAGGTTTCCCAGCAGGAAGAGAGATCTGAAACTCCAGGAAGGGAAAGAGAAACAAAGTACAAAGGCCAAAAGAGAGAAGAGAAGCTGACAACGGGAGCCTTAGAGAAGGGGAAAGGGATGGGGAGAAGAGAGGACACAGAGGAACAGAGGAGTGTGGGGCCTCAGAGAGCCGATGGTCAGGACCTCAGAGAAGGGAGCCCAGCTCAGCCTCCTTCCCTCCAGAAGAGCGTGTCCTGGGCTTTCTGGAGGTTACCAGGTGCCTCTTGCTGGACAGTGCTTTTGACTCACTTTTGCTGGCAGGAAATTGGTTTGGAACCAAAAATATTGGGGCCTCCAGGGAACAGAAGAGAAAAACAAAGTTTTAAATTATTTTTATTTTTGTGTTGATGATGCAAACATATGGAGGGTGTCTGTGTGTGTGTATGTCTATGTATGTCTCTGTGTGTCTATGTGTGTGTGTCTGTGTGTGTCTGTGTGTGTGTGTCTGTGTGTGTCTCTCTGTTTCTCTCTGTCTCTCTCTGTCTCTCTCTCTCTCTCTCTCTCTGTGTGTGTGTGTGTGTGTGTGTGTGTGTGTGTGTGTGTAATGTGCACATGAGTGCAGGTTCCCTCAGTCATCAGAAGAAGATGTCAAATCCTCTAGAGCTGGAGTTATAGGTGTTGTGAGCCATCTGATGTGGGTGCTGGGAACTGAATTTGTGTCCTCTGCAAGAGCAAATGCACACTCTTAACCACTGCGCCCTCCTCCCAGCCCTTTACATGCATTTCCCATTCAGAGAATGTTTTTTCTGTGTAACTTTAGCTGTCCTAAAACTCCCTCTGTAGACCAGGCTGGCCACCATCTCAGAGATCAACCTGCCTCTGCCTCTTGACTGCTGGAATTAAAGGCACACCACCATGTCCTGGCATACATACATTTTAAAGTTAAAACACATTGTGTTTTTATTATGTGTTTGATGGGACAGGTATGTGTGCCATGGCCGAAGTGTGGAGGTCAGAGGACAACTCTGTGGAGCCTGATCTCTTCTGCCATGTGTATTCCCAGGACTGAATTCAGGTTACACAGCTTGAGCAGCTAGTGCCCTTACCTGCTGAGCCTGTTGGCCAGCCCTATTAAATACATTTCTAACTTTAAGCATTTCCAACTTATGATTACTTTTCCAGGAATGTAACATGGTAATACAAGAGAAAAAAATGTAGTTCGTTTAAAAAAAAAAAAATAAGGCAAGTGAGATAGCTCAGTGGTAAAGGCCACCAGCCGTGACAACCTAACTTAGATCCCGGGGACCCACCTGGTGGGAGGAGCAAACTGACTCCAAATTCCTGTGCTCAAGTGACCCTCAGTCTCTGAGTAGCAAGGACTACAGCTGAAGATGTACCCCCGTGTTTACAGTGCTTCCCTTACAAGCACAAGGCCCCAGTTTGATTCCTAGGTACTGAAAAACAAACAACAGAACAAACCAGTAGCAAGGCAATGAATGTGTGTCACCTCATCCAGCTGTGTATCTGCAGACTATGGGACACCATTCATAAAAAAGAGTACTTAACATACGTATGCGCAGTGAGAGATAATTGTAAAGTTAACACCTGTGACATAATTACCCAGGTGAAGACAGGAACATGAAGCGTGCCCTATGTGCCCCCCCACCCATTTCCTTCTAGAAGGAATTGTACCCTAACTTTATCTCCTTGATTTTTCTTTGTCTTGCACTGAGGTTGAACCCAGGGCCTCACATAAGCTGGATTAAGTGCCCCACCACTGAACTATATCTTCCAGCCTTCCTTTTACATCTTAATATGAAACAAAATGTCACTAAATCGCCCAGCAGGCCTGGAACTTCCTGCCACACACCCACCCACACACACGCACACGCACACATCTCATCTTCTCCAGAAGCTGTGATTCCCGGCCTCCAGTCTGGCTTCTTTGTGGTTCTGAGGATTGAAATAAAGGTCTCACAAGTCCCAGTCAGGAGCTCTGAGTTACAGCCCCGTCCTGTCTGCTCTTCCTATAAACATCTCTAAAAGTGCGTTTTAGTTTTTCACTTTTATTTATTTACTTACTTACTAATTGAGACCATGCCAGTCTGGTGAGCCTAGAACTCACCGTGTAACCTAGACTGGCTTTGTAATTTATTTTCGTAGCAGAAAATGAATAGAGGAAACGTGCAGAGACTTTGGTAGCACCCTTGTGGCCCGTGTGGATGCATGTCGCTGTGGTTCTCGTCGTTGCTGGATAATGTCTCGTGGTCACAGTTTCTATAACCAGGTCCTTATCGACTTGGGTTATTCTTTCTTTTTTCTGGCCTTGAACTTACAGGTCTTCTCTTTCTGCTTCCCGGATGCCACAGTTAGAGGCTGGCAGCATTTTCTTCGGCCATCTTTGACTGCTCTAACTGGGGCTGCTGTTGATAAAATACATTAGTTTATATGCATGCAGGAATGTGTCTAGCAAAAATGCCTAACACTTGAATCACAAGGTCAAAGGGCAATGTGTTTTTCATTCTGAGAGAGATGATAGACAGATAGGCATTGCCCTATCTCCCTCAACTAAATTGTACCTATTTGTCATCCTATTAGCAGCACACATGATGGTGTCGCTTCCCCCGACACTGGACAAGAGGCTGGCCTGCAGAGTAACAGGGAGATCAGGCAGCCTGGTGGTTGTATATCCCTTTATCCCCTCTGGACTGGTTGCTGATGGGGGTGGGCAGGGTATTATTGCAATCGCAGAGTAGGCCAGCAACCGAAACTGACAGTATTCCTAAAACTACAGACCCTCAACCTCCCTAGCCAGGCACTTCAGCCCAAAGGACTGAAGAGTGAGGGAACTCCCTTTCCCACCTTCCTACGCACAGAACCCCAGGAGCTGTGGCAAGATGCGTGTGAAAACACAGACCTCCCCATCAAGGGCTGGGAAAGCTGACCATAAAGAGCTGAGCCCGTGTACTGAAATGGCCGTCTTGCAACTTCCTCTCATGGTTGAGACACTGGGGGAGGCTCCTGGGGCCCCAGCCTGTGTTACTTGGGCCCCTCAGAGCGCCGCAAGTTTTGCTCACAACACTGGGTTGGCTCTTGAGAACATTAAGATAGTCAACAAATATTTACTTGGGTTCTTCTAGGTGCCAGGTGACCAGAAGAGGTGGGAATCTTTTCCTGCCCAAGTGACAGGGGCAGAGTAGATGGCTGGTGACTTCCACTGCCTGTTAGAAGCGAAGGAGCAGCAAAGAAAAGAAGCATGCATCTGGGAAAGGGGGCTCACATGATGGAAGTGTGAAATATTAAAGGAGGCAAGCAGGGCAGAATGGTAGATCTGAGCAAACCCTGGACATGTGGGGGAATGAACGCACAGGGTTCCTGAGAGACGTGTTCCCAGCATTGGGGTCACCCAGTGTCAACACCAGACATCAGATGTGGGGACAGTAGAAGAGCCCTAAGAACAGACCCAGAGGGGAGGTCAACAGGGCTGAGGGCAGGAGTTTGGCTTTGATTCTGATTGTGGGCACAGTGGCAGGTACAGTCTCACTCATCAAAATCTGAAGTCACCTCTGTTATCATCTCCTGGTGGCAGGCAACTGAGGCTCTGAAGTGACTTTATATCTTGCAGAATTACCTAGCCAAGCCAGATCAGAAGAGACAGGAGAAAAAGCCTCCCACAAGTGCTTTTTGGCGTACTGTGAGAAATTGGCATTTCTTAAGTTTCTACAGTATGCCAACAGTAGCTCCTCTAACCTTTCTGTGGTCCCATGAGGCAGGACTTATCAGTGCTGTTCTGCAGGTAAGAGACTGAGGTCAGAGAGGTGAGGGTCATGCAATGGGCACACAGTAGGCTGGGGGTTGGGACAGAGGTGCTTGCAGCTCTGAGTGCCCTAGGGCCTGGGCTTCTACAGTTGTCCTATCTCTCGGCTTCTTGTGTTTCCCCTACCTGAAAGTTTTTCTTAGCTCTTGCCTGTCCAGAGCTGAAGTCCATACCTTGGAGGCCTGTGTTGGAGTCCAGCCCTACCCCCATGCCAACCAGAAGACACTACTCAACATTCCCAGAACCTCTTTCTCAATCTCCCACAGGCTTTGCTCACAGGCTCTCGCCCTCTTCCACACCCTACTGGACACTCCTCCAGAGTGCCCTTTTTTTTTTTTTTTTCAGTTTACCCTGTCTTTCCCAAGCCTTGCCTCAATTTCTCCTCCTGTTCTATTCCAGCTCCTGGTCCCATATGCTCCAGTACCAGTGACCAAGAGATACTAATCTCCAGATCAGCCCACACTCCTCTGAATCTTACTGTACCCCGTCTCTTGCTGACCAGGCCTGCAGATGCGGAGCGCACACCTCCTGGCCACATCACTCAGTCTCTGGCACCTCAAACCCACCGCCACCCACAGAGACTTCCGTCTGCTCACCACGGGCAGCACCACACCCCCAGCTTGCTCACCGAGGACAGGAGCTGCTTCCCCGGGACTCAGGCCCCCTCTTCTATGGAGCCCCCTGTACCATCCCACCTCTAGGCTCCACGGGATCTCTCCCCACCCCATGGATTGGCTGTGTAGCCTTCTGAGTTCCTTCCCCTCTCCAGAGCTTAGGCTCAGCTCTACAGAGACACGTCAACAAGAACCACTTCCTAGCCTTGTTTCCAGTCCACTTAGTATGTGCTTCTTTCACTGGCTTCTGCCAAAGCTTTCTGAGGCCTGCAGTATGACTCCTATCCCAATACTTCATTCTCCACACGGCTGAGAGCAAGGAACCCAGTTCTAGGGACCTCAGGCTCTTTGTCCCCAGATGGGAGCAATAATAAAAGATACCTCTGGGAATGGAGGTGGGGATTTCTCAAGGATAATTGAGGTAGCAGGCACAGAGTCTGTGTGAGACACACATGCCTGGCATCTCAATATGGGGACGAAGACTTTGTCCTGTCTCCAGAGCTCAGCACCTTGCTTAGTCATCAGTCCCCTAAGAGCTTCAGAGAATAGGAGCCAGAGAATTGGAAAAGAAGAGCTAAGAGTTGCTTCTCTCTGTTTAGGTCCCCACTAACCTAAAGGCCGTGTCTCTGAACCCTCTGCTCTCAGAAAGAGAAAGCCAGCCCAGAGGGCTGGTCTAGAGCAGGAACCCTGATCAGAGGAGTGGGCTCTTTAAAAAGAGGAAAAACTAAGAAAGAGCTCCTATTGTGGGCCCAGCACACTTGTCTTTTCAGGAAGACTATGGTCAGGAATTGCTTCTGCTTTATAGATAAGCAATAGGCAAATTTCAGGCCACACAGGTAGAAAAGGGCAGGTTTGCCTCCCCTCCCATCTCTTGCTGTCTGGGAAGCTGCCTGAGGGTGCATGTTTGAGGTTTTTGTGACGGGGTGAATGAGGGGTGCTAAGTGGAGTTTCTGAGCTCAACTTCCACTCTATGGGGCCCAAGGTCAGTATACAGCTATCCAAGCCTCCCAGCTTGGGTGGGAGACAGCCCAGTATGTTGGACCTGCAACGAGTTAATTTTGTGAGGGGCCTGAGTGAATCAGACACTCCGCAGGCTACAATGGAAATTCCCTGTGCATGGTGTGTGGTCACCCAGAAAAGGGAAACGGTGCTTTTCAGAGCAGAGGACGCAGGGGGCTGGAGCCTGGGAGCAGACACCCGCCTGGGTGGGGCTGGCAAGAGTATTGTGAACAAGGAGACCTGGCCTCTGGTTCTGTTCAGGGTCTGGAAAGAGGAGGGAGGTGAGGAGCTGCCAGGCCAGGCCTGGTGTGTGTGACATACATGCTATGGTGTGTCTGAGGGCCTTGGTAGGTTGGTAAGGAATTCAACAAAGTCAAGAGCAAAGAAAGGCACCCAGACCATGGGACCACTGAAGCTGAGACACTCAGCATGGAGACCCATCCTCACTTTCCTGTCATGCATGGGCCATTCCAAGTAGCCCCTCTTCTGTACATCCTTTCCCCATCCCAAACCATCTTCATTGTGCCTCTGTTCCCCCCACAGCCTTCTCTTGAAGCTCTTGGAATTTTATAGTTCATCTGTCCATTGGATTATAGGTTTCCGGGGTCAAAGGATACATCTCAGCTGTAGAGACACTGGGCACCAGACATAGGGCTGGCCTGGCATACTAACTAAATGTTTGTGAGGATTCAGAGAAGGCAGGTAGCACTCAGTCAGCTGTCTATGGATCAAGCAAGTTCAGACTAGCGCCTTCCTTCAGCCAGGACATGGCAAGAGAGGAAGGCTGGGTGAGCGGAGAAGGCCGGAGGAACCGGGCATAAGTAATATACAGCCAGGGAAGGTGACAGGTTCCATGCTCTAAAGCCTGCTTTCTCCTCAGGACATCTCTCTCTGTCCTTGTCACATCTGGGAAACATCTATCCTGCCAGGACGGAGACTGAGGGGCAGGCAAAGGAGAGGCCATGTCCATTGAGATGCTTTCTAGCTGTGTGTCCTTGGATGCATGGCTTCCTCCCTGGGCCTCTGTTTCCACTTTATGACAGATAAGGAGGTTGTTTTGTTTCCAAGACAAATAGATGACTGTGAACTTTAAGCTGCTTTATCAATATGGGGGAGGCTGTCTACCCTCAGTAGAGGTTTTCCTTGTTTCTGAAACCAAAGTCTCCTGTAGTCCAGGGTAGCCTTAAATGTGGTCCTTATTAGAGGATGACCTTGGGCTTCTGATCCTCTTGCATCGTGTGCCACCGAAACTGTTCATATAGTGCTGGGGACCAAGCTCAGGGCTTTGTGCTAGACAAGCACGCTACCTACTGAGCTATGTTCTCAGCCTCCAAGTCATGGTTTATGTTGTCAACCATTTGTCTATTTTGAAGGACCAAGCTGCTACTAGATTCTAGGCAGTGCTGGGCTGTGGTCCTAGCTATCTCAACTTAAGTCTGGACCGCACAGATGCCTGTGACCCTCACACGCTTGCTCTGACAAGGGGCTGAAATCCAGTTTGAATAGAGTGATGGGCAGGGTTTCTTGCCAGGAAGCTTGCCTTGCCAGGGCCCCAGGGACTCCAGTACCACCCAAGCCTGCTAGATCTCTTGACCCTTACTTGTCCATTGTGAAGGTTAAGAACAGCCAGAGAAGCCGCCTTGGGTGGAGGCCAGAAGCACTGTGGCAGCCATTGAGGTTGGAGCTTTTCCAGGCGTGAAAGGGAACCGGAGAACTGTGGGAATGTGTTTGTGCAGCCCAGGGTGAGCTGAGGCTGGTGGAAGGCATGGCTCCAGGAGCTCTGATTGTTGGGGCCCTGGGATGAAAAGAAGGTGACCCCCAGGAACATACTGTGGGAGTTAGAGGTCACTGTGAGGTGCTAGCAGGGAATCTAGAGCTGACCAGGCAGTGGGAGGTTGGGGAGCTATGCGGGGGGAAGGAAAGAGGAAGCCATGGGGAGAGGGGGCTGGGCCAGTGGGGATGGAGTGGGAGTGGGGGCTGGGGACCTGGAGCCACTTTGGCCACAGCCACTTCGCTTCTCCTGGTTTCGGTTTGTAAATAGCTGCCCGCTCTGGCTCCATGCAGGCGGAATGTGTCCTGTCCCTCTATGACCTGAGTCCAGTGAGGCTTAGGTCTGGGGGGCTTACAGATGCTTAAGCCCGAGACTCGAGGATCACACTCAGCTTTTGGTCTGAGCTGGGTGGGTTCTGGTGAGCCCAGCATTGGGCAGTCCGACCTGTGGTCACTGAGGTAATGCAGCTGGACTGGAGGATCTGCAGAATCTGATGACCTGGCCAGATGGCGCTTATTTATAACTGGGCCTCCATGGTCAAGGCAGCTGCTGTGTCGCCAACTCAGCACTCAGGCAGGCCCAAGGCACAGAACTGTAGAGGCCAGGCTGGTCCAATGGCCCCTTAGCCTGAGTCTTAGAGTCAGAGGATTCTGAAGTTACAACTGGGTCCTTCTGCTATGATTAGCAAATCTTAGGATTAGAGGGGAGCTTTCTGTGAGGTACACATCTCAAAACATCCTAGACCAACAGAGTAGCTAGCTAACTCAGTCCACAGATTGGTCAATGTCTAGGGACTTGAGCTTCAGCCTCCTTCAGGGGCTAGATGCCCTCTGCAAACTCCTCACGCAGCAAAGTCATTCCCCTCCAGTTCTCGAAATACCAGCCCAGAAGCAAAACAAACAGCTTCGGGAAGAGGCGATGTCAAACCTCAAGGCCTGCCCCTAATGGCAACACCACATCTCAGCCCAGCAAGCAGGCTGACAGATGGGGCCAGGGATGGGTTTCTCCCAAGGCTCCTGGGATTGTATGGGTCTCTATGTCCCTGGGAGAGGGGAACCCTGCATCTGACCACTAGTCTTCTGAGGAAGAATGTTGGGGCTGTCAAACACATTTCCAGTATCTGCAGGGTTAAAAGTGACCTTCTGCTATTGTCCCTCTGTTCCACCAACTCCAGGACTTACTTGGTTCTGGTAGGTCTAACCTGACTTACCCTCTTCCTATGTCTACTATTTCCCCTTTTGCCAAGGTCTATGCCCAGCTCCACCTCTGGGGGGCTCACCATCAGTGCTGTTCCCAACACTGTGAATGTTGTGACTAGGGCCAGTGTGGGTTAGGGATTTTACATCATGGCTGCCATGCCGCTACACAAAACCAGAAACCAAGGGTTGGAACATGGGAGAGGCTGACAGTAGCATGTAGAGAGACAACCAAACCCAGAACCATGTGACCCAGCACTGTCACCCCTTGGTGCTAACCTCCTGGGCTCCCAGCTTGTTCAGAACTATGCATGCCTGACCTTTCCCTTGGGTAAGCTAAGACTAGGACACAGTGTGGGGAGGAGGAGACTCCTGCCCACCCACTGTCCAGATCTTAAGTCTTAGGGTGGTGGGCCCCTCACTCCCTTCTGGGCAGGGTCAGAGTGCCCAGCCTGGAGCCGCCCTGGCTGCAGCTGCCCCTGTTTCCACATCGGCAGCAGCAAAGCCGGTGCCTGAGAAAACAGGAAGCGCCCAGTCACCACAGGAAGCATGTGTGCACTGCCTCCCCACCCCCTGCCCATTGCAAAACGCCAACAGCCCCATTACCACAGGCACCACACAAGCCTGGGAGAAACGCTCCTTCCACCAGGCCCGCAAAGGAGCAGACACAGACCCTGGCTTTCATGTGCAGGGGTTAGGGTGATGTCCCATTGTGACCTAGGAGAGCCTAGAGCTTTCTGGGCCCTCGGAGCTCAGGCCATTTTAATTCAAGGTTCTCAGTCCAATACTCAAGCTGGCCTGAGCCAGGCCTTTTGTGGCTATATCTAAATTGAACTTGGTTTCAAGGGTCATAGAGAACCCATGTCTCAGATACGATATTTGCCACTTGGAGACGCCTGGTCTTCAGACCCCAGCCAGGTTCTACTTCTAAGCCTTACCAAGGTCGTTAGCCTTGAGCCTGCTATCCCTACCTCTCCAGGAAGGCTGCTGCTGTCAAATCTATACCTACTTTACCCTCTGTCCAGATAATACTTTGCCCACCCTGGGGTGGCCTGCTTTGGGAAGGTCATGGCCCCTCCCATCCTACCCTGCCTGCCCAACTCACCTCTCATTCCTGGTCCCCATGCCCTGCCCTTGGAAAGAGATGGTAGTCCAGTAAGGCTGAATCCTGGGGCCTGGGGAGGCCTGTGTTCCTCCAACCCCGGGGTACAGCAAGGAAAAGAGAAGAGAGCAGAGCATTTCATGGCTATAATAAATCAAAGGGGGAAGTCGAAGCAGGAGAAATAACAAACTTCCCTAGCCTGGGCACGGGGACCTGTCCAGGCAGCAGCCTGGGGCACCCATAGCCTTCCCTCCTTCCTCCTGCCTCTTCAGCCAGCGTCCAGATCTCTTTGGAAGCTTAGGCACTTCACCTACCCGGAGCCTCCTCCCCAACAACCCTTTTCATTGATCTCTGGGGCTGGCACCCCTGACTAGAAAACTTGGGCCCAAATTTCCTCCTAAGAGGTCTAGAAATCCCCGGGCTGTGTGTCAGTCCTTGGAGGGTAGCCTCCAGGCTTCATAGCAAAAGGTCATGCAGATGGGTGGCGGACCAAGGACCTTATGGGACAAAGTGAAGGGTGGAGCATCCCGAAAACTGTGAACAAGATTCTTGGGGCTGGATGGACAAATGTCTGTGAGAGAAGATGCCTAAGGCAGGGGGCAGAGGCAGAGCTGGCCCTGTCCTTTACCTTGGCCTTTTGTTTTTCTCTTGCTCTTCTCTCAGCTCTCAGTTCCCTGGGGTCCAAGGTGTAGACACAGAATATACACAGCCATAGGAGGGAGCCGTGGTGTGTGTCTCTGAGTTGCCCACTCAGGCAAAAGGTTAAAAGGGGAATTCTACTAAAATAAGGGAGTTTTCCATATTATGAAGCCGGCAGTGGTGGTGCACACCTTTAAGCCCAGCACTGGGAGGCAGAGGCAGGCAGATCTCTGAGTTTGAGACCAGCCAGGTCTATAGAATGAGTTCCAGGACAGCCAGGGCTACAGAAAGAAAACCCTGTCTCAACAAACCCAAAAATCTATGAAAACATATATGTATGTGTGTATGTGTGTGTGTTGTGTGTGTGTGTGTGTGTGTTTGGGGGGTATCTCATATGAATCATGTCTCCATGCCCAGGTGCCCTCTCTTCTGCTATTGGGGTACAGGCAAAGGGACACCAGATGCCTCTACTGAAGGCCTTCTGATGTAGATACATGCTTACTCCAGTTCTCTGCTCTTACCATTAGCAACTTCTCCTCAGGCCCCAGTGTCACAGTGCCATCTAGACAGCCTCCCACATGGAGCTCTTGGGAGAGAGAGGTGGGAACTGTCATTCCTTGGTGCCTCTGTTTCCTCAGCAAGAGAACAAGGTTGCACCACATCTCTAGCAACCTTGTCAGCCAAACAGACCATGGAACATGTGTCGTGAATGACCCTTGAGAAGTGACCCCACCCCTGAACCTCAGATTCAGATTTGGAAAAGGGGGGTAAATGCTTATTTCAAATGTTTGCAATGAGGGACAAATAAGGTTTGGAGTGTGGCCTCCTGAGGCTAGCATCATACCACAGTCTCCTTCCTGCCTCCTCCCAGAAATCTCCACTTCCTCCCCACACACCTGACTGACTTAGGTGAGAAGCTTGGGTCCCCATTCCTCCCTGAGCACCCTGGGGCCCCTGGTATTGCTCTGACCTTTCCTGGTTTGGGAGAATGCCAGAGCCAGGCTTCTCAGCCCTCAACCAAGGGGCTCTCCCTTGGGAACAGAGACCTCAAAGGCCTAAACTTCTGCTGGGGCGGGACTCCCTATTTCTGTGGGCACTTCTTGCTCACCATGTCTATTTAGATGACCTGTGGCATTCAGCAGCCCATTTAGACAGACAGCATCTTTAGTCCTTACAGGTGCATGATTGGCTCCATTTTACAGGTGAGAAAACTGAGGTCCAGAGCAGAGAAGTGACTAAAGCCAGATGACCTAAGCTGCAGAAGGGAGATAGCTGAGTCCTTTGCTCTCCAGTCCAGGATAAATCCTGTGCAAACAATGAGCAGATAGCCAGGTCAGGGGCTATGTCTTCCTAGCCCTCTGCTTCGGTGTTGTCTTGAGAGTCTACTTCTGATCTCCCTGGAAGGTGCTAGGGTTGGGAAACTGTCTCAAGTGTAGGGAAAACAGAAATTATAGAAGTCAGAATGAGAATGGAACATAATGATACATGCCTGTGATCCCAGCACTTGGGAGGTGGAGACAGGAATGTCAGAAGTTCAAGGTCATCCTCAACTACACAAGAGCAAGACCAGTCTGGGCTATGTGAGACTTCATCAGGAAAACAAAACGGGGCCACCAAGATGGCTCATTTGGTAAAGGTTCTTGCCACCAGTCCTGACAACCTGAGTTCAGTCCCCAGGACTCCCATGGTGGGAGGAGAGAACTGATGCCTATAAATTGTCCTTTGACTCCTAGATGTATCGCATGGTATGTACTCGTGTGTGCATTCCTGCATATGAGCACATGTGCGTGCATGTGCACACACACACACTAAATATAATAACAGTTTGAAAAAACAAATGTGAGGCCTACCATTGTAATGCACACCTTTAATCCCAGCACTCAGGAGAGAGGCAGGCAGACCTCTGGGTTCAAGGCCAGCCTGGTCTACAGAGTGAGTTCCAGGACAGCCCGGGATACACACAGAGACCCTGTCTTGAAAAACAAAACAAATTGAAAAACCAGGATGTGGAGCAGCCTCGTTGACTGAGGCCCCCTTTTCCCTCCCACCTTGGACAATTACAGAGGAACAGTAGCATGGGGCTCTGTAGCAGAGGTTCTCAACCTTCCTAATGCTTCCACCCTTTAATGCAGTTTTTCATGTTATGGCCACCCCCAGCCATAAAATTACTTTAGTTGCTACTTCATTACTGTAATTTTTCTATTATTATAAATTGTACTGTAAATTCCTGTGTTTTTCGATGATCTCAGGTGACCCCTGTGAAAGGATCATTTGACCCCCAGTGGGATCGTGAGCCACATGTTGAGACACTAACCAGCTGAGGAAGGTGTATTCCCAGTGCCTAGACTCCAGGCATTGACACCAGACATTTGTAGGATTTTTGGATTGTTTGGTTTTGTTTTATGTGTCTGGGTGTTTTGGCTGCATATATGTTTGTGCATGCCTTGATCAGATTCTCTGGACTGGTGTAAACTGCCACATGTGTGTTCCAAATGTAAACATGTGGGTGATGGAAACTGAATCCACATCCGCTGCAAGAGCTCCTGTTTCTTTGTTTTTTGTTTGCTTGTCTGTTTTTGAGACAGGATCTGTCTATGTAGCCCTGGCTGTCCTTTAACTTACTAGGTAGACCAGGCTGGCCTCATACTTAAGAGAAATCTGCTGAGTGCTGGGTTTAAAGGAGTGTGCCTCCACGCCTGGCCCCATTTGTAGTTTTTGAAGTCTAGTTCTGTGGCTGAGAGCAATCCCTGAGGATGTAACCTGACCTTAGAGTTGGGAGGCACTGGAGGAAAGTGCTTAACCTGGTCTGGAAATGTCATGGAAGAGAACCTGACTTTACTAGCAGCCAAGGCTCTCTCCTTCCTGAATGCTCCTCAGAATCTCAGGTGTTAGCGGCACTCTCAGCTGCAGGCCAGGAGTGGGAGCTGAGGGTGGGCCCAGACGCGGACACAGACACGGACCCAGGTCTCCTCATTCCACTGCCTGCCTGGGCCCTCAAGACCTTCCTGTACAAATCCAGTTTCCTTGCACTTCACAAAGGAGCCACAAAAGGCTTTCCTTCTCTACCTGCCCCTCCGACCTGAAAGCCTTGAGTGACAGGGTGGGACTTGAAACCTTGGACCTGCTGGCCTCAAATACTCCACTACTCTTGATATTCTTAGCGACCACTGCCTGAGCATAAAGGTTGCTGCTTCTGTCACCCTGCAGTATGTCCTTAGGTCTCCCTGACAAGTTACCTGTGTTGTTGGTTTCTGAAGCTCTGAGAAGAGTCATTGTAGGCCGTGGTAGGCGCTTCTGGGTGGTGCTGCCCTAGGAAACTGGACTTAACCTTCTTTCCTAGCTTTTAACCCTTTTAGCCCTGGAAAGGGAGTCTGCAATTCTGTATTTATGGTTTTGTAACCTTCTCCTTAGACTTCATCCAAAACTGTAAAAACTTGAGGCTCCGCAAAGCCCAAATCTGCTTGCTGGCTGTAAATTCGGTAAGCCCCTTCCCCCTTCATTCATTGGGGACCAATGAAGCCTGACAGTCAGGAAGGTGTGGCACAGCCAGTGAAAGCCTCGGGATACATCAGGCCCAAAAGTCAAGACCAGCCTAAACCCTCAGAGGGCTTTCAAGTGGGCCTCTTCTATCCCACGGAGCTGTGGGGGAAGTGAGCTCCTAGTCCTGCATTTTCCAGCTGAGATACCCCCGAGGGGGAGCCCTGTTGTCACTTGCCACTTGTCCAGAAGCGAGGGAGCAAGATAGGCCCCATCCCCCACTGCTCCCTGGGGGGGGGGGTCAGGCTCTGTGGTGCAGGTGGGGTCTCCTTCACCCCAGCGAAGTTCCTCCCCCACGGCACTGGGTACGGGGGTGGGCCAGCTGCGTCCCGCACCGTCTCGCCGCAGGACCGACCCCGGCCTTATCTGCTCCGGCAGCTTCCGCACCCCCACCCTGCCCCCGCCTCGGTGCGCCGGACCCCAAGGCCCAAGGGAGTCGGAGCCGCGGTGCAGCTGCCCAGCGAAGCGGAGAACACCGGCCCCCAGCTGGGCGGCGGAAGTGATCAGCTCCTAGCAGGGACCCTCCCTGTCCACCCCAAGCCTACAAGGGCTCCCCAAACCAGGCTGTCTCCACCCCCAAAGGGAAGGTTCCCCCAAAACCTCAGGGACAAGGAAGCAGCGAAGGGACACATTCACGCCTAGCGACAGCTGCCCAGGGGTGGAAGGAAAGAGAAAGGTGGAGACACCTGAGAGAAAGTGAACAGAGAACCACAGACTAGCGATGTGTGGAGTGTACCCACTGAGAGGACACACCCCAGAAATCTATACAGCGCCCCTACAAAAGGTCAGAAAAAGAGCAAGGAATCCAACAGAGCGGCAACTACAAAAGGGACGCCCAACCTCTGTGATGAGGAGGGAAATGCAAACGAAGACCGCTGTGGGATGCTATTTTACACCATTCATCAGGTAAAATGAACTAACTCTATCAGACATGGCAGTTGTCTGAGGCAGGACAGCAGTGAGCTTGAGGGTTTAGTGGGCGATGTAATGAGTTCTAGCTCGGGTGGGTAGTAGACTGAGCCTTTGTCTGGACAAGCAGCAACAAACAAACCAATAAAAATAAAATAAAAAACAAAACCAAGAATCAAGCCTGGCAGACTCAAGACCTTAAAAAGAGGTGTGGCAACAGAATGGCCATCATGCCCAACTCCAAACAGCTGCAAGGAAAACAGCCGGGCCTCCCCTTGCAAAGCCTGTAGTCTGTAAGCCAGGCAGCAGAGACAGTCCTGAGGCTACTGCCTGTGCTCCAAGACCATACCCCAGGCACACTGCCAATAGCAATTTCCGAATAGCCAATTGAAGTTGGCAGGAGAATGAATAAATCAGCTTCAGTGGATTCATTCACAGAAGTAGCATTTAGTTCAACAAAGTATCTGAATGACCCAAAATTGCACAAAATATCACAAACAACTGGCTACCGTGTGTGGTGATACAAAGCCAGTTCTGAAAGCCAGGCATCCTGTCCATGACCTTCAAAGCCAAGACAAGTCACATCTTTATGAAAAGCAATGCCGATCCCTCCTTATACTGCTTCTACTAGAAAGGAGCCTTCAAATGACTCAATCGAATGTTGAAAAACTACTAGAGCCCAGAAAATGGGGTTCGTTAAAAAGTAGCAAAGGAAAAGATTAAAATAGTCTGCCTTCTTGGTGCTGGAGAGATGGTCCAGTGGTAAGAGTATCCGTTGCTCTTGCAGAGGACCTAGGTTCTGTTCCCAGCACCTACACCAGGTGGCCCACAACCACCTGTAACTCCAGCTTTAGGGGACCTGCCCACACATGGCACACACAAACTCATGCAGGCACACACAGGCACTGAGTATTAAAAAATAACACCAGGCATAGTGATGCACAGGACTTCCGAGGCAGAGACAGGCGATCTCTGTGAGTTGTAGGCCAGCCTGGCCTACATAGTGAATTCAGGACAACCAGAACTATATAGAGAGAACCTGTTTCAAAACACCAAGATAAATATTAAATAAAAAATAATTTTTCTTATTTTCTACCAATAGTTTTCAATGATTAATGTAAAAGATCCACTTAAAATGTTCTCCCAAATGGGGCTGGAGAGCAGGCTGTGGTTAGGAGTGACTGCTGCTCTTACAGAGGCCCTGGATTGGATTCCCACACTCACACCAGGTGGTTCACAAGTTCTTAGAACTCTAGTTACAGGGGATCCGATGCCCTCTGGCTTCCTTGGGCACCTACAAACATCATGCATATAAACTCACACACACATACACACACACAATTTAATAATTATGCAGGGCGCATACGAAAACAATTGCAAAAACTATCTAAATAATAAAAAACACTTAAAATTATTTTTCCTTATGAGGAAATGTTAAATCAAACAACATTGTCCAAGCATACACATATATTAAAGCACTGAGCCCATCTGTATCCCAGAACAGAGGAGGCTGAGGAAGGATTAAATTCCAAACCAGCCTGGGACTCATGGTGAGACCTTGTTCAGAGAGGAGGGAGGGGGTGCAGATAGGGGAAGGGGGGGAGGAAGAGAGAGAGGGAGGAGAGGGAAGACAAGAGAGGGGGAGGGAGAGGGAGAGAGAGAAAGAGAAGAGAGGAGAGAGAGCGAGAAAGAGAGAGAGAGAGAGAGATTGGTGGCAGTGTTTGCTTGGTGATTCCCAGCACCAAATACAAACAAAACAGGACCAAAATGCTAATCATCACAAAATTCTAGTTACTTCAAAAAGGAGAAAAGGAGATAGGATTGTGTTTTATTCATGAGGAAAAAAAAGTGTAAATAAACACAGAAATTAAAGAAGATCCTAAAGGGCTAAGGTGACTTGCATAAAACTGTAATGATTTTGCCCCAAAATCGCACTCCGGGGCCAGGACATAAAGAGGGGCATTATTGTATACTTCTATTCATACAGGTAAAGTTTCAAGGCAGAATTTCTCTGTGTTACCTTGGTTGTCCTAGAACTCACTCTGTAAGCCAGACTGGCCTTGAACTCACAGAGATCCACCTGCTTCTGCCTTCCGAATGTTGGGATTAAAAGCACACACTACCACTGTCCCACAGAGCCTGTCTTTTCTAGGAGGCTGCGTTGGCAGGGAAGAGCCTATGATATAAAAGACATCAAATGCTCAAACATTAGAGCCTTCAGGGTGGATGTCTAGAAAGGGTCCCGGAAAGAGGGAGCCTTGGAAACAAGCTGGACTTGAACTCATACCAATCCATCTGCCTCTGCCTCCTAAATGCTATGGTTAAAGTCACCATGGACAGCTAGGCTGGATTTTGATGAACATAGATAGTGTCAGGGCAAGGTGGAGGTTTCAGCATGGGCAAAGAGAGAATGCTGGGCATAAGGAGAGGGCTGCTTCCTCATAGAACAGCTGCTGTGTGTGGGAGAAAGAAAAGCTCTGAGGAGTCACTAGCATCTTGTGGCTCAGGAGTAAGAGAAGAAAGCACGCAGAAACTCAGAACCAAGCAGAGTTCACTCTGAGTACAATGACCTGGGACCACACTCGAGATAGACAGGTGTACTGTCCATGGCCAGGGAACACCTGATGGAGCCTCATTTGGCTGCAACCCAGGACAATGCCTTTCCAGACACATTGCTACTTGCTTGCTGAACCACAAGCAAGGAGGACAAGTGCTTGCTCTCAGGAGGCCACACTCTGGAAGCACTCAGCCCCAGCCCAAGTGTGCAGTCTTGGATATCAGGTGGTCAGATTACCAGCAGTGCCAGGCCAGGCCAGCCCCACTATCACTTCATGAGTAATGTGCCCAGGGGTGGTCCCAGTTTCTGAGTTCTGAAAGTAGAGGCCTGGCTGTCTGTCACCTGCTCAGGTGACAAAGTGTTGGAAAGAGAAACAAGGTGTTGAAGTGAATTGCTGGAAATTCCAGTAGAGTCAGAGTAACAGGCTTACAGCTCCCAACTCCAGGAATCCCCTGGTCACACAGATCTGAGCAGTACCCATTCCACCATGCAGGGTTTGTCTGTCCAGGACTCAGCCCAGCAAGCTCTTAGGGACTTCAAATAATTGATAAGCATCCGTAAATGTTTATATTTGCTCAGAAGGAAGAAAGGGTAAACACACCTTGTTTCCTGAGGTCTCTGCTTTTTCCATTGCTTTAATGTTTTCTTTGCACATAGTTGTAACATATACATCTATGTATATAATGACTATTAATATCTACCCTTTGGGGCTTGACAGACGGCTCAGTGATTAAGAGGGTTTGTTGTTCTTGAAGAGAACCAGCCCTTATGTCAGGAAGCTCTCAACAGCCTGTAATCTGGCTAGGGGATTCAGCCCCCACTTCAGGTACCTGCACGAATGCCCACAGTCCCCTACATAAATCATGTTTTAATGTTGCCCTTATGTAAATCTTCCCATTTCGAGGGATCCTTCTGAGTGAGTGCACCTTCATTCATGGCCCTCACAGCAGTCCAGTTCAGAGTGGGGCTGATGGTGCAAGCCTGCCGTCCCAGAATCCAGAAGGTGGAGACAGAAGAGTTCAAGAGTTCAGGGCAAGCCTCAGCTACATAGTAAACCTAAGGCTACCCTCATCTACAAGACACCCTGTCTAAAAATCAAAACACCCAAAACCACTAATCTATCTACCACATTTATCTGCTTTACAGATTAAGAAATTGAGGCAAGTAATTTGTCCCAGGAAGTGTGGAAACAGATTTTTTTTCTGTTTTATATTTATTTTGAGAAAGGATCTTACTATGTGTCCTTCTGGCCTCAAACTCAGAGACCTGTCTGTTTCTACACACACAGCACATACATTTTTTTAAAAGCACTTTCTTTTTCTGTTTATAATTTCCGGAGGAAATTTATAATATCATCTTAATATGAATAATCACTTATACTCATTACTTATTTTTCTTTCTCTCTGTGTGTGTGTGGATTGGTTTGGTTTGGTTTTGGTTTTGGGACAGAGCCTCTCTATTTTTTAGCTCTGACTGTCCTGGAACTCAATAGGCAGATCAGGCTAGACCTCACAAAGATCCTCTTGCCCCTCTGCCTCTCCCATGTACAGTGCTTAAGAGCTTTTTTTTTTTTTTTTGGCAAGGTCTCACTATGTAGCCCTGGCTGTTGACCAGGCTGGCCTGGAACTCATGGAGAGTTAGCTGCCTGCATCTGCCTCCCGAGTGCTGCAATTAAAGGTATGTGGCACCAACCTGGCACTCTTCTGTAATTTTACCCACACATAGACACCGAGACCTAACACTCTAACTGAACATACAAGGACGCTACTGGCAGAGAGAGGAACCCAGTATGTAGACCAGGCTGGCCCCAAACATAGAGGCCTACATGTGTCTGCCTCCTGAGTGCTGGAATTAAAGGCATGTGGTACCGTGCCTAGTCTTATTCATTTGTGTGTGTGTGTGAGGGGGGCAGCAAAGGCAGAGGCAGGAGAGAGAGCATTCCCCCCTGACCAGTGTATGTATGTGCATCACATACATGAGAAGCCAGAAGCCATCGCCGGGCAGTGGTGGCGCACGCCTTTAATCCCAGCACTTGGGAGGCAGAGGCAGGTGGATTTCTGAGTTCGAGGCCAGCCTGGTCTACAGAGTGAGTTCCAGGACAGCCAGGGCTACACAGAGAAACCCTGTCTCAAAAAAACAAAACAAAAAAAAGGGAAGCCAGAAGCCCATGGAGATCAAAAGAGGGCATCAGATTCCCTGGAACTGGAGATACAGGTGGGTGAGCCATCATTTGAGTGCAGAAAACAACTCACATCCTCTGGAAGAGCAGCCAGTGCTCTTAGCTGCTGAGCCATCTCTCCTTCCTCACAAGATCACCTTTTTACAGTCAGTGTTTCAAACAATGGATCTTTTTACCCTTTCGACTCTGCTCCTGTCTCTGTCCCCGTCCCCACATCCTTGCCCCTTTAATTCATTAGACTCTGTTGGTGTCACTTCCAGGCCAGCTGGGAAGAAGGTCCATAGTAAGTATTTGTAGCTGGGTCTTGCTAGTGTCCTTGCTGGCCAGTAGCTCTTTGACCTCTAGAGGCAAGAATGCTGACAGTGTTATTGTGAAATCATTTGCATATTGTGAGGTACTTTGCATAAGATGGCATGGTTTGCATACAGGGAGGAAGATATCTTTAAAGTTCCAGTGTGGCATCCCTAAACATCTTCTCCCTGTGGCAAAGAATCTGACTAGGCATTCTCTCTCAGAGTTTCCTAAAGGCCCTAGAAACATCCTGGGAGACTTACAGGGCTGTCGAGGAGAACCAGATAGGAGCATTTGGAAGGAGCTGAAAGTCTAGGAAGCACAAGTGTTAAGAGTATATCAGCCGTGTGTGATGGTGAATATCTTTAATTCCAGCACCCAGGAGGCAGAAACAAGCAGATCTCTGGGAGTTCAAGGCCAGCCTGGTAATGGAGTTGCAGGATAGCTAGGGCTATTGCATAGAGATACCCTGACTCAGGGTTGGAGATGAGGGAGTATAAAATTCTGGGAATGTAGTTGATATAGCATTTGTCTGCCTGTCAGCACTGCATAAGCTGCATAAACTGGATGTGGGAGTGCACATCTATAGTCAGGAGGTCCACAAGTTCTAGGTCATCCTCTGCTATGTAACAAGTTCAGGGACAGTCTAGCATGAGACCTTATACCAAAAATATATAAATAAATAAACCAAGAGTGGTGGCACATGTATTTAATTCTAGCACTGAGGAAGCAGAAATAGATCTCTGTAAGTTCAAAGGCAGCCACATCTACACAGCAAGTTCCAGAACAGTCAGGGTTACATAAGAGCCCTCAATCTCAAAATAAAACAACAATACACACACACACACAAGCGCGTGTGCTCACACACTGTGAGGTAGGTGAGGGAGACATCAGCTGTGAAGTGTGAGTTCAGTCTGCTCTCAGAGCACCCAGAAGGAAAAAGGGACCAGAGAGAGCTGCAATGGGAGGTGAGGACTAATGAGACCCGAGACTTAAGTGCCCTCATCTGTCACAGTCTGCCCAAGGGAGTACTCATTCTGCCTCTGCTAAATGTCTTCCATGTCAGTTGTTGGCTGATTCCCAGAACAGGATGCAAAAATGGGACCTCAAGGGGGGGTGGGGGCGGGGATAGGTGGGTATGTTAAGCCCGTTCACACCTGTGTTCACATGAGGTGGCTACCACATGCCTTAGGTAGAGGTACCTCCAAGTTGAATTCTGGCTGCTCCATCTGTGTGGCCGTCTGACCCTAGGCCAACAGTCAGTACCTACCTGAAGGATAAAACGATTTGGTGAGGTAACACTAATTACTGAGTAGACGGTCAGTAAAAGGCTACAGTAAATCAGAGAGCTGCAGTAATTATTATTGCCATTAATTGCTCCACTAGTCTAAGAGTCTAGGCACAGCTAGTGTCAAGGTAAGAGAACACAAAGTCCTTTGTATCCTGGCTTGGAATTCCAGGGCACAGGGTCTAGTAGCATGTATTGGACCTCAAAGGGTTACGGTCCTGGAGACAGTGGCCTGAGGTTCCAAGTGAAAAACCAAAGCATAAAAATAATTCGATGAGTAAGAATAAAATTCCCTCTTCTGAGGTACCCAGGGCCAGGCCCCTCCTTGCGGCAGGCACTTCCCCTTTCCCTAGCTCATGGAGGAGCCAGGCCCGCTGACTCAGAGGAGAACCACAGCCCTGCTCTTATCCCGGGACGAAGCGGTTAGGCAGCCAGGCGCGCCCCCGTGTGGCCACTTCTGGGACTGCATTCTCAGAAGGAAGGCAGCTGCCATACTCAGGCCTCGCCGCCCCGTTGATCCTGGTCCCCGCACGGGTGCTGCCCTCACCCTAGCTTAGCTTGGCAAAACGCGATGCCCATGAGGGTACCCACTTCCGTCCTACCCTCCCCGCAGCCCCATAATCCGGCCCGAGCGGAAGTGCGCTGACCGCGCGGGTCCCCCATGGTAAGAGGCGGAAGCGCCCCCCCGCCGCGTTCCGTCTAGCCCCCGGAGCCCGGCGTGTCGGGTTCCGGACTGTCCCGTGTGACGTGGCTGCACGCCGGGGGTGGCTCCGGGCTGGGGGCCTAGTGGCGGGGCCGGGTGAGGCAGAGCCGGGCGGGGCGCGAGACTGCAGCTGGATGGCCGGGCCCGCCCGGAGCGCTACATCTGCTGCCGCTGCCACTTCTGCCACTGTACGGTGAGTGATCGCTGGACCCTCAGGCCCGCGTTCGGGGTAGGATGGACCGTGTCAATTCCCAAACCTGTCGCGACTCGTCCAGAGTTTAGGAGTTGAACTTGCCTGATTTTTGGCTCTTTACCTCTGTCGTCCCACACTCTGCCCCTCAGCCCTCCCGGCTGCCCCGCTTCTTGCCTTCTCTTTCCACCAGACATTCCGGCTCACTTTATTGACTCTCCTTTCTGTTGCTTTCTCCTTTCTCTCCATACCCCATACTTCTCTGTTTAACCTGTGGTCCCCCTTGCCTCTGCATGACCCACCAAGGACTTGACCTGGCTAGGGCCTGCCTTGGTCCCAGTGAAGCTTTGCTCGTTTTTTTAATGTGATGGTGTTGGCAGTGGTGGCTGGGGGGCAGGGGAGGGGGCGGAGATCACTAATTATGGCCTGAAGATCCCGGACATAGGCTTGTAGCCCACCAACCAGAGACAGATGATTACTCTCTTCACATCCATTAGCAGATGAGGAAACTGAGGCAGTTTCAAGGTCACAGCCAGTATAAGACGGAGCAGATCACATTTAAACTTTCCAGATTGAACTTCTTGCATGGTTGACTCACATCCCCATCCGGCAGTCAGTCTGCAGAGCACATTCCTTCTGGGAGTGCTTCAGGCCCCCCTGGCATTCAGAGGACTTCTATTCCCTCCTCCATGCCAGCAGCTACCTGCATTGTCAAGCTCGCATCATATTCATAGCTCTGTTAGGGAAGCAAAACCTCATCCATTCCCTGATGAGGACACTGAGGCTCAGGCTCAGAAGGGACTACAGGAATTGCCCACAGTCAAACAGTTAACAATCTAGAGCACCAAATTAATTAGCCATAAGTTACCATAGCCTCTGGCTCTGGCATCTGTGAGGCATCTCTTCTCTTCAGCCCCACCTCTTGTCTCTTGGTGCCCAAGAACAACAAGATCATTTAGGAGGAAGAGGTTTGACCCATGACTCAGTTTCCCCACCTGTGTTTCTTAGTGCCACCCCATCAAGCTAAACAGTGCTGGCCTTAGACCCTGGGTGTCTTCACAGGCACATCTGGCAGCCAAGCCTCCCCTGGCAGCTAGAGGCACCCAGCAGGGATGGTTCCTCCTCCAGTGGCTGAAGGAGCCCAGCCAGTGCCTCACCCAGTCATTAAGGAAAGTTTAGCCTCAGGCGGACACATTGACACATAGGCTGGAGCCAGCTCAGAAGGAAAAACTGTGTGGTTCTTGGGAGAACTGTGGAGGTGCAGAGGGTGCTCCGTGCACCCACCCTGGGGATTGTTTCCTCTGCGGAGTGAGCAGGAGGGTGATGCCATGGCCAGCTGAGAGGCGGGAAGAGATGCTGTGCTTCCTAAGTGGGGTATGTGGTCCAGAGAGGCAGCTCACATGAGCAGTCTTTGTGTTTTCTAGCACCCGGCATGCCTGGATGTCCCTGCACTGGCTGTGGGATGGCAGGCCAAAGGCTCCTCTTCCTCACTGTCCTTGCCCTGGAGCTCCTGGAAAGGGCTGGAGGTTCCCAGCCAGCCCTCCGGAGCCTGGGGGCTGCAGCTGCTTGTCGCCTGGATAATAAAGAAAGCGAGTCCTGGGAGGCCCTGCTGAGTGGGGAGCACCTGGACACCTGGATCTGCTCCCTCTTGGGTTCTCTCATGGTTGGCCTCAGTGGGGTTTTCCCCTTGCTGGTCATTCCCCTGGAGATGGGGACCATGCTACAATCAGAAGGTGAGTGACCCTTCAGTATCCCTGAGGATCAGTCAGAAGGGTAGGAAACGTGCTGTTTGCTCTTGGGAAATGCCAAGTCTCACGTACCGGGCATAACTAAACATAGTATGCCTAGCATGGAGTCCAGTTGGACCCACCTTGGTCCTGTGAGCATAGGGTATACATATTCATTGTTCATTCATGCATGCATCTGTTTATTATTTCAATCAATGAACATTCCCCAGACTCAGTATGAACCATGGCTGGCAATACGGCTGCCATACTACCTGGGCTCAAATCCTGGCTCTGCCACCCACCAACTATGTAGCACATGGCTTAACCTCACTCTGCCTCAGTCTTTAAAATAGGGATGATAAGTCTAAGCATGTCGTTTAGTAGTAGAATGCTTGCCTAACATGTTCAAGGCCTGGGTTCAATTCCCAACACCCCCTAAATGAAAATATTAACCCATGAGTTTTAGATGAAGCACTTGGAAGATTGCCTGGCACGGGTGTTTAAAGTCTCATGTTGAACCCTGGGTGCAGAGGTGAGCAAGTCGTGCGTCGTGTCTCCCCTCAACCCCCAATTTTGGTTAGTGGTGTAGAGGCTAGGGATGCAGTGTAGTTGGTATTGTACTTGCCTGGTGTACAGCAGCTCAGTCCCCAGCACTGCATAAGACTGGATATTGTAGCACACACTTGAGTGTAGCACACACTGAAAATCCCAGAACTTGAGTGAAGACAGAAGAATCAGAAGCTCAAGGTCATCTTTAAGTACACAGCCTGGCAGAGGCCAGCCTGTGCTATATGAAACCCTTTCTCAAAAAAATAAAAAAGAAGGTCGGAGCTGGAGAGATGGCTCGGCTATTAAGAGCACATCCTGCTCTTCCAGAAGATCCAGGTTCGATTGCCAGCACTCATGTCAGGCAGCTCACAACTGTCTGTAACTACAGCTCCAGCAGGATGCTCTGGTCGTAGCAAGCACCTGCACTCATATAATATGTATAGTTAAAAAATAAGAATAAACCTTAGTAAAGGAAGGGCTGGTAAAATGGCTCCGTGGGTAAAGGTGTTTACCCCGCAAGCCTGGCGAACTGAGTTCATTCCTGAAAGCCATGTAAAGGCGGAGGGAGAGAACACTCCCCAAAGTTGTCCTCCGGCCTCCATATGTACACCTATGTATCCATCCTCACACACATTATAAATAATAATAAAACAAATGAATACATAAAAAGAAATACTCTTAGCCTTTTACCAACTGCCAGGCTCAGGATCATTCAGTAATGCAGATGGTTCCTGGTTGATGGTGCCTGTCTGATGGTTGCTACAGTTGTGAACAGAACCCCCAGAGCCTGTCATGTCCATGCAGCAGGCGTCCGTCTTCAGACAGCCCAGGCTGTGGGGCAGCTCTGTGGTGGAATGATTATTACTTAGTGTGTGTGAGGCCTGGGCAGGGTCTGTACAGGATGCTTTTGGAGTGTGGTATTCCCATCTTACAAGTGCTCTCTGGCCAGCCTGGAAACAGCAGGGTCCCTGGGGTTGGTGTCACACCTCACCACCAGCTACATCTGTCATCTAGGCCTCGGCTGCTCCATCAGCTGATGAGATGAATGTGGCTTCCATATATTCCATAATGCACTTCCAAATCTGGATGTGCAAGCTAGTAAAAGTCCCAAGATCCTGTCGGTTTTCTAGGGGTGGCATTAGCTGAAGAGAGAAATTCCCATTTAATCAACATTTGCTCTATGCATTACGGTTTAATTCTGTCAAGATCCAATTTACACATGGGTAAACTAAATCTCAGAAGTTTTTATCTTGTGGTTGCCATCAGATGGATTAGAGATTTGGAACTTGCCAGGGTCCAAGCCCATTTCTTTTTTTTTTTTTTTGGTTTTTTCGAGACAGGGTTTCTCTGTATAGCCTGGCTGTCCTGGAACTCGCTCGTAGACCAGGCTGGCTGAACTCAGAAATCCGCCTGCCTCTGCCTCCCAAGTGCTGGGATATAAAGGCGTGCGCCACCACCACCCGGCCAAGCCCATTTCTTAACCAATAGTAATCAGTGAATCCACAATGATCCCATAGTCCATGGTAGATCCTCTGAGCACCCTGCCCCTGCTGGGCCTGTGGGATGTGGAGACCCAGAAGAACAGTAGCCCAAATCCAGCCTTTGGAAGCTTGCAGTCGAGAAAGCCAGTAAGATGGGCAAACGTAGTAGCAGAGGCTCAGCACCAAACCTCATGTCTCTGCTTTGCAGCTGGAGCCCGGCGCCTGAAGCAGCTGCTCAGCTTTGCCTTGGGTGGACTCTTGGGCAATGTGTTTCTGCACCTGCTGCCAGAGGCGTGGGCCTACACCTGTAACATCAGCCCCGGTGAGTGAGAACATGGGGCAGGAGAGAAGTACAGAGCTAGTGCCCGTCCCCAACGTTAACCTAGGCCCTGCTGGCTCTACAGGGTCTGGGAGAGGATATGGGAATAGAGATCCAGAAAAGCTTGTTGAGAGGGAAGGTCTAATCCTGATGCCCTGGCCTCATTGGCCCAGCTGCTTGTTCAGTAGGTAGTCCCAACACACACTTGGCAATCCCTCAAAGCCCTGGACTAGCTCTGATCTAGGCCCCATTCCAAATGGCTCCCTTCTAGCCACTGGCTTGGCATGGCCTGTTAGTGCTCCCCCTGCAGTGGTGAAGGGCAGAGTCTGCAGCGACAGCAACAACTGGGCTATGGGTCATTGCTGGCTTCCTGACCTTCCTGGCATTGGAGAAGACGTTCCTCAATAGCAAGGAGGAGGACCCCAGCCAGGTGAGCCCAAGCCCCAGAGCCTGGACATATCAGTGTTTTGGGTTTTTTTTCCCCTAAAGTAGAACACAGGCCTGGAGAAGCCCAGGGCCCAAGTTAAGTCTAAGATATCTCTCGGCTGTCTTCCCTTACTCTTGAGAGCAACAGCATTAGCCTCTAAAGTAGTTTGAGTGTATAGATCAGTGGTTCTCAACCGGTCAAACGACCCTTTCATAGGGGCTGCCTAACACCATCTGCATATCGGAAATTTACATTACAATTCATAACAGTAGCAAAAAATTATAGCCATGAAGTAGCAACAAAATAATTTTATGGTTGGGGGCAGCACATGAGAAACTGTATTAAGGGTTGCAGCATTAGAAAAGTTGAGAACCACTGTTCTAGATGGATAGTAACAGCAGTGTGGGGTTGAGGTCTGATGACTGAGGAACCCAGCTGATGGATCATCAGCAAAGTGTAGCCAGATTAAAGAGGTTTTCATCATCTCTTGTCCTCACTCTCTTTCTGTCTGCCTGTCTGAGTGGGGGGCATCTAATGTCTCCTCTCTCTCCTTCTTCTGGCTGTAGGCCCCCAGCAAAGACCCCACTGCTGCCGCGCTCAATGGAGGCCACTGTCTGGCCCAGCCGGCTGCGGAGCCCGGCCTGAGAGCCGTGGTCCGGAACCTCAAAGTGAGTGGCCCATGTGGGCCCCCCTCCTGCAGCTGCAGAGCTGAACAGCTGACTCAGCTCTGCCTCCCCGGCTCAGCCTGGCTTTCTCTCCCCTCATCCAGGTCAGTGGCTATCTCAACTTGCTCGCCAACACCATAGACAACTTCACTCATGGGCTGGCTGTGGCTGCCAGCTTCCTTGTGAGCAAAAAGGTAAGAGGTGGGACAAGTAGAGCTCTGGCATTTCTGGTGGGAATAACACCAATGTCTACCTGTTAGATCCATCTCCAAAACAGTCTCTGCTTCTTGCTTTTATTAACAGTACCTTTGTGAAGCCCAGTCCCTATCCCTCGCCTGTCTTCCTTCACCTCTATTGTTCTCAAAGATTTATTTTTGTTTGCATGTTTGTGCTGGTGCCACATGTGTGTGTGCTTTGGAGGCCAAAAGATCCTCAAGCCAGATTTGGATCCCCTGAAGCTGGAGTTACAGGCAGTTGTGAGCCACCTAATGCGGGTGCTGGGAACTGAACTTGGGTCCTCTGGAACAGCAGTAAGAACTCTAAACCTCTGATCCCCCTACCTCCATTGCACCCTTTGTCCCAAGCTACTGTTGTTGCAGGCACTCCCCGTTTGGATGCCTCTGTCAAGCTCCTAGACTTGGCCTTGCCCACCAGCAGACACTACTCCCTTCACCTCCCACTGCATTCTATGCTCTGGCCCCATGGCTTGTCTACCCCTAACACTGGCCATTCACTGTGTCCTCTGCCTGGAATGTTCTTCCTCCCACTCCCTCGGGCCTCAGTTTGGATGTACTTCAGGAGGTATCTGCTCCTCGTATCCTTCAGTTGGGCCCTGTCCATACTCTGTCACACTCTATGTGGATCCGCAGCAGTGTTTGTGTTTGTGACCCTGACTCTACCAAGCTTGTCCTATGGCTTTGGCTTGCACATGTCCCGGTGTGATATGAATGCAGCCCAGCACATCTGTAGATCACATATTACCTTATTAAGTCTGAGGGGCAAGTTTTGTCTCCTTTAGTCACTACTGTCTTTCCTATATCTGCCATGTCCTGCCCAAAGCAGACTCAAAGCAGAATACATGTTTATGAGGGACTGGGGATGGGGGAAGCCTAATAACCCAAGGCATCATAGACTCAGACTCACATCTCTGCAGATTGGACTTCTAACCACCATGGCCATCCTCCTGCATGAGATCCCCCATGAGGTAAGTGCCCAGATTGTGGTCTTAGGGTCAGGGATCCCAAGGTTCCCATGCTCAACATGGGTTGCAACTTGTTCAGGGATTTGGGGTGGGCCTTGCCCACTCAAGTGGGCTAGGGGAGGAGGGGCACAGCTTCTTTAGATATTGGCCCAGGGGTAGGGTAGACAGGAGGCTGGGTGTTCCTGTCACCCGGTTCTTGGTTGAACATCTGAGCCTTTCCTCAGGTGGGTGACTTTGCTATCCTGCTCCGGGCTGGCTTTGACCGATGGACTGCAGCCAAGCTACAGTTTTCTACAGCCCTGGGAGGCCTTCTGGGGGCCTGCTTTGCCATCTGTACGCAATCCCCCAAAGGAGTAGGTACGCAAGTGGTGGACAGTGGTGTTCAAGAGGTACACCAGTCAAAAGGCACCTTTGCCCTGCTGCTTTTGGGGAAGTGTTTGCCTGGTGTCCCGTGCAGGAGGGTGGGACGCATACAGTGCCCTGAGCTCACCACCTGTTGACCCCTCTACAGAGGAGACAGTGGTCTGGATCCTGCCCTTTACCTCTGGAGGCTTTCTCTATATTGCCCTGGTGAATGTGTTACCTGACCTCTTGGAAGAAGATGACCCATGGTAAGCTTCTGGGATGGTTGATGGGGCCCAGGAGGAGCTGCTGCCTCTGCCTGCCCTGTCCATGCTCCCACATCTCCCCTCTCCCAACAGGCACTCCCTGCAACAGGTGCTGCTGCTCTGCTCCGGCATCGTGGTGATGGTGCTGCTCTCACTGTTTGTTGAATAACCACTGCTGACAGCCCACTCTGCACAGCAAGCAATGAGAGACTCCATTTGTTCTGTGACTGTGTGTGAGAGGCAGAGGGTGAATGCTAGAGCAGCCTCTCACTGGACAGAGGGTGTGTGGTGTGCATGTACAGCCAGAGTGTGAGAGAGAGACCGACACTGTGATCCCTGGGAGCAGAACCCAGAGCCCAACATAGCACTTGCCCAGCCACCCCACTGTCACCTAGCAGCAAGGACTGGCAGCACCGATGCTGCCAGCACAGGCCTCACTTCTCATTGACAAAGAAACCAAGGAGCCTAGGGCTACAGCCCAGAGGGCTATAGCCCAAAGTTGTTCCTCCTGTGGCTCTAGCCCAAAAGAGAGGAAAAAGAAGAAAAAAAAAAAAAAACAAAACAAAAAGCAAACCCAAGCACCTTAGAGGCAGAGGCTACACAGCTTTTCTCTGCTGTCCATCTTCCTTACCCTTCCCTATACCATCTCTACAGCCAAAGAAAGAGGAGGTGGGTGCTTTGTAGCACCAGCCCCCACTCAGCACTGATATCTACCCCTCCCCAGCACTGAGCAGGCAGCTGCTCCAGGACCTCCTCCTAGGGGCAGCCAGTCTGGCCAGCACGCTTTCCCAACCAGTGCTCCCTGGCCATATGGAGGGGCAGCTCTCACCACCTCCAGTCTACAAGTCAGCACGCAGTCCCAGCATGCAGTCTCCCAGCACAGCTCTCCGGGATGCTCCAGCCAGCACAGGGTCCAGCAGGCATTCATGCCCCAGACAGAGGGCATGAGCCTTGTTGCCCTTTCCTGCTCAGGGGCCCTTGTCCTTTGGGTTAGGAGTAAGATGGGGGTGGTGAGGGCTCCACATTGTCAGTGCTCAGGAATGTGAACTGGGGGAATGCTGAAGCCATAATCCCCAACTATTTCCCTTGGCCGACGCCCAGGTACTCAGCTGGCCCAATCTCCAGCCAGACTCCAGCCCTGCTGCTCAACTGTGGATGTCAGAAAAGTGGCCACTCAAGAATCTGAGTGATCCACAGCAGTTATGCTGTGGCTCATCTGTATCTGTAAATACTTGTTCTGTAGATATAAATAAATATTACCTCTTCCACATAGGCCTGTCACACAGAGCTCTTCCTAAGTGCTCTCCATGTTGACAGGTCTGTCTGACACACTTGCTGTGCATCTCAAAGGGTTTCCTGTTTTCCTAGCATGTTTCCTTGTTAGCTTTTTGTCCCAGTAATGCCTGAGCACCCACTTGAGCCTTCACAATCAGTGATCTTATGGATGTAAAAAACCAAGATATTTATTTCCCTGTCCCCTCAACAATTCTCATCTGCGGACTTAGAGCCACAAAGTCATCTCCTACTTTTGACTTCAGTGAGATTGTAGTTCATTTAAGAAAGCTAGGTGTGGTGTCACACTGTAATCTCAGCAGGCAGGAATGGAGGCAGCAGAAGAATCTGGAGTTAGGCCAGCCTAGCTTACTCGAAACACACATTGTGAAAAACGGGAAAAAGGAGGGCATGGGGGAAGGAGCATTGGATAGAGTAATATATCGGGTAGAACAGTGAATTCAAGACCAGCTTGGGCTGCATAAGACCATTTCACTTGAGCCTTCCCACACCACCCACTTCCCTAACATGGGCTGGAGAAGAGGGTCTTTACAATGCTCCCTTCCTTTGACTGCAACATTTATCTCACACAGCAGGGGGCACTGCATCTCCATCAGCAGCTGCAGGAGAATCCTATCCACTGTTCTCAGCAGCCCACTGGTTGGGCCAAACCATCTGTGTGGTGCAGACGAGTCCAAAGCAAGTAGGTGGGAAACAGAATCAGCCACGCCCTTAGCTGGGACTGCTCAGCTGCCAGTGCCCCATCAGCACCACAGTCACGAGGGAGATCTGTTCCACCTCCATGACATGGGTAATTGTCCAAGGACCTCAGGCCTGAAAGGTCCAAGCCCAGTTGTCTTTCATGGCAGCAGGTGCTCAGGGAGGGCTGCGACTGTGGTGTGGAGCCCTGCTGGGATGCCAACAAGCACATGCCAAGGATGACTGACCAGCACTGTCCTCAGCCCCAGCAGATGTAGAAAGGGCTGTAATACTGTGAGGGAGAAGGAAAAGTGATGGTGGTACCTGCACTCACTTGTTTCATGGACAAGAGCAAATCCCATTTGGTTAGGAAGACAGGACACCTAAGTCTAGGCCAGAGGACAAAATCATACTTTAGCTGCTGTGCCTGGAGCAAGTCGTAGCCACACCATGATCAGCAGGCAGCCATGAGCTAGCACGTGAGGAGGGTAAAACCAGAGCTAGCACGATGGTGGCCTGCAGAGGCATGACTGTAGCTTGCTGGTACACTTTTTGGTAATAAAGTGGAAAATTTTTTGATTAACAACCATTCAAGGCCATTCAAGTCTGCCAAAGCCACTGGTAAAACACCTCAATGGAAAGTTGAATGATGGGCCAGACAAGTTGGCACACACCTTTAATCCCAGCACTCTTAAAACTAATCTCAGGCTACAAGCCTCCGAGTTCAAGGGTAACCTAGTCTACATAGAAAGTTCCAGGCTAGCCAAGATTACTACCTTGTCAAAAAAAAAAAAAAAAAAAAGTGATGTGTCTGAATCCCTGCTGTGCCCTCAGATTGGTGCACTTTCAGCCCAGCTGCTTAATTGTACCTGTAAAATGAGGACACCCAAGCCAGTGAGATGATCTGTGGGTAAACTCTTTCACTGCATAAGCTTGTCAATCTGAGTTCATCCCCAGAATCCAGGTAAATGCACGGACTCTCAAGTGTCTATCCTGATAAAAGTTATTCATTAAGACCTATATTGGGGCTGGAAATGTACCTTATAGTTGATAAGAGTCCTTGCCTAACAAATACTAAATCCTAGGTTACATTCCAGTGCCACATAAAACTGAGAATGGTGGGACATGCCTGTAACCACAGCCCTTGGAGCTGGCAAGACCACAGCAGACTGAAGGCTGTGGGTCTCCACATAGAGCAGTGCAGAACTAGGTTGCTGAGAAAACAGTGTGGATCTTGCTAAAGGTTATTTTGTGAGCCATAAAAAATGAGAAGAGCTAATAAAGTCGTGGAGAAACATGTGGCCCAAAAGTCAGGACACTAGGGTATTACTTCAACAACTAAAACCCTAAATGTTGGTTTCACAAGACAACAAGAACTAGAGTACCACAATGCAGAGTGGCCTCTTCCCTCTGGACTCTAAGGTCAGAACTATCGCAATGAACAGTGGAGAGAAGACCTAAGGAGACGGTGGGTGCAGGGACTGGGGAGGGCTCGAAGCAACAGCTGTGCCCTGCACCTCCCTGCCACGGGCCTCACCCAGACAGCTGGTTTGGGGCCCATGGCAACCTATAGGATTTTTGAGGCTGTAGCTCCCAAGGAAAAGCCTTCTGCATACATTCCACTCCCACCCAGAGTCCACGGAAGCTGAGAGACTGGTGGCAAGGAACAGAAAACACCTTTTATTATCAACTTTAGCCCACAGACCAACGGACAGACGAGAGGTGTCCCTAGGCATAGTACTGCAGGTTGGCTTTCTTCTTGGCCTGAACCTCCAGGATGCCCTCCATGTAGTCCTCGTGAGTAAGCTCCGTGGCACCCCTGCGCAGTGCATCATACCCTGCAGCCAGGACAGATATGATCTAGAATGTCTCCCTGCACCTCAAGCCCAACTTCCAAAAGCATGGGTCCCTGACCTACTCAGGGAAAGGGCAAGGCTTGAAACAATCCACCCACACCCTGCCCACTCACCGCCTCCACACACACAGCCTTGCACTGGGCCCCATTGAAGTCATCAGTGCAACGAGCCAGCTCTTCATAGTTCACATCAGGACTGGAGAAAGGACAACACACCACAGAGCTTGATTAGTCACAGAGAGGGAACAAAGAGAAGATGTCCTACTATGTACCCATCAAACAATAATATCCACTCGCTTTCTGCTGGCAGGAAGCCTTTATCCACCCTGACTTTTCTTTTTAGTATAAATGAGATTGGACGCCAGGCGGTGGTGGCACACGCCTTTAATCCCAGCACTTGGGAGGCAGAGGCAGGCGGATTTCTGAGTTCGGGGCCAGCCTGGTCTACAGAGTGAGTTCCAGGACATCCAGGGCTACACAGAGAAACCCTGTCTCGAAAAACCAAAAAAAAAAAAAAAAAAAAAAAAAATGAGACTGGACAAAGCTAATTATAGGATCTCTGATTCTCTGATACACCAACCTTCCAGAACCCTGCATCTGAGATACTAGGAAACAAGTTTGCCTGAGGCTGGAAGCATGAGGTTATCTAGACAAAAGACAATATTCCCGATAAAGCCATGCATCAGCTAGCACAATGCAGCTGCCCATTGTCTGTCCTCATGTCCAAGCACTGTGCCTAAGACATCACCATGGCTAAGTCTCAAAGTGGAATGATGTATCCTGAAGTTTCAAAAACAACATACTTTAGAGGGTTAGGTCACATGCTGAAAGTTGTATAGATCTGAGTTCAGATCATGTGGTCCTGGTTAGATTCTCCTAAGCCATGCTTGGGCTGTGCCCATCTACTGGGCTGTGAAGGCCTATGTGTCTTCAAATGGGAGGAGGAGGCACAGGTGACTTTGAGTACCACAGCACCCAGGAGGGTCTGTGCACCAGCAAAACTCTACCTCAGGCAGTGGGGGAGAAATGGAGGTTATGTGCATGCATGAGGTGGGGTGGATCAGAGGCCAGGGAATAACAGTACAGGAGTCACAAAAATTGAGGGCTCAAAAGCTGTTGCAGCTGACCTGACATTCATCTTCCGTGAGTGGATCTGCATGATTCTGGCACGGGCCTCCTCATTGGGCATTGGGAACTCAATTTTGCGGTCCAGGCGGCCTGAGCGCAGCAGGGCAGGGTCCAGGATGTCCACCCTGTTAGTGGCTGCAATTACCTGAGGAAGAGGGGAAGCAGCAACCTCAACAGAAGAGCAGGATATCTACTCAGAAGCACAAGTTACGGTAGTACCAGGAGACAGCCTGGAATGGGGAAGACAAAGCCCAAGCTGTCAGTACCTGACAGGGATAGAGTCAGCCTCTCACTCACCTTCACTTGAGTGTTGGGCTGGAAGCCGTCCAGCTGGTTCAGAAGCTCCAGCATGGTCCTCTGCACCTCTCGGTCCCCTGCCTTTTCACTGTCGAAGCTGCGGTGCACAGGAGCCCGAGATGCCAGTGACATCACGGCATAAGCACAGGCTATTCCAACTTGTCCAGGGAAATGGTTGCCTCAACTTGAGGCTCCCAGCCCAGGGACTGGTACAGAGAAAGGTTCACCAATAATTAACTGCAGCATTCAAAGCTTGCAGAGGCTTCTGGGATCAGTGCTGAGCTAGTTACAGTGAGCAGAAACAGCCAGGGCTAGGGCTGTGGCTCTGAGCAATGCATGATTCCATAGAACTTTGCTTAGAAATATCTAGAATCAGGATTCGAGACAGCCAACCCCAAGGAAGGGCTCTGAAATCTATAAACAACGGCCAGGCAACCACCCAGTGGATAGAAAGAGCTTAAAACCAATTGGATACTGGGAGGGTGTCCAGGATGGCGGTGGAGGGAAAGCGAGATTGGAAGAATGGCCCACACAAATCTAGCATTTATGCTAAGGAGCAATGGGCCACCTAGGAATGGTTTTAAATAGTGTATGATGGACTTGGAAAACATGTGAGATGACCAGATTTCTTTTTTGAGAGCAAGGTATTAGCTCTGAGAATGCAGGAAAAATAGAAGTGTTACTACCCAGGAGGGGGAAACAGGATGGGAAAGAGCTAGAATTTAGTGTAGCTGAGAGTTGAGCTCCCTCATGCCCAAGAACCCTTGGAAGTCCCTAGAACTCCCTTACCGCTTGGTACCAATGGCATCCAATTCATCTATGAAGATAATAGACGGTGCCTTCTCCTTGGCCAGGGCAAAAGCATCACGGACCAGCTTGGCACCATCTCCAATAAACATCTGCACCAGCTGAGGGCCTGCCAGCTTCAAGAAGGTGGCCTGAGAGAGGGACAGATCAGACCAAAGGCAAAAGAGGTTCAAAGATTCAAGCCTGTTTCCTACAGCTTCAAGTACCCCCACCTCCTCCTCGACCTCCCACCCACACACACCTTGGTCTGAGCGGCACAGGCTCGGGCAAGCAGAGTCTTCCCTGTACCAGGCGGCCCATACATCAGCACTCCTTTTGGGGGCTGGATACCCAAGTTCTCAAACTTCTCTTTGTGGTTCATAGGGAGGACAATGGCTTCTACCAGCTGCCAGGAAGAAGTCCTGGGTGAGGAAAGTGATGCCCTGAGGGCTCCTACAGCCCAAATCTAGTCCGCATCTTTCCTACTCTAATGCAGAGACATTCTTCTCTCCTCTCCCAACAAAAACACATTAACATCCCCATTGCCCACCCTAAGGGCAGCCAGGGTAGAACAGAGAGACAAAGACACTGGTCTGCAGTGAGTGCATGGCTCAGAGAGTAAGAGGGCTTGCTGTACAAACATGAAGACCTAAGTTCAAATCTCCAGCACCCATGTAAAAATCCAGGCCTATAAAACACAATCTATAACCCTGGTGCTCTGGGTCAGAGTCAGGGGATCAGTGGGGTTTGCTGACCATCAGCCTAGATCCAGGTGCAGTGAGGACCACGTCTCACAGGAAAAGGGTAGAGTACACATCAGGGTACCTGACATTTCTGTATGTATGCACTTACACAAGCATTTATACCACACACGCAGGAAGGAGGAAGGGAGGGAGGTGGGAAGACACTGGGGCAAAAATCAGGAGCCTGAGAGGAGTTTTTGCTCTGGCCCTTTATGTGGCCTTGGGCAATCTCCAATCTCTCTGGAATCCAGGCTGCCAGCACCTGACACTGTCTTTGGTTGTTTTATCTTTCCTTAGGGCACAGTAAGGGAATACACTCTGGTCAATTTGATAAAAAAGTACAAAGGCTGGCATGGCTGCGGACAGCGGCCTTGCCTCCCTCACCTCCTGGATCTGCTTGTCCAGTCCCCCGATGTCACTATATTGCTCTGTGGGCCGCTCATCCACCTCCATGGCCTTCACCCGAGAGTCATATTCAGTAGGCAGGGTCTCCAGGATCAGGTAAGAGTCTTTGTTCACACCCTGAGAACAGAGCATGGAGTGTTCGTCTGTGTTTGTCCGGGCTCTGCCTAATGCTCTGGGGACAGTTATTTGTAGTCTAAAGAGAAAGCTACACAACTGGTGAACTGCAAAAATCAAAGAGGCTGCAGACAGAATCCCTGCAGCAGTGGCAAGTTCAGAGGCAACAGTGACCTGTGTGAGAAGCTCACAGGAGAATCCCTGCCTGAGCACAGGCGTCACTTACCACCAGGTCTCCTGGCTTCAGCTTTTCTGCATCTACCAACCCAATCACTGGCAGGAAGTATGTCTGTAGGAAGAGTTATAGGCAGGCTTAGCTACTTTGAAACTCCCCAGTGATTCCCCCAGCCTGACTGTTACTGAGCCAACCTTACTTGTCGGGTAGAAGTTTTGATCACTGCACACTTGCCCTTCCTCTGCGAGTCCAGGTCAATATTGGCACCATCCTCCTCCTGGTCATTGGGGTCAACATCCAGCAACTAAGAAGGAAAACAAGCTCCGTCCCGCGAACTTCCCAGAGTCCACGGCTGTGTATTCTCAAACAGTAGGGATGCCCACAGGGCCACAGGCCCTCCTTCCCTCCTCAATCCAACCTTAAGCTTAGTAAATGCACAGGTGATGCGCTAGGGGGCTGATAACATCTTTGTTTAGGTGCTATTTCTGTTTGCAAAGTTCATCTGCCCCAGAAAGAAGGGAGAAAAAAAAAAGAAAAAGAAAAAGAAAAAAAGGCTTCTGCCTTTTTCCTTATGTCTAGGAAGTGGGACTCAGGAAGTGTAAGGTCAAAGCTTTTTACACACTTTACCCTATGGGCCCCATCCCAAGATGTCTCCAAGTCCTACTGCCTCCTCATATACACACACACACACACACACACACACACACCTCAATGACGTTGGAGACAAGGTATGGCAGGGTTTTGTTCACTTTGATTTTCTCACTGTTCTCTTTGATTTTGTCTTTCATGGCTTGGAGTTCATGGGTGACTCGCAATACTTCACTCTTCATGATCTGGGATAAGAGAAAACAAATGTTTAACCCTGATTCAGCTTGCGTTAATTAGGGCCCTGTAATGGATGAGGTCCAGGTTACCCGTGAGACCCATCCAACCAGATCTAGGGCTTTCTGAAGGTCCAGCCTCTATATGTCCAAACTGCAGAGGTCAGGACAAGAGGCCAGTGTGAAAACTTCCTGATGAAGAGGCTGTGGGATAGGGCTGGGTATTTTCCATGGGTTTGTATGTGAACGAATCCTTCTCTGAGCCTCGGTTTCCTCATCTGTAAAATGGGGATTTGAGAACTCTGCTGCCTGCACCGGCGCCTGGAGCCCACCTTGATCTCGCTGTCTAGCAGCCGTGTGCGTTGGACGATCTCTTCTGTGGACATCTTGAGCACCTCCTCCCCAATGCCATCTTGCTATTTAAAAAAGGGAAGAAGTACTTATTTACTGTAACTAAGGGCTGCCATCCCACGTTCCCACAGCCCCCTCGCCTCCTGCTTCCTTATCCCAACAGCAGGATGAAGTCGGGACAGAATTCTGCCCACATCCCAAGAAGCTCTGTGCCCAGTCCAGACCGGACCTGGACTTCCAGCCACCTCCTTTTCCGCCCACCAAGAACGTCCAACCCTATAGCCCAAACTTTGGGACGCCCCTCAGGTCTCGCAGCACTCACCTCAGCTTCATCCCACACGGTCGCCATCTTCTCCTGCCGAGTCACTGGACTCTCGGGCGTCGGCAGCAGATTCATTTCCTGCATGAAAAGGCCGAAACTGGGAGTGCGCACGAGCCCCTCAGGGAGCTCAGCGCGGCCTTTCTCAACGTCTTCTCTCCACCCGTGGAGAACTTCACCCGCGATTCCTGACGTGACAGAACTGGCTCTGTCCTCGTTACCGAGCGAATCTGCCGCTGAGACTCCACGAACCAAACTGAGGCAATAGGGCCCGCCCCTTGGCTCGCCGGTTGCTCTTGCGGGAGCGAGGAGTGGGCTGCTATTGGCCGGCGCGCGGACGGGGCGGGGCCCGCTGCACACCCGGAAGAGGCGGGAGAAAGGAGGGAGCCGTGGAGTCTTTCGGGAAATGCAGTTTTTAACTTGGCGGATACCCGAAAAGGAGTTTGCAGGTTTTATCTAAGGACTCGGGTAAACTTGGAATTCAAAGATTTGCAGAGTGTTTAGTGTGGTGGCGCACACCTTTAGTCTTAGCACTCCGGAGGCAGAGGCAGGCGGATCTCTGAGTTTAAGGTTAGCCTTGGCTATAGAGTGAGTCCAGGAAAGCTAAGACTACACAAAGAAACTTTTTTTTTTCTTTTTTGGTTTTTCGAGACAGGGTTTTTCTGTGTAGCCCTGGCTATCCTGGAACTCACTCTGTAGACCAGGCTGGCCTCAAACTCAGAAATCCGCCTGCCTCTGCCTCCCAAGTGCTGGGATTAAAGGCGTGCACCACCACTGCCCAGCACAAAGAAACTCTTGTCTCAGAAAGAAAGAGAGAGGGAGAGGAGGAGAGGGGGAGGGGAGAAGAAACTGCCAACTTTACTGGCACATGCCTGTCATCCCAGCCACTGAGCCACTGCAAAGCTAAAGCAGATGGATTGCTGCATATTAAGGCCAGCCTGTGCTACAGTGAATTTCTAGCTATTCTGGCCACAGTGTGAGTCTTAAACAAAAATGGCCTAACAAAACCCAGATAAACCATTGCTTCTACTAATATTAGTGCAGATCTAACTCTCCACATAGGGAAGTTACTTTTGTTACAACATACTATATATGTTTCAACTCTTGTTTAAGATATTATATCTATGCAACTCATTTAAAATGGGATGTAAAATTCTAGTCCTTGAAAGCGGCTATTACAAACTGTTTAGTATAATTTGAAATGCAAGTTAGCTATTTACCTATAAATAATCAAACTTATGGTCATGTTAGATCCTAATTTAGTTAATTTCAGAAATAAGCTTTATTTAGCCTATAGATGTTTTCAAAATTACACAGGTAGTAAATAGCTAGAAACAAGCAAGGTTTGCCTATTCACATATACTCTAGGTAGATAGTCTTCAAACACTTCAGAGATCTATACAATGTGGCATTTAAGATGTTTTAATAAGGGGCTGGAGAGATGGTTCAGTGGTTAAGAGCACTGACTGCTCTTCTAGAGGTCCTGAGTTCAATTCCCAGCAACCACATGGTGGCTCACAACCATCTGTAATGGGATCTGATGCCCTCTTCTGATGTGTCTGAAGACAGCAATAGTGTACTCATATACAATGGGCATTGAAATCATGGAGTTTGATTCAAATGTGGCAAAGCTAACCACTGGGCAAAAGACTGCCCTTGCCTCAACTGCTGACAGCATGATGTCCAAACCATGGACAAGCAGGACACAGAGGAAGTCGACTGCCGAACCTTGCCAAGACAAATAGGTCAGTCCTTCATAATTCCTGCTTCACAGTGTGTCAGGCATTCTGGGCCTATAGGCTGAAGACAGATACCCCAACATGGCAGGGGAGTCTTGGGTGACTGACCAGGCAGCCGGCAGTCTGTCATTCCTATAGCTTCGGAAGCTGCTTGCTCTGCTTCCTGCTTACTCAGGTAATATTAATCCTTAGGAATCTGATGGGGTTGGAGACTAGATAGTTACAGTCTCACATTAAGTTTAAGTTGCAAAGGGACTAAGAAAAAGATTTAAGGTCTAAAAAGATGTTTTCAGGTTGATACATGCAAGTTCTGATAGACGTGAATTAGGTACAGAACTTTGAACTCACCAAGATAGGATAGAGACTGGGGTATTTTCTTCAAGGTTGCCAAATACAAATGGACTAGACATTATGAATGTAATTCTTACCTGATAGTTTTCATAATTGTTCTTACTGTATACAGTTTATTGATGTTAGAGAAAGAGCCTTTTATTGGACTAAGACAGGGAGATTTTGAGGTGAACTTTTTTTGTGATACACTCTATCCCAAACAAGGCACCAGAATCAGTAAAAGACCCTGTCTCAGAGGGTGAGAGGAAGCAAAGAGCAAGGCCCTGTGACCTGGGCCTGAGATCCTCTCCCACCCCCACCACCTGCATGCTTCCCAGATGTCCCACCTCACAACACTCCATGGCACTGCCCAGGTGGCCCAGCAGCTGGTAGGCCACAGCCATGTGGTACTGGCTCATGGCCCGATATTTGAGGCTCCAGCCTTTGCCGTAGTCGCTGACAAGCTCTGCAGCCTTGCAGGGGAAGAACAGGGCTTTCTCATAGTCCTGCAGGGGCACAGAACAGGGAAGGGACACACTGAGTGGTAGGAACTGACCCAAACCCAGGGCTCCAGGCCCGGAATCTGTGACAGCCAGGGAGCCCCAGTGTTTGTTTGTATAGGTTTTTGTTTGTTTGTTTGTTTGTTTGTATTTCTTATGTTGTTGCCTTCACCTCCTGAGTACTGAGGTCACAGATATGCACCACAGTGGTCATGGTCAGTCTATTACTTCATTTCGTCTCCCAGCAGTAAGCATGATCCAGGGAGAAGGGGAAATCGGTGCTCAAGTGTGGCTTCTTGAGATTGCTGCCGAGTGCCAAGAGTCAAACACAGTTGTTAGATTTAGCTGATGCATATTAAATATTTGTTCATTCAATGAAAATGCAAAGACACAGCTGGCTTTTCCTCTCATGCAGTCCTAGATGACTTCTTGACTTCAGGACTACACAGGGCTCCTGAGGGTTCAAAGACAGTGTTCCACCATCAGCACCAAAGAATATCAGATGGGATTATTGAGGCTAGAGTGAGATTGACCTCTCTAATTTGTCATGGAGTATCCAGAAACATCAGACTCAAGCCAGATCTGATTATGATACCTACTCTCTCAAGAAGGAAACAAAAACAAACAAAGCCTTCTCAGAATTAAGACACATGTGCATGTCTCATATCCCAGGCTGTCTATGAACTCACCGTTTGGTCATAAATGACTCTGAAGTTCTAATTGTCCTGCATCCAGGCACTGGAGTTACACACAGATTTTTACCACCACACAAGGCCTCTGTAGCACTGGGAATCAGAGCCACAGCCCCTCTCATGCTAGGGTGGCACTCTACTAAGTCACCAACATCCCCAACACCAGCTTGCTTCCAACTTGCAAAATGTGGCACCTGTCACAGAAGTCTATTCCCTAATATCTCTTACCTCTCCCTCTCCCAAAATACATCCACAACACCTCCCTCCCTGTTTCTGTGTAACATTTCCTCAAATATGACATTTTGAAAAACTATTTTGAAAAAAGGTAAAAATATATAAAAAGTTGAAAGAACAAACAATAAAAATCTCTGTGCCTTTCATATAGATTTGCCAGTGTGTGTGTGTGTGTGTGTTGTGTGTGTGTGTGTGTGTGTGTGTGTGTGTGTGTATGTGTGTGTAGACAAGATCTTACATTATACCCCAGGCTGCCAGTTTTGAAGCACCCAAGCCAGTTGTCTTGTACCTAATCTGTCCTCTACATAGCAACCAGTGGAATTCCTTTGAAACTGCTCGGATCATGTCACTCTGCCTAAAACCTCCACAGCAGCTGCCTGTCTCTCTGAGTAAAAGTCCAAATCCTTGCAACAGCCTATCAGACTTTGTATATTTAGACTCTCTGGACTCTGTAGGTCTCAGTAAGCCTCCTTGCTGTGCCTTGACTATCTCAGGCAAACCCCTACTCCTTTTTTCTAGAATATCCTTTATAATTTTGCTGCTTGACCTGATGCCTATTTTTAATTTTTCTTTCTCTTTAATATTTATTTAAGTGTAGGCACACGCATCTGTATCATGCATTCACATGAGTGCTGTGCCTAAGGCCAGAGGGGGAGATCAGGCACCTTGGAGCTGGAATTATGGGATTTATGGGGTGTGAGCCACCAAAACAGGTGCTGGAAACTGAACTCAGGCCCTCCGGGAGAACAATAAGCACTCTTAACCACTAAGCAACTTCTCTAGCCTATTTTTTTTAATATCAAGATCTCACTCTGTAACTTGCCTGGCCTGGAACTTGTTGTCTAGTCCGGGCTGACCTTGATCTCATATCGATTCTTCTGCCTTAGCCTTCTGAGTGCTGATGTCACAACCACAGTCCACAGCACCCAGCTTTCTCATCTTTTCTTCAGTACTGGGGTTTGAAGCCAAGGCCTCCACATGCTGGATGAGCCCTGCACCACTGAGATGCATCCCAGCTCTCCTTGCTTCTTTTGAGTCACCTCTCAATAATATCTTAGTGAGATGACCCCTAAGATCCACGCTAATACCAAGCCTGCCAACTCTGCCTACTCTGGATCTACTCTACTCCTTTAAAAAAGAAAATATGTATTTTTTTTGTCTTTTTTTTTTTTAAGTGAAGATGTAGGATATTTCTTGGAATTCCCAAACTGAAGCAATCTTTCTGTGTCCTGAGGAGCTGGGGCTACAGGTTGTGTCATCATGCCTGTTGTGTGTGTTTTTGTGTGTGTGTGTGTCTGTGTCTGTATAATATACATATACACTTAAAACAATCTCAACATTCCAACCCTAGTAACTTCTTCTTTTGAGGGGAGGGGCAGTTTTCAAGAGAAGATTTCTCTGTGTAGCACAGGTTGTCCTGAAACTGACTCTATAGACCAGGCTGGCCTTCACCTGCCTCTGCCTCCTGAGTACTGGACTGAGGCTGTGAGCCACACCACAGCCAGCCTTGTAACTTCTTTTCATGAATCAAATGGAAGTAAGGTGAGGTCTAGATGCCACGTCAGCTGGGTCCTTGGGAGAGAGTGTGCTGAGATGAAGAACACCCTCCTGGGCTAGAGGCTGTAGCTCAGTGGAAGAGTGCTGACTCAATGCTCTGGACATGTTCAGAGATCACAGTTACTCTGTGGGATGTTTCTAAGCTGTGTCCTCCTAGTGTTCTGCCTCTTTCATCTTGTCCTGGAGATGTTAACCCTTCTCACATGATGAACTGGGCCAGCCAACCATTTCCAGTGAGACTCAGCTTTGCCTTCCCTTTAAAATGAATAAATAACCACATACACCTTTAATTCCAACGCTCCGTGCATTTGAGGCTATCGGAGTTTACATAGTGAGTTCTAGGTCTGCCAGAACTACACAATGAGATCCTACCTTAGGAAAATGCATATCCAAGGGGAAAGATTGCTCAGCAGGAAAAGGCACTTGTTCCCAAGCCTGATGACCTGAGTCTGATGCCCAGGACCCCATGATGGAAGCAGAGGACTGAATCCCTCTAGGTTGTCCTCTTACATCTATATGATAAGATTTACAGAGAACAAGATCACCAGAGCCACACCAAAGCCAAAGAACAAAGCTTTATTGAGGTCTGTCTCTGAGAGAAGGGAGAGCAGCCATGCCAAAAGGGAGGTTGGGTTTTATAGGATGGTTTAAGCCAGGCTAGAAGCAGCAGGAGAGCAGCAGGAGAAGGCACCTGCTGCAAACAGAAATGTTTATGTGGGGACTACTGGGCATTAAGGTAACAGGATGCTGTGGTCTTGGATTGGACTCCTGAGTCATGCAGAAAGTGCAGTTTTTATCTCCTTGAAGGGGCTGGTTCCCTCTTGAGTAGGGACTAAGGCCAGCCTAACACTTCACGTATATAGTGGTATGAATATGCACATACAAACACTAAATTTTTTTTTAAAAAAATCACATTAATACCCATTTTATGAGGAAGAACTTGCAAACTGTAAACATCCCATTAACTCAAATTTTAATAATATCAGTATGGTCCCTAACTTGTTGAATTAAACTGTGTCACTGTGTACAGAACCTTTGTGTCCCTCAAAATAGTCATGTTGAGGTCCCAGCTCCTGGGATAATGGCATTTGGAGATAGGGCTTTGGGAGGCAGTAGGAGTTAGAATGAGGTGGGGCACTCACCTTTACAGATATAAGGAAGAATGCCTCTCTTTCTTTGGGAGCACAGATAAAAGGTTATATAAGGACACAGTGGAAAGGCACAATAGCCGGGCGGTAGTGGTGCACGCCTTTAATCCCAGCACTTGGGAGGCAGAGGCAGGTGGATTTCTGAGTTCGAGGCCAGCCTGGTCTACAGAGTGAGTAGTTCCAGGACAGCCAGGGCTACAAAGAGAAACCCTGTCTAAAAACCAAAAAAAAAAAAAAAAAAAAAAAGAAAAGAAAGGCACAACAGAATCTTCTGCCACATTGATGCTGCACTTAAGTCTCCAAAGCTGTAAGGAAATACGTTGTGGTTGTTTGAAACACCATTCCCTGGTGTTTTGTGATGGTAGCCTGTGCTGATAAAGCAGCTGTGATTTGTCACCGCCAGCGGGCTTTGGGACCCCTTTCAAGCTGGCTCACCTCCCTTTCTGTTCCTGTTGTTTTCTGGAATAATATATTCCAGCCTCATCTTGTGCTTTCCATGGTCCAGGGCTAGAAGAGATTGTCTCCCAAAGAGGCTAGTTTTGTTGCTGTTTGCTTTGGTCTTGATTTGTTTTTGTTTTTTTTTTTTTTATTTTGTTTTTGTTTTTTGTTTTTTGAGTCAGGGTTTCTCTGTGTCACCCTGGCTGTCCTGGAACTCACTCTGTAGACCAGGCTGGCCTCGAACTCAGAAATCTGCCTGCCTCTGCCTCCCAAGTGCTGGGAATTTGGGTTTGTTTTTGTTTTTTGTGCATCATATTTAGAAGTCAAGATCTGGGTGCTAAGTATGCCCACTACAGTGCCAGTACTCCAGGCTGCTGGACACACACATACCCATTTAGAACTATGTGTAGTCCTGTAATTAACTGTTTCTTTAAGGTGTGTGTGTGTGTATACGTGTGGGTTAGTGCACATGGAGGCCAGAAGGGGTTCTAGATCCCATGGAGCTGAAATTACATGGGATTGTGAGTTGCCCAGTATGGGTACTAAGAACCAAATTATGTGATCTTGACTACTGAGCCACCAATTTCGAGCCGTATTTTCTGAAACCCATGATTCACAATGATGAGTACAAAATACAATTTAATGCAATACTACTGAGCCTCTTCTATTTTTTCCTTTTCTGTACTTCTAATGATTTTCCTTAATATAATCACCTACTTTGTTAAACCTTTTTGTTGCTGTTGTTTTTGGTTTTGGAGACAGGGTTTCTCTCTGTAGCCCTGGCTGTCCTGGAACTCATTCTGTAGACCAGGCTGGCCTCAAACTCACAGAAACCCACCTGCCTCTGCCTCCTGAGTGCTGGGATTAAAGGCGTGCACCACCACCGCCAGGCTAACCTTTACATTAACATGGGGATGATTTTTTACTAACATAAGCATGAGGACTCATGAGTTCATTCCACATACAAAGCTGAGTGTGCTGGCAAGTACTTATAAACCTCACATGGGGGAGATGGGGACAGGCTGGTCCCTGGAACTTGCAAGTGAAGGCAGCCTGCCTAGCTCATTTGGTGAGTCCCTGGTCTCAGTGAGAGACTTTGTCTCCTAAGGTAGCAGGAAATGCATGAGAGAGCCACTCACTCCAAAACCTACAGCAGCCATAGTTCTCTGTATGAGACCTACACAGAGTCAAGCCAGGGAAAATTCCAGCATAGGTGCAGGAGGAAAGGCTCATGAGAACCCACCCCTCGCTGAGGAACTGCTGGAAATTGACAGCTGCTAGGAAAGGGGTGGCTAGTTTTCCTTGGAGGAGTGTGACCACCAGCAGGTGGCCCACATGCTGGTAGATGACCCCATATCCACATGTGTAAGGGCAGCACTACTTATATTCAGTGACTATGAAAAAAGAATAGTCAAGAGGCAGAGGCAAGCAGGTCTCTATGAATTCAAGGCCAGCCTGATGAGTTTCAGGCCAGCCAGGAGGCCGGCCTGGTCTAAAAAGTGAGTTCCAGGCCAGCCTGGGCTACACAGTGGGACATTATTTCAAAAAACCAAAGGGAAAATAAAAAAAAGGAAAAAGGCCTAGGTCCTGAACTCGGGAGGACGACTGACATCCTGGAGGCCGTCTACGAGGAGTTCCAGGGAGGGCTGGGGGATGGCTATGATAAAAATATATTTTATTTTCTATATGTATAAAATTCTCAACAAATAAAAAATGTTACTGAAAACACAGAGCCAGGCATGGTGCACATACCTTTAATCCCAACTGGGGAAGCAGAAGTAGGTAGATCTAAGTTTAAGACCAGCCTGGTTTAAGGGGGGAGGGGGAGGCATAGACTAAGTGATCTAAATACAGACACTAATTTTCTTTTTTAAATTATTTTTATGTTTTTCCATGAATGGGATTTTTTTTTGCTTATGTGTACATCTGAGCAAGCTAGGGCTGAAGGAGTGGTAACTAACCATGTGGAAGATAGGATGGTTTGAATGAGTTTAATAAGTTCTGAGGCAGTCAGGGAATGAGCCAAGGCTTATGGCCTCGGCATTTAATAATAAATAATTAGTCTCAGAATCGTTATTGTTGGGAACTAAGTGGTCAGAAGGAAAAACAGATTTTAATTTTTTTTTTTACAGAGATGGGGACGCTCTCGTGTCTTTTTCTTCTCATAAGACACTGCCCTTGATTAACTCTTTTTGTTCTGTTTGGAGATAGGTCTTATGTATTTCCAGCTGGTCTCCGTTCTGCAGTGTGGCACAGGGGGATCTTGAACTTCTGATCCTCTTGTGCTATCTCATACATACTTAATTAGTGTGGTTTTGGAAATTAAATCCAGAACCCCATGCATGCTAGGCAAGCACTCGACCAGCGGAACTGTCTCCCAGCCTTTGGCTCTCTTATTCAAGGCCTTATCCTCAGGTACATTCACTATTCCCCCTGGTCCCAAACTCACACAATGAAATTGTATCCCCATGTGGTGGTACTTGTAATGAAGCCTTTGGGAGGTGGTCATTAGTTCCCTTGTAATGAAAAGTGACAGAGCCAGGCATGGTGGCACATGTCCTTCACTCCAACACTCAAGAGCCAGAGGCGGCAAGAGCTTTGTGAATTTGGATCGACAAGATGATCTCTAGACCAGCCTGAACTACATAGTGAGATTCTTGTCTCAAAAACAAAACAAAACAAAACAAGGCCAGCCTAGACTAGGACTACATAGAGAGATCCTGGGTTTTTCTGTTGTTTTTTTTTAAGTGCTGGCACATGCCTTTAATCCAGCTCTTGGGAGGCAGAGGCAGGCGGATATCTGGGCTTTCAGGGGCAGCCTGGTTTACTATGCAGATTCCAGGAAAGCCAGGGCTACACAGAGAATGCCTGTCTCAAACAAACAAACAAACAAACAAACAAACAAAGTGATCACAGAGTCACTTTGCTCCTTTCTCCACATTAAGACATAGATAGTAAGATGCATCTATGAACCAGAACATGGGCCCTCACCAGATACTGCATCATGGGGCTCCTGGCCTCCAGAACTGTCAGAAATAAATGTCTGTTGAATATAAGGTATTTTGTCATATCAGCCCAACAGACAAAGGCATTAACAGATAAAATTTATAGGACAACAGCTGGGTATGGCAGCACAGGCCTTTTATGTCGGCACTCAGGAGGCAGAGGTTCAAGGCCAGTCTGGTCTACAGAGTGAGTTCCAGGAAAGCCAGGGCTACACAGAGAAACTCTGTCTCGAAATCTCAATAGCAACAACACCTGAAAGATGGGTGAGGCAGGGACCAGTCAGATGGCTCAGCGTATAAAGACATTTGCCTCCAAGCTGGAGGGCCTGAGTTCCATCCTGAGAGACTCCCATGGTGGAAGGACACAACTGACTCCCCCAAATTGTTTGCTGGCCACACATTCACACCGGCACATATGTTCCCACACATGTGCACACACACAAAATAAATAGATGTACTTAAAAATATTGGTGGGGCAGAAGTTTACAATGCAATCCACACAAGTTTCTAGCACTTTCCACATTGCTGTGTATTCTGCTTATTGAGTAGTAGTTTCCTTACAACTCCTCATGCCTGTGTGCATACGTGTGTGCGTGTGTGTGGTGTTGGTGGTGTAGTGATCTCAGCAGCAGGATCTTGTCTCTAGTTCTCGTGGTAACTTAACTGCTAAGGTAGGTGGCCAGAGGGTCTCATACCATACATGGACTGAGGCTTGTGTCTGGAGAAGTCTCCACGAGGAATAAGGGTCAGAATCACTGGCACCAGGTACAAACATTTTATTTTTTCTATAAAGAACAAAGTACAAAGAGGCGGGGGTGGGTGGGGGTGGGGGTGGGAGGAGCTAGGCCCAGAGGAGCAGCAGGCAGGCCTCTGCCCTGATTCAGATATGGAGGCCCTGGCCAATACCCTAGGATGTAACCAGGGCTTCCAGCTTGATGGTGGAGAAGGAGCAAGGGGAGGTTGTGTGGAAACCCAAGATGGCCACCAAAGTCACACAAAGCCTGGCTTCAGGAAGAGCGGCGGCAGTTGGGGCAATTCCTAGTGCCGTTGTTTTGCAGGCATCTGTGGAGGCAGAGGGCTGCGTTCACTCACCCAGGCCAGACTTACTTCAGGCCCTGGCTTGCATCTTCTTCCTTTGCAGGCCAGGAGGTCACTATCCAGTAGAGGAGAAGGCTCTCCTGGGCTCCTCCTCACTTCCTGCCTGCTCAGCACCAGAAGCTTCCAGGCTGGAGCAAAGATGGCATCTGCTGCCACCCCAAGGCAAGCCTGGTCCTGGGAGCTGACTTGAAGGGGTCCTTCTGAATTCCCCTTGGGGTGATGGTAAGAATGACACAGACACAGACAAAACACACACACACACACACACACACAACACACACACACACACACACACACCCCGAGGCTGTAGGAAGAGTCCGTAAGTAGGTGGGAAGTTGTTAGAACATACCCAGGAACCAGGACTTTGCATTTAATATTGTTAGTGTGATTTGGGGGGGGTCCTGCCCTCCCAGCGAAGGACTCACCGCAGATGAAAGATGTGGGAGCAGGGCAGGGCCTGCAGCCGGCTGTTCTTCTCCCCAATGGACTCACCACAGAGGCCACAGTAGAGCTCAGTCTCCTCTACGCACTCGTGGAACCTCACTACGTGCGCGCGCAGCTCGCGCTGCAGCCCTTTGCTGCGGTAGATGCCCTCACTCAGGCAATGGAGCTTGAGCTGGCTCAGCTAAGGCAGTGGGGATAGATCCCGTGAGGGACTAGACGAAGAGCAGGGCTAAGAAAGTGCCGTTCCTGCCACACCCTTGCTTTGCTTTGGGACCTGGGAGGAATACCCTGCCCACCCCAGCCTTAGATCCCCTTTGAACGGGTGGGTAAGACCGGAGATGAGAAACGTGGGACCCTATGTTTTTGTTTTAAGATAGGATCTCACACATATAGTCCAGAATGACTTCAAACTCACTCTGTAGTCGTGGCTGACCTGGAACTCCTGATCCTTCTGCTTCAACCTCCCAAGTGCTGAGACAGCTGTGCCCCACCGTACCATGTTTCTGAGGGATTTTCTTGGCCATACCTGCTGCTGTGTTGCCTCTACAATAACTAATGTGTTTTCCTATTTTTATTGAATATACATTTCTGATCAGCCTGATACCTGGATAAACATGAATGGCTGTGGTCCAGCCCAAAGCAAATAGATTTCAACATCTTCGTTGGGCTGTGCCCCAGAGCTTAGAGAGATGCACATTTTCTAGAAGACTTGGGAGACACAAAGCTCTCTCCAAGACTTTAAGGTCTGGATACAACTGAGACATCTGAAGAAGCTGCATATACTATGGCTATATAGCTGGGAGCTGAGGGACACTGAGCCTTATCTATAGCATGAGAACATTCACAAGGAAGGCTGTATTTAGTATTTATGAGGACACCCAGTTCTTGAAGAGTAGAGGACACTGTTAGGATTGTTATTTTGGTTTTGTTTTTTAAGATTTAAAAATGTGTACAAGTGTTTTTGCTTGCATATATGAATGTGTACATACATGTGCATGTCTACTACCCATGAAGGCATCTACCCCATGGCACTGAGAGGCCACTAGGAACTCAGCGACTCTCCAAGGTGTGAAATGCCTGCCCGGCCCTAGAAATATTCTCTGGGAGGAAGGTGGAGATCCAGGAGGTTGGGTGACTTCAAGCGCCTTCCAGAGGGTCAGAAGGGCTCAGAGCGTGAGCAGGGCTCATGTATTCCAAGCTGGCTTCCAACTCACTATGTAGTCACTCCTGTCTCCTCCACCCAAGTGTTGGGATTACAGGTGTGTGCCAGCATACCCAGTTTTCCTCCTTTGGCTCTTGACCCCAGACCCAGGAGACATAATCATGTCTGACCTTATTTCCAACCTCTTCAGCCAGGTCCTGGGCTTTCTCAATGGCATCCAAAGCCTGGAAGGTGAGCAGAAGCCAGAGTTGTGGGCAATCTGTTTGCCGTGGCTTATAGCAAAAACAAAGTAAAGTGGGCCTGGGGTTGGGGGGTTGGGGAATGGGAGTGGGGCCATTGCCCTATGAGAAGGCAGCAGAAGAGACTAAGCAAGTTACAGCCTGCCTTAGTTTACGCTGACACATGGGCAGAATTTGACTGCCTCATGAGAGAGTAAAAGGGAATTTACGAATATATGGTTCAAATGCTAGCGCTGGCCCTTTATATGCTGTGAGTCCCTGGGTGAAGGCATGGACCTTCTTTAGTGTGGAGAATTGGGAAAGTCTGGGTCTCATGGCAAGAGGGTGAGGCAGATGTTAAATAAAGGGGACAAGCCCAACACTGTACCCCAGTGGGGCTGAGTAGCCCCAAATTGGGAGCATCAGAGAGAGCTTTAGCCACAGGAAAGGGCCTAGTCTCACCTTGTCCAGCACCTTCCTGGCCATCCAGCACTTGGCCACACCCAGTAGCACATGCACCTGCCCCAGGCGGTTTCCAATCTCGGTCATGATGCTCATAGCGGAATCGTACCTAGGGAAGGCTGTCTGCAGAGCCAAGCAGGGTTGGATTTGCGGTGCTCCATGCCCAAGGTCCCCTCCCCCCACCTCATCCTGGTGATCTCACCTCCAGGTCCCCACGGCTCCGGTGGATATCAGCAAAGCAGAGCAGACAGAGTGCTTGCAGCGGGCGGTCACCATGCTGCAGGGCAATCTTCATGGATTCCTGCAAGGGAGGCTGGTCACTCAGGCTAGCTCATGTGACCCTACTACAGGGTGCCCTATACCCAGCAGTCCCTTAGAAGGGACAGCTAGGATCACCACACCCTCTCATGGTTGCTGAGGCCTCTTGAACCACTAAGATCACAGTACTGTCTGATAGGGAAACCAAAGCTCAGAAAGAAGCACTTTCATCAGGATCAGAGGAAGAAGCAATATGATTGTATGTGTGTGTGTGTGTGTGTGTGTGTGTGTGTGAAAGAGAGAGAGAGAGAGAGAGAGAGAGAGAGAGAGAGAGAAACACAGAGACAGAGGGAGACAGAGAGACAGAAAGAGAGAGAGAGAGAGAGAGAGAGAGAGAGAGAGGGAGACAAAGACAAACACAGAGACAGAGACAGAAAGAGAGAGAGACAGAGAGAGAAATCTGAACAGTTTGCTAAGAGAAAGGCTCTCCTGAGAATGGTATGCTCTAGAGAGCTGGAACAGCTCTGAGACTCAAAAGTGCCCCCCACAAGTCCTTTCTTTTCTTTTTTTTTTGGCCTAAGAGCTCCCAAGTGCAGTCCAGGCTGGTCTCATCGCACTGCTTGGCTCCCGGGTGACAGACAGGTGACACTGTATGTCTGTCTTACTAATTTTTTGGTTGTTGTTGTTCTTAAAAAAAAAAAAAAAGACACTCTCGTATAGCCCAGCTAGGCTTTGAACTAACTATATACCTGAAGATGTCCTTCAACATCTGATCCTGCTTCCACCTTCCAAATGCCGTAGGGCTAAAGGATGAACTCAGGGCTCTGTGCTCGTTAGGCGAGCACTCTATCAACTGAGCCCCATACCCAGCCCTTACGTTCTACTTTTCTTTTCTTTTTTTTTTTTGGTTTTTCGAGACAGGGTTTCTCTGTGTAGCCCTGGCTGTCCTGGAACTCACTCTGTAGACCAGGCTGGCCTCGAACTCAGAAATCCGCCTGCCTCTGCCTCCCAAGTGCTGGCATTAAAGGCGTGTGCCACCACAGCCCAGCACGCTCTATTTTTCAAAGTGGTCCACAGAGGCTACTGGGGCCAGGGAAGCTCCTTGCCCTGAGGGTGGCCTGGAGGGCATGAGATCTGGTGCAGAGTTTATGCTACACTCCTCAGGTGCTTATTGGCAAGCCTTTGCGGGACTCTATGAGCTGTTCTAGAAAATAGGGGGCCCTGTGACCTGAGGCCTGAGATCCTCTCCCACCCCCACCACCTGCATGCTTCCCAGATGTCCCACCTCACAACACTCCATGGCACTGCCCAGGTGGCCCAGCAGCCGGTAGGCCACAGCCATGTGGTACTGGCTCATGGCCCGATATTTGAGGCTCCAGCCTTTGCCGTAGTCGCTGACAAGCTCTGCAGCCTTGCAGGGGAAGAACAGGGCTTTCTCATAGTCCTGCAGGGGGCACAGAACAGGGAGGGGACACACTGAGTGGTAGGAACTGACCCAAATCCCTGTCTTCTAGGTTTTTTTTTTGGTTTTGTTTTTTTGTTTGTATTTCTTATGTTGCTCAGAGTAGCTGTAAACTTGTAGTCCTCCTGCCTTCGCCTCCTGAGTACTGAGGTCACAGATATGCACTACAGTGATCATGGTCAGCCTATTACTTCATTTCATCTTCCAGCAGTAAGCATGATCTCCAAAAAGCTGAGGCTGGAGAGTTGGCTCAGCAGTTAAGAGCATTGACTGCTCTTTCAGAGGTCCTGAGTTCAATTCCCAGGAACCACATGGTGGCTCACAATCATCTGTAATGGGATCCAATGCCCTCTTCTGGTGTGTCTGAAGACAGCTACAGTGTACTCATATACATAAAATAAATAAATCTTAAAAAAAAAAAAATCTCCCAAAGCTTGAGGCTAGAGAAATGATGGCTTAGCAGTTAAGGGCACTGGCTGCTCTTCCAGCATCCAATGGCAGCTCACAACCATCTGTACTTCCAATGCCATCCTCTGGTGTCCACAAGCAACACACACATGTGATACTCAGACACATATGTAGGCAGAATACCCATACACATAAAAATGAGCAAGTCTGTAAAGAAAATTTCCCCCACATCTGGGTGTTACACTAGGCTACATGAGGCCCACTAAAATTCTGGTAATTGGAAGCTTTTGGTCACTGACCCTACCAGTAAGTTCACACCCCACCCTTCTGTCTCCCCACCTCCTCAGATACCTCCGTCAGCTCGGTGGCTTCCTTGTCTTGGTAGAGCTTTGCCTGACGCTAATTCCTGGGATCTCAGCCTGGCTCACCCCTCTCCTCCGCCACTCACTGAGGCCTTCTGACCACTCTTTTAGAAATGGTGCCCCTACCCCTCATCCTGGTATTGCCCACTTTTCTTCACAGGATGAAGTTCCTGATTGTGTTGACTGTTCTTCTCATCCAGGTAGTACAGAGCTTCTTAAGAGACCCTGCCACTGTCTCTGTTGTTACAAACACAGGGTCCAACAGCAGTTCATGAGATGTCGTTGATCCTCAGTAAAAAAAAATTTTTCTTTTGTTTTGGTTTTGGTTTTGGTTTTCGAGACAGGGTTTCTCTGTGTGTGTAGCCCTGGCTGTCCTGGAACTCGCTCTGTAGGCCAGGCTGGCCTCACAGATAGAGCACAGATCACAGAGATCTGCCCGCCTCTGCTTTCTGAGTGCTGCCCAGCTCAGTAAATATTTTTTCAAGTATTTATTTGATATTAATATCAAATTGTGGCCTGGGTGAATGTATGTGCACTGTGTGCTTGCAGCAGCCTGCAGAAGTCATGAGAGGCATGGGATCCCTGGAAACTGTAGTTACAGGCAGTTGTGAGCCACTATGTCAGTGCTGGGAACCAAACTTGGGTCCTCTGCAAGAGAGGCAAACACTCTTAACCACTGACCCATCTCTCTAATCCCCACCCCTGCCAATAAATATTAGAATAATGAATCTTTACATCCCTGCTGCGAGTCCTGTTCTTCCTCATTTATACACAGATATCTTAAGGTTCAGAGAAGTAGGTGACTTGCCCAAGACTAGACAGAAAAACAGCTTGTTCTTACACAGGGGCTTCCCTGTCTTCTAGGTCATCTGAGAGATGGAGGTGGGATTCATGGCTCTATCTTTCCCGAGTTTCTCATTCACGGAACCGCTATCTAAAGGGAGGGCTGAGGGCAGTGCCCAGCAAAGTATGTGGTTGGGTCCTAAGAGGCTCTGGGGCTTTCTTGTGCTGGACCTAGAGGAAGCAGGTACAGCCTCTACAAACCCCAGCAGTGAGTTCATGGATGCCAGAGAGTTTGTGGACCTGCATTGCTGCGGAAATGCTCCATGATCAGCCTTAGCACTGGTGCCAAGAACCATGCAGCCATCCAGATGAATGAGGCAGGTTCAATGCCCAGTTTAAAACCCATGCCACCAGTTTAAAATGGTGGGGCCATTTGCAGGATACGTGAGTCAGATAATTCTATTCTCCAATTGGTTAAGGCAGATGGCATTGTCTCAAAAGAACTTTTGGACAGAGAAAATCAGGGAATATTTATCATAAATAAACAGTATGAACCCCCTCCCCCAACACACACACACGCACACAAGAGGCCCTCAATGAGCCTCAAATCCCCCATTTTCCTCCCCCCACCCCCAAAAAGGGACAAGGCCCACCTTGACCTGGGCGTAGAAACTGCCCAGGCTGCAGCAGACACGGCACTCCAGCATGGTGTCATCATTGTTGTGGGCATAGCGCAGGGCCTTCTCAAAGCTCTCTAGGGCCTTCTGGAAGAGGCTGAGACCCAGGAAAGCATTGCCCATGCTCAGGCTGACCTGACCCCCAAGCTGGGCACCAGCCCTGGTACCAGGCAGGCCGAGGCAGGTCTTGCAGTAGGAGATGGTTTTGTGGAACTCACAGAGCTTCTCATTGCTGCGCGCCAGGTTCAGGTAGCTTTCGAGCAGGAAGTCAGCATCCTCTAGCTCCCGAGCGGTATCAATCTGGACCACAGCAAACTGACCCCAGGGTAATAGGTAAGACAACATTCAGCCAAGGCTTAACCTGCAGCCCCTGGCTGCCACAGCCAGCCCACTTCACAGCGAGAGAGAATGGCAGACCCCAAAGCTCAGACTCAAGAGTTTCCACTACCTCAGACCCATCTTCCCAGGCTGCAGTCACAGCATAGGAGCTTTAAACCAAAGCTCAGGGCAGACACTACCCTGTCACCCCCAGCCTCAGATCCTCAGATCTGGAATCTACCACTGACCAGCCTGACCCTCAAACTTAAAGCCTGTTCCTCCAGGCAGCAAACAGCAGACTAAAACATAGGCTTGGAGGTCTGGGTTTGATATCCCTGGACTCTGGCTCCTGAAGCCTGTGAACTTTAGTCTCAGAGGCTTTGACACTGACGTTGAAGGCCACAAGCCTGACTCTGAGATACCCAGCCTTCTAAGACTCAGGATCTTCCATGCATATTCAAAACTCCAGACCAGACACTAGCCTATGAGACACAGAGGGTTCTCAGGGAGATACCAGGGCGCCGGGAAGTTGGAAGCCATCCAGTCCTGTTCCCAACCCTCTCACAGCACCTGGGCCCTCCCATAGCACCCTGGAAGGGTAATGTGTACCTTCAGCATCTCTTTGTAGCGGCCCATCTCTGAGTGAGCTGTTACCAAGCAGCCCAGCACCCGGAAGCGGCCCACGAGGTCAGAACCCTTCTCCAGCACCTTCATCCACACCTGCAGTGCCTTCTCTGTCTGGTTGGACTGGTACAGCTGCAGTCCTTTTTCGATTTGTTGCTTTGTCTGGTCCTGCCCCATCCTCCCACAGCCCGGCCACTCGGAAAGACCGTGGTTGGCTAGGTGTCTTTAGAACCTCATGGTGTTGGACCCACAGTGCCGGCTGATCTCTGGGAGGGGAAAGCAACACCAGGCAAAAGCTAAGCAGTGGCCTGGATGGACAACAGGCGCCACCCTGGGAATAAGGCTGGTTCAGACCCTGTCTGCAGCTGTCCCTGCCAGTTGGGACCACGTGGCTTCTGAGGAATGTCAGCAGCAAGGTCACGAGGGTTTCTGCTCCACCTATTCAAAGCTGAAAGGTGGCTGCCTTAGGGATACAGGCATTGGGACACCTGAGAACCTATTTGGTGCCCCCTTGACACTTCTGACACTGGCCTTGATGCCCCTAGCAGATTAAGCTCTCAGAACGCCTTGCCAAAGGCTGTCTGCCAGGATGAGGTCAAGCCTTAGGCCAGGGGTTCTGACAGCAGGAAAGCAGCAGGCAGAACACTGGGCATACAGGCACCAGGGAGGGGAGATGAATGGCTAGCCTGCTTATTCTTGCTTTTTCTTCTCTTTCCTTTTCCTTCCTTTCTTTTTTCTTCTTTCTTTCTCTCTTTTTTTTGAGACAAGATTTCTCTGTGTACCCTGGCTGTCTGGAACTTGTTTTGTAGGTCAGGGTAGCCTCAAACTCAGCTATCTGCCTGACTCTGCCTCCCAAGTGCTGGGACCAAAGGAGTGAGCTACCATACCTGGCTAATGGAACATTCCACCCTTCCCCCAAGACAGGGTTTCTCAGCATAGCCCTGGCTGTTCTGGAACTCACTCTATGCCAGGATGGCCTGGAGCCTGATCAGAGAACCTGTCTCAGCCTCCTGAGTGCTGGGATTAAAGGTGTGTGCCACCACAGCTCAGTTTCACCTCTTTTCTTCCCAGTTCCTCCCCCACTTAATATTCTCAATTTACCCATCACAGACACTTACCTGGGCACACGCCCACACTGTTCCTAACACCTCACCTTAGCCAGTTGGCTGGAGGCCTGGTTTCCTCCTAACTCCCTTAAGCAAGTCATGAAGCTCTCTGAGCTTGCTTCCTTGTCTAAAAGGTGAGGATAGTTAAATTCTCACAGTGTTGTGGTGGCCCGGCCCGGCCCAATGGGTACCAGTCCGGCTCTGCTTGCTGTATTTCTGTATTAGCTGTGTGGGCCACAGAGAATTTGGGTACATTGCTGCCCTGAGGAAGAAAGATTAACAGCACTAGTTCATCTGACTGCCTCAGAACTAGAAGACTTACTGATCAACAAGGACTTACAGCAGCGTCTAGTGATGAAGGAAATACAGTGTGTTACTGAGAAGAGATGATACTACCCCCTGGCAAAATGATGACCAGAGGCCACAATTTGGTCCTTGAAGGTTCAAAAAGTGTCCCAATTCCAGGGGTTGGTGAGATGGTGTAATAGCATTTGCTGCCAAAACATAACAACCTGAGTTCCATCCCTGGGATCCACGTGATAGGATGGACAGACTCCCACAAGTTGTCCTCTGACTCCCACATGAGTGTGTGCTTACACACGCACACAATAAATAAGAAAAATTCCCCAATTCCAATTCCAGCTCTGATTTGACAGTACCTCTAACAGTGAACTCTAACACCAAACACTGCAGCATACTGTCACTGTAGAGCCTGGATTGCACTATTTTCAGAAGTGTGTACTCACAAGCAGTTCCCATCATTCCTCACTAATTACGGCTAGAATGTCTCTCCCACCCTAGATCCATCTCCTGAAGGCCTGACCTGACCTCTTCCTCACAATTAAGCTGTATATGGAAATAGTCTTTAAAGAGCTAGTTAAGGTAGGCTGTAATCCAGCTCCAGGAGATATGACACCTTCACACAGACATACATGCAGGCAAAACACCAATGTACATACAATGAAAAAAAAATTTTTTTTAAAGGGTTTTTTTTGATTTTGTTTTTTGTTTTTGTTTTTTTTTGCCAGGCAGTGGTGGCGCACACCTTTAGTCCCAGCACTTGGGAGGCAGAGGCAGGTGGATTTCTGAGTTCAAGGCCAGCCTGGTCTACAGAGTGAGTTCCAGGACAGCCAGGGCTACACAGAGAAACCCTGTCTTGAAAAACCAAAAAAAAAAAAAAAAAAAAAAAAAAAAAGTATATTTAGCTGGGTGTGGTGGTATATATACTTTCCGTACTTGAGAGGCAGGTCTACACAGCAAGTAGGCTAGCCTGGTCTACATAGAAAGTTCCAGGTCATTTAAGGCTACAAAGTGAAACCCTGTCTCAAAAACATGTGTATTGGGGGGTTGGTGAGATGGTTCAGCAGTTAAAAGCAGTGGTTGCTCTTCCAGAGGTCCCGAGTTCAATTCCCAGCAACCACATGGTGGCTTACAACCATTTATAAGAGGATCTGACGCCCTCTTTTGGTGGATGCATATGCAGCAGAGCACTCATACATTAAATAATTTAAAAAATTTTAAAAAATAAGTGGGGTTGTTTGTATGTGTGTGTGTGTGTGTGTGTGTGTGTGTGTGTGTGTGTATGTGTCTGTGTGTACAGGAGCCCATAGAGGTCAGAAGAGGACATTAGATCATCAGGACTGAAGTTACAGACAGACAGTTGTGAGCTTCCATGTGGGTACAGGGGATTGAACTGGGGTCCCCTGGAAGACCAGCCAGCACTCTTAACCACTGATCCATCTCCAGCCCCTAACATTATTTCCTTGGTACTCACCTAAGTTTACCCTGATTAGCCAGGTTCCCTGTGCATGGGTGATTTAGGCAGTTCCATCATAACACACACTTGGTATAGGGATGACTCCCGGAAGCCTCATCACTGGATCCTTGTCCAGTTTGCAGGAATCCCACTGAAGGGTCTCCCTCCCCCACCAATAATTCAATAGGACACCTAGATTTGAAACTTGGGTTGTTCTAAGGTCCTTGAGCAGTCCTCACAAGAACAGATATTTGTTGTGTTTTTCTGGGGAGACTTAAACAATTATCCTGGAATCCTACATGGGATACCAGTAACTGACCAAAGAAGGGATTTCACCTGTCTAGCTTGAGTGAACCAATGGCTTTATTACAGTTACTTATAGGAGCAGGTGACCCAATGGCAGCTTTATCACTGGAAAGCTCACCCCAGCGGATGAGGACTTCTGCATCCCTGGAGCCTCCTCCCCAGCTTACAGTCTGATCCACCAAGTCTCCTTCCTCCCAGTACCTGATCACATGCTACATAACCTTATAAGTCTCCTTGGCCTCCTTAGTCCTGAGCCTTCTCTCCATTCCCTCCTAGAGAACATTTCAATTTGGAGGAAACAGCTTCATAATGCTGGAGTGGGCCTTAACACCTATTATGGGTAACAGATCAGGACTTAGACACAGGAAGATAATGTAAATCTGAGTGTGTGGTGCACACCTGGAGGATCAACTCAAGGTCATCTTCAGGTACAAGGAATTAAGGCCAACCTAGGCTACAAAGGACTGTCTCAAAAAACTAAACAAACGTCCTCAGGAGGGACCAATTCTTGAACATCTTGAATTTCTAGCTTCTGAAACTGAGTGTTCATGGAGTTGCCTACTTGGGATGATCGGACCATGTGCTAGCTCAGTCATCATCTTTAGTGAAATGCTTTTTTAGGTAGCATAACATTTGGGGAAGATATCAACAGTTATAAAGAAAGATTTATTTTAATTACACTCTATTATTTTTATTATGTATATGTGAGGAGGGGTATGTACCTATAAATTCATTTGTGGAGTTTCTAAGTGCTGAATGCCCATAGGCAGTTGTGACATGCTCCATGAACGAACATGGGTCCTCTTCAAGAGCAATAAATGACATTTATGTATTTGTTTGTTTATTTGATACAGATTCTCTCTACATAGCCCTTGCTGTCCAAGAACTACAAAGATCAGGCTGGCCTCAAAGAAATCACTTGCCACACCATGCTTGACAGCAATACAGGTTATAAACAGCGGAGGTATCTTTCCATCTGCTGTTTTCTTCTTAGGGTCAGTGTGATGGTTAGTCTTGTCAACTTGACACAATCAAGAATCACCAGAGAAGGGAATGCTCTGACTTCTGGGGAAGTTTGAATAGGCACAGCCCCATACACTAACACATTTGGTTTAGTTGGCTCATATGGAATGGCACTATTAGGAGGTGTGGCCTGGTTGGAGTAGGTGTGGCTTTGTTGGAAGAACTGTTACTGAGGAGGTGAGCTTTGTGGTCTCTTATATTTGCTCAAGTCTGGCCTCCTCCCTGATGCCTTCTGATCAAGATGTAGAACTCTTGGCTCCTCCAGCACCATGTCTGCCTGCATGCTGCCATGCTTCCCACCATGATGATAATAGACTAAACCTCTGAACCTGTAAGCCAGCCTCAAATGTTGTCCTTTCAAAGAGTTGCCTTGGTCATGGTGTCTGTTCACAGTAATAACACTCTAAGACAGAAGTTGATACCAGGAGCTTGGGTATTGCTATGAAAGACCTCGCCATGTTCTTGTGTGGAAGAATGTAGATTTTGGGACTTTGCATTAGGAAAGCAATGGACTGCTTTAAGAGGGGCGTAACCGGCCATCATACCAGAGCATGGAAGGCAGTGTGCTGATTAAACCAGAGGCCTGGCTCAAGAGGTTGCAGAGAATATTAGTATGTAGCCTAGAGACAGTTCTTATGATATTTTGGCAAGGAATTTAGTTGCTTTTGTCCTTGTCTGAGATTTTCCTGAGTCTAAAGTGAAGACTTTTGGATTAATTGCATTGGCAAAGGAAATCTCAAAATAGCTTAGTCTAGACACAGTTGTATACTAACTAATGTTAACTTTTTGTTTTTTCTTTTAAATTTTATTTATTTACTTTATGTATATGAACTCAGGACTTCTGGAAGAGCAGTCAGTGCTCTTAATCACTGAGCCATCTCTCCAGCCCCATATTTCTTTTTTTTCTTTTTTTCTTAGACAGGGTTTTTCTGTAGAGCAGGCTGGCCTCGAACTCAGAGATCCTCCTGCCTCTGCCTTCCAAGTGCTGGGATTAAAGATTGTGTGCCACCACCTTTAATTCTTAGGTTAACTTTTTTTTAAAATTTTATTTATTTAATGTATGAGTGCTCTGCTGCATATACACCTGCAGGCCAGAAGAGGGCATCAAATCCCCTTATATAGATGGTTGTGAGCTACCATGTGGTTTCTGGGAATTGAACTCAGCACCTCTGAAGAGCAGCTAGTGCTCTTAACCACTAAGGCATCTCACCAGTCCCTAATGTTAACTCTTATAGAAGAGCATTTGGATAAAACAGCAAACTGAGCAAGAAAAATACAATGTACAGTTCAAGGATTAAAGGGGCATTGGGAAGTAGAATGGAGCTAAATCCTGTCTGTGTTCAAGGAGATAAACAGATTAAAAATATTCAATGGTATTAAAAAAACCATCAAAAACAGAAAGCTGGTGATGTCACAGAAGAAGGGGGCCATGTTCCAGCCCCAGCAAGCAGAACTTGGCAGCTTTGGTTCTGACTTTAGAATCAAGGATAGAATGTGTCAGGGATGTCTCTGAATGAAGGACCAGAGAGGCAATTGTGTGAAAGGGGTTATAAAATCTCCCTCTACTACGAACAAAAGACATTGAAGCCAGGCATATGGCAGGGCTGCCTTGGATATGCTCTTCACGCAACAGAACAGTAACCAAGACACTGGCAGTGTGGCAAATGTTTTTGAATACTTGAAATGTTAGGGTAGAACAACTGAAGAACCAATTTTATTTAAAAGAAATTTTATTTGGGGATGAGAAAATGGCTCAGAAGTTAAAAGAACTTGTTCAAGAAGAGGACATGGGTTCAGTTCCTGGTACACACTTGGCAGCTCATCTTTAACTCCAGTTCCCCTTCTTCTGAGCTTCAAAGACACCAGGCATATACACAGACACACATACATATGTGAAGATAAAACGTTCTTGCATATAAAAAAATACATACATATAAAAAAAAAAGTCTCCCTGGGCTGGATGATGGCTCAGTGGTTAAGAACACTGACTGCTCTTCTAGAGATCCTGAGTTCAATTCCCAGCACCCACATGGTGGCTCACAACCATCTGTAATCAGGTCAATGTCCTCTTCTGGTGTGTCCGAAGATAGCTACAGTGTACTTATATACATACAAATAAATAAATAAATAATTCTTTTTTTTTTTTTTTTAAAGTCTTCTTCCCTTTTGTGTTTTTGTTTTAGAGGCAGGGATTCTCTAAATAACCTTGGTCATCCTGGAACACTGTCCTTGAACTCAGATTTGCCTGTGTCTGCCAGTGGAGTACTGGGATTAAAGGGACACACCACCACTACCCAGCATATGTTAACTTTAAAAAAAATTACCGAGGCTAATGGGGAGACTGGGATGATGCAGGTCTACAGCAACAGTTCTCAATCTGTGGGTCAGGACTCCTCTCGGGGTCAGGTCAGATATCCTGCATACCAGACATTTATACTAAGATTCATAAGAGTGCCAATATTGCATTTAGTAAGTGGCAATACAATGTGTCATCCCAGCCCGAGGAACGTGTCTGTCACAGCATTAAAAGGTTGAGAACCACTACTCTACAGTTTCAGAATAAGGCAAGTCACATTAGGGGAAGGGAAGGTGGAGTGGGAAGGGACACACTTTAGGGTGTTTTTGAAACAAGATGGAAGACAAGCTCAAAGGGCTGGAAAGGGTCCAGCCAGCTGGGTGGGATGTTTATTCACTGAGTAGATTTATAAGAGAATGAAAGGAGAAGCCACCTCAGGATGCAGGCTATCTAAAAGCCTGTGATTACATTTATCCAAAGCCAGCGGTGGTGGCGCATGCCTTTGATCCTAGTCTTTGGGAAGCAGAAACAGGTGGATCTCTTGAGTTCCAGGCCAGCCTGGTCTATAGATTTGAACACCAAGACAGCCAAGACTACACAGAGAAACCCTGTTGTGGTGGTTTGGATAGGTTTGGCTCCCACAGCTTTATGCATTTGAATGCTTGGCCATAGGGAGTGGCACTTTTAGGAGGTGGGGCCTTGCTGGAGGGTGTCCCTGTGTAGGTGAGTTTGGAGGCCTCCTAGGCTTAGGCTCTGCCCAGTATGGAATTTCAGTCTCCTGGCTACCTTCCAATCAAGATGTAGAACTCTTGGCTCCTCCATCACTAAGTATGCCCGTATGATGTCATCCTTCCCACCATGATAATGGACTGAACCTCTCACACTGTAAGCCAGCCCAAATTAAGAGCTTGGTCATGGTATCTCTTCACAGCAATACACCCCAAACTAAGACACCTGTCTTGAAAAACAAACACAAAAAGTAGCTTAGTCAACAGGGCTAGGAAAATGACTATTCATGAATATGGCCTCTGGAGTGATGAGAACCTGCCCAATTTAGGATGTACAATAGCTATACCACTCTGAAATCCAATAGGGTAATTGCACTGGGATGGGCTCCCCACTTTTAAAATCTTCCAGCTCAGAAGACACTACAGTACAAGCCTTTAAACCTAGCACGTGGGAGGGAGAAGGATCTGTAATTCTGTAATACAAGAGCAGCCTGGTCTGCAGTCAGAGCTGTGTTAAGTCTGTCCCCAAAAAACAAAAACAAGCAAGCAAGCAAGCAAAGAAGCCCCAAACTCCCAACTTGTCAAGGGGGTGGGAGGGTGTAGCTAAGATAGGAAATGTGCCTTTCCCAGTCAGTTTCTCAAGCCAAGATAAAATCTGGTTTTCCTTTCTGGTGGTTTTTTCTGAATCAGACACTGGGCTGCTTGGATGAATGTAGCATATGACAGAACACCTGTGTGCTGACCAACAGAGTCACTGTAGACAGACGACAAACAAACATCAAGGTGGTGGGCCATCACAGAAGCATTTCTAAGGGAATACCGACTGTTTAAGATACCATCTGTATTACAGAGACATACAGTCAGACCTTAAACATTATAAAAGGTGAGTTTGAGGTCAGCCTGATTTACAGAGTAAGTTCCAGGACAGTCAGGACTATGAAGAAATTCTGTTTCAAAAACCAAAACAAACAAAAGTTTAAAACTGGCTACAGCTCAGTTGGCAGTGTTCTTTTAGTATCTATGAAGGCCTGGGTCCAGCCTCCAGCACTACATGAACTGGGGGGTAAAAGTGTTTCTCTCTAATCCCAGTGCTTGAGGTAAAAGAGGTTCAAGGTCTTCAGTGACATAGTCTGAGGCCAACCTAGGTTACATGAGACTTCTACTTCAAAAACAAAACAAGAACAAAAAACAACCCGCCCCCCCAAAAACCCCAAACAACTAAAATAAGCTGGATATGGTGGTACACCCCTTTAATTCCAATATTTAGGAGGCAGAGGCAGGTAGACCTCTGTGACTTTAAGGCCAGCCAGGTCTACACAGTGAGTTCCAGGAAAGCCAAGACTAAATTGAGACCCTTTCTCAAAAACAAATAAGACATCAGAACCAAACTACTTTTGACATCAATTTTAATTTTTGTGGTTCCAAGAATCAAACAGGACTTCTGCATGCTAGCTAGACATATCTAAACTATATACTATATACTATACATTTACATGTACATGGAGGGCAGAGAATGGTAATTATTCCATAATTATTCTCTATCCTATTTTTTTTGGTTTTTCAAGACAGGATTTTTCTGTATAGCCCTGGCTGTCCTGGAACTCACTCTGTAGACCAGGCTGGCCTCAAACTCAGAAATCCACCTGCCTCTGCCTCCCAAGTGCTGGGATTAAAGGCGTGTGCCACCACTGCCCGACTCTCTATCCTATTTTTAAGTGTATTGTTATTTTGCCTATATGTATGTCTGTGTACTGTGTTTGCCTACTGCCCATGAAGGCTAGGTGTAGATCTCCTGGCACTGGAGATACAGATGGTTACAACCAACCTTGGGGTGGGTGCTGTTAAGCAAACCAGTCTTTTAGCCAGTGCTCTTAATCATAGAGCCATCCTATCTCCAGCCCCATCAACACTTTTATTTTTTCAGATAGGGTCTCTCTTTGAACCCAGGGAGAATAAACACGGCTAGGCTACCTGACTAGGTATTAAGACTGGTATTAAGACTATAGGTGTGGCCGGGCGGTGGTGGCGCACGCGTTTAATCCCAGCACTTGGGAGGCAGAGGCAGGCGGATTTCTGAGTTCCAGGACAGCCTGGTCTACAGAGTGAGTTCCAGGACAGCCAGGGCTACACAGAGAAACCCTGTCTCAAAAAACCAAAAAAAAAAAAAAAAAAAAAAAAAAAGACTATAGGTGTGTGCTATCATGCCTGGCTTCTTTATGTGGGTTCTTGGGGGTCAGGGGGCTAAGTTCAAGTCTTCACGTTTTCATAGCAAGCACTTTACTGAACAAACAGTCTCCCCAGCCCTGGTCTAGTTATGTTGTAAAGAAAAGCAACAGCTTTTAGGTATGTCATTAAACTGAAAGATATTCATTCTACCATTTAATTTATGTATCTCAGAAATGCAGAATCCTAATCCCAAGACAACGACTGAGAGAGCAGCTCTACTACCCTACTGGTTTTCTTTTTTTTAAGATATTATTTTATTTATGTGAGTACACTGTAGCTGTCTTCAGACACACCAGAAGAGGGCATCAGATCCCATTACAGATGGTTGTGAGCCACCATGTGGTTGCTGGGAATTGAACTCAGGACCTCTGGAAGGGCAGTCAGTGCTCTTAACTGCTCAGCCATTTCTCCAGCCCCCTACCCCGCTTCTTAAAAAGATTTAATTATGTCTGTGTCACTGCATGTGGTCATGTGTACACTTAGTACAGATGCCCAGCTGGAGTTACAAGGTGTGAACAAGCCCAGCATGAGAGCTGAGAGCCAAACCTGGGAGTCCTCTGCAAGAACAATCCATGCTCTTAACCACAGAACCAACCAGCTTTCCAGCCCCACCCCTTTTTTTGAGTCAGAGTCTCACTATGTAACCTTGGCTAGCCAGGAGTCCACAATGTAGAGCAGGTTGGCCTGTTAAGTCAGAGACCCACTTGGCCCTCAGTGCTAGGATTAAAGGCATACACTGCCATGCATTGTAGTCAAAGAGAATCAAGTGTGAGCCAGACACAGTGATTCATGCCCATAATCCCAGAATTTAGAAAGCAGAGGCAGGAAGATCAAGAGTTCAAAGTAATTTCCCTACACAGCTAGTTTGAGGCTAGCCTCAGCTACTTAGGACTCTGTCTCAAAAAACAAAACAAACAAACAAAAAAAAACCAAACCAAAACAAAACAAAAAAACAAGGGAGGGAGGAAGGGAGAGAGGGAGAGGAGAAAGAGAGAGGGAGAAGAGCGAAGGAGAGGAGAAAGGGAGGAAGGAGAGAGAGGAGAGGAGAGAGGGAGAGAGAGGGAGAGAGAGAAAGGCATTTGTCAACAGGAAACCATTAAGATAACTAACTTCTGGGAAGAGTCTATAGAAGACTCTGATCATAGCCGGCGCGTGGTGGCGCATGCCTGTAATCCCAGCACTTGGGAGGCAGAGGCAGGAGGATTTCTGAGTTCGAGGCCAGCCTGGTCTACAGAGTGAGTTCCAGGACAGCCAGGGCTACACAGAGAAACCCTGTCTCGAAAAACCAAAAAAAAAAAAAAAAAAAAAAAGAAGACTCTGATCACATCATTTCTTCAAAGTATGAAATACAGAACCCAGGAGGATGCCTAATAGACATTTTACATTATTAGCAGATTTATTTTTCTCAGACAAGCATGTCTCAAAAAACCACACCAAGTCGAACCCCAAAAAACCCAAAATTAAAAAAGCCATTTAATTTGAATGGTGGCACAAACACTGACTGTACTTAAATGCCACTATTTATATTAGGATAGTTAAGACAGCACATTTTATATGAATATATAAAAATAAAAACATTAAGGGCAGATGAGGTGGCTCACATCTTAACTCCCAACACTTTTGAGTCCTATGCTTGCTAGGGCTATGTAGTTAGTGAGAGACTCTGTCTCAAAAGCAAACATTAAACATGAACTGGATATCAGAATTCTAAAGAAATACCCCCCAGGAGCCTTGACTTCCACAGATGGTGGCCCTTCTGCAGGAGCAGTAGTGATCAGTAATACCCTCCAACATCAAAACTCCCAACAGAGGCAATGCTGTAGTCACCTCTAGATATCAGGTGGACGGTATGAGAGCCACAAGGCCTCACTGAGTCTCTCCTCACTGGAGCCCGGGGTAACTGCAACTGCCTATGAAAAGCTGGTTAACTAAACACTAGTATTTGCTTTTGAGACATTTCTGTCTGGGAGTTGGACAGCTCCATTTAATTCTGAGTGGGCCATATTCTAGCAGCAGCATAGCTGCTTTTCAACTGACTTGTTAGTATGTAGATGGGAAGGGGGCAAACAATACTGCCCAGGAATGATGTAAAGACAGAATGTATACTATCTCCACATTTCCCACATAAATTTACTGCAGCAAATAGTCCAATGGACATTAGCTAGGGTGAATACCTGCAAATTCCTGTAAAGTTCTGCTTCTATTTCTGCAGTGCTGGGGATCAAACTCAGGGCCTCATATGCCCTAAGCAAGTATGCGACCATTGAGCTATGTCCCCTGCCTCAGACTTCTGATTTGAAACACATTTTAAAGCCAGGCATAGAAGTGCACGATAGTCATTTCAGCATCTGGGAGGCTGAGGCAGGAAGGCTCCTGACTGTTAAGGTCAGCTAGGGGTATACAACAAGATTCTATCTTGGAGGGTTGGGGGGTGGGGAGAGAGAGCAAAAATGGAGACCTGAAAAACAGTAATTAAAGGCAAGTGTGCTTGACAAGATCTCTATAGTCTTCATGTGAATATCAAATGAATAGTGTCCAGGAAATGCTTGAGAGGCTGCTCTCCTGCCAGCTTTCTCAGAGCCTAGCACATGCTGGTGTACCACTAGGCACTAGAAGGCAGGCTATATATCAATACTACTCACCAGACCCACCCCAAATAGTGGGGCACTGAGAAGAGAACTGAGGTCTGCCCACCACCCACAAGTTAGAGCTAGCTTCCAGAGAGGTGTCAGTTATATGAAGACTGGACTACCCAGTTACTGGAGTCTCCATGTAAGATGACAGATGTAGTGAAAGACTGGACAAAGACAGTTTTACTGCTCAGCCAGACCCAGTAGCTTAACTGTTAGCTCCCAGATGTTTAAAGGCAGTCCTAGGCAGGGGGCTTCATTAGAGAATGATCAAGAATACCTGAGGAGTTTACTGAAGGTACCTTAAAGGTCTAACTACTTTTTGGGCTGGAGACTAAAGGCTTGGAGCGAAGGCCATGATCTAGGATTCACATGGGCCATCAGCTGTAATGAAAGAGGGAGAACAAAATTAAAGCTACCAAAAATGTTTCAAGGTGTTTCCATATTATGCTGACCCTATGGAATGCAGACATTCCACATAAGTAGCATTCCAGAAAGAAACTGTCTTTTCCTCTAGGAGCTTTGTGGGGTTCAGCAGAATCATCATAAGGTCTGTCAACATGGAAGCCGCCCCCCAAACCCATCCCCACCTCCAGGCACCGGCAATCAAAAACTCTGAAGACAAACAGTTCTTCTCAAACAGTTTAATAGCAAATAAACAAAGGAAGGTACCACACTTGGCAGATACAAAATGACTTTTTGTCTGTGTGTCTGTGCAATTAAAACAGATTTAGGTTCCCCATTGGGACAAAAGGAAAAACACACAAAAAAGGAAGGAGAGTCCTTTTAAACACATACTCCCTTGCTCCAAACTTTTAACAACTTTTTTCTTTTTTAATCCACTACACAAACTGTGATTAGGTAAGAAAAGCGACAAGGGCTCTTCTTGCCCTTTTTTTTTTTTTTTTTTTTTTAAAAAACCATTAAAGCAAAATCCATAATTTTCTACAGAGTACAACACAAGTTCACACACAAAAGACATCTTTTATAAATCAAACAGGAAAAAAGGAAAGCTCAAACAAGGTCAAGAAAAAGCATTTCTACGGCTGAATCACGACTTTGAGTTGATTGAATCCCGTTGTTGCTGCAGAACAGACTGTGCGTTTGGTCATAGTGGCAATTTTTTTCTCTTCACATTGTGAAATCACTTTACATTGTTTTCTAGTAGAAAAGGCAAAAAACTGTACAAAACCCCTAGTGTTAAATACAACGTTTGTACCAATAAAAAACTCACACAGGTTTGTCTCCAAAATGTAAAGTTTCTTTTTTTTTTTTTTAAATTATTCACAAAAAGCAGCTGGAAATCAGAAAGGCAGCTGCCGCTCCAGGGTCTCAAATCCATTAAAACCACTACAGAACAATTAAAACAATCAGAGAGAAAAGGAAAAGGAAACAATGTCCAACATTTGGCATTTGGTTTTATCCACAGGTTTTCCCAGAGCTCCTCTTGGAATTGAAAGCAAACTATATTGGCAAACACAGCTTCTCAGTACACAGGAAGGGGGCCTCAGCACCTCCTGCCAACAGAGGCGCTCTGTGCAGTCAGACTGTGGGGCACACAGCAGGCTCTCATGCTATCTCACACTAGGCTCTGGCCTCTTTCCATCCCACCATCCCTTCCAGGACATTAAGCAGCCTATTTATAGGGGTCCCCCACTTGGCTGCCATTTCTTCCTAGTAAGGTGGCCTCAAGCGTAATATATTGAGCAACCTGTAGGGGTCCCAGAGCAGAAACTGTGCTGGAGTCCCTTCATTACCAGGGAGTGGATGATGCTAGACAGTGCTCTCTCCTCCCCACCCCCATCCCTTGCTGCACCTTGCCATCCTTTGCTGGACAATCTTGCTTCCACTTTCCCTCCCACCAGTGCTTAAGTCTCAGTGGGATCTGTCAAAAATCCTCCCTGCTGCCTCTGCTCTTCACAGATCCATCCCTGTCTATTCATTTCCTCTAGCCTCTCCTCCTCTATTCACATTCTTCCAAGTCCCCAAGACCCTGAGGCTGGATGGTGCTACAAGAGAAGAGGGTTAAGTTTCCCTTAGGAAACCAAAGAACCAGCTGGCACCCGTGGACAGTAGCTATCTGGCTCTTCACCCAATTTAAAAACAAATCCTTGCCCTTACCCCAACTCTACTAGCTAAATAAGAGCGGAGCCATAGTGAAGAGCCAGTGTGGGGTGGTTGGTGCCCAGAGCTGTAAACAGTGTGAAGACTGTAGTATTTATTGTGCTTGTCACCTAGGAAAAGCGCAGGCAGGCAGGTGTATTGCCACTCAGTGCACAGACGGGCCCCCCTCTGGGTAATCAGAAGCACAGTGCCCTCCCTCCCTCCCTCTGTGATCTAGCCTCCTGCCTACCCACAGCCACCTTTGGTTCTGCTTCTGCCTCTCTGGCCCCCCTGTACTCCCTGAGCAGAGCAGCCAGCCTCCTGGATCCCCCACTGAGACCTGGAGGCCACAAAGAGTGACAGTCTAAGTGCACAGGCAAACACTCTAAGGGCAATAGAGGAGAAAGTTGCCACTTCAAAATAAAACAATACAATCTTGAGAAAAAAAAAAATCAACCCCATAACAATTTAAAACATCTTCTTTGAAACCCCTTTAAATCAGTCAGTTTTTGCACAAACTATAGAAAACAGAGAGGTGAAGGTGATACATACGAAGGTGTGAAGAAACAGCAGGAAACATGCACAACTTGTTTTTTCTGGGCATAATCTTAGTAGGAAAGGAAAAATTCAAAACAAAAAGGTAAAAACAATACAAAACCCAAAAAAATGGAAAGCATCACATTTTGCTGTAGAGACTGTAGGAAGAAGCGCGGGTGTGAGCTGGCTGAGCCGAGCGAGGGGAGGGAAGAGGGACCCTAGGGTTTCCCTGCAGGGCTGCTTCAGGAAGAACCACAAAAGGAAAAGGAAAAGAAAAAAGGCTAGCTGGGGCCCAAACCTCAGCATCCAGTGAAAAGGAACCTGGGTAGGGTGTATTTCAGACATTTTCTGCAGTTGAGAACTCAGAAAAACAAAAATTAATAACAACATGCAGTCTCCTCAAGCCCCAAAACTATGTCAGCAAAATGTGTTCAGGAGCCTCAAATATTTTAGTGACATCTTTTATTTCATTGTTTATTTCAAAGTTGTCTTTAAAACTAAGCACACAGAGGAACAAGCCTGGAAGCGGACTGGCTGTGTGTTCACAAGAATACAAACACCACACGGCATGTGCTAGTAGGGCTGCTCTGAGACAGTTACAAAGAATTGGAATCACAAAATCAAGTGGTTATCTTATGAAGTTCTAGAAAAATAGATTTTTTTTATATTCAAATGCAAGTTTAAATATTTTCCCTTCAGCAGTCGTTCTAGCAAAACCAATTTGGCAGCACAAAAGGGAAAAAAAAAAAAAGAAAGAAAAAAGAAAAAACAAAGAAAGAAACAAACATAATAAAATACACATCAGCATCAAAGGTCAACACAAGGTCAAAGGTGAGAGTTCAAGCATCAGAGAAGCTGAAGAGACAGGGATTTGGACGATGTACTTGACGCCACATCGACATGCTTAGGCACAACGATGAACAAACGGCAGGAATCTAGAAAAAAAAACAAACCAGAAAGAGGGAGATCCACTGAGTTACACAGAGCAATACATCCAAACAGAGAGAAAGAACAGGACACTCACTGTATGCAGCCCTGAAATGAGGAGGCGGGGAAGGGCAGGGTGGGGAATGACAAGAACTTTTGCACATGCTTACAATGGACACAGGGAAAAGTTCAAAAGGACATGAAGGACACCAAGAGAACATCCAACTGCCAGAGACAGAAGGGAACCTAAGGCTTGGATTTCCCACAAAGCACCTAACACATCAAGACAGTCTCTGGGCAAGCAGGGTCTCAGCAACAAAAGATGCTAACTAGAGTGGGAGGGAGACTATTCAGGGTAGAGGGTCAGAGTCTCTTGCTCAATCCTAGGATGGCCCTTTGTTCCCAGAAATCCAAGCTCTAAGCTTCCACATAAGCCCTGGCCACCCCCTGGCCACCCGTGTGGAGCCCAGGAGACAGTGGTTGGGCTGCACTGAAGGCAAATCAGTGGCATGATATAATCCATGAAACAAAACTACAGCAGAAAACACACTGTAAATGAAACCTCCACACAACAGAAACGGACTGCTTAAGACTTCACTTCAGTCTCCACTCTAAGCTGAGCCCTTTCACATCAAGACTTATAGGGAAGCAGCTTCTTCAACAAAACCATCTTTGGCCTGGGGAGAGAACTGTGCTCAAGGACAGTGCTACTGCTGTGCTAATGCACTGGGCAAATGGTATAACGGAAGTACATGGTCTCCCCAGCTGGCTGGCTGGCTGAGCAGACCATGGCTCTGCTGAGGCAAGTGCTCTTTTTAGAAATCACAAGTAGGTATGAAGTTTGGGGTCTGTTCCAAAGGTGGTGTCACTCCTTTGCTTCTAATACCATTAGGAAGGTTTCATATGGTCCTGGAGCACAGGACAAATCTGTGGACAAATGATGAAATGGGAGAGATAGAGGGAAGCTGGACGAAGGGGGAAGAATGTGGTGTTCTGGCCAAGGAGGAAGACAGAACAGAAGGTTAGGGAGCACAGCACTGGCAGCACCCTATGGAGCACAGCTCTCGCCTCCGCCAATTCACAGCATTAATGTTAGCCTTCCCCTTGGACAGGTTACCTGGGCTGCAAACGGTCACAGAAAGTCAGTAGTTTCAATCATACACAGCACCCTGTGTGTACAACAATCACATTCTGGATTCTACAAAATCCTGGCCTTTTCCAGAGATATAATTTAGGTAATAAATATTCTCCACCCCGGAGCTGTATAAAACTTCTATAAAAATAGAAACAACATTCTTGGTTCCGGCCAGTTGGGATTCAGAGCAGTGCCTGCCCAACCTAGCATTTTTTTTCTTTTTTTTCCTTTTTAAGTTTTTTTATTTTTTATTTTTTTGCATTATTTTAAAAAATCCCATCATTACCCTGGAAGCCTTTAGAACACTTTATCTTGAAACACAGGACACTTTTCTCCCAGTGCGCAGAATTCAAGTTTATGTGGTTCAGCTTAAGAAGTGTATGTTTCATGTTTAAGAGGACAACAGACTCAACTTATCACTACAAGAGAACAGCTGTCCCAGCATCAATGGGATAGCATACCACTAACAACTTTCTGTACAACAGCAAGATGGTCAATCCCTGTTTGTTATTCACAGGGACAACATGACAAGGAGAATGTCCCCATCTGACTTAAAGCAGGCTAGCCCCTTCTTACCTCTGCTGCTAGGAACCAAGACTTGTGAGGCTTAAGCTTCCAATGATATAGGAACCCAGGCCCTGGCTGTGGCTATTAATCATACGCTTAGGGCCACCTCTGCTCAGATACATATTCCCAACAGCTTTTCTTGGCAGAGGAGAGCCCAGAGGCTGTGTGGGACAAGACCCGTGAAAGGCAGCAGGGAGCTTACTGTAAGCATGACAAAATGAACATGGGTTAATACTGAGGTAAATGAACACTAAATCATATGAAGCCTGTAAACTTCCTGTACTTTCTTCAGAAGATGGGCTAGAGTGGCTAGAGGAGAGGCTTGCCAGACCTTTATGAGGATACAACTTTTGGGATATTTTCATTAAGGAGGCAGAAGTGCACTTCTGAGCCTTCTTGAATGCTAGGCTCTGCTCAAATATAGCAAAGTGGCTTGGGAGACTTTGATTCAGGCACACCAAGAAGCAGGTCTTTCCTCCTTCCATCAAATGGCTTCTTGATGGGCTCTGCTCATGGGCTGTACCTTTGTTGGCTAGAGGCGCTCTAAGAGCTTCTTAGGTCTTGAGAAAACTGTGGCCACAGAAGGAGGTGTGGTAAACTTCCACAGACTTTCTTCAAAAGAAACTGTCGGAAATGGGCATAGTCTAACCTCATGCTGAAATAACCTAAAATGACCTCTCTGGCAGCTTCCCCCAAACAGACACCAACCAGGCAGGGCAATATAACATGACTAGTAGGCTGAGCTGGCTAGTCATGGTATCTATCTCCTGTTATTTGCATATTTCAGGCTAAATGAAAAGTGCGTTATTTCCTGAGATTTGCTTACCCCCTTTTAGAAAAGAAGGGCAGAAATCCAGGACAAAAATTAGAAAAAGAGATGGCATAAGCTCAGCATTTCCACAGAAAGCAGCAGTTCTGAAGGGGTCTAGATGCCAAGCCACCTCACCCACTCTATCCTGCCCTTGTAAGACTTAGTTCTCACTCTACCCATGCTTGCACTCAGGGAGAGAGACTTTGGGGACCAACTTTCTGTTCTGCTCAGCCCTCTTTCCATGGTTTGGGGCATGTTCTAATTATCTTTTAAACCCATTTCCCTCTTCCTCAAGGTGGATTGGTGTTGGTCCTTCTCAACAAACTGGTTACAAACACAGCAAACTTTAAATAAAGGAAAAAAGAAACAAAACAAAACAAAAACCCTCAGGATATGGCACCTAAACTCCAAAGTAAAACACTGGAAACCAAAGCACACACTTGTCCTCTGTACGAAGCGACACTCCCACAGAAGGCAGTAGCTGAGTCTTCAGGGCAAGCTGTGCCTGCGAGAGTGGCAGGGATCAGGGTCCAGGGCTGTCAGCACACAGCCTTAGGGCTTTGAATGATTAAGGGTGCTCCTCCCCCACTTACCAGAAGATCTTCTCACTCCAGTCTCAGAGGGGAGCACTCAGTAGGGCTTACTATCATTCTTCGAACGTTTGAGCTGCACTTTAAGCCTCTTCATTCCAATTTGAAAGCCGTTCATGGACTGGATGGCAGCTTGAGCTGAGACAGGATTGTCATAACTTACAAAACCTGTATGTCCAAGCAGAAACCTCGGTGAGGAACCTAATAAAGCAAGGCGTCTCAGTCCTTGTACAAAAGGTTATCTCAATTGTTCTCAGCATGCATGAAAATTTTGGTAACCACATGAAACCACAATTAGATTCTCAAAGGTACTACCTGACATTTACCAGCACTCTTTTCCCCCTTGCAAAGCCATTTCTATACGCTATTTCCTCTGGACCAATACTGTGAGCAGAAATCACTACCTCTACTACAGATAAAACGAAAGCTCAGAAAGAGGTCACATGATCTGCTAAGGTTACACTCAAATTCAGGTATTTCTGAATTTGTCAGCAGCCACTTTCTTTCTCAGTGGCAAAACACTTAACCGCATTCTGATACCAGAAGAGAACTCAACATACCAAAACACTTGCTCAGGTTCGTTTGCTTGTCTATGAAAACCTTGGCAGACACGACATTCCCAAAGGGCATAAACATCTGCAGTAAGTCCTGGTCTCCAAACTCCTGGGGCAGGTGATAGATGAACAGGTTGGCTCCTTCTGGACCTTCAAATATCCATCGATTAGAAGGGTATCAGTGTTAAATTAAGCATGCTCATCACCAAGGGCCAATGGTCTCTCATTCCCATCTATACAAACACTAGCAGAATCTCAACAAATTTATTCTCTGAGGGGGAACTAAAGAGATTCTCTAAATAGAAGGCAATAATTCCAAAATTAGAATTCCTCCCTTGAATGTAATCATGTATCATCTCATGGAAGGATTTTTTTCTGAAACAAGTTTTACTCATGTAGCTCTGGTACCTGCCTCTGCCTCCCAAGTGCTGAGATTAAAGACGGGGTGGTGGTGGTGGTGTGTGTATGTGTGTTGTCTCATTATAAAGCTCTGACTGTTCTGGAACTCACTATGTAGACCAGGCTCAAACTCACAAAGAGGCCCAGTGGCCTCTGCATTCCAAATACTGGGATTAAAATTGTGAGCCATTCTATGCCTGGCTCATGGAAGAATGTTAAAGGGCCATACCCTGCCAGAGAGGGTATATAGGAATTGGAAAGACGGCAGATCTTCAAGTACAGTAGTAAAACCAACCAGAGACCATAGGGAGCAAGAAAAAGGAGGAGAAATGGGCTATATACTCAAAACAAGTTTCAGCCTGTAGTTCTACTGTTCAGGAGGCTAAGAGGAGGCTCTCAATTCAAGGTCTGCCTGGGCTACACAGTGAGACCTGCCTCAAAAACAAAAGCAAGTAAACAACAATAAAAAATTAGTTTTCAAAACTGTGCCTAGGCACTAAAGGATGGCAGATAGATAGATGGGTAGTGCCAGAGGGAGGAATGGAGCAGCAAATGACAATGGGTGCTAGGGAGCTTTTAGGGAATATTCATAAATGGTCTCTAATTATGGTGGGTGTTTCAACACTGTATAAACTCAAGAGTTTTATACCAAAATGGGCAAATTTTGAATTTAATCCTACTTGAACTACATCTCAGTTTAAAAAAAAAAAAAAAAAAAAAGGCCATTTTAAAAATGAAGCCAGGTGTGGCAGCACAAACCTTTAATCCCAGTACTCTGAAGGGGTAAGTTTGAAGCCAGCCTGGTCTACAATTCAAGACCAGGATAGCCAGGGCTATTACACAGAGAAACCCTGTCTCGAAAAACCACACACACAAAAGTGCTCATGATTAATACTAGACTCATAGGAAAATATATTTTCTTTACTTACAATGTGATTTTCTAATGAAGAGTGACTAAGTTGTCAAACACATGGCCCACTGTGGTTTCCAGGTCCATGCATCTGCCATCTCTGTGCCCTATTACTCTTTTTCTCCTATACACACCCTTGACTTACTTCCTTACATTCCCCAGGTCTCTTAATACTACTGGTTCACACACTAAAGCCAAAAAAGCTACTTGTTTTTCTTACATTAGTGTGACACCTTATCAAACCATGGTTATAAAAACCCAGTCAAACCTAAACACTAAGGTGCCAGCAGGAACTATCAATGAAGTCTCTCCTAAATTTAATTCCATTTCTATCAAAGGATATAATCCCATTTCTATCCGTGTACTTCTCACTCCATCAAACCTACTAGCTATCTCACTTCATCCCATCACATCTCAGTGTTGTATTTAGGACATATATCAGTCAAAGAGAAAAATGTCAAATGATAAACCTAAGAGGAGTATTTAGACAATCCTCTGGTAGATTATAAGATTCTTGTCAAGTGACCAGATCAATTTCAATGTCTATTTGTTTCTTTATTTAAAAACTAAGCTCTATCCTAAAAGGATCTATATGATTCTGATTCACCCACACACCCTTTCCCCTCCAAAATGGGCAAAAAAACCTGTACTTCATAGTCTTCCTCAGTTTGTTCTTGGCCTTAGTTAGGAAAATGTCTACCTAAATTCCCTTGCCCCTAACCTCAACTTCTAATCCTGGTGCACTTACCTTCCTTCTGGCTTCCAGCAGCACCAATACTCTGCTGTGTCAATAAATTCTGGTTGTACAGAGTGGGGAGGGCTGCAGCAGCATATTGCTGGATACCAGAATACGCCTGGGTGAGGGCTTCCATGGTACTCCCAGTGCCATTGGAAAGGCCACTGCTGCCCAGGCCACCATTCAAAGCAGCCATTCCTTGGAGGAAGAGCAAGATTAATACACTAGAAAGATTCAACTGATACTAAAGACAGATAGACTTAAATTACTAAAAAACGGACCTCTCCCCCCAAAAGTTGACATTTTATTTCCATTTTAACTACTCATTGAGTTAGACTATTCATCTGACTAGTCCTATTTCAGACCTTGATGCTACTGTGAATATTATAAATCCCACATCTCATCACCACTCTCTTCATTACTGTTTTCTAGCACATGGAAGGACTGACACCACTCACAAGTGTCTAGGTCCATTTTTCATCTTTACCTATTCTACCCATCTCTCTCTCTGGTTTTTGTTTGTTTGTTCTGTTTCTCTGTGTAGCCCTAGCTGTTCTGAAACTCAGTCTGTAGACCAGGATGGTTTTTGGAAATCTACCTGCCTCTATCTTCCCAGCACTAAGATTACTACCACTGGGCTCTATGTCCTCATTTAACATTATCTTTGTAAAAGCTTTTTTGTATTTTAAAATTCTGTGTGGGTGCTTTGTCTGTACATACATCTGTGCTTGACATTCACGCCGTACCCAAGTAGGCCAAAAGAAGGTGTCAGATCCCCTGGGAATGAAGTTATAGACAGACAGCTGTGAACCATCATGTGGATGTTGGGAATCAAACCTCTGGAAAAAGTGGTAGGTGTTCTTAACAGCAGAGCCATCTCTCCAGTTGCTGATTTAACTTCATTTAGGGTATGTGTGTGTGTGTGTGTGTGGGGGTGTATTTTGCTTGTTTGTTTTGGTTTTTTTCAGGACAAGATTTCTCCATGGCAGTCTCCAGGCAGTCTTGGAACTCGTTCTGTTGACCAGGCCAGTCTTGAACTCAGAGTTCCACCTCCCTTTCCCACCTAGATACTGGGATTAAAGGCATGTGCCACCACCACCTGGCCTCATTTCTAAGCACCCTCCAAAGTATTCTATTACTTCTGCTTTGCAGATGAGAAAATGAGTATTAGAATGATGGTCCAAGGTTACAGCTAGCTAAGCAGCAGTTTGGATTTACCTCAGATCTGACAAATCCCATGATTATTTCTAACTTTTCTTGGGCCAAAGCAATTTTTCTATTAGTACTTCTTTACTGAGTTAGTTTATAAAAGTAGCCTGATGACAACCAGGGGTTGCTCATTACCTGCCAATGAGCCCACGTTGAGGCCAGCTGTTGCTCCGGCTAATGTTTGCAGGGCTCCAAGTGAGGCTATGGGGTTGACAGAATTACTGCTGCTTGAGCTTGGTGAAGACCCTGCTATTAGAAATTCAGGAGTTAAATCATCACTTGCCTTCTCCTGCCAACAGGAACCAAAGCACAAAAATGATTCTATCGACTTTTCTATTTACAAAAAGGATTTTGCAATCACTGAATTCTGATAACTGTCCTTCTAAGTCAGAGACAAATGATGGTTACAACAAACTAAAACTAATGAGATTCCAAATAATCAAAAAATGACAACTGAGGGTGGTTCAGTGGGTAATGGTGCTTGGTTACCAACCCCAAGAACCTGAGCTCCATTCCTGCCTGGACCACAAGGTAGAAAGAACCAACTACTGCAAGTTGTCCTCTTCTGACTGTTACATGGTGTGCACACATGCACACACACACATTATCATTTAAACTGTATATATGTGCACCTATGTAAAGGTATGTATATATGGGCATAAAGGTTATAAAAGGAAGTCAAATTCTCCAAGTTATAGGGAGCTCTGAGTTACCTTCTGTGGGTACTGGGAAGCCCAGGTCTGCTGAAAGACCAGTACATACTGGTTTTTTTTTTAGTTTTTGGAGATAGGATTTCTCTGTGTAGTCCTAGCTGTCTTGGAACTCACTCTGTAGACCAGGCTGGCCTCGAACTCAGAAATCCGCCTGCCCTGCCTCCCAAGTGCTGGGATTAAAGGTGTGCACCACCACTGCCCAGCCCCAGTACATACTGTTAATCACTGAACCGTCTCTCCTGCCTCAATAAATAATTTTTAAAAATTTAATGAAAAAACAAAACCAAATCTAAAAAGGGCATAATCAACAAGAATCTTTACTCCCAGCATTTAGGAGGCAAGAGGATCTTTTTTGAGTTCAAGGCCAGCCTGGCCTAAACAACAAGTCCAAGACAACCAGAACTCATATAGAGACCTGTCTCAAAAACCAGAGAGACATAAGACAGACAGACTGATCAAGATCTCTGAATCTGTTGTTCATAATACAACCTACCTGTTATGTGTTAATTCCTTTCCAAGATGAACTGCCCCTGCCCTTAGCTCTGCCTTCAAAGAGAGGATGTGTCCAAGGTACACAATGTTCCCTATCATCCCCTTACCTGAACTGGTGAGTACGCTGAGTGGACTGCTGGATGTAGTGAGAGCATTGGTACCACTTGGTGTGTTCTGAGCTGCACTAGCTGCAGCAGCTAGGCAGCCAAATTCTGTAGCTGCATTGCATTTAACCCTGTAATATCCAAAACAATGCATCAGCCAGCAGATTAGATGCCCAACATTAATTCCAGCAATTACTGGAAACTGATCCCAGACAGGGGAACTAACTATATAAGAACATACTTAGCTTCTATATTTTCCATGCTATACCACAGGGATCTAAAAGATTCAGCTATCATTTAGTATGGAACTTTGAAATACTGGGGTTCTAATTCAGTGGTATAGCACATTAATGATGCATGAGGCCTTGAGATCTAGCCTCAGCAAGGAGAAAGAAATTTAAAGCCACTTCCTAAGAGAAGAGCTTGCTAATCCACTATAACAGCACTCCAAATGAGCACTACTAATACGAGGTAGACAAAACTGATGAGAATACCTGTGATCTATCATGGGGAAGGAGCCTAAGGGAATAGTGCCCAAGCTACAGTAAAGTAAGGCCTTCTTACACAAAAATAAGTGCACTGGAGGGAAAGAAGCAGAAAACAAAAAGATCTAGAAGACTCCATGGGAGTAACAGGAAAGAACAGTATTAGAAGGAATAAAGACTAAAGAAAACACTGCCATTATAACAGTAAATTAATCATCAGAAAAAGAAAAAATGTGAGGGAAAGAATTTTAAGTAAAACCTAGAAAACATATAATAAGAACAAATTTGAATTATGTTGTATATTTTGTAAAGCATTTTACTAGAGGACATACAGATTATCAAGACAGGAAGTACAGAAAGTAAAACAATATGCATTATATCTTTCCCAAAACAGAAAACCAAATTCCCTGGGTCAAAACCAATTACTATCAAAACTCTTAAAATGCAGCTCACAAACATGCCCCCTTTCTCAATGCAGTACTTAGCTACACCCCACTGGCCAGGGTACAGGCACAAGCTGCTGTAGAGCTACTCACATTCTGCCTCTTCAGACTCTTCTTGATAGCCCCTGGCTCCTGACTGTCTTTAGAGCTTCATTTTGCTACAAACCATGTATCTGTTACTTACATGTTCCATATATCTTAACAGCAACAACAGCATGAATTCAGAAACACAGAAACTCACTGGTTTTTTTGTAGCTTCGGGTAAGTATTCAGTAAGTATTAACGCAAAGTCATTGAAACTTACTTTACTAAAGGAGGTTTTATTTGCATCTGAATGGCCAAAGTCTGGATGGTCCCTAAGTGTTCTTTGTCATTTTCCTTCCTCAACAGAGACTTAGAATAAAAGACACCACACAACTTCAGAGCAAAGTGGCATTGACCAACAACAGGGCTACATGATAGAGTCAAGAAAGCTGAGTCCTGAGATTTATGTAATAAGCAAAAACATTTTGGCACAAATGGTGCCAAACTCTCAGACTGAGGAAGCTGTCTGCTGACCTGTGCACTGCTGCTCCTCTGAAGCAGGGAGGCACTTACCTCCCATTGGGTGGAGGCTGCTCAGGGTGTTGAGGTTCCCAGAGGAGGCAGTCTGCTGAAGGAGCTGCAAATAAAGCTAGACATTACACCAAAAAACAGAACAAGAGTGAGAGTGAGGGCTGGTTCTGCATCTGGGATAACTCTATAGCACAGCAAAGCAAGAGTGCGGAGGCCCCCAGAGAAAACCAAGTCAAACACATGACCCCAAGCCCAACAGACATGCAAGTCTATGACTGCACAGGACAAGGGCAGCATAGCTAGCACAATGGCCCAGAAGACCATTCTCTGGATAGTGAGAACAGCTCAGGTCTCTGCGCAGCAGAGTACAGCATAGCACAGAGAAATAATCTAGATCCCAGCACAGCACACCTTGGTTCATGCCATTCCTAGCTTCTTTCTCTCTCCCATGCTTTCCTTGTGAGGCCAACACACACATTGTTTAGGTTACAACCATCAACTAGTGTATTTTATTATTATTTTTGAGACAGGGTCTTAACTATGTAGCCCTGGTTGACCTCAAACTCAACATGTAGACCAGACTGGCCTTGAATTAAGAAATCCACCTGACTCTTCCTCCCCAATGCTAGGATTAAAAGTATATACCAATACATCCAGGATTCCACTTAACTGTTTTAAATTACCACATTGGATCATATTGTAGTATTTTAGGTGTGTGTGTGTAGTTGGGAGAGGGTCTCTGTTTTATTGTAGCTCTGGCTATCCTGAAATTCACTATGTAGATCAGGCATGCACCATTACACTTGGCAGAAAAACTACAATCTCTCTCAATGTTCCTAGCAGTAAAAATAATTTAATTTATTAAAATGTATATAAATTATATATTTCATATATAAATATAAACAACCCTTTACCCTTTTAAAAAAAATCTTGTTTTAAAGACATTCTAGTTTAGAATAAACGGATAGTTCTAAGATTTTAGAAATGGAAACCAGTGAGCATCCAATTAATTAAAACTTGGTAACTATGTCAACAGAAATAATTATCTTTCTTGTTTCCATACATAATCAGTATTTGAAAGAATAAGGAATGAATGACTGCATTCGTTATCCCTATATGAGCATTTCCAAACTATCCATATAGACTCAACGGTTTCCCCATTTTTAGCTTCAGAGGAAACTCTTTATCTGAGAAGAGATTTCAGTCTGGCCAGGAACTCACTGTAGCTCACAGGTTGACCTAGAACTCATGATCTTTCTGCCTTGATTTTCCAGGTACTGGAACTATAGCCATGTGCAACTATGGACAAAGATGCCCTTTCTTTTGGAACTCACACAATCCCCTGTAAGATAATGATAAATTATAACCTAAATAACAGATTATAGAGTTGGACCTTCTTTTAGACTGTATGACACAAAGTCATTAACAGAGAAATCAACTAAAGAAAACTTATTCACAATTTGGGAAATGTAAATATGTACCTCTCTCATTTAATAGTATCCTAATTTTAATCTCAGGATCTTTCAGTCTGCTGAAAGATACATCTGTCATATTTTTAGGGGACTTAATAAAGATTTTGATGATGATCTCCACATCCTGTATAAAGAGACATGGAAAATGATGCTGAATAGTGAAGATTTTCTTAAGGATTTCTCTTAGAGGCAGGGAAATGAGATACTTGTAATTCTTTAAATTAAAATCATCATTTTAGTTTAATTGTTCCATATTAATTCCTCAATATGGAACCATAAAGGAGATAGACTAGCATGACTTAATGACATTGCCTAAATTTTTATATACAATCTCTACATGCCCAAAGTTGCAAATGACACTGTTAGCTAGAGATAGCAGAAGAAGAAACAGCCGGGAGCTTGCAAAGTCTGCAGAAAGCAAACATAGAACTCACTGCTAAGTACTGGGGCCCAAGTGTGTTCAGACCAGCCAGGTTTCCCCACACAGACGCTGCGCTAATCTGCTGCATCTGCTGCTGGAGCTGCTGGGCCATTCTCTTCTGTTCTTTGTCCTTCTGGGTGTCAGCAAACTTTACCACCATGGGGGATGAGCAACCCTATAAATACCAAAACCAAAGGGTCAAATTCTTTCTTTTAGAGTCAGAGAGATGGCTCAGTGAGTAAAAATGACTGCTGCCAAACTTGATGACCTGAGTTTGATCTCTGAAACCCAAAGAGTATATGGAAGAGGAAAACAAACCTCTACACATAGTTCTCTGACCCTCTACATGCATGCTGTGGACAGACAGATGGACAGACATCCACAACTTAAAACAACACCACTTCTTCCTGGGCTGAGGAGAAATCCTCTTTGTGCTGGTATGAAGACGGCATTCTCATCACCCACAAGTGACTCTTCTGAGAGACAACAGTGGCAAAAGGCAATTTATTTCTAATAATCATTTTCTGTTTATTTTTAAAATGGGGAGATCTTACTATGTTGCTCAAATTGGTTCTGAACTACTGGGTTCAAATGATTCTCCTGTCTTAGCCTGAATCACTGGGCCTATAAGCACTCACCATCATTTCTGGCTCCAATATGTTAACTTTTTAAAGATTTATTTACTTTATTTTATATGTGTGTTTTCTTGACTTGGATGTATGTGCATCACATGCATCCACAAACACCACAGAAACCAGAAGAGGGTGTCGGATCCCCTAGAAGTGTAGTTACAGATGGCTGTGAGCTACCATTGGCTGCTAGAAATCAAACACAATTCCTCTGCAAAGAGCATCAGGTGCTCTGAACCACTTAGCCCCATAATTTTAAACATAGTATTTGACATCCTAAGATAGATGTTTTAAGTTTCTGGGTGATCTGGTGTTGTACATTGATAGGCAGCTATCCCAGCACTGTCAGACACTTTTTCTCCCTCTTCCGTCTCTCTGCTCCTTACCTCCATAGTTTGTGCTTGGTGCATTGCTTTGATAGCTGTCTGTGCCATGGTTCTTGTTGTAAAAGTCACAAATGCACAACCTGGCAAGAAAAGAATCTATGTTTATTTGTTTAGAGGCTTATCTGACAGACACTGACTGAATATCTAACTTATTGTGTGTCAACTGTCTTAGCAATACAAATATGATTCTACTTTTCAGGGGTTCCCAAGCTTGTTCAGTAGATACATATATACCATGATAGTGTACTAAATGCTACCAATGAACAACAAAGAGGTTTTGAAGGAGAAGCAAAGAATCTTAGTTCATTGTGATTTAAGTAAATGCAGAGAAAAGAAGTTCAATTTAGACATCAAGAGAAACTGAGGACAGAACTCCTCAAACAATATGGGGAAAATATAGGTGGGATCAACTAGAGAGATTGACAAGATCAAGGTGTACAGCAGGAGGTAGTAGGCCCAAGCTATTCATCTATGGTGGCTAGGAATCTGTCTCCAATAGTCCAGTTAAATAAGACACTTTAATATGAGACAAGTATCTGTTTTAAAAGCTCTAAAATTGTACCACCTCTGCTCAAGCCATCAGGTCCCCGCAATATCCGGCACTCTTCAATCTGTCCAAACGAAGAAAACATGACTCGGATGTCATTTTCAGTACACTTCTTGGAAATCATACCAATAAACAGCTTCCTGTCTTCCACAGCTAAAAGAGTAAAACACAAAAGGCTTATCATTAAAAGGCAGAGTCAAGAACCAAATCTCTTGCATTTGAGACTAGCCATGGCTCATACCATCCACCTCACAGAGTCTAATAAGACACATTTCTTCTTCCCATAATTTTATATCAATGGTATAAAATTACAATAACCAATGATACAATGATGTAACAATGGAAACTTAAAATTATACATATTTGGAAGCATTTCCATAAGATATGGAGAATTTGTGCTCTTGTTCAAGTGAATTCACCAATTAGTGTGTGACTGAGAGACAGACAGGATACTGCAAAGTTCTTAGTATCTTGTCTTGCCCTTAATATGTTTGTTCTACGAGTATCATGAAAAGGCTTTCACACTTGTTAAAATCAATAAACAGAAAACAATTCAATGAGAATTTTCTACTTTCCTTTCTGAATATTTCAAATTTTATTTATTTTTAAAATATTTCCTTAAACTGTGAATAACATTTGGTGATAACATTTGGTCTTTTGTCTTTCTCTCCCTCAGTTCCCCTTGACCAGGTATCTCTACATAGCTCTGGCTGTCCCAGAACTTGTCATGTCCTGTAATTTTCTAGGGTAGCCTCAGACTCACAGAGATCCTCCTGTTTCTGCCTCCTGAGTCATTTGTGTTTCTAACTGGAACTCTTGGGAATTTAAAATTAATGTTTAGCCTCTGAGCCTTTTACAACATTGTTTGTTTTGTTTAAATGAACCTTTATGAGTCAGCTACCGTCCAATGTCAGGTGGAGTCTACTGTGGAATCTGTATAATTCCCACAATTTCACTCAGGAAGAACAAGTCCACAAGGATGGTACCAAGTGTAGCTGTCAGTAGGACAGCCCCTGAAATGTCAGCCTGTTTCTGCACATCTTTTCCCAAGTGGTTCTGAGACAAACTGCCCTCTGAGCTTCCTGCTGAAATTTCTGGTATTAGCTCATGAGCTTGTTAAGACTTGCATTTTTTCAGAGTTCAGTTGGGGGTGGAGGTGATGAAACAAAGATTATTTATAGCTTTTTGACTACTACCATTATGTTCAGCTTCTATAGATGACCCTAGAAGTCTGAATTCATCTCTGGCTCCAAAAGTACCTGGGTCATAACTTGTGGCTGGACTGCAGATTCTTGGCAACTGCACTGACCATGGACTTGTCCCTACTAAGCTCAGAAAGCTCTCTCCTAAAGCACTAACAGGTCTTCTTTTTAGCAGCTCCACTTTCCTCCTTAACCTTGTCCATAAGAAATTATATTTATCAGCCGGGCAGTGGTGGCGCACGCCTTTAATCCCAGCACTTGGGAGGCAGAGGCAGGCGGATTTCTGAGTTCGAGGCCAGCCTGGTCTGCAGAGTGAGTTCCAGGATAGCCAGGGCTACACAGAGAAACCCTGTCTCGAAAAACCAAAAAAAAAAAAAAAAAAAAAAAAAGAAATTATATTTATCGCTGGGCGGTGGTGGCGCACGCCTTTAATCCCAGCACTTGGGAGGCAGAGACAGGTGGATTTCTGAGTTCGAGGCCAGCCTGGTCTACAGAGTGAGTTCCAGAACAGCCAGGGCTACATAGAGAAACCCTGTCTCGAAAAACCAAAAAAAAAACCAAAAAAAAAAACCAAAAAAAAAAAAAGAAATTATATTTATCAAGGACATTCTATGTTTTCTGTTTGTGTATCTGACTGTTATTGAAAATACGGTCTCATGTGGCCCAAGCTGGCCTCAAACTCTAAATGCCTGGATCCATAATGTATTCTCCCACACCTGGAAAATCTGTCTCGGTGTGTAATATTTTCTCTATTATTAACCCTATTTTTCTAGCTTATTAAAACTGGGACAGAGAAACCCTGTCTCGAAAAACAAAAACAAAACAAAATAAAAAAACAAAAACAAAACAACAACAACAACAAAAAAAACCTGGGAAAAAGTAGACGTTTATAGCACAACTCAATATAAATGCCCTAAGAATAGCAAACAGAAAGAGAGAAAGGAAGAAAAGGAGGAAGAAGGAAAGAAGTCTCATGTTGACCAGACTTGATATGCACATCAAGATGCTTACCATTGTTCTTCTCACTGTCAGCAGGTTTCATCTGTATAGGGTGATGCATCTAAAAAGGAAATCCACTTGTATTATTTTCCAACCCCATTAATAGCTTTCAAAAATAGAGCCTCTAAGCATATTCCAAAACAACAGCCTTTAGAATTTGCTCTGGACTCAGGTCTGCCCAATGATCTTAACAAAATACAAGAACAGACAGGATAGTCATAAAGTTAAAACACACAAAACTCTTGGCATCAAGAACTACTTTTGGTCTATCTTGTTTAAAAGGTTCACTTTATATTCTCCTTTTCACAGTAATTCCCACAGCAAGTACCTTTCCTCCAAAATGCTTTTTAGTATGTGCCCAACATGCACAAGCATGCCCCATGCACAAAAAATTAAAACCATTTTAACTTATAAAAGCTCTTACCCCAGGGAGGACCTTCATGTTGTGGAGAGCATTCTGAGCTTCTAACGCAGCTTTACGGGTGTAAAATGTAACAAAACAGCACCCTGAATAAAGACGATTTTGCAAAATTAAATTAGTGCCTTGAAAATAGAATTTTTAGAATTATTTCTATCCCTACACTACTGCTTAAATTCAAGAAATGAATGAGCTTATTAAAATTGAGAGGAAAAAAAGGCTGGGTGAAGGATGTTAACCTTTTTGGGGGGCAGTAAGGGTGCTGTCATGACAGGGTTTCTCTATCCTGAAACTACCTCTATACCCCAGGCAGGCCTCGAACTCAGAGATCCACCTGTCTCTGCCTTCCAGTTCTGGGATTAATGGGCGTGACTTTTTCGAGACAGCGTTTCTCTGTGTAGCCCTGGCTGTCCTGGAGCTCACTCTGTAGACCAGGCTGGCCTCGAACTCAGAAATCCGCCTGCCTCTGCCTCCCAAGTGCTGGGATTAAAGGTGTGTGCCACCACCGCCAGGCTAGGGCGCGACTTTTTAAAGCATCTTTTTTTGTACTAGTCTATTATAGCTCTAAATCTTATTTCTAGCTTCCTTGTAGTCAGTAGAAATCTTTTGATGCTTTTGTAACTTCTCTGGGAAAATGCTTCTTTTTTTAATCCCCCTCTTGAGACAGGATCTCATATAGCATAGGCTGGCTTTGAATTTCATATGTTATCAAGGATGTCCTTGAACTCCTGCCTCCACCTACTAAGAGTAGAGATTACAGTATACACAACCGTGCCTGGATACAAGGCTCCCTTTACAAAGGTTATGTGCCATTCCACTTAACCTGTCCTACTACAAACTAGGTAATATGCTGAGGAATAGGACCTTGCCACAACCAAGCTAGACTCCCTGTCTCAGATAAAACAAACACAAAAAAATTAAAACCCATTCATCTATACTCTGTTAAAAATCCCAAAACCCTGTTCAATGGGTAAAAGTACTTGCTGGTGGTTAAGGGGCTCTTGTCAAGTCTAACCTTGAGTTCAGTTCCTGGGATCCACATAATGGAAAGAACCTAGCATCTCATCTTGTTCTCTGACCTCCATATACTAAAATAATAAAATAAAATAAAAAGAGCTCACCTTTGCTCTGAGGAGGGTTTTGGCTCCTATCCCTTAGGATGTTGATTTCATAGACAGCACCATACTGCTCAAAAAGCTCCCTCAAGTCTTTCTCAGACCAGGTCCTTGGAACCTGGCCCACAAACATCTTGATAGCATCAAGGTCTGGTTGGTCTGGGTGGTCCAGGGTGCCGTTCATTTTCTTTGAGCTGTAAGAGATAAAGTAAGAGGTTATTTATACCAGAGGGGTTTTTTTTCCTCTAAAAATTTTCAACAACATTTTGAAACACAGAAGGAGAAAATCTACTTCATTCACTACTCCCACTTAACTTACCTGAATTTTGTCCATTCTACTAGATACCAAATTAAATTCACCATTGTGATTAAGACATACTGAGTTTTAAAGAAACTGATGTCACATGTCTTTTCTAATATGAAAGTTCTCAGAATCTATAAAGTAAAGCTCCCAAAGATTGATCAGTTGTTGCTTTTGTTTTGTTTGTTTTGGTTTTTCAAGGCAAGGTTTCTCTGTGTATCCCTGGATGTCCTAGAACTCACTCTGTGGATCAGGCTGGCCTTGAGTGCAGAAATCTGATTACCTGTGCCTCCTAAGTGCTGATATTAAAAGATATACACCATCACACCTGGCCCTACATCAATTTTTAATAATATCCAAATACAACTAAATAAAATAAATCTCTTTTAAAACTTTATTATTTGTATGTGCTATAGGTAGCAGAGGTTGGAAGACACTCTGGAGTCAGTTCTGTTCTTCCTCCTCTATGTGGGTTCTGGAAATTGAATTCTTGTTGCCAGGCTTGTGGGCAAGTATTTTATCTACTAAGTTACCTCATCAGACTAATAAGGATTTTTAAATGGCTGTATAGTAACAAAGGATTAATAATTACAGGTAAGATTCAGGACTTCTTAATATATATAAAGACAGACAGTCTCCTTTAAGCAGATGTTAGAACAGATGCATTAATTTCCAAAATCCACACTAAGAATTCACTAGAATGATAGCTTCGAAAGCTAAGCATCAAACTTATACATATGATGCTTTTAAGTTAGCTCTATCTCTTAGTAAACTGCCACACTGACTGTAATGGAAGTTAAGCCTAGGTTTTTTCTGAATTATGTAATTAGTACTTGCTGTTTTTGAGACCTTCCACTGAATTTCCCACCAAATACAGCCTTTTCAAATTTCACTTCTTCCAGTTCTATGACACTGACACTCCTAACTGAATAACTGTATTGCTACCCTGCAAACTGTCAAGAACTTAAGGGCACTCTTGCATCATAAATGTTTCTTCAGAAGGTACCATCCATTTCCCAGTCTTTTCCGTCATTTCAAGATCTTACATTTAAAATTTAACATCTCAACCTAACAATTTAAATTCTCAAAAACTAGCAACAAATGTTGAATCTATGAAAGCCATTTAACCTCTATGCCTTAATTTATACGTCTTTTGTAACTGGACATCCATAGAGGGTATTGCTCATATCACACTTATCAGGTGTGGGGTGTGTGCTTGTAATTATAGTATTTGAGATGCAGCAGGACTGTCTCAAGTTCAAGGCCAATCTGGGCTACATACAAAGATCCTATCATTAAAAATAACAACAACAACAAAATCAAAATAACATACAGCCAACACTTGCCTCTGACTTATGGAATTCTATAATTCTCCATTTTAATTAGTCAGGTTCATTCTAGGATATAAACAGTACTAAAAGCCGGGCAGTGGTGGCACACGCCTATAATCCCAGCACTTGGGAGGCAGAGGCAGGCGGATTTCTGAGTTCGAGGACAGCCTGGTCTACAGAGTGAGTTCCAGGACAGCCAGGGTTACACAGAGAAATCCTGTCTCATAAAACCAAAAAAACAAAAACAAACAAACAAACAAACAAACAGTACTAAATTTCCATCTCTATTACATAGCCAAAATCTTCCATCATCATGTGGCTCTAAATAACCTTTCCCAAGAACTGGTAACTCTTCAAAGTAGTAATGATTTTAATCTTGTTTGTCCTTTTCCTTTTTGTATTTTGAGACAGGCTAGCCATGAACTCACAGATATCTACCTGCCTCTGCTGGTATTAAATGTGTGTACTAGCACACCCAGTTAACCTTATCCCTTTTTATTTCCTTTGCAAAGGCAGTACTGGGAGTGAACGCAGGTTCTCCGGCAAGCACTCCATCACTGACTTATATCCACAGCCTTCCTGATCATTCCTTTAGCCACACCTGGTCCAGTGGGCTTGGTTCATAGCTGTGTACAATGAAGACATTTCTTGCTAATGGTTCCAAGAAATTCTTTCTTTCTTTTTAAAAAAATTTTTTTTATGTATGTGGGTGTGTGATGTCTGTATATCTGTCTGTCTGTGTACCACATGTATGCCTGATGCCAGCAGGGGCTAGAAAAGAACATCAGAAGCCAGGACTGCACAGAGAAATCCTGTCTCGAAAAACAAACAAACAAAAAGAACATCAGAGCCCCTAAAACTGAAATTTGAGAGGCATGTGGGTAATGAAAATTGAAACCCATGTCCTCTGGAAGAGCATCCAGGGCTCTTAACCACTGAGCCCTATCACTAGCCCTGAAAATCCTCTTATTTAAGTAATTAATCTCACCAACATGAGACTTTCAACTTTGAGTACAGCTATTATACCCAGGTGTAGTGGAACACACTCATAATCCTGACACTTGAGAAGTGAAGACAGGAGGTTCAGGAAGAGAATCTGAAGCCAGTTGTGGCTATATGAGAACATGTTTCAAAACAACAACAAAAGGATAGCTACCACTTCCTATGATTATAGAGTTGCCACAGGATCAAGCTATTAAAAACTTATTTTGGAAGCAAATGAGGAGGTGACTCAGTGGTAAAGTGCAAACACAAAGACAGAGTTTAGATATTCAGCATCCACAGAAAAAGCCTGGTATACCAACACTGGGAAAAGACAAAAGATCCTATTCTGCAGGCTTGCCTGACTGGGCATTCTAGCCTAATAGACAAGTTATAAGTTTAGTGAGAGACCCTGCCTCAAAATAATAATAATAGTAACAATAATAATAAATTGCAACTAGGCATACAAGTGCAACCTTTAATTCCAGTACTTCAGAGATAGGTCATCATGGTCTACCAAGCAAGTTGCTAGGCAGTCAGGGCTATATAGCAAGACCTTGCCTCAATAAAGTAATTGAACAACAACAAATAAGAAGTGGAGAGTGATACAAAACCTACCCCTGGTCTCCATATATCTGTATTACATGGGTACCTATGAAAAATCCATCTTGGAATATACTGTCTTACTGGTTTTCCTTTACGCTGTTATTTTAAAACCATGGGTGGTGGAAGCTAGTGGTATACATCTGTGTTTCAGCACTAGGGAAGCTGAGGCAAAATCTTGAGTTCAAGGAAAACTGAGGCTATACAGAGACACTATCTGAAAACAAAGGACAAGGAGTCCAAGAAGAAATATGGCAGATCACTGTAAAAATGTAACGGGTTTTTAGCATTTCAACCTTACTATCCTAATAGAAACCAAGCCTTCATAATCAGAAGAAGAAAAGAAGAGGAGGAGGAGGAGGAAGAAGAAGAAGAGGAACAGGAAGAAGAAGAGAGGAGGAGGAGGAAGAGGAAGAAGAGGAGAGGAGGAAGAGGAAGAAGAGGAGGAGGAGAAGGAAGAAGAAGAGGAGGAGGAAGAAAAAGAAGAAGACGACGACATCAGGGGCTAGAGAGATGGCTCAGTGGGTTACCAGCACTGGCTGTTCTTCCAGAGGGACCTGAGTTCAATTCCCAGGATTAACATGACAGCTCACAGATGTCTGTAACTCCAGTTCCAGAGGATCTAGCACCCTTTCACAGACATGCAGAGCACCAATGCACATAAAAATAAAGAGATCTATTTTAAAAGGCACCATTAAGTAGTGAAACAATGATGTCACTTACAACATGACCCTAACAACTTTTATCAGTTTTAATAGCGTTTTATTAAAATGTTGATCTTTCGTTATGTTTCTATTAAATAGAAGATTAACCGAACTCCAGTGGTTCTCAGGATATGTTTGGATAATAAGCTGACAGCTCTGTCTGCAGAGGAAGAGGTTTGTTTGTTTATATTACAATAGAAGCTTCAACTACACAGGCTTGTCCTTTGCATCCATATGTGCACACCATTTCTAACTTTATTATATCACTTTTTCAATATGAAGCAAAAAAATGGATAATATACACAAGTAACAACTTATCTAAAACCAGTGGAAATTCAGAATCCTAGACAAATCTTTTTCTCTCCAAATTCTCCATCTTATTCTCTTTTGGGGAAGGGGTCTAAGGCAGATTGAGCCTAAGGCCACTAGACTATACACCTCTTCTTCCTCTTTTTTTTTTTTTTGAGGCAGAGTCTCAGTAAGCTGTTCAGGATAGCCCTGAACTTACTCTGCAGAGTGGTAGTTCTCAACCTGTGGGTTGCAACCTCACTTTGGGAGGAGGGTGTCGAATGACCCTTTCACAGTGGTGGCTTAAGACCATTGGTGACCTAAGACCATTGGAAAACACAGATATTTACATTATGATCCATAACAGTACCAAAATTTACAGTTATAAAGTAGCATGAGGAACTGTATTAAAGGGTCGCAGAATTAGGAAGGTTGAGAGCCACTGCTGTAGAGCATGGCTGGTTTTTCTGAGACTATGGGCCTTTAACCACCAGGACCAGCTTCAAATCCTTTAAAAACTTTGAAGCCCATCCCCTTCATGAAACCAGCCTTTGCCTTTTTGTATACCAACTCCCCATCTGTTAAGAATTATCTAGGTCAGTGCTATGTGAACCAAGGCTCAAAGACCAGAGCCAACTTCCAGACTTTTTAGTTTGAAAGTTCCCTATTCACAGAAATTGAAATTTAGCAATTATGGATTAAAACTAATAATAATAATTACAAAACAAGCTTACATCTCATTATTTATTTATTTTAACACCTCCCTCCCCCCACATGGAGTTTCTCTGTATAGCCCTGGCTGTCTTGAAACTCACAAAGATCCTCTTGCCTCTGTTTCCTAAGTGCTGGGACCACTGATTGGCCACATCTAGTTTTTTATAAGGAAATATGTTTTACTATATTTTACTATGGAGTAGAGAATGAGGTAGTTCACCAGTGTGAAAAGCACTACTTAGATGGTTCAACTTTTCAGACAGACTGAACATGCTGTAGATATCATGAACTCCAATCATTCGCTGACTCATTCCTGCTTCCAATATTTACCAGGCACTTAACTTATACAGGTCAACACAGTTAGACATGGTATACACTGTAAATAACAAAAGCATTGTATGATGAATAAAACATAACTATACATGTTTGAAAATAAAACCCAGGATTATGTGTGCTAATTTGAAAAAAATTGTTTCTTATTTATATACATAAACTAAGAATTTTCTGTTTTACATGTATGGATGATTCAGGAAGCCAACAAATTCAAGTGCTGGGAACTGAACTTGAGTCCTCTGGAAGAGAGGCAAATTAACCACTGGGCCATTTCTTTAGCCCTAACTAGATTTAAAAAAAAAAAAAAAAGAGAGAGAGACTGGAAAAAAAGGTGGGGGAAACCAGCCAATGATACAGCTCAATGGATGAAGGCCCTTGTTGCCAAGCCAGACAGTTTGCTCCTCAGGGCACACATAGAGGAGGAGAGAACCACTCCCACAGGTTGTCCTGTGACCTCCACAAGCATGGAATGTTTATGCCTCTAATCCTAGCACACAATGGGGAAAGCAGAAGCAGACCAATCTATACTGAATTCTAGGCTAGTCAGAGCTACACTGAGATCCTGTCTACAAAACATTAATTAATTTGATTAAATATTATTTTTAAAAGAAGGTTGGTGAGATGTGATGGCTCAGTAGGTAAAAGCAACAGCCACAAACCCTAGAATTTATGTTAGGAGTGAACCAACTCCCATCACAAATGTTCCTATACACATATATGCATAAAGAAACGTATTAAAAGCTTTTTAACATGGGGTGAGGGGTTGGTTAAGGCACCTGCTGTCCAGCCAGGGCACTCAAGTTCAATCCCTTGCAATCTACATGCAGGAGAACATTTACTCCAAATTAATTTCTTTAAGTTGTCCTTTGACCTTCATACAATAAGAAAGAGAGAGAGAGAAGAAAAACTTGGGGTATTTCTTTGGCACTCAAGGAAATCATTAAAATGGAGAGATTTAAAATCTGAGAGAAGCAACCACATAAATAAATATATATTCAAATAAGTAGTTTCAAACATCCTCAACTGTTATTGATGTGAAGGGGATGAGGAGCATAGGAGACTTCCACTCTCCTAGCACATGTGCTGTCAGGATGCATACTGTCCTTAAGGAGGGGAGGAGAGGGAGGGGGAGGGAGGGAGGGAGGGAGGGAAAGAAGGGGGGAAGGGAAGGAGGGGGAAGGGGAGGGGAGGGGAGGGAAGGAAGGAAGGAATGAATGAATGAATAAATAAATAAATAAATATTTCCAGGTAGAATATTCATCTAGCATACTAAAAACCAAGATTCAATCCCTAGCATGATTTTTAAAGAGAGAGAGAGACAGAGAGGAGGAGGAGGAGGAGGAGAGGAGGAGGAGGAGGAGGAGGAGAGGAGGAGGAGGAGGAGGAGGAGGAGGAAATGGCCCAGTAGGAATGTGCATGTTGAGCAGGCATGGAGACCTGAGTTCAGATTCCCACACTCAGATAAAGAGCTGGGTAGAGTGGAACACTTCTGTGACCCAAGCACTGGGGAACAGACAAACAGAGCTCACTGGTCAGTTTAGCTCAGTGAGCTTCAGAATCAGCAAGGGACCCTCTTTCAAAAAATGAGATTGACATCAATCTCTGGCCTCCACACGCACTCAAACAGGTTTTACACAGCCAAGTACAACCCTGTGTAAATGTATGCACGGACACACATACATCCTTCATAATTTTCAGAAGTTTTCATTATTTTGTCACTCACCTGTCATTAATAGTTGATTTCCTCTTTGCTCACTATACACATAGAAAAAAATTCCAGACACCCATCCATTTACCCTTTTGTGTGTGTGGTTTTTCAAGACAGGGTTTCTCTGTATAGCCCTGGCTGTCCTGGAACTCACTCTGTAGACCAGGCTGTCCTGGAACTCAGAAATCCGCCTGCCTCTGCCTCCCAAGTGCTGGGATTATAGGCGTGCGCCACCACTGCCCGGCTCAGATTTTTCTTTAAAACAAAAACAAACAAACAAAACCAACCAACCAAACAAACAAAAACCACCAAAACTTGGCAAGCCAGCTGGGACTGTGCACAACTGTAACCTCAGGACCAGGAAAGTAAAGGTGAGTGCACCACGAGCTTAAGGCCAACCTGGGCTATACAGCTGACAGTCTCAAAAAATAGAAACAAAATGAGCCAGGCATGGCCGTGCAAGCCTTTAATGACAACACTCCTGAGGCAGAGACAGGCAGGGAGGTAGGTACCTGGTTAGTCCAAGGCTAGCTGTGTCTACGCAGTGAGTTCTAGGACAACCAGGGCTACAAAGTGGGCCCTGCACACCCCACTTCCAAATGTGTGCACGTCTATGTATATCAAAGAAAAATCCTGGGGGGAAAAAAAAAAAAAGAAAAAAAGAAAAATCCTGAGAATAATTTAGAAGAAATAAATTGGGGGTGGGCAAAGAATATGGAAACCAGAGGAATTCTATATAAAGTTGCTCCCATTTTCGCCTTTAAATCATGATCCACTAGGATGAGGAGATTTAGGAACTCTAGGTGAGGAAGAAAAACTATGAGTCATGGATTCTAATGTAGACAATTTGGGAAATTGTTTTTCTGTAAGGAAGCCATCAGACAAAGCTGTCCAATAGACAGGTTTAGAATCAAGCTAAGGGAGTCAGAGCATGTTAAAGAGAGTAGAGTCCTAAGAGACAGAGAAGCTAGGAAAGGATAATAATCAGGGGAAGAGCCAGAGGCTTAGGGCTCTGACCCTCTGAACTCTGTGTCTTGAAGAGTAAGCAAAGGAAAAGAAGAGCTACCAGAAGTTGTCACCATAACCGAAGAAGCAGCAGGGAGACAATGAGCCTGAGAACAGGAAGCAGGGTATCTGGGTTCCCTGAAGCTTTTGGGACTCTTTCATCACTTCTGTGTTGTTTAAAAAAAAAAAAAAAATTGAAAAATTATATACTGATCAATCACATTCCTAGACAAAATGATTTCAGTCACAAATCACTGACTTAATCTCTGGTTAAGTTTTACTTCAGTGAAGAATTCAAGAGGTGGAAAGCACGAACATCATTTTCAGGAACTCTTTATTCTGGGGCTGAGAATGTGGGTTAGAGATAGAGTGCTTGTCTAGCATGTACAAGGAAGATCCTGGGTTTAACACACCCTTTTCCATAAGTTCCAGTCTATCATAATGTATCATTCATATGGAAGTGGAATCTAATGACATGGAAGTATAAGCTACTCACTTATTAATACCTGGTCTAGCCACTCCCCTCTAAAAAAAGAGTATTAGGTTCAAGATTGACATCATTTATCTTCAGCAAGCAAGTCATGACCTCTCTCAACTGAGTTCCTCATCTGTAGAATAAGGGCAGAAGCCAAAGCAGTTAGCCTTACAAAGCTTTGATGAAGACAGACCACAAAAACAGATGCAAATGATTTTGGATATAAAACATGACAACCTCTGGCTAATTCAAAATACCCATAGTAAATCCATTTATTTCAAACTTCAATGTATATTTAAAAACTACACATTATACTTAAAATACAGTGTAGAACCTTATTTAACATAAAAATTAACCTGGATTTTTAAATTCCCAGTGATGCTCATGCAATGGTTCTGTCTTAGATTTCATAGAATTCATGGGTTAGTTCAACCTCTTAAATGATTATAAAAAACTAGGCTGGCGGGGCGGTGGTGGTGCACGCCTTTAATCCCAGCACTTGGGGGGCAGAGGCAGGCGGATTTCTGAGTTCGAGGCTAGCCTGGTCTACTGAGTGAGTTGCAGGACAGCCAGGGCTACACAGAGAAACCCTGTCTCGAAAACAAACCAAACCAAACCAAACCAAAACAAAACAAAACAAAAAAAACACACAAACTAGGCTGAGTGAGGTCGGTAGCTCAGTTGGTAGAGTGCTTGGAAGCTCCAAGTTTGATCCCCAGCGTAAACTCTGTATAACTTGGAAGTAGAAGGAAATGACAGTCACATCAATTTAAGAGGCCAGTCTGGGATACATGAGACCCTATATGAAGAAAACGGGGAAGGAAAAAAGAAAGGAAAAGGGCTGTACGGCTGGGAGTGTGGTTCAGAATATTTGTTTGCTCAGTAAGCCAATTTCTAGCACAAAAAGAAAAGGCCAAGGAGGTTCAACAAGAGGCAGCAGCAAAACACAGAAAGATAGTGCTAGAACACAAAGATAATCTTGAGCCACAAACTCCAACTTTAGCTACCATATATTCTGAGATACGGGCACACTTTGTGTGCTAAATCTTGATAGTAACACTGTAAATCATCCTTTTTAACTACTGCTAAAAATAATATTTGGTAGTAAAGAACTGTCATTAAAAAGAGCATTTAAATTACTTTTGGAGGACTACTAGAGAAGGCATAGAAACCATTTTTTTTTTAAAGAGCAATATGGCTAACTCCAAGGCTCTCACAACCATCTCACAAGCCCCGTGTGATTTGAACAGGGAGGCCAAACTTCAAAGATTCACACCTAGGGAATGTTCTCCCACTTAACATTCTTGGTTTTCAATAAAGGTGCATTTACTTGATGTTTCAAGGTATTTTGAACTTGTTAAAGTAGATAAAACCAAGGACACTGATTAAGATAACTGAAATAATACAGAATGAGGTTTGATGGAAAATGGAGGTTGTAAATGGGATCCTTCTCTACAAAGTCCAGAACCCAGGTTCCCTATGGCCCCAACTCAGGGTCAGGTTAACATTTTGGCTAGTTAGCAAGGTCTTCCATTTCTGCAACCACAATTTATGAGCAAACTGCGGATCAAAAGTGATATAATTTTGTTTTACTGATTTGTTTTTTTAAATGATGAGGATAATCTGATATTGAAATTACATGCAGAATTGTATTTTCAATTAGCAAGAAGATATGAGGAGAAAATTAAGGTTCAGAGTTATACTTCACAACATACTATATGTATGCAAAATACACTGTATATAATACTAACTAACATCATACATAACTACCAGTTTTCTCTGTGACAAGAGCTTAAGAAAATGATAGTTAAAAACTAGTGGGGCATGGTGGTACATGTATATAGACACAGCACCTCAGCAGCTGTGGCAGAGGATCATGAGGCCAAAGGAGCTATATAGGGAGACCCTATCTCTAAAAACAGCAATCGGGTCTGAGGATGACAGAGTGTTTGCCTGTTCAAGGTCATCTTCGGCTACAGAGGGAGTTCAGGACCAGCCTGGGTTACACAAGACCCTGTCTCAAAAGAACAAAAAAGTAAGTAAAAAATGAAAACAATGAGTAACAAAATACTTAATTCCCAAAGGATTATGTAACTATTGCATACCCACTCAAAGCAGTAAAGCCAGTTTAAAAAACACCTTGGAATCTGTCATATGAGTAAATACAGTTTGAAGAGATGAGAGCCAGTATACTTGAACTAATGTTGCTAGTCATATATCAAGTGTACCCTCTTGCAAAAAACTTAAGTTTCATCCTGGAAGCAATTAGCAGTTATAATAATTAGACTAAGTAATTAAAAAAATTACATGTAGGCTTTCTAGAAGTCTCTTTTAAGGGACCGGTTTCACCAAATAATAATAGTAACAGCCCAGTTCCCTCTGCTTATGATAAAAATTAGACAACAAAAATACTTACACAGGACTGGAATTCAAAGAGCAATGATCCACCATCATTTCTGGAAGGAAATCCAACTTAAACGCAGCCATCACCTCACTCTCCCCTTCAGAAGCCAATGATAATAACTTGCTGCACTTGTCTGATCCACAAATACACACAGCTTTAGCTTCCTGGGCCCCACAAAAAACACAAAGTGGAAACGGAGCTCAGGGAAACCATCAGTAAGTGCCACAGAAAGAGGCAGGTCTGGGGAAGGGGCAGGGAAAGGGAGTATTGGACTAAAATGGGGATGTGAGCATGTGAAGGGAGGCTCAGCTCAGCACACAATGAAAGTGCTGATGCACCAGGCTTGTTTTGTGTGGTTTTCCCTGGCGAAGCAGTACTAAGTGCACTGTCAGATAAATAGTGTGTCAGATTCATGAAGATAGTGTAGCTAACAAAGCAGAAGAAACACAAACTTGTTTCACATCATCCAAAGTTCTCCCTGTAAATCAGCATTTAAGGTCCCACAGAGCTAAAACTACCTGAAGGAAAAAGCAAATAAGCAAAACAAAACAACAACAACAACAACAACAACAACAACTAACCAACCAAGAAAACCCACCTCACCTCATGTGGTGAAAACGTTTTTAAAGAGCTAATTGTTGGCCTTGGGTTTAAACTTAGTCTCCCATGTGTTGAAGACAGCAATAAACAGGGTCCAAATTAATCCAGAATAGTCACAAAAGAAGGAACAGTAAGATCAAGAGAAGCAGGCCAGAGGTATGCTGTTGGAGGAGCTAACCATCTAAACTCTGTTATTGACCAACTAGACTGGCCCTGTTCTTTTAATAGTACTGAGGATAAAGTATAAATCAGTCGCTTATCAGCGAGCCTTTTAAAAACCCTGGTTTAGTACCACTCATTAGGTGTACACGGGCAAAATATGTTTACTACTTCTGAATTTTACTAGAAATTAAAAGAAACAGTAATATTATAATATATTATTATATAATAGTAATATTCTGCCCCCCCGTCCCCCCCCCCCCGCCTCCCTTATCATGTAGCCCTGGCTGTCCTAGAACTTGCTCTGTAGACTAGCCTGGCCTCAAACTCTGAGATCCACCTGCCTCTGCCTTGAAAGTACTGGCATTAAACATGTGCCCCACTAATGCCAGCATCGATTGGCCTTTCTAATGAAATTTTAAAAAGCCAGTAGTGCTCATTAAAAACAACAACAACAACAAACCCTGTCTATTAGGGTGTCTACTAGGGACACAAACTCAAACCACAGGGAAGGAGAGTGCAATGTAAGCTAACTAACTCTCTTCATTCCCTCACTTCCTTAAGGCCTAAGCACTATAACAGTTCAGTGGCAGACTTATCTAGCATGTATGTGTAACTATGGCTTCAGTCCCTAGTGCCTGTGCTGTGGCTGTGGGGGCCCACAGCATCTGCCAAAGGATAAAAACTTTGTTGATGAAACCAAGATGGATGAAAGCAAGAATAAAATTCCAGTATTCATGAGCTGTCGAAATGGATATACTTAGCAACCAAGGCAGATGTGTGCTCCCTTCTCAATTTAGTTCCATGTCCCCCTAAACAACAAATGGTGGCATTTCAATATCTAGGCAATGATTCTAAAACTTAGCTCTGAGGGCCCTCAAATTTCAGTCTTCCTTTCCATTTTTATCATTGGGGCTGTCTTACTTCAAAGATTTCACTTCACCCAAGCTCAGCTCACAACACAGGAAACTTTGAAGAATGCTATATTCAGCTTATAAAAGGAGTAAAATGAAATGGGGCTGGTGCTACATGCCTGTGATCCTAGCACTTGGAAGGTGAAGGCAGTTCAAGTTGAGCTTCTGCTGCATAGCAGATTCTAGGACAGCTAGGAATAAATAAGAAACCCTGTCTCAAACAAACAATTGAAGGAAAATGCACATATTCTAAACCATAGGAGGAAGGATAGCATATGATGAGGTAGTTCTGATCTGTTACAGTGGCTGACACCTATCTACACCTGACCCAGGAAAAGTTGTAGCTAGGCTTTCTCTCCAAAACTCACACATAACCATTCCAATAATACTAGATTTTAACACAGAATGGTTTTTATACTTTGTCAAGGATCTCTGAAGATCAGCTTTGCAGATGGAAGTAACAAAAGCACGCTTCCAATTCCACTAAAAAGTGAAGCATAAATAAATTTCAACTGAGAAGAGTCTACAAACAATACACAGTCCAGTTCACCAACCCTGTAGATTGCAGGTACTAGCCCTAGCTGATTCTGCTTTCTTACAATCACTGGACCTGGTATTATTCCCCATCCTAAAGTTTGGTTTTTTTTTTTTGTTTTTGTTTTTAGGTTTTTTTTTTTTTTCTTTTTTTTTTTTCGAGACAGGGTTTCTCTGTGTAGCCCTGGCCATCCTGGAACTCACTCTGTAGACCAGGCTGGCCTAGAACTCAGAAATCCGCCTGCCTCTGCCTCCCAAGTGCTGGAATTAAAGGCGTGCGCCACCACTGCCCGGCTCCCATCCTAAAGTTATATGATCCAAGAAATAACTTGATGAGTCAAAGATCAAATTACTTTTAAATTTAAGGTTTAATTTAAAGAAGAATCAAGTTTCCAGGAATCCTGCTTGTTGTTGCTGTATTTCTATAATTCATTAAAAACATACAAATTCTATGAGTTTGAGGCCAGCCTGATCTACAGAGCTAGTTCTAGAACAGTTAATGTTACACAAAGAAATCCCATCTCAAAAGAAAGCAAAAACCAAACCAAAACTAAAAAACTCTATATATGTCACTTTAGCCAGAATTACAGTATCTATCAAAAAGGAAGAGTACTTAAACATGGGAGATGTAACTGAACCTCCGGGTACATATTCCTTTTGACACTTTCATTAAGCCTTGGACTAAGAAACACTTTGATTTTTAATCCTCCAGACAGAATTTTTATCCAAAAGAATTCTCTGAAAGCTGCTTAATATAAGTTTTTAAAGAAAAAACTTTAAAGAGCATGGAGGCTCTACAGTTTCTGTGCTTATTACACTGCTATTAAAATCCATTTTATGATTTACAAAGCACTGCTGCTTCAAAAACCTCAAATACGGAAATGCTACTCCATGGAGAAGAGTGTCTCTTTTAGACAAGTCCCAAGAGTTAGATCAGTATAATTAAATTCAATGAATTTGTAGGAAAAGAAAGAGAAACGATTTTTTAATTAATTCAGTGTTTAAAAAGTTGATAACACTAAGCAATACTAAAAATTACGGATGTAAAAATACAGATATTAAGGAAATTAATAACTAAAAAAGTCAGTTGTTCACAGAAAATGACCCTTAATTGAAGAAAACAATCTTTGCTTACATATACTCCCATCAGAGACAAGGGGTGGTAGAAGTGATTTAACTTGAGGTCTGCTATTAAGAGGGTTAATCTATCCTCTGCCTCCCATGCCTTTCATTCTGAATATATCTTATTTCCTTTTGTTGTTGTTTTTAGGACAGGGTTTCTCTGTATAACAGAGGCTGTCCTAGAACTCACTTTATAGATCAGGCTAGCTTTGAACTCACAGATCAACTGCCTCTACTTCCCTAGTGCTGGCATTAAAGGTGTGCACCACCAAGCTTGGCTTCTTTCCTTATTTATATGTCTGTTTTGTCTTAAATATTTTTTAACCTGTTTTTTTTGGAGATAGGTTTCTCTTATCCCTGGATATTGGGATTCAAGGAATCCCACCATGCCCAGGTTTCTGGAGCTTTTGTTTGTTTGTTTTTCAAGACTGGGTTTCACTGTTTGGCCCTGGCTGTCCTCAAACTCACAGAGATAGGCATGCCTCTCTCTGCCTCTGGATTGCTGGGATTAAAGGCAAGCACCAACAATACTAGGCTTCTAAACTCTTTTTTTTTTTTTAAAGATTTATTTTATATATGTGAGTACACTGCTGCTGTCTTCAGACATACCAGAAGAGGGCATCAGATCCCATTACAGATGGTTGTGAGCCACCATGTGGTTGCTGAGAATTGAACTCAGGACCTCCCAGAACCATTCTAGCTCTTTTTAAAAGACAACAATCCAAAGCCTGATTTTGACATGGCTGGAACAAGCAGCATTCGATATAACATTAAGAAGCAACATTAAGTGCTTGGTGTGCTGAAGCACGTCTTTAATCCCAGCACTCAGGAGGCAGAGGCAGGCAATTTCTGAGTTCAAATCTAGCCTAGTCTTCAAAGTGAGTTCCAGAACAACCAGAGTTGTTACACAGAGAAAAACCCTGTCTTGGGGTGAGGTGGGGGCAGGGGAGAAAAGAGTGGGAGGGGGTGGTAAAATCAGTAAGCATCGAATAATACAAATAGAACACCCTGCATTTAGAATATCTCAATGAATAAATTTAGTCTAAAAATGGAAAACTAGATTAGGAGAGAAAATTGTAAGAGTAAAACCCATTACTGAGCAAAAAAAACAAAAAACCTAAGAGATAAGTCCAAATAGCTGTCTTAATTGACATTAAAAAAGGAAGCACAAGGATAGGTGATCATATTTTACCAATAATCTACCTTTGAAAGAGCAATAACATGAAGTTTGATTATAAAAGCAGAAGAGACTATGGACTGAAACTGAATTCTAAAAAGAAAGCCACCGGGCAGTGGTGGCGCACGCCTTTAATCCCAGCACTTGGGAGGCAGAGGCAGGCGGATTTCTGAGTTCGAGGCCAGCCTGGTCTACAGAGTGAGTCCAGGACAGCCAGGGCTACACAGAGAAACCCGGTCTCAAAAAAACTCAAAAAACCAAAAAAGAAAGCCTACATCATTAAAAGCCACAACATACATACATACATGGAAAGCTAAAAATGAAAATATTTAGAAAATAGCCATAGGCTCAGACTACTAAGTGAATTGTGTTTACCTGTCACTTCCCTATCTGCTGATCATTAGACGACAAGAGGAATACAGAAAAGAAGCAACTGAGATTGACTTCAAAGTAATCAGTCAGAAGAGCTTAAACTTTTAACTTAAAACATTCAGACTAGAAAGAATTTCCATCTCAAAACGTGAGTACTTCTGGAGCCTAGAAAGAGGGCCCTGGTGCTTAAGAGACTGCAGATTAGGACTCTGTTTAGTCTCTCCCTTCCTCCCTTCCTCTTTTCCTCCTTTCCCTCTCCCTCCCTCCCTCCTTCCTTCCTTCCTTTCCAGAATCCCTGTCTGACAGCTCTTAACTGCCTGTAACTCTAAAACGAGGGAATCCAATGCCCTCTTCTGATCTGAGTATGCGCATTCACACATAATCTTTTTAAAAATTGAGTACTTTTAACATAATTAATGATTTTACTAGAGCTTCCAACCCAGTACCTTGCATGTGTAAAATACGCTAAACCTGAGTTGGTAATTACCTCTGTATCATCTTTTATTTTTTGCAAAATTATGAAAGAATGACTTTTGCTTGGTTTTGTTGTCGCAAAAATTACTTTAGACCAAAAGGCCTGGGTTTTTAACAGGAATTAGACAATGGTGAAATTCTGCAGGGGAGCGTGTGTGAAGTGAAAAGAAATATTTTAAACTTTCAGTGAAAAAATATGAAGAGGCAGAATAACCAGAATTTATTCTGAAAACGACAAAGTTTTGTTTCCTTCCCCTGTTTTTTAATCAGTCCTCTCCTCATCCTTTTTTTTTTTTGGTTTTTCGAGACGAGGTTTCTCTATGTAGCCCTGGCTGTCCTGGAACTCACTCTGTAGACCAGGCTGGCCTCGAACTCAGAAATCCGCCTGCCTCTGCCTCCCAAGCGCTGGGATTAAAGGCGTGCGCCACCACCGCCACCACCCGGCTTCTCCTCATCCTTCTTGATCAGCACCAAACATAAAGATTAATAGAGATCCTGCTCTGTGCTTAGTCTCTCCCTTCTTCCTTCCCTCCTCCTCCAACCTTGTTTTTTTGAGACAGGGTTTCCTGGTGCAGTCCTGGCTATCCTAGAACTCACTCTGTAGACTAGACAGCCTCAAACTCAAAGATTCTCCTTTCTCTGCTTCTTAAGTGCTGAGATTGAAGGTGTGTGCTATCACTGCCAAGCTCAAAGGTCATTTTAAAACATCAACTGAAAGTTGGAGAATTAAAATACTAAATGGCTGCTAAAGATATTTGCCCCAAATCTCCAACAAATTACAAGTCTTGGAGGCTGAATTTCAGTACAGTTAGGTAATTAGAATATTAACCAGAATAATTATTGTTGTTGTTTTCTTTTTGTGTTTGAGACAGGGTCTTCTATATCCCAGACAAGCCTGGAAACTATGTAGCAAAGAATGACCTGGAACTCTTGGCCCACCTGCCTCCACCTCCCCAGTACTGGGAATTTAAACCATGCCCAACCAGTAGTTTAGGTTAGGTGACCAGGATGGAAATTAGTGATTCAAAGGCTCTAGACAAGCATTCTGTCAACTGAACTCTATCCCCAGTCCCTCATCTGATGGGGCAGGAGGCCACAGACAAGCTAAAGGATAGAGAAAACACTATTATTTTCCCAAAGCAAATTCCCCTAAATAGTGAGGTGTTGGGCATACATTTTTTAAAGACAGCCAAGTTTCTGACTTTGTAAATGTTTCTTGGTGGCCCTAGGGTGGTGGTGAACCACTAAAACCAAAATAATCAGAAGATGACAAAGTAATTGAAGGTAAATGCAAAGAGAGGAGCCACAAAACCAATTTACCTTATTTTTAAACATTATTGAACAATCTTACAAGTAGAGATTGATTCTGTACTGCCCCAGTTCCTACACACTTCCATTTATAACTTCTCCCAGCTGTACTTTTGTCTAGCTACAGTCGGAGTACTGCTCAAAGTCATCAAGGGCAACGTCTATCTGAAAAGTGTAAGAATTTTCAAAGAACAAGCTAGACCTAGAACTACCTTTTCTCTGAAAACAAAGACTCTTCTTAACTAGCACAAAACATGTGCTCAAGTTTGTTTGTTTGTTTGTCTCAACCTTTTTTTTTTTTTTCCAGTGATTGGGACTAACCCCAATCATCATGCATGCTAGTCAAGCACTCCACTGAGCTTCTTTAAAAAAAAGAAAAGAAAATTGAAATAAGGTTTCAATAGGTTAGTCAGGCTGCCCTACAACTTGAAATTCTCCTACCTCAGCCTCCCAAATTAGCTGAGATTAACAGAGTTCTCTGAGTGTTTTCATATCGACCAAATTATTATAGTCAATAAAACAAAGATGTTTCCAATAATTATAAAAGCAAAACTCAGTAAAGCAGAAACAAAAAACTTGTAAAACCAGGCATGATAGAGCACACCTTAACTCCAGCATTTGGGAGGCAGAATAGGCAGATCTCTGAGTTTTAAGGCTAGCCTCAGACTTACAAAGTCTTTACCTGTCTCTACCTCCCCATGGCTGAGAATACAAGCATTCATCACTCTGCCTTGCTCCAAAGAGTAGTTCAAGTGAGAACTAAAGCATCCTCACAAAAAAGAATTAAAACTGTCTTCTACACTGGGCCCTTACCTACAAGGTAAGAACAGGAGCTCGTGTTATACACTAGAAGGCATTTCACTGAAAGGTTCTGACTTCCTGATTTTGACCTACCACCTTTAAATAGCCAAGCATAGTAGTACATACCTATAAACTCAGCACTGGAAGTAGAAGCAGAAGGATCAAGAGTTCAGGCCAGCCTGAACTACATAAGCCTGGGTCATAAAATGAAACAACAGGAGGATGCCAAAGGATAAAGGCCAAGGAAACTGTGAGTAACCCACAGCATTATCTACTTGTTACACACACAAATACCAACTTAGGATGCTGAAAATAAGATGATCTAGGAAGTTTTAAAAATTGTACTTGATGGGTAGAGAAATCTTTCAGGTATCCTATTTGCCTTTCTTAGTAGACAGATAATGAACACCTTTCCTTCTGATATTTTTCACTTTCCTCTAAATGTCTGTATTCTAGTAAACGACAAACTTCTGTCCTTCCCAGGAAAATGGTCAATATTAAGTCACCATTATCAGCATTTACATTCACTGGATCACACACTCCAGAACCAAGAGCTGACAGCATGACAATACTAACTGATCTACTTCAGTCTAAACTCATGACTCATTAGCAAAATTCCAAATAGTTAATAAATGTCCTCATTAATTTCTTGAAAACTTTTTTTTTTTTTTGAAATAGACTCTCACTGTGTAGCACAGGCTAGCCCTCAACTTAAACTATTTAAATTGGGGGTTGGGAGTGGAGGAGAATAGCTCCTGATAGAATACAAGAAACTAATGAATTTAAGAGCATCCAGTTTGGAAGTCTTCAAAAAAAAAAAACTGACTCAAAGCATGACAATGAGGCTATGCTGAGACAGGGAGAAATAAGAGAGGTGAACTGTCTGCTCCCCATGTCCTCAAGGTAACCCTGGGTCTTCTGAAAACTGTGAAAACTAGCACAGATCATTCACAATAAAAATTTACTAGTTCTATATCCATTGAGATGAGCTGCTTTTAGTAGCACCCATTTCTATCTTTAGTGTCACCGAGCATAAATTATTATCAATGATAATACACATGCAGATATGAATTTAGATTTGAATTTATATAGATATAAATCTATAACTACAAAATATAGTGCTTAAAGTTTGCAAACCCCAATTATGAAAAATCTGGGGAACTGTCCAAACATTTCCAAAACAGTAATAACTATAATTAACACTTTAGAGTCCACTTCTAACTGGAAGCTTTTTTTAAAAGACTTATTTATATATATGAGCATGTTGTTGCTGATACCAGAAGAGGGCATTGGATCCAATTACAGATGGTTGTTAGCCACCATTTGGTTGCTGGGAAGTGAACTCATGACCCTAGGAACAGCCAGTGCTCTTAACTGCTGAGCCATACCTCCAGCCCCTATTTTGGAAGCTTTGTATTTCAATCTTACACTTATTCTACTTCTACTTTTTGAATGTGTAAAGGCACAAAGACATAAAGTAATTCCTTTAGGATTACAGGAATCAAAGCAATATATACAAAAGTGGCCTTCTAGATAAAAGGCTGCTTCAGGTTAAACTCTCTCTGGGCATCAGGCAAAAGATTTAGCTCAGTCTTAGGTGCAAACCTAGGTAAACATGAACAGGTTCAATCACTAGTAACATGCAACACCAACAAAAACCTGTCTTCCAGTAAGCTTGTGCATATAAACCATCAAAAGTACTTATTTAAATACCAAGGGCCATAAAATTTCAGTCTGACCAATTCTTATTCTCTCTCTCCCCCTATCCCTCCCTCCTTCTCTCCTTGGCTCCCTCTCATTTTTTCTTCCTTGAGACAGGATCTTGCTTTATGGAATAAGATACACAGCCATGGTGGCCTTGAATCTTCCAGGAAAGAATTCACTGGCATATTAGCACACTAAGTCTCATTTTTCTAAGACAAAACTATAAGTTTTGAAAGATACAACTGGTGCAAGAGCCTCTTCAAGACTGTAACTGTGAGTGGTGTGATGACAATGCCTTTAATCCCAGCAGAGGCAGGAAGATCTCTTGAGTTTGAAGCAGGCTTGTCAACATAGTGAGTTCCAGGACAGCCAGTACTACATTTCAAAACAAAACAAACAAAAACAAAATAACCCTGGGGGGCTGGAGAGCTGGCTCCGTGGTTAAGAGCATTTGCTGCTCTTACAGAAGACCTGGGTTCAGTTCCCAGCACCTACGTAGTGGCTCACAAGCATCTAGAACTGAGCTGCTTGTCCGTGCATATTAGGACTGCCCCAAGTTCCTGTCAAGTGATTTTTAGATGTGAAGGGAGAATTTTTTTTCTTTTCTCTTGAGAGAAATTGAAGTTAAGCAAAATAGTACATTTGTGTAATCTCAGCTTTGGAAAACTTGAGACCTACAGTTCAAGGCTAGCCTGAACAACATAGCTTTTGTGCATTCACTTGGGAAATAACTTTACTTGATGACTAGTGGTCATCAATATCACTTCCTGTTAGTGGTCCTGTAAATATCGGGAGTAGAGGAAAGAGAAGGATAATTTCTTTGCTTGTAATGCTAAATAAAATCTTTTTCACAAACAACAATAACACAACCAATCAAAAAACAAAGCCAAAAACTAAAAAAAACATGATTAAGGGGGACCACCAAGATAGCTCAGAAGGTAAAGGAGCCTTCCCACAACCATAGACTTGAGTTGGATATCCAGGGAGATAAGTTTCCTATAAGTTATCCTCTTACCACACCTGCTGGGAATAAATAAATATGTAGATAGAGCCAGGAGTGGTGGCTCACCAGCACTCGATAGGCAGAGATGGGTAGATCTCTGAGTTCCAAATCAGCCTGGTCTACACAGTAAGTCTGAGGGAAGCCTGAGCCCAAAAGGGGAGAGGGAGCAGGAGCAGTGTATACTTGGAGAGATGGCTCAGTGGGTAAGAGCAGAGAATCCAGGTTCAGTTCCCAGTACCCATAGGGTAGCTCCCAATTCTCTGAAATTGCTGTTCCCAGGGACGGGGTGACATCTTCTGGCCTTCAAAGGCATTAAGTACAAAAATAGCACACATAGAAACAGACAAAACACTCATACTCTCAAAATAAAGACAGTAATTTTAAAATATATATATACTAAGGTCAGTCAGAATTCCTGTTGTTAACAGAGGTGTGACTTGGCTCACAATAAATTCATTTCTCTAAATTTGTTTTATCTATAAAGAAGCTTAAACTGATCACAAAAGACCAAATGCAATCAAGTTGTTGCACCAATTTTTAAGTGGAAGAAAAAAATAATAGAAAAGACTTGCAAAAAGCACTCTTTCCTTTTTTGTTCCCTGTGGGCATGTGCATCCACATGTGCACAAACAGAGACAGACAGACAGACACACATACATTTAGAAAAAAAATTCCTTCCTAAGCCAGTAAGATGGCGCACTTGTAAAAAGCACTTGTCATGCAACCCTACCAATGAGTTTTATCACTGGAACCAGGTAAGAAAAGTCAGTGAGGTAGATAACCAAGAAAATCACCAAGGCGAACTGCTCCCACAAGCTATGTGCAGACAAGCCTGGAGTAAAAGAGACCCTGCCTCAACAAGATGGATGGTGAGAACTGACCCCAAAAGTCGTCCTCTGACAACATTTACACTTAAACTCATACACGTCATACAGACTTAAAGAAAAAAAATTAATTTAAACCTTTTCCTATCTTCAATAATCATCAAATTAATTGTCAAATCCCATTAAGTAGTCTCTTTCTCCCCTATACAACTCCATATGGAGTGGAGGGACACTAAGGGAAAAGGGAAAGAAATGTCTTTTTTCTATGCTGCTTCTTGTATCTGTCTCACAGCAGCACTCTCAGTATTGGGTAAAAGCAAATGCTGGATGCAGCCAATTTGTGTACAGTGTCTCTAAGCCAAGGTACCCTTTTCCTGGGCAGAATGAGGGCTGTTACACATCATCTAATTCGAATTCAGTGTTCCAAGTTTTGGAGAAGGGAAGGTTCTACAGAAAGATTCTTATGACAAAGTTTAATCTAAAAACAAAGACTAACATTAGACTTTCCCACAATATCCTGTATTATTAACTCAATTCTGACATGTTCTAAGACTACCAATTCCTTTTTATTTCACTGTCCTACCAGAAGGCCAAATCCAGTGAGTCACTACTGCTCTTCTCTCTGATACATTTTGATTTCCGCCCACTTGTGAATCTCATCAGGACTGCACCATATGTTCCTGCCATGTAGAATATGACAGAATACGAATAATTTTTTTCTTTTGTTTTGGGTGGGGGGGAGGGTGTTTCAAGACAGGGTTTCTCTGTAACAGCCCTGGCTGTCCTGGAGCTCAGCTTTGTAAACCATGCTGGCCCCAAACTCACAGAGATCAGCTTGCCTCTGCCTCCCCAGTGTTGGGACTAAAGGGGTGCACTACTACCACCTGGCTAGAATTATTATTATTATTATTATTTTTTCAAAACACTGTCAAAGTTGCTTTCAAAGTTATCTTGTAATCCTGATGTCTCTAAGGATTATCATATACAACCTCCTGGAAATGGCTTTATAATTATTTTTGAGTATGGTCAGATAATTTCTTCTTTTGCATTTATTTACTTATTTATTTGACAGGATATTGCTATGCAGCTAAAGCTAGACTTGAACTTGAGGTATTTTATTTGTTTATTTATTTGACATGATATCATGGTGGCTCACAACCATCCATATGGGGATCCGATATCCTCTTCTGGTGTGTCTGAAGACAGCAACAGTGTAGTCACATATATAAAATAAATAAATCTTAAAAAAAAAAAAAAAAAAGGAACACCCTCACTCTTGCCTTTTTGAATTTATAGCAATCCACCTATCTCAAGGACTGGAATTACAGGTATATACTACCACATCAGGCTTGTTTTGGGGGATGGGGAGAATGGAGAGGAAATGGGATTTGCTATGTAATCTTAGCTGGCCTTGAATTTGGGTCAATCCTCCTACCTCTGATTACCACATGCTGGGATTACATGTGTGAACCATCGTGTATGTCTCTGCTTTTACTTTTGTTTTTGGTGGGGTTTTTTTGTTTGTTTGCTTGGTTTCAGTGTTTTTTTGTTTTTGTTTTTGGAGATGGTTTCCCTGTGTAGCCCTGGCTATGCTACAATTTGCTCTGTCTGTAGACCAGGCTGGCCTCAAGATCAGCCTGCCTCTGCCTCCCGGTGCTGAGATTAAAGGTAAGCATCACAAAGTCTGATTTGCTTTTACTTCCTTAAAGTCATTAGTAAACAAACATTAGGACATCAGATCCCATTATAGATGGTTGTAAACTACACCTTGTGCTTGCTGGGAATTGAACTCAGGACCTCTGTCTGGAAAAGCAGCCAGTGCTCTTAACTGCTGAGCCATCTCTCCAATCCCAAGAAAAAAATTTCCCAAATACTTTCAAGTCCTATGCTTACTCTAATAACTGCTTACAAGATGATAGTTTTTGGCTACTACCACATAAACCTTCTCTCATAATACTCCTTCAATTAGAAATTTTTGCAATTATTCATTTAGTGCATGTCCATGTTCCCATCATCAAATTCAGGTTGTCAGAATCGCAGCTAGTGATCTTACCCACTGAACCATCTGGCTAGCCCACCTACTAATAATATCCTTAATGAATACTATCATCTGTAAACAAAAAGGAATTTTCAAAGTATCTGATTAATACCAATAGCTGGATATGCTTTTGAATCCAGAAGTTCTGATTCTTGAAAAATAGTCTGCAAATAAACTTGTATCTGATATGTGCAAAGTATGGATAGCATTCAAAAGAATACTGTCTACAACAGCAAAACTTAAAGAACCATGGTTAACTGAAGTCTGATTAAATAAATTGTAGTATAACCACAAAACACAACATTCTAGAGCTATTAAAAAAAATAAACAAAAAACCAAAAGGTGATCAGGATCTATTTATATCATGGAAAAGGATTCACACATGGCTTGAATAAAAACAAAATCTACAGAAAGATAAATAGTTGTAGAAGTAGACTACTGGTTGAATTGTTTATAAGTAGACTTGTATCATACAGTCAACAGATTGTGGTGTGTGTGTGTGTGTGTGTGTGTGGTTGTGTAGACAAGGTCTCTCTAGGTAATCCTAGCCTGCCTTGCCTGGTTATATGCTTGTCTTTGCCTCCCAACTGTTGAGAGTAGAGAATGCTAATAGTACCCTGGCACCTACAGAAAAATTTTAAAGGATTCCATGAAGCATAGTGTTAGCAAGATGGCTGGCTGCTCAGCATGTAAAGGTATTTGATCATTAAGGACATGGAAAGAATCAGCTCTTTCAAGCTGTCCTCTGGCTTGCACTAAAGCACGCACACATGCACACACACATACTCACAAACATACATGCACACACACAGTCAATGTTTTTTTTTTTAAAGATTTGTTTATTTATTTTATGTATATGAGTACACTATTGCATTGGATCCCATTACAGATGGTTATGAGTCACCATGTGGTTGCTGGGAATTGAACTCAGGACCTCTGGAAGAGCAGTTAGTGCTCTTAATCGCTGAGCCATCTCTCCAGTCCCCCCCCCTCCAATGTTTAAAAAACGAAACTATATAGTATAACATAAACATCCCAACTTATGTAGTGCTGCAAACAAACAATTTGGTCTTGTACTTTTTTTCTTGCTTTGCCTAAAACTCATCTATACAAACAGCCACTGTCCACTAAACCAGCACTATATCACATATGAACTGGATAACTGCACACACTGATTGAAATTATTCTAGTAACTCACCTGACACTCAGGCAACTTGAACTACAAGCCTTATGTCTTGCCTATTTAAAAGTTTGGATCTATTTTCAATCACTCAGCTATATATCTACATGTACATTTTCTTCAATCAGTCTTTCCTGCAAAAGCAAAGTACAGCATTAGCTGAGTTCCAGTAAGGAAGGCAAAGGACTGGGTAAGATAGTATGTAAAAGCAAGTTCTATAAATACAGCTTTTGTCCTACTCCCTCAAAAAGAAATCAAAGCAGCTTTAGGTTTAAACAAATAAACAAACAAAAAAGTCAACAGTACAGAAATATGGTACTTGCAGTTCTAGAGACTGTAAAAGGCCTTGAATCCTGTTTCTCACACTGCATCTTACTTTTGTCTCCCTAATCTCAGTGGGAGGTTTAGAGTCAATTATAGGCTTTATCATCCTGTTTTTTCCTTTTCCTTACTCCCATACTACCCAACAAAACAGTATCTTCTCCCTATACTTGCTCATTCACCTTTTAGGCAGGCATGTACAAAGCAAACAACACATACCCACCCTCCACAGAACCTACCATAGAACTTCTACCATCTCCAAAACCTGACCAAGCAAGCAGCCAAGAAACCTGCCTGTACCATCTGCTCCCACTTCCCTCTCAAACACGGGCACTCAAGCAGGATGCTCCCATATGGTCTTATCTAAGGATGGTTGTCCTGTTTTGCTGAGAAGCAGAAAACTTTATTCAGTCTTTCTGTTTTGGCCCATTTCAATAAAGTCCAAATAAGCCCCTCTTTTCCTTACCCAATTTATGATATTTGTTTATAATGTTCCACTACCTCTTGTGGTTCATTCCTGTAATCTTCAGCAGCATCCAGTAGGATGAGGCAGGAAAATTGTGAGTTTAAGAGCCAGTCTAGGTGGGCTAATATAGTGAGTTCCCAGATATGCTAGGCTATAAAGAAAAGACCCTGTCTCAAATAACAGCAACAAAAAAGGAAAAAAAGTGTAACACTGCTTTCATTAATCAGTAAGTAGGGCATTTCTAAGGACAAACAATCAAAACACATTCTAAGTATCCTTCTACATTATTGCCTTTTGAAAAGTACATTCAATTATCATGCTTTCATCACTTTCCAATTGTGTTCCTAAAAGAGCTTCTCACATTTAAACACTCACTTATAGCATTTGCAACACCTCCTTCAAATCACACCTTAAAATATCTTGACTGTTTTACGAAATTAAAGTTGTCAGTGATTTCATTTTCACAAAAACAAGTTCCTTAGAAAACAGGAGCTCTGTCAATAAAAAAAAGAGAACCCAGGGGCTGGAGAGATGGTTATGATTAAGTGCCCTTGGTGTATTTTTAGAGGACCTGAGTTGGTTCCAACACTCACATCCTAGGTGGCTCATAATAGTCTGTAACTACACTGGGGACTCTGATGCCCTCTTCTGGTCTCCAAAGGTACTCATACATGTGATATACATTCAAAGAGATGGGGGGTAGAAGAGAGATAGGACACTTTTTTTTTTAAGTCCACGATTTTAGAAACTAAGGAAACTATACTAAAGAAAAGGGCCTGTTCTCTGCCTTAAGTTGTTATGAATATGCTAATAATCTATGACTTGCATAAGAAACAAACAAACAAAAAACAAAACAAAACCAAAACCAAAAACCCCACATACATCCAAAGGAAAGTGCAATTTTTAATTTAGAACTCCAAATATTTCACCAGGAGGGGTGGCACACTTGCATACCTTTAATTCCAGCACTTTAGAAGGCAGAGACAGGCAAATCTGAGTTCAAGGCAAGCCTGGTCTACAGAGCAAATTCTAGAACAGCCAGAGAAGCCCTGTCTTGAGAAACAAAAACAAAAATCTAAGGCTAGAGAGATGGCTCAGTGGTCAAGAACATTGGCTTCTATTCCAGAACTCAGGTTCAATTCCAAGCAACCATGTGTCAGCTCAGAACTGATTCTAACTCTAGTTCCAAGGGATCTGAGATCCTCATACAGACAAACAAGCAGGTAACACCACTGCATGTAAAATAAAAATATATATATTTTAAAATTTCACAAAAGTGGTCTCTGCTTTGTATTTATTTGAGACAGGGTTATGCTACACAATCCAGACTGGCCTGAAACTTGATATTTACTCCAGGCTGGCCTCTTAACTCAAGAACTTGCTGCCTCAGCCTCCCAAGTGGTGAAATCAGTCATGTGCAACCACATCTGGCTGTTTTGAGATTTTGTTCTTATTGTTTTAAAAAAAAAAAAAAAAAAAAAAACCCAAACTGATTATTATTTACCTGTATAAATCCATTCTTTGTGGTATTTGTTTATAATGTCCCAGATAGAATGATATTTTTGTTATTCTGGATGGCAATTACATGGTCAACTACAAACTCTTTTGGTATCACTTCTTGTGAACAGATCCCTGTTATCCTCACAAAATTCATAGTTTTGGACCAGGCAAAAGCTTGCTAGTCCTTCCATTCCATGACCTCTCAAGAGATTTATATAGTACAGATGTGTGTGTGTGTGTGTGTTGAGGGGGGGGGGTTAAAAGAAGGAAAGGGCTGAAGATTCAGCTCAGTTGGTAGAATGCATATGCAAAGCCCTGAGTTTAATCCCAAATATCCACAAACTCAATATGGTGGTACATATAATCCCATTACAAGACAGAAAAGAAGTAGCCTTGGGATCAGGTGTTGAAAGCCATATTTGACTATACAGTAAATTTGAGGTTATATCTCAATGAAAAAAAATGAATAAAAGTGTGGGTGTGTGTCATAGATTGTAGCTCGATGGCAAAGTGCTTGTCTAGTGTGTATGTGACCATAAATTCGATCCCCTATACAAAAACAAACAAACAAAAACCACTCCATAACATATTTACTACAAACCTACGGTCATAGATCATTATTATAACCTACCACCACTCATAACAGCATTCTCTATTTCCAGTTCTGGTGCTAACCAGGTAACTTTGTGAACACTGATTTTTCTTCTTAAAAAATGTTTATTATCCCTGGGCGGAAAAGATGCATGCTATGCAGGTGTGTGTAGGTAGGTAACAACTCTGTGTAGTAGGTTCTTTCTTTCCACCTTTACATGGGTTCCGGGGATCAAACCTAGTGCCAGGCTTCTGCAGCAAGCACCTTTGCCCACTGAGTCATCTTGCTAGCTCTTTTCTTTTCAAAACATAGGCTCATGTATCCCAGCTGACCTTTAATTCACTGCACTACTGACCCTTCTATCTCTATCAAGGTGCCTGAAGCATAAGCATTCAGCATCATGCTTAGCTGATGAGGTGCTAAGCAATCCCAGGGTTTCCTGAATGCCAGTCAAGCACTCTACCAACTGAGCCATACTCCTAGTTAGCTTTATGAAATTGTTAAACATCTTTATGTATTTTCATATATGAAAAATAGTTACAAACACAGTATGTACGCCAGGCAGTGGTGGCGCATGCCATTAATCCCAGGACTTGATTTCTGAGTTCAAGGCCAGCCTGATCTACAGAGTGAGTTCCTGTCAGCCAGGGCTACACAGAGAAACCCTGTCTGGAAAAACCAAAAACAACCAGTATGTACTTTACAGTATGTTTGTTAGAACTTGAATGTATAACATGTAAATCACAGAAAATAGTCAGATAGCCATTTGCTACTGTTATTCTTCTAGATGTTAAATTTGCTGCCAGAGAAGGTAAGTACCAGAAAGCTTTAATCTTTAACCAGATGATTGTATCTCTGCAAAATGGCTACATGATTAGAAAGAAAAGATACAAATAAGAAGTAAAGTACCTTATTTGTAAGGAATATGATCCTATACTTAACAGACTCTAAAGACCCATCAGAGTTCTCTTGGATCTGCTATACACTTAGGAAAGTAAACAGGATAAAAAAAATCAACATGAAAAAACAGTAGTGTTAAGATTGGAGAAATGGCTCAACAGTTACAAGCACTGGCTGTTCTGCCAGAGGATCTGGGCTCATTTTCTAGCACCCAAATGGCAGCTCACAACAATCTATGCACTTCCAGTTCCAAGGGGTTGAATATGTTTTCTGGCCTCCCGAGATACTACATTCATGTGATGCAGACATACAGGCAGACAAAATATCCAACACTATAAAATTAAAAATAAAAGGTGAGGCCAATAAATTCAGTGGTAATATTTCTCATTAAAAGAGGGAGGGGGAAATGTATAAGGCGGCAATGTTTGGCTAATAGATCAGTCCCCAACTGTTAGCATCCAACAGGTATACAGTGTTTCTCATTACTCAATATTGGACTACTGGTCCTAAGTGCAATTCTTTAATTTATATATATATATATTTAAATTTCAAGAGTGTTTTGTCTACAAGTAAATATGTTCATCATGTATATGACTGGTGCTCATGGAGGTCAGAATAGGTTATCAGATTCTCTGGAACTAGAGTTATAAGTGGTTTTGAGCTGCCATGTAGATGCATGGAATTTGAACCCAGATGCTCTAGGAAAACAGCCAGTTCTCTGTATCACTGAGCTATTTCTCCAGCCTGCTTTCTCTTCTTCCTTGAAATTTATTTATCCCCTTCATTATATCAAATAAGTTTGTGGAAGCTTTTAAAATGGATACACATAAATAACGCCAGGAACTAGCCATAGTGGTACATGCTTTTAATTCCCAGCAACCTGGGAGGCAGCAGCAGGCAGATCTCTAAGTTTAAGGCCAGTCCAGTCTACAGAGCAAGTTCCAGGACAGGAGGAGCTACAGAGAGAAACTGTGTCTCAAAAAAACAAAACAAAACAAAAATTAAATTAAATTAAAAACAACAAAAAAAAAACCACCATCACCAAGAACAATAATAAAGGGAAGAAAATTACAAAAATGTTAAAAGACCAAAAGCAAAGAAAAAGCTGTAACATAAATGTGCTAACCATGGTATCAGTTGCTGAGGCTGAGATGTAAAAACAAGTTGTGAGTTGTAGGCCAGCAGGGTCTTACATAGTGAATTCCAGGTCAGCCAGGGTTACTTATGTTGTAAGACCCTGTCTCAAACAACAACAAAAAAGAGCTGTCACTGATTTTGATCTTTTAACAAGAGACCCTACCTAATAGTTCATGATATCAATGAGAAAACAGTAGAAATGAAATGAACACAAAGACCTGCCAAGAGGAAGTTTAAGTCAGCATGTTGTTATAGTCAATACTTTTAGAATGTTCTGAGGTATATAGGACCCAGAGTCCCCACCAGACTTAGTCTTCAAAGACAGAATACTCATCAGTGAATAGCCACATAATTCTGCATCTATACCATCCCAGGTGCAGATAGAAGTCACCTCAGTAAAGCTGTATATTCAGTATTTAAAGTCTTTTCATCTTCGATAACTATAGTTATAAACATGTACAGCAAACTGTCTTGTCCCCACTCAGCTGACAAGTTCTATTCCCAGCTCTACAGCCTGTGACTCACAGGGATGAGGTGGGGGAAGGAAGTAAAAGGAACCAGTAAAACAAAGAGCTTCTCTTTATTTAGATGGAGTGATCAAGACTGGAGTTACCTGATTAAAATAATCTCAGAGCAAGCCAACAAAAGTCTTCTTTTAAAACAGTATCAACCTTAGTAGCTTGGAAAACGTCCTGAAAGCTATCGATCATTTCCCCTCTACTCCCTAAATAGGTATGATAGCACAAAATATTACAAGGCCTGTTAGGCAAAACTTTGCAAAGTACTATGAATCCAAAACAGCACAGGCTGCTGGGAAACCAAAAATAGCCAGACATTCTCCACGGCTCTTCTTAGCAAAAGGCAAATTAATAGCCCTATTGTACCCACTCCAAAGAGATGCACACACAATCTTTTAGAGCTAGTTTCTCAGTTGTTTATACTCAAAATTTACATCAGAAAATGTGTTCAGTCCCACTCCTAAGAGCTGATCTTTGTGATCACAAAGCACTTCTTCAGTGAGCCATGTTTCTAAGGCACGTCAGAAACCTCCTGACACTAAATCCACCAACCTGGCATCTGTTCAAGATATTATTAGTTGACTACAGATCTTTTCTCCACCCAGTCCCGAAATTCTCAATTTTCTATAATTTGTAACTAACAAACCTAAACAAATCAAACCAAAAAAGACAAGTTAAGTCACCTCTTTTACTTGAAAACCTTAGTCCTCCACAGAAATGTACACAGACAGACAGATGGACGCAAGTTAAGAACACAAACTTGAAGCCCTGGCTGAATCCTGAGCAGGTCTGAAGCAGTGTGGGTGCACAGGATAACTGCACCGCCTAGCTAGTGGGCTGCTCCTGCTGTTGCTGTACAAATATAGAAAGCTGCAAAGTGGAGCAGCGGCTTCCGCAGAGCACCCTCTGCTCTGCACTCTGAGAGGGAGGAGCAGGGAACTGAGCAGCTTTACCCATACATGGTTACTGAAAGGGGGCCATTAGTGAAAGGGCAATTATCTCTCACACATGCATTCTGTTCACACATACCATACAAAAAACAGAAGCACACAGGCTTAAAGAAAGGTTTGAGAGGTTCTATCTCAGTCAAGGAGTGCCCCAATAATTAAGTCACTATACTAAGATCCTCAGCCTCAGGAACTGAAAAGACTGAAGAAAAAAAAAAAAAACTTTACTAGGTCAGATTCTTGTTTGAACGGTAACAGCTATGAGGCTCAATTTATCATTTAAATCCTGAAATGTGATGCACAAAAACAGGCTACCTCCCACATTTAAGTGAACAATCTAACCTGTACTACTCTTCGGTCACCCTAACTTTCAAATTGTTGGAGATGGTCTGATATTTTTGTTCTGATTGATACAAATTATTTAAATACATTTCTTAAGCCCAATATCTGTTTCCAAAATTGTTTTACAACGCAATTAAGATGCACCTCACTGTGAAATACATGAATACTCAATTTCTGACTACAGTAAATTCTTCAAAGATAGGAAATGAAGCAGGTAATTAAGCAGGTATTCAGAGTGTAGTGTTTCATACAGAAGATGCTATAATACAAATTGAAACTATACTAACACTGACAACCTCTAACACTTCCTGTGTAGCTCCAGGATAAGATCAATCGATATTCAAGACAGTAACAGCTGACAACATTTGACTAGAGCCAAAGCAGGAGAAACAATGCTACCCACATTAAAAGAAGAGAACAGTTAGGCAGTGGGGCACTCAGGAGACAGAGGCAGGTGAATCTCTGTGAGTTTGAGGCCACCCTGGTCTATAGAGTGAATCCCAGGACAGCCAGGGTATCACAGAGAAACCTTGTCTCAAAACAAAAAACTTGTAGTGGCTGGGAGATGGCTCAGTGATTGAGAGTACTGGCTGCTCTTCCAGAGCTCCTGAATTCAATTCCCAGCAACCATAGGTTGGCTCACAACCATCTGTAATGGGATCTAGTACCCTCTTCTGACATGCAGGCGTATATGCATATAGACTGCTCATACATAAAATGAACAGATCTTTAAAAAGAGAGAGAAGAGAGCAAAGGCAGGCTTAGAGTTTATCCTATGGAGCCCACCTACACACTTTCACTAAGTTCACCCACAGTGTCTTCAACATGGGGAAATGCAGTTTGGAATAGTTCCTCTGTTCCTGGATGGTTTTTTGGTCTGTAATTTCAACCTAAAATGTTTTATGAAGTTTTATGAGATTAATATCATATTACTTAACAGTTCCTGCCTACTTTAGAGAAAAACATTCTAAGGAAAGAATAATAAATCTGGGCATGTCTGTAATCCTGACACTCAGCAGTCCCCCCCCACCCCCACCCCCCCACACATACTGATGATTTGGTAGTCCTTGGTCAGGAAACACTACTATATTATCCTACCAGCAAAGGAACTGCTGAGAAAGAGTATTAGCCTCTCGACACAGGTAAATGTGTAGTAAGGCTATCATAAAAATCCTAAGTAGCGATCTCCTTCTGACAAACTTCTCCCTAAAATTTACAAAGAAAATGGCAAATTAAGACATAAAAGTTCAACATAAATATTTACTTTTCTTATTTGCAAATTAAGTTTTTGGAATTTTGAACTTTTCTTTTTCCCTGATAACTTTATGAGATGAAGCAACAGCAAACCTGAATTACTAATCCCACTACATATTCTTCCAGGGCAAAGTCTTGCCCTTGCTACTTGACATACCAAAAAAAGAGAAATAAACAAACAAAAAACCTGTAGCAATTATTTGAAAGAACAATACCATATAACAGACATGCCAAGTGCTCGAGTCACTGATTGAGATCTCTTAATGTCTTAGTGTCTTGTGTGTTTAATCCCTAAGAATCTGAACAGCTTTAACAGCTTTGGTTGCTTACAGAGCTTATGGTGGATATGCTATATTTTATGTAATGCAGCTTTAATCACTACATTCTTTGCTATGTGTAAGCAATTAAGCAAAACTAAACACAAAAGTCCATAATTACATATAGCAAGGATAATTAAAATATAATCTCAAAATCAAAATGGCCATAAGCCTCTATAGCACACTGACTTAGCAAGTCATTTCTTCTCTCTGGATCTATTTCCTCATAGGATAAGACCATATCAGAGTTCTATGCTGAAGGCCCACAGACTTGTAACTAATAGATATTTCAAATATTCCAAAAGCTCCCTCATATTATGCACAAAATTACTTACATAACATGCCAATGGGGAGGAAGGGTGTCAGGAGAGACTTAAAACTAGATTTCAGAACCTTTGATGGAGCTTGGGCAAGATGGGCACACCTATAATCCCAACAGACCAGTGGTAAAGGCAAGGCAGCTGCAAGCTTGAGGCCACCCCTGTTTATTCTACTTTTGCCTTGAAGCAAAAAAAGTAAACTGGCAATGGTGACCCATGCCTGTCTCTCAGAAGGCAAAAAAATTGCTGAGTTAAAGACTAGCATAGGCTACAGTACAATAAAACTTTGTCTCAAGATGAAATAAGTAACACAAGGCAATACAGTGGGGGGAGGGGGTTAAAACTAAAATGAAAGAAACCAAAAAAAAAAAAGGAGTTATGAGTAAGGAAAGCAAGCTTTGAACACAAAAAAGTGTTCTATACTTCAATTAGTGAAAACTATTAGCTATACATATACATACCTTATCTCAGCATTTGAGAAGTAGAGGCAGGAAAATCAGGAGTTGAAAGTCAGTCTTATCTAGACACTGAATTTGAGGCCAACCTGGGCTCTTTGAGATCCTGTATTTAGGGGGGTGGGGGGAAAGGATACATAAAACCAAAAACAAAGTCAGGCATAGTGGCACAGGCCTTTATTCCCAGCACTCAGGAAGCAGAGACAGGTAAAAGCTCTGTGAACTTGGGGCCTGCCTAGTCTAGACAGCAAATTCCAGGACAGCCAGAGCTATGTAATAGAGAAACTGTCAAAATCAAAGCTGGTCACGGTGACACATGCCTTTAATCTCAGCATTTGGAAGGCAGAGGCAGGTGGATCTCTGTAAGAGGCCAGTTTGGTTTACATAAGTGAGTTCCAGGCCAACTAGAACTATATACTGAGAACTTGGGGGTGGGTGGATGGAGACACAGATGGACATGGCACATAACAACGACGGCGACTAACAGGACAGTGGATGGACCAGACCCCCACCCCCAACCAGACTTTGTCTAAAACAGAAAAAAGTACTTAGTGATTTAAGCCTTAACATTTTTGGGTTCTCATGGCAACCTAAGTTAGTATGCTTATAACATACTGTATATAAGCACATATCTGGAGGCTTAGCTAGTAAGTTCAAAATACAACATATGTGCGATGTGGGCGACATTATTCTGAGAACTTTAAAATCTTCTAACTTTCATTTTGTAGTCCCAAAGATGACATAATAGCCAACTATGCAGAAGGTGCAAGCTCAAGCAAGACGTACAAAAAATATAAAAAGCACAGAAATGAAAGATAAGAAAATTCACATTATCAGAAAAATAAATTTCAAATGTGGCTCTCTCCCACTGTGAATCAACCTGTAAATGGAGGCTTCAAGTCAAGGCTACTAGGGAGGAGGTATCAAGATACCCTTTAGGATACTCTTTAGTGTGGGCTCAATTAAAAGAAGGCACAGTCAAAGACCAGACAATATAGCAAATATGGCTGACTATATGGTAGAGAAGATAATGTTTTCCTTCTAGAAGCTCATAGCACATGGCTGTTTAGAATTCAAATGCAGTATCAATTGACCCTGGTAGGAGAACACAAAAGTGTACACTCAATCCCCAGTACAGGAAAAAGAAAGGGAAGAGGAAAGATAGCCAGCTCCAGAGCTAAGCTTTAAGAACAGCTGGTGAGGACAGAAGATGGCCTGAAGTTAAGAGCACTGACTGCTCTTTCAGAGGATCAGGGTTCAATTCCCAGTACTAACAACTTCTGTGATTCCAATAAACTCCAGTTCAAGGGAGTCCAATGCCCTCTTCTGGCATCCACAGGTGCCACACACACAACACATAGACTTACATATAAGCAAAACAAACATTCATACACATTAAGTAAATAAATAAATAAATCCTAGAAAAGGAAGAGGAAGAAGGAAGAGGAGGAAAAAGGAAGAAAGAACAAAGAACAGTTGGGGCTGAAGACCAGTGGTAGAGCACTTGCCTAACATACATGAAGCCAAGTGTCCTGCCAACACTGGAGAACTACTTAGACTACACAGGTAGAGATAAGAGATAACAAACACGTCCTAGTTCACTAAGAAATCAATAAAGTCACAATACCTACCAAAAAGAACTCAAGGAGAGGTAGGTGTGGGAGCACATCATCTATAATCTCAGCATCCATTTAGATGACAAAGACAGGAAGATAACAAATTAAGAGGCCACTCTAACCTACTAAGTGTTCCCGATGAATACATGGCAAGTCTCTGTCTCAAATGACAAAATAGAACAAAAAGACAGAACTGGTGAGAAGGCTTGGCAGATAAAAGGAGAAAAAGGGAAAAAAAAAAAAAAAAAGCCCTGCCACAAAGCCCAGTGACCAGCCGGGCGGTGGTGGCGCACGCCTTTAATCCCAGCACTTGGGAGGCAGAGGCAGGCGGATTTCTGAGTTCGAGGCCAGCCTGGTCTACAGAGTGAGTTCCAGGACAGCCCGGGCTACACAGAGAAACCTTGTCTGAAACCGAAAAAAAAAAAAAAAAAAAAAAAAAAAAAAAAAAAAAACAAAGCCCAGTGACCTGAATAAGATCCCAAGTTACAACATAGTGGAAGAACAGAACTGTCTCTTTCAAGTTGTCCTCTATCTCCACTGGCACTCACATACTTACACATCCTTACAAATAAATAAATGTAATAAAAAGTGGTAGATGGTTCCAGTCCAGCTTACTTGGGAGATCTTGTGTCCAAGAGAAAATTCATTGGTCAAATAAGGCTAATGATATTTTAGAGTTAGGGAAAGAAACACTTTAGGAGAAGGCTAGGTTTTAAGATTCACAACTGCATCTAACAACTAAAGTATCCAATTACCTTGAATACAAGACTAGTGCTGTGTTCAACTTCCAAAATCTTAAAAATATAAAACGCCAAGAGTGGTGGCACTTACATATAATCTCAACACCTGGGAGAGGAAAACATGGAAATTGGGAGTTCAAGGTCTGCTCCAGTTACATAACAAGCATAAAGCTATCTTGGGTTACGAGACACTATCTCAAAAAACGAAACAATAACAAAGGCAAAACTGAGAAGGCCCATCGGCAGAAGCACGAGGCTCTTAAAAGTCTGAGGCTTATCTGAGCTGCATAGTGACTGTATCAGTGAGCCAAAGTCAGAAGATGAAAGTCTGGATCAAAGAGATCCATAAAACTTCAGAGCTGGGTTTGCTGACACACACCTATAACCCTAGTCAGTACTTGAAGAGACAGAGATAGGAACATCCTAAATTAGTGGCTAGCCTGGATACATAAACAAGATTCTTGAATAATAAATGATCACCTTTTCTTTCTTTTTTTATAGTACTAGTGGTCCAACCCAGGACCTCTGTATGCTAGATAAGCACCATAACCTCTGGATACATTCCTAGCCTCACTACATTTTAATTACAGTACTCTATTCTATTCAAGACAGTAAGACTGCTAACTGCCATTTTCACTTTGGTTTCTATAACAAAACAAAAAACAAACAAAAAACCACATCTGTGTTTGCTTAAGGTAAAGATTTAAATAACCTTGAATATTTACCTACTATACCTTTCCAAGCAGCTTTAAATAAGAAACATGAATTAAACTTGAAACACTCACTGATCCAGGTAGTAGATGACTTGCATCATCAATGATGTGACAATCAAAACTAGACCTAAAGGCCCTTCCTCAGTAGACAATTCTAAGTAATAATTACCTGATTTAACTTGCCATCAAATCTTTTTTTTGTTAAAATAAATGTACCAGCCGGGCAGTGGTGGCACCTTTAATCCCAGCACTTGAGAGGCAGAGGCAGGTGGATTTCTTAGTTCCAAACCAGCCTAGTCTACAGAGTGAGTTCCAGGACAGCCAGGGCTACACAAAGAAACTCTGTCTCAAAAAAACAAAAATAAATAAATAAATAAATAAATAACCACACACACACACACACACACACACACACACATAAATAAAAACAAACGTACCAACTTTAGTTACATTTTTGTATTCCTTAGGGGCTTTTCACATATGTCAGACTGACCTCAAACTTCCTATGTAGTGGGAGCTGGCCTCCAATTCCTTATCCTCCTGCCTCAGCCTGCCATATACTAGAATTTCAGGCATGTAACAGCATATCCAATCTAAATGTACCCACACTTTTAAAGAAGATGAAAACACCCAAGCAGACTACAAAAACACTGATCAATTTGCCTGTTTGGTTCTGATTCTGCTTTAAATATATTTCAAATCCAAGTGTGGTGGCATACACCTGAGTCCCAGCACTCAGGAGGCAGAGGCAGGTAGGTCTTGGGAGTTCAAAACTGGTCTACACAGGAATTCCAGACTAGAAAAAGAAGTACATTGGGAGAAAGATGAGGTGGGAGTGTGAGAGAGTCAGGATAGATAACATAAGCCTATAATTCTGGAGGGTAGGACAGCAGGAAAAGGAATTAAGGCCCACATCTACTACACAGTTAAGTTTGAAGACAGACTAGACAACATGAAACTGGCTCAAGAAAAAAACAAAACACTGAAGGCTTTTTTTAAGGGAGTGGAGCTCTTTAGCTCAAAATCATCTCATCTTATTAACTATTAAAAAAGTACATTAAGCTTAATATAGCATTTATTATCACATATTCCTTCCTACTTATTAAAGGACGGGCTTATTCCAAATATGGTATTACCTTTTCAAAGTTCTAGAGTTTAGGCATGACATAATTCCTTTACAGAACTACCTGTCTTCTCATGACTGACAAGCATGACTTAAGTAAAGACAAACTACCCTAATTTAAAAAGAGAGAGAATTACTCTTAACTATAGAGAGATAAAAAAAACAAAAAACAAGCATCTAGTTTTAAATGGAAAATCCACAGAAAGTGACTTCTCTTAAGAGATCCAGCAGTAAGCCCAACAAGATGGCTGTGGGTAATGCCCTTGCAACTAAGCCTGACAACCTAACTCAGAACCCACATGGTTGTCCTCAAGTTGTCCTCTGACCTCCACACTGACGAACATTATGCATGTGTGTCTACAGATACATGCTTAAAATAAGCAATAGAGATGTAATTTCTATTATAGAAAACACAGAACAGAGAGAAGACAATGTTAAAGGCCTGGGCTAAAATCCTGCCTCTGCCTCTATGTGAACTTAAGTACAGCATTTCATTCTCCTCAGCTGCAAACTGAAAGAAAAGAAAATTCTCTTAAGATTTCTAACATCCTCTGTCACCCACCCACTTCCCACTGATGCACCTTACCATAATTAGGCAGCTTTTTTTAAAAGCTTCTAGTTAACAGAACAAAGAAATTAAAACCTTAAACTTTCTTTTCTATTTCTAGTACATTGCAAAATGTGCAAACAGCATTTTATCAGTAGTTAATGCCACACAGTTCTTGATACTGGCTTTTCTTTGAACCACAGTGACAGCTACACAGTGACAAGTTGTAAGCAAGGAGGTTGTTGCCATGGAGACTCACTAGGATTCCTGGGGTGGCTCCAGCAGCCTTTTTTCTTTTGTGAAAGCATTTTTTGATGTTCTTGATCTCAAAATTCAGGATGCTGATCTACTTTTCTTTAAAACACTGCTTTTAAGAAGTACTACCTCACAGCATACAATTCTGAGTAAATACTTAAAATTATCATTAGCTCTTTTTTTGTTGTTTTTTGGGTTTTTTTTTTGTTGTTGTTTTTTCAAGACAGGGTCTCTCTGTGCAGCCTTGGCGCACACCTTTAATCCTAGCACTTGGGAGGCAGAGGCAGGCAGATTTCTGAGTTCGAGGCCAGCCTGGTCTACAGAGTGAGTTCCAGGACAGCCAGGGCTACACAGAGAAACCCTGTCTCGAAAAACCAAAAACCAAACAAACAAAAAAAAAAATAAAATAAAAACAAAAAAAAAGCCCTGCTCTATGGATGTAATTTAATCAGAAAAAATAAAGTGGTCAGAATTCTACAGAAAACATTTTGCTAATCTGCAAGCTTCCTGGAACACTAAAGTTTTTCTACAGATGTCTCTTATTCCACAGAAATTACACCAGATAAACGAACAGTAAGTTTTTAAAAAACAGCAGCAAGATGTGATGACTCTTTTAATCGTAGCACTTGGGAAGCAGAGGCAGGCAAGTCTTGATGAGCTTTCAGGTCAGCCAGGGCCACACAATGTGACCCTGTATTAAAACTACAACAATCATTTAAAATAGCACCTGATTTCATAGCAACAATCGTTAATATCAAAGCTACAAAGACATGAAAGCTAGAAAAGTATCTTGAAAAGCTCAAGAAATATCCTGTGTCCATAAAAGCCTATCATTGATCTCAAATAGTAATAATTTTAGAGTCTAAATATAAATGTTAGCAAAACAAAACAAAAACCTTTTATCTTATAAGTAAAACACCAATCTCAAATTTACAGCTAAAAGGGGGAAAAAATGGTTCAAAGGAAATTATGTCAGCTAAAAGGTAGGAAATAGGAATCAAGAAAGCAGTTCAGAATCCAGTTGGGGTAATTTACTCACCTAAATTCTGCAGTAGCTGGTTTTATAGGCTCTGTTTCTAGTTTCCCAACTCTATCTATAACCCAAATTAGTTTAGTAAAGAGGTGTCTGTAAGCTCTTTTCTTTACATTGCCCTTGAAGATATGTCCAGGAGCTATTAAAAAGAAACAGCATACAATAAAAACAATGAATATGGCGGGCAGTGGTGGCGCACGCCTTTATATCCCAGCACTTGGGAGGCAGAGGCATGCAGATTTCTGAGTTCGAGGCCAGCCTGGTCTACAAAGTGAGTTCCAGGACAGCCAGGGCTACATAGAGAAACCCTGTCTCGAAAAACCAAAAAAAAAAAAAAAAAAAACAAAATGAATATATAATAAAGTGTCATCTCATGATTTCTCAGAAATTTGAAAAGGGAAGACAAGCTTAGAGGACAGTTTTGCTACATCAGTTTAATAGCACACAATTTAGAAACAAAAAGGAAATTCAGTCTATAAAATGTGAGAAGTCCTTTTTCATTTTTACTAATAGTTTACATTTCCCTTAAAAAAATCTTATCTTGGCTGAGAAAAGGAAAAGAACATGTATGTCAAATTTTCTTTGTCTTTCACACTACAGAAAACAGTCAAAATCTTGATTGTCTTCTGACCTTAAGTTGGTATATGTTTCAAGATTATAGAGACTCACATAGCTTTTATGCCACAAATTCTAGTCAAAAAAAAAGTTGCTCACATTATTTTCAAAAAGTTGTTTGAGGCTTTTATATACTCTGTCTTCAGAAGACAGTAACTTAAAGTTAGAGAATCTCACTATTTTCTTCCTCTTCCTAGTCCTTAACACTGAACTGTTTCAAACATAAAGTGTAGTTCTACCAGATAATGGAGTACTGAGCAAATATTTACTCTATGCAAGGCCCAGAACTGAGTCAACAGTAGAGACTGCAGAGCTTCCTTTGTGCATAGCATCAGTTCAATACTGTACACACACTACCCCAGACTTAAGGAAAAAACAAAACAGACCACTTATCAATCTGCTCTATGGATGTAGTTTATTCAGAAAAACAAAGTCGTTCTCAGCACTATACATATATTTATAATTACACTTTGACCCAACAGATATCTAATAGCATTTTCTACACTACAAAACTGTACCTTATTGTATACAAACTTGCTTGTTTACTTCTAATTCCTGCCCATTAAATAAAAGGAATTGGGGCCAGTCTTGGTGGCACACACCTTTAATCCCAGCACTCAGGAGGCAGAGGCAGGTGGATCTCTGTGAGTTCTAGGCCAGGCTGGTCTACAAAGAGAATCCAAGACAACCACGGCTCTGTTACACAGAGAAAGTCTCAAATACAAACAAAACAAAACAGGAATTTTCATAGCTTGGATATAGTGACCCATGCCAATCTATATGAGTTCAAGGCCAGCCTGTTCTACATAGTGAGTTCCAGAACAGTCAGAGCAACATAGTGAGACCCTGTCTTTAAAAAATAAATAAATAAATAAATAAATAAAATAAGGAATTTTCACATTTCTCTGGTATAGTCTACTTACTAAACCCAAATAATTAAAGAAATAAAAACAACCAAATTAGAAATGTTAAACTATCGTTTCAATAGCTTCCTTCATTCCCTCATTAACATTTCTCAAAGAGAAAAAAAAAACAATGCTGTGATATTCCTATTACAGATAATCCATGAAATTACTGAGTCCACACCAGATAGACTCCAGCAACTAGGCACACAGCCACTCATCGTCACCCTTTATTTAAAGTCTCAAGTGACATCCAACCTACATTACTGTGTTCCACTCAAACCCATTAGCATATTCTAAGAGGGGAAAAAAAAAAAAGCCAGCTACAGGCCTTTATTCCTAGCACTCAGGAGGCAGAGGCCAGGACAGCAGGAACTTCACAGAGAAACCCTGTCTCAAAAGAAAAAAAAATGAAAACCGAGTTCCATATGCCTCACAAAAACTTTGCAAAATAATGGTTCATTTAAGTTTCCTATCAGGAAACAATATTATTGTCAGCCATGTATACATACATACATACATACATACATAAATGAATAAATAAATAAATAAATAAATAAAATTAGCTATAAAAAGCATTCATTAAGGATGGGCAGTGGTGCTCACATTTAAACCCCAATACTCAGGAGGCAGAGGCAGAGACAGAGACAAACACATCTCTGAATTCAAGGCCAGTCTGGTCTACAGAGAGAGTTCCAGGACACCCAGGGCTACACAGGAAAATCAAAACAAAAACTTGAAGGGAGGCCACAAGTCATAACTCACATCTATAATCCCAGTGCTGGGAAGGGAAAAGGTGAGAGGACCCTGATTTCAGGCCTGCCTTGATGCCTGAAAGCCTGTACTAAAAGATGATAACATATAATGTTACACACTAACCCACTGTGTGACTAGGGCTCCTAAAAAGATATAAAAATAAATAAATAAATAAACATAGGGTGATTTCTGTTCATCAAAAAACTCAAAATTTTACTTAAATGAAGGTGTCATTAATAAATATGAACTCATATCATAAAGCTATTACAGGAATGAACAAGAAAAAGTAACAAACAAGAGCCTACAAGATGCTAAACAGGTAAAGGCACCTGCTCCCAAGCCTGTAATTCCTCAGATGCCACAGGGTGGAAGGAGAACTCATTACGCCAAGATGTCCTTAGACCTGCACATGTACACTATGGCTTGTGCAACAACACCCTGTCTCCACATGCAATAAATTATTACTGTTACTGTTTTGTTTTTTTTGAGAAAGGGTCTCACCATGTAACTCTGGCTGGTCTGCAACTTGCTATATAGGCTAGCCTTGAACTCATTGAGCCACTCCCTTGGTATCCCAAATATTGATATTAAAGGTATGTGCCACCATGCCTGGCATAAAAAAAATGAATTGTTAAATCCTTCTTTTAAAATGTTTTAAGGCAAATATGAATTGAATTAGGAGCAGAGAGTAGCTGAAGAATACTGCTAACTACAAAATGCAATGCTGGCAGCCTGGTGGAGGTCCTCTTTAATTCCAAGCACTCAGAAGGCAAAGGCAGAGTTCAAGGCCAGGTTGGTCTACAGAGCAAGTTCCAGGCCAGCCAGGGCTACACAGAAAAACCCTGTTTTGAAAAAAACAAACAAAACGTAATGCTTACTTCTTTTACTACCTAATAAATAGGGACTTAGCAAGGCTTGATGGCCCAAGTTTGAAAGCCTAGCTATTCCAGAGGACTGAGGAAGGAGGATCAAGACCAACCTGGGAAATTCAGTAAGACCCTGTTCCAAAACAAGGGATGGTCTGGGATATTAACTCAACATTATATAGACTTGTCTACCATATGGCCAAGACCCTGGTTTCCCTCACTACCACAAAAAAAAAGAAAAAAGAAAAAAAGAAAAAGAAAATAGAAAAGAAATAGAGATCTAACAAATAATCTTTTACCACATAAATAGCTCCTAGTGAAATATCTTTGAAGAAAGCCTCTCATACAGCTTTAAATACTATTTCCATAACCAGTATAGAGTCATCAGGAAGAAATCATCAGCTAGTTAACAATATCAAATGGTTATAAATTTCAAGTAGTCACCACCATCATGTTATCCTTCTGCTCCTTAGTGCCTACAAGTCTCTGCTCAGATGGCAGTCAGAGTAAGGCAAATGGCTAATAAACAGCACAGGGTTTCTCCATAGTAATAGCCCATTCCAACCAAACACAGAAGTCAGCAGTAGCATCACCAGGACAGACAGAATTCACTTAGGAAAGAAACACTGAGCTAGGTGACTGCAGTATGTGGGGCAGGAGATTAGTGGAAAAGAATATATCCCACATACAAAAGATGCAATCACAAAGAAACTGGGAAAAGCCTCTACAATAAATGACCTGTTCCAGCCCAGTGGTAGCTGCACATGCCTCTACTCCAGTGCTTGGTAAGCAGAGATGTGTGGACAGAGGGTATACTGTGGGACATACTATGACATATAACTTCCATGACAAGATGTTTTCTATGCTTGGGGTATTTTTTGTTTATTTTTATTTTCTATTGGGTGGAAAGGTTGCAAGGGCAGAGGACAGACTCAAGGGGATGTCAGATGAGTTGGACTGGGGTGCATTGAGAATCAATAAAAAAGAAAAAAAGACAGACTGACCGACCGACCCAACCACCCAAACTTAACAGCTCTAAAAGCTGGGCTTGGAGTGGTGATGCACACCTTTGATCCCAGAACTCCTAGGCAGAGGCAGGCAATCTCTGACTCTGAGGAAACCTAGACTATATTTAGCTAGTTGCAGGCCAGTAAGTCAGCCAGAGCTACATAGAGACAACAAAACAAACAATACTGGGGAAGAAAAAATTAGTCAACTTCATTTTATTAGAGATGAACATCACTGGCACAAATTAGTGAGTAGACAGAACACATACCAAAGAAGCATATGCTAATCAAGTATAATACCTTCAATTTCAATATAACCACTAAACTAGACTCCTCTTCAACATTTGCTACCATGTGTTCTAAGTGTAGGGAAAGAAAAACCAAAAATCAGAAGCTGTTCAGAAAATCTTAGTCCTTCTCTTGAAGGGTGAGGTACACGGGGCTGAAGAGATGGCTCAGAGGTTAAGAGCACTGACTGCTCTTCCAGAGGTCCTGAGTTCAATTCCCAGCACCCACATGGTGGCTCACAGCCATCTATAATAGTGTATCTGAAGAGTGCTACAATGTTACAATGTGCTCATATACCTAAAATAAATAATTCTAAAAAAAAAATAAAAATAAAAAAAAGAAAGGTGAGGTACAAAGTCCTTGATTTGATATCACACAGAATTAAGGCACAATACTTTACGTTTATATTTAAAGTTAAAATGTTTTAAATCATGAAACAAAATATATTCACATCATGTCCTTTTACTAGGCTTTCTCGAGTTTTGAAAAGAAAAGTTTCTGTGAAATTCAAGCCCTCTGTACACAAGTTAGAAAACTTCTAAGAATAGTAGTAGTCTGTAACAAACAACCCTTGGCAGGCTAAGGCACAGGGCTTCAAAGTTCAAGACCATCCTGGACCAGACCAGGCAGCATGGGGAAATCATGTTTAATGAGAAGAAAAAAATACCACCTATTTATCCTCTTGCCTAGAGAAAAAAAATGTAAGTAACATTCATTCTCTAGCTTATGAGTCAAGGCCGGGCGGTGGTGGCACTCACCTTTAATCTCAGCACTTGGGAGGCAGAGGCAGGTGGATTTCTGAGTTTGAGGCCAACCTGGTCTACAGAGTGAGTTCCAGGACAGCCCGGGCTATACAGAGAAACCCTGTCTTGAAAAACAAAACAAAACAAAAAAAAAAAAAAAAAAAGTCAAGTTTTTGTTTTTATGGGAGACGGGGAGGGCAGTTGGTGATAGTGCTTTTGAGTCAATCTTGCTATATAGCCTGCTGGCTTGGAACTCATCTGCCTGAGACCCATCTGCCTCAGCTTCCTAAAACAAATAAAGAGTGTGTTTTGTTTGTTTTGGGAAGGTTTTTGTGTTTTTTGGAATTTTTTTTTTTTTAACAGAAGTTAATGTTTATTCGGGACTTAGAGGTGTAGAGATTACAGTCCTTCAAAGTCATGAGAGAGGAGCATGGCTGCAGGAAGGAAGGACAACCAAACAGGAAGCAGAGACCTGGTGGCTCTCATCTTAGGCAGAAAAAAATATAGATGCTTCACAAATTTTCGTGTCATCTTTACGCAGAGGCCATGCCAATCTTCTCTGTATCGTTCCAATTTTAGTATATGTGCTGCCGAAGCAAGCACTTGTTTTGTTTTTCAAGACAGGGTCTCACTATGTAGCCCTGGCTATCCTGGAACTTATCTAGCCTCAAACTCAAGATTTGCCTGTCTCTGCTTCCCAAGTACTGGGATTAAAGGCTGTACCACTATATCCCACCCAAGTTTTAAAAAGGTAGGAGAACTGGCTACCACTACACAAGTCTAGTGAGCTAAATTTGACTCACAAAATCCATGTAAAGATGGAAGAAAGAAAACCAACTACCACAGGTTGCCCTCTGATCTCCTTGTTCAAGATGTGGTACACATGCAAACACATGTAAACACAAACAAAATAAAGTTTTTAAAAAGCCAGGAAAAGGTTGTCAAGTGTATGTGCCAACATTTGAAGAGCAGAGACATGAAGATCAAGAGTTCAAATTCATCACTGGCTACATACAAATTTGGACTTAGACTGTATCGAAAGCAAGGGACGTCGTCTCAGGGACTGGAGAGATGGCTCAGCATTTGAGAGCACTGGTTGCTCTTCCAGAGCCTGCTAGTTCAAATTCCAACACCTCTATCAGTGAGCTCAGAACTGCCTGCAACTCCAGCTTCAGTAGATCCAATGCCCTCTCTGGCCCCTGCTAATACTGACAGACACAGACACACATACACACTTGAATAAAATAAATCATTTTGCTGGGCAGTGGTGGCACACGCCTTTAATCCTAGCATTTGGGAGGCAGAGGCAGGTGGATTTCTGAGTTCAAAGCCAGCCTGGTCTACAGAGAGAGTTCCAGGATAGCCAGGGCTACACAGAGAAACCCTGTCTCGAAAAACAAAAATAAATTCATTCATTCATTCATTAATTCATTTTAAATGAGAGGAGAAAAAAGAAAAAGGGAGAAAAGAAAATGTCGTTTAAGGAATTCTAACAGCTAGCTTTAGGAAAAAGATAAAAGAATAATATTAGATAAATGTAAAGGTCTCATCAAGAAAACAACCTTGAAGGCTAGGGATATAGCTCAGTAGTAAAGCACTTGCCTAAGAATGTGTAAGCTTGCCTAGATTCAAATCCCAAAAGGACTTGAGCTAAGGACTCTTTCATACACATTACATATACATTACTACTCAGTCACAACTTTTTTTTTTTTTTTTTTTTTGAGACAGAGTTTCTTGGTATAGAGTTGGCTGTCCTAGAACTAGCTCTGTAGGTCAGACCAGGCTGGCCTCAAACTCAGAGATCCACCTGCCTCTGCCTATGCCTCCTAAGTCCTGGGATTAAGGGTGTGCGCCACCACCAGCCAGCCCAACTCTTAACTCTTACCGCTAAACTAGTAAGAAACCCTTAGTAGCGTGCTACAAATTCAATATATTCAACTGTATTTTTATGTTTTCCGTGAACACAGAGACGTCCTATCAGCAGATTTAAATATGAAATAGTAAGGATGGATCTAGAAACCATTATCAAGTATTTCACAAGAAACTGTACATTAAAAATTCCACAGGGGACCCATAGGATCATTCAACAGATGCTTGACACCAAGTCTGACAACAGTTAAATCCCTGGAGCCTACTCCTGCAAATTGTCCTCTGGCCTCCATATTATGCCATCACAAATATGTCCACATACATATACACAAACAAATAATTCTATGAGGAAAGAACACCTTATTTAATAAAACATCAGTTCCTACCTCCAGGCTCCTGCTCTGTCTGAATTCCTGTATGATTTCCAATGATGAACTACAATGTGGAAGTATAAGCCAAAAACCCTTTTCTCCCCAAGTTGCTTTTAGTGTTATTTCACCATAGCAACAATAACCTTAAGACATATATTGTATAAAATTCTCAAAAAATAAAAACATTTAGAAAAACAGTACAGTACTGTAACAGAGAAAATTATCAACACTGCTCAAGTCATAAGTTACTTCTAGCATTAAGTCCAGAGTGTTATCTTTAAGGGTGTATGTGTTGCCTCTACATACACACATGTGCTGCTGACCTATGAAGACCAAGAGTGTCAGATTCCTTGGAACTGGAGTTACAGACAGTTGAGAGCTAACATATGGGTACTGGGAACTGAAACTGGGTCCACTGGAAGAACAGCAAGTGCTCTTAGCCCAAGCCATCTCTCCAATTCCAGTTCTCCTTAAAGACAGGAAACAAAGGTCAGAATGGTGATAACAATGTGTAAGTCCAGCACGCCAGGCTATCACAACTTTCCTCTCAAGCTGTGTCTCATTTTTTTCAAACCATTAAGTTTCCACATTAGGGATTCTACAATTTAAAAAAAAAAAAAAAGCAGGGCTGGAGAGATGGCTCAGCAGTTAAGAGCACTGACTGCTCTTCCAGAGGTCCCGAGGTCAATTCCCAGCAACCACATGGTGGCTCACAACCATCTGTAATGGGATCTGAAGCCTGCTTCTGGTGTGTCTGAAGACGGCTATTTATTGTACTCACGTAAAATAAATAAATAAATCTTAAAAAAAAAAAAAAATCAACTCTCAACTACAGAAAGTCTCAGATTTTTACCAACTTTTCTTGTTTCTATTTTACTTGCTTGTTGGCTGTGACAAGACATATCAACCAAAAGAGTGGGTAAATCAACAGCAACCAACTCTGGAACCTGTTAGAAATTCAACTCAGAAAATCAGGCATGGTGGGCTCATGCCTAAGATTCCAACTTGGGAAAGAGAATAAGACAGAAGATTCAAAAGGCCAATCTAGGTGACATAATGAATTCTAGACACCAACACTCAAAGTAAGATTTGTAGTAAGATTTGGTCTAAAAAGGAGGTGGGAGGGGAAGCAAAGAGCTTGAACTAGACATAATGGCATACCTGGAATCTCAATTTTTTTTTAAAGAGGTAAGAAGCAGGAGGATAGCCAGGCACAGTGGCTCACACCTTTGATCCCAGCACTTGGGTGGCAGAAGCAGGATGATCTCTATGAGTTCAAGGCCATCATGGTCTACATGAGAATCCAGGACAGTCAAGAATACCTAGAGAGATCTTGTCTCAAACAAACAAACAATAAATAAAATAAAGAATTTAAGGTCATCCTCAGCTACAAATAGAATTTGAGGACAGCCTGGGACAAAAATTCTCTATCAAGAAACAAAACAAAATGTAAAATAGGTGCTGGGGGGTAGGGGCAGTAATCTGGGCTCCATCTCCAGAACTGCATATATATGGTAAGGTACACATCTGCTACCACCAGCTCTTGAGAAGTAGAGACAAGTGAATCAGAAGTTCAGGCATCCCTGCCCCTACAACAAGTTAAGGTCAGCCTGGGATACAAAAGACTGTCTTGAAATCAAAACAAAACTAAACTGGAGGTAATGAGGCAGACTACAACAAAGACCAGTCTAGGCTATACAGCAACATCACACACAAACAAAATAGGGACAGGGGAGGTGGATCAGCAGTTAAAAAGCACTTTTCTGTTCTTCTAGGGGACCTGGGTTCAGTTCCTAGTACCCATGTGGCAGCTTACAACCACTGTAACTACAGTCCCAGAGGATCTGACTACCTCTTCTGACTTCAAAGACACCAGTCACATATATGATGCATATACATGCATACATACATACATACAGGCAAACACACATATAAAACTAAATAAATTTCAATTAAACACAAAAAGACTGTAGGGTACTGAAGATGTGGCTTAGCAGTTAAGGATGCTTGCTGTGCTCTTTCTTCCAAAGAACCCAAGCCCAAATTTGGTTCCAAAGCTACCCACGGGACAGCAGACAACCACCACCTGTAATTCCAGCTTTTGGGCATCCAGCACCTCTTCTGGTCTGCATGGGCCGGTACACACATGTGATATACACAGATACACACTCATACACATAAATAAAAATAAATTATAAAATCAAAATAGTGTGGCTACAAGGTCCAGCAAGATGGCTCAGCAGGTAAAGATGCCTCTTGATAAGACTGATGGCCTGAGTTCCAGGACCCTCTTGGTATAAGAAAAGAACCTAAAAGTCATATGGTAAGAGAAAACTGAATCTCAAAAACTGTCTTCTGGCTTCTTTTCCACATTGTACCACAGCAAGCACACACTCATATATAGAGACATGTGTACAAATAAATATATTTTAAACAAAATTACAGAAACAAGTGTTGTAAAGCACAAAAAACCTGGAATGCTTATCACTGCTGATGGGATTATAAAATGGTGTAAGTGGGCTTGAGAGGAAGCTCAGTTGGCAGGATACTTGATTTATAAACACAAAGCTCTGAGTATGGGTTAAATCCCCAGTACCACAAAAAAACTGATGTAATGATATACCTCTGAAATCATAGCCTTAGGAAGGTGGAAGCTAGGGAATCAGACTTCCAAGGTCATCTTCATATTTATAACAGATTCAAGACTAGCCTGGGATACATGACTTAGTGATTGATTAAAACCATTTCATGCTCTGTCAAGATATAGTTCAGTTCTCTGCACCCATATCAGATAGCTCACAACAACCTGTAATCCTAGCTCTAGAAGGATCCAATACTCTTTTCTGGCTTCTATGGGCACTTTGCACACAAGCGGCATACATATTCATATCCATTCTCTCCCTCTCCACAAACACACAAGAATGAACAATTAAAATAGCCAGATGGTACATGCCTTTAATCCCAGTACTCAGGAAGCAGAGACAGGCACCAGCCTGGTCTACTTGAGTTCTAGGCCAGCCAAGGCTACATAGTGAGGCCCAATGTCAAAAGTAATAATGAAGCCGGGCGGTGGTGGCGCACGCCTTTATATCCCGGCACTTGGGAGGCAGAGGCAGGCGGATTTCTGAGTTCGAGGACAGCCTGGTCTACAGAGTGAGTTCCAGGACAGCCAGGGCTACACAGAGAAACTCTGTCTCGAAAAACCAAAAAAAAAAAAAAAAAAAAAAAAAGTAATAATGAATTAAATTTAAAATAAACTAGTAGTATAGCTGCTACCAAACTATCATGAGGGTTTTTCAAGCATAGGTACCACATAAACTGGCTAGGCTACTTCTGAGTAATATATGTTGGGCAAGCCAGTCTACATGTAAAGTATACAGGATAGTTAAATAGAGCTCATGTTGGTACTTCAAGACATCTCATCATGTACATGTAAATATCCCCATCCCCCAAAATCTTTTTTAACTAAATCCCAGTTGGTCATCATTGCACACATGCCTTTAATCCTAACACTTGGCAGAGGCAGGTAGATTTCTGAGTTTGAGGCAGCCTGGTCTACATTAGATATGTAGCTACATATTTGAGCTACATAGTGAGACATTGTCTCAGAAAAATATAAACAAACAAACACCTTAAACCTCAGAGCACCTCTGGACCTCTGGACTCAAGTATTTAGAATATGGGACAATGAACTGTAAGCAAAAGAAATAAAAACAAAAACAGGCCAGGCATGTGACACATTTCTGTTAGTACCAGTACTTGGAAGGCAGGCCAGAGTTCTACATATTAAGTTTGAGGCTGGCCAGAGCTATATAACCAGGCTACTGTCAAAACAACACAAAAAAACATTAATTCTAAATTTAAAACCACTGACTCTGACTTGTATACCTTAAATGGATAAATTATATGGTGCGTGAATTGTACTTAAAAAAAAAAACAACACTTTTTTACAAGGCTGATGAAAGAACTTAATCAAATCCTATTACTTGCTGGTTTACCGAGTATAGAGCTAGCTGGATGATGGTAGTACACACTTTTGATCCCAGCATTCTGAAGGCAGAGGCAAGTGGATCTCTGTGAGTTTAAGTACAGCCAGGGCGATACACAGAGAAACCCTCCCTGTCTGAGGGAGGTAGGGAGTATGGAGCTATTTGTTGAGAAGACCAAAATCCCTGGGCAGAGGAGACTGTGCTCTTGCTTCCCCTAAATGACAGCTGTTTTCCCCCCAAGGCATCTACTATTGCTACCATCTAACAACCTACTTCCTTATTAGGTCCAGTCTCCCAGTAAAACAAAGCTAAAGATTACAGTGCAGTAAAAGGAGAGGGTACCAAATTTAGTACCCACACTCTACATTTGGTAACAGAGGCCCCCCCACCTTTATTTTAAAAAAAAAAAATCACAATGGACATATACACAATAAATGTTAGGTCTCTGTTAATTTCCTCTCTTACTCTTTCTTCTGACCCACATGTTTAAATGAGGAATTCTTCTGCTCCTATGCTGGATGGAGTATCTACTGGCCTAGCCTATCTCATATGAGCAGAAACTATCAAATACAGATCATTATTTAAAATTAAAGTGTGGCTGGGAGCTAGAGAGATGGCTCAGAGGTTCTGAGTTTGAATCGCATCTCCTATGTGGTGGCTCACAACAATTTCTCTAACTCAAACTCCTGGGGTCCTAGCATTCTCTTCTGAGCCCCCTGTGGAGTATACATGTGTTATACATACAAACAAGCTGACAAAACACCATTACTTAAGAATAAAATGTGGTTAGTAAAACAAACCAAGCCTACCACTTACTATTAATGGTACATCACAGCCAGGTGTAGTGACACTTGTTTTTCTATAACTTGGGAGACAGAAGCAAGAGGTCAAGAATTTAAGATGAGGGAAGGGAGCCATAGAACCAAACTGATTAGGATAAGCCAACTCTGGTAAATAATAAATGCTTCTCCACCATGTACAAGACAGCATGGTGACATATACCAGTAATCTAGCACGTGGGAAACTGAAGCATAATTGCAGTGAATTCCAAGGTCAGCCCGAGTTGCAGAAAATGAAGATCCTACCCCTAGGAAAAAAGAAAAAGATGTGGACTAGGGAAAAAACTCAGTGGAAGACAGCATGCCTATCAACTGTGGGAGACCAAGAACTCCATTCCCAACAACACAAAAGAGCAACACACACCAACAAAAGAAAGCTGGAAATAATGCACACAAAGTTGGAAAGATGTGGTGGTGTTCACCATAATCCCAGCACTTGGAAGGTAGGCCAGTCAGGACTTCATAGGAAGACCCTGTCTTGGGGGATGGGGAATGGGGTAATGTTGCACACCCCCCCATTTTAACAATAATCTCTGAAAGTTAAGATTTCTTTCCATCTGAATTACCTGTATGTTTTATAATGAATCTGCAACTTCTGTAACAAGAAAAGTATGCAGGTATCTTTATAAAATAAGTCATTCTGGCTCCAATTTTCACTATCTGCTCATCAGCCCACCGGTACATTCACAGGGAACTAACACCATGTGAAATGGATACCAATTCCTATTGGATTGTGAAGGTTAAAATAAGGATCATAATGAGAGAATGACTTGACCAACTAGTAAACAACTGCAAAAAGATTTGAAAATAATATAGACTGTCTAACTTCAAGCCCAGAGCCCTTCCCATTCCATCACATTTTAAATCTGCATCATTGCTCATGATAGTGTTGTCAATTTTTTTTTAAAGGCAAAGCAAGCAAATCTTTGGTGGGAGATGGTTTAAAAGTACTTGCTCTAATAACCTTGGGCAAATAAATCACTTTCCTTTGTGAGGAAGCCAAGGCACTGGAGAAAAAAACGTTTCAACTATCTGTAACAGCCCTCCTGCTAATGCATCCTTGAGAAAAGAAAACCCAAAGGGTAAAAACTGCTGAGAGAATGGAGACCTCTGCTCTGGAGCCAAGAGCCATTCTTAAGAAAAACAGGTGGTGGAGAAGGAGCCAGAAGACCCATAAGCTTGATGGCTAAAGGAACAGCTGAAAGTTCCAGCTTTGGTTTACCCATTAAGCAGGGCTTCAACCCTCCCTAAGTCATGATAAGAAGCCACATTCTCAGTCAATAAAACTACTAATATAAAAACTAGTATATAGAGAAAAAAAAAAATCAATGTAGTTGCAATTTGTCCATTCTAACCTCCATGATTTTCCAAGTACATTTGTTAATGCCAAAACCAAAAAAACTCTAAGCAAATCCAACTGAAGACACCGTCATTCTAAGGATTTAAAAAGAAACAAACTGTGGAAAAAGTGAAAAAGTACAATTAAAACCTCCAACTCAAGAGAATCGAAGACAGAGAAGAGACCTTTTAAAGGTTAAGTTCCTTTTAAGTGTGCAAAGGGTGTTTGTAACTTCTAACAATGCAGACATTATGAACAGACTCTATGCTCTTTAAAACTGTTCGACAGCTTTTATACAGCATTAACTCTGAGAACCAGAAAAAGATTCTGTTTTGCTAAAACAAGCTCTGACCAAAATCTCACACTTTCACCCGGGAATCAGTCTCTAAACCAATGAGAAACTCCTTAAAAAGCATATGCAATGGTCTGAGAGAATTAAAAACAACACCCTGCCAGAACCACCACAACCGAGACACCAACGACTTTAAATCCAAAGCCTGGGACCTAGCAAAGAAAGCACATTCAAGAGCTGTCCGCGCTCCTGGGTAAGATTCGAGCCCTGCTACTAGGCCTTGACTGGGTGAGCACCTGATGTAGGGGGTAGGGCGAGCCAAGGAGGACCCAAGGCGAGAACTGGAAGAGCTCTAGAGGCTCGAGAGAAGCGCTGCCTTCTAGGGGCGGGAATCTGGGACACCCCCAGGGGTGGGCACGAAGTACACGTGGGGCGACAGGGTCAGGGAAGCAGCATCTCGGGCAGACAGCTGGGATCTCGCACAGCGGACCCAAAGAGGAGGACTCGGGTGCGGTGCAGGAACCAAGCCCTCGGGGCCTGGAGAGTGAAGGCAAAGGGCAAGGGAGCCGGGGCAAGGCCACGAGGAGGGCGGGTCTCCCTGGGAGCAGGGGCACGCGCCAGGCGGACGCGAATGGGCCCCGAGTTCCGAGCAGTCCGCGGCCTTGTCCCCGGGGTGCGGGGAACCGGGAGCAACCGCGCCCGGAGGGCCCTGTGACCCGTAGCCGCCCGAACCGGACCCGCCCCGCGGCGCCTCCCTCCAGCCTCCCTCTTCCCTCCCTCCATCCCGCGGCCCGTTATCCTGCGGCCGCCGCACTCACCAGCGGCTGCACCTGAGCCTGCCGCTGCCTCAGCTGCTGCCTGCGTCTCCGCAGCCGCCGCTGCCTCTCTGCTGAGGCTGAATCCCGGGGGAGCCTCCGCGTCCCGCCGCCGCCGCCTCTGCCGCTGCCGCCGCCGCCAGAGCAGAACACCCCAAAATGGCGGCACTTCCGGCGCCTACCACCGGCGGGGAGGGCCGCGGAGGAGGGGGCGGGCGGCTAAGGGGAACGTACCACCGCGGCGCCGCCCGCCAGCGCGGATCCGAGCTGAGCGCCGCGCAGGGCCGGGCCGAGTGCCGGCGCTGCAGCGCCCCCTCCGGCCGGGAAGTGGAGGAGCAGCGGCTCTGAAACCCTGGGGGCCGCGGGCGGAGCCCTCAGCTCTGGGAGCTGCAGGGGTGCATCTCTTTGTCTCAGAGCTGTACTAGAGGGAAGACCCCGGCCTGGGAATCTGAAGTTCTTGCCTCTGCGCACCGCACATGCTGGACCTCTAGTGGGCAAGCAACGCAGCTTGGCAATGAAAGTACACATAATAAATACCGAATGAATGAAATGAATGAATGAATGAAATGATGATGCTTGGCTAACAGTGGACACAGGGCACACCCTTCTTTTTGCACACCAGCATACAGACAACTGCATCTAGGCCTTCCTTCTTGTGGAATGTGTGTTGCAAGCTTTCAGAGTTAGGGAAGTGCCTTGTATACAGATGATGATCAACTGCATGCGTGCGCAATCTGGCAAAAATCCCTGTGGCACCAGGAAGCTCTTAAGTATTCTATTAAGAGACTATACCTTTTGTCAGTCCATACCTTCTCTACTTAGGAAAAAAATTAACAATAAAAAAAATTTAAGATATTTTAGGATTCAATATTCCTACCCTGGGTCTAGATAGATTCACACTATTAAGTGTGTTGTTTATTCCACAAAGTCTAGACAGTGAAATGTGAGACAATGAAATGCAGATTGAGAAACAAAACTTAGTTCTGGGAGGTCAGGGCTCCATCAATTTACAGATTACTCATGGGTTGGCAATTATTTCTCTTTATCGCTTAGCTTTCTAGAGCAAAAGAAATTATATACCCACAAATGCTTACCACATTCACAGGCAGCCCCCACCCCTGCCCCAAGCAGCGGCTAAGGGTTTTCCCATGTGCTGGAGGCACAAACAATAACATTGATCAAAACAATTAGCCCTAGGTTGTACATTATCAAATTATCTAATTGTCCTGTAAAGCTTTGGGGTTTTTTGAGACAGAGTTTCTCTGTGTAGCCCTGGCTATCTTAGAACTCACTCTGTTACTAAGACTGGCCTCAAACTCAGAGATCTGCCTGCTCCTGCCTCCCCTGAATGCTGGAATTAAAGACATTGTACCACTACACCTGGTTGTCTTTTCCAATTTTCTTTTTTTTTTTTTTTTTTTGGTTTTTCAAGACAGGGTTTCTCTGTGTAGCCCTGGCTGTCCTGGAACTCACTCTGTAGACCAGGCTGGCCTCGAACTCAGAAATCCGCCTGCCTCTGCCTCCCAAGTGCTGGGATTAAAGGCGTGCGCCACCACTGCCCAGCTGAAACAATGATATTTTTAACTAGTTGTTGAATAAGACTCTTGGGCAAAAAAAATCTGTTAGGAGAAAAGATTAGTCCCGCTGGTAATGGAAGATTTCTAAAGGTCGTTAGGGGTTAGGGTTACTACAGAGAATTTATTTCATAGGAGGGAATAATAATGGAAATGATGTCTGCGTTGTTAGGGTCTGAGAATTTGAGAATAATCCACTATGAAAACCAAGTTTGAGCCAGGCAGTGGTGGCGCGACGCCTTTAATCCCAGCAGTTGGGAGGCAGAAGCAGACAGATTTCTGAGTTCGAGGGCAGCCTGGTCTACAGAGTGAGTTCCAGGACAGCCACAGCTATACAGAGAAACCTGTCTCGAAAAACAAAAAAGAAAACCAAGTTTGAGCAAGCGAAAGGTTTCTTTATTCAAAGGCTGACATATCAGGGAGACTGCTGGGTCCAGGATCCAAACTGTGTCAGTCAGAGGCAAAACAGAACAACTTTTTAAGACTAAAACCACAGACTAGGTGGGGTAGAGGGCATCCAATCAGGTTCACACATACATTGGGTATTTCACACTTGGTATTTTAGGTGGTCTCCTGCATATCAAGTGTCTCAGGTGGTTTACTTGATAGCTTGGCCTGGATTGAGGCCAGCCTATCAGAGCTCATGGCAGCTGTGGTCTTGGCCTTGGCTGGGAGCCAGCCAGTGAAGTATAGAGCAGGATACCGTGGCTCAGACTCATCCCGAACATTTGAGCCAAAGTTGTTCCTGGAAATTTAGCTTAGTACAAAATGAAAACTATATACAAGATGGAATCTCTGTAGCTATGGAGGCCACCAACATTCCTCCCTCTTTCTAGTGATGCAGCAAATCTTTGATGTCATAATTCTTGGTCAGTATAGTATGTAAGGGGTTACATGGGGTCCTTGGGACCGTGAGCTTAACAACATTTATCCTATCTCCCAGAAAGTGGGAAATGAAATTTAATAGGCAAAGAGTGCGTTGGGATTTGGGGATCACGGCACAAATCAGACAACAATCTCAGTCAACTAAGGATAATTTATTGAATGCCACACCCCAGTACTGATTGACCAGGGAGATGATTCAGGCTCAGGAGCTGAACAGTGACTCCAAGTTAAGGTCCTACAAGGCCTTTTAAGCCTGAGATATACAAACATTTGTGCCAAGTTATTCCAGCAATCAGGATTTAGGGATAGAGGTTTCCTTAGGAACATGTCTTCGTTACTCTTATCCTGTTCCCATTGGTTGGAGTATTCAACAGTGGCAGGGGACTTGCCTTGTCTAACACTCATGTCTTAACTTGTCTACCAGGATAGGGCTTGTCTAACATACATGTCTCTTTCTAAAAAATAGGATGTCAGTCCTATGGAGGTCTTGGGAACTTATACTTTATTCAACCCCTACTCAAAATGGAAGTTTTATTCCAAAAAGTTTCTTTTATTAGTGCAGGTGTTTCTCGTATGTTAGGGTCCATCCCAGGGGCAAGGTTATAAGGGTAAATACCATAAAAGTTTACACATAGGTGCAGAAAGTGATGCTGAGTGATTGTTTGGGTCCAAATTTATTGTGGGTAACTATACAAAGCAGTTGTGACTTCTATTGTGATCGGTTTCCAAGGGCACAGAATATAACAGACTATGTAATCAACTTGGGCATGAGAAAGTTTCCTAGTAACAGCAGAAACTTATGAGAAAGTTTCCTTATAATGGCAGGCTAGCCAGGTAACAGTTACCTAGACCTTAACATTTTACCTAGGCCTTAATATTTCATCTAGGCCTTACTTAACTGCATAGCATTATCAACAGAATAAATACTAGAAGCCCTATCAGCCCGGTTACTAAAGACACAGGGTGACCAGTTGAAGAGGGACTCCAATCATCCTTTGTTTAGCCAATCTAGCCTAATCCCTCTCTTTCAACCTGTCACACTAAGCTTAGGCTCTCCGTAACTATTCCAGTATGATTGGCATAGAAACAACATTGCTCCCCTAGAGCTACACCAGGGCCTCCTCATTACATAAAGAGTAGGTCGAAGCTCCTCCTGTTTTGAAAGACCACGTATACCAGTGAGTCTAGGGAGGAGGTCAGGTGGTTGAAAGATTTCTTTTTCCAAGGCGGCTAAGTCATTGTCGCTCTGATTCCACAGGGTCTTTTAGTTTTGGTCACCTGTGATAAGGGAAGCTGTCCCGATTCCAGGACTGCCAGCTATCCCAAGATCCAGGAGCATGGGAATCAGGATGAGGATTGCCTGGGATCTCCAGTGGTGGGAACAAAGGCTGAGGTGCTCTCACCCACCCTCACCTGAATAATAGTAAACCTGGGGAAGGAGTTCAGCCAGAAGACAGACGATAAGTGATTCAGAAAGAATTTCCAGGTTGAGGCAAGGTGTGAGGCCAGAGGACCAGGCAAACTAGGACCCTCAGGGTGGGACCAGGAAGTAGGGAGAGTCTCCTGTCCCCTGCCTCAACAAACTCATAGGTTTTGTTACAATGTTGTAGATACTAGAGTAAAAACAGGGTCCCTATCCCTAGGTGTTCCTGAGAGTAGTTTGTGCCTCACGGCAGGGGAAACACCTGGGGTAGTCCTTTTGAATAATTTTTATATCTCTAGCCCCTGTCCCAAAGTTTGCCAGGAGGCCAACTCTGATATAGCAAGGAGGTCTAGGGTCCAGATATAACCAACAGTCCTCTGTCAAGTTAGGGGAAGATGAGTTCAGGAGTCCAAAAATGTATCTCAAAGACAAGGATGAGCCAGGTATATCCTGATCTGGTGGGTCCAGGATCACTCCCCCCAAACCAGGCCTTCCTCCTGATGTGGGAGATGGAGTCATTGTTCCCTCGTCCCAGCCTGGGTTGATAATCTTATTAGACAAGATGGGGATTGGCACTTTTTCCATCTGGATTGGGAACTTTTAGAAAGTGACCAGTGTGCCCTGATCGCAGCCCGTATATATAATCTGAGGCCCTAGGTTCATCCTCCCTGCCCAAGAAGCAGACTGACCATTTAAGATGGTGATCCTGACTGGGTTCCTCTCTCCCAGCTGAGTTTTAGCTAACTGCCTCTGTCTCTGAAAAGAGAAAAAAAAAAAAAAAAAAGTCTGGTGAGTCTACTCTCCGGTAGCTGACAATTGTATCAAAATCCCAGGATTTACAATAAAAGTCATCTGGTCCTCCACAACCTGATTCACCAACTGGGAAAAGGTAGAATCCAAGCTTAGCAAGGTTAGCTTCCAAGATCTACACCCAGACTCAAAGATGGAACAAAGATCTATCTGGAAAATGTAGGATGCATAGGAAGTAACATTGGCTATCAGTGCACCATCTGGGGTTCTAATGTTAAGTTAAGGTTCCGAGCATTAACGCTGGGTATGCGGTTACCAGAGATGGGGAAGACTGACATAGGGGACATTATAGTTAAATAGAGACAAATCTTGGTTTTAGAGACTCCTGTGGATCTGACTAAACAGTCCATTGCTTGTGTTGTCCATCAGAGACTGGCTTCAGGTGGGAGTGGTGCTTCCAGTACTTGATTCTGTCAACTTCCATAGCTGAAGGAATGGTGAGATGACAGTGTGGGATCCTTTCCAGCATGGACTCAGCATCTCTTTTTGGTGGCAAATGACTCAGACAAGGTCCTCAGTTTGTGGCTGTGTGGCTTTAAAGGAGGTAGTTCATACAGGTGTCATAGCAGGGGAACAGTCCATCCTAGGTGTGCTGTAGGGCCTGCATTGACTTAAGCAAAGAAGAATTAGAAACTCAGTCAGCATCTCTGATTTGAACTTAGAACAGAGAAAATGGTTACCAAACATAATCGCATAATGGGTCAGTCCCTGAGTGTGTAGGGTGTTCTTAACCCTAGAAAGGGCAAAGGGAAAGTCCTTGCCACTCTCTAGGGTTAATTTGGTTAAGTTCTCCTTTAAGGTTTGATTCATCTTTTCTACCTGTCCTGAACTCTGGGGGTAGGAGTGTGTGTGTGATATGCACAATGGAGTTTCCAATTGATCCCAGTTTTTTTTTGTTTTTTGGTTTTTCGAGACAGGGTTTCTCTGTGTAGCCCTGGCTATCCTGGAACTCATTCTGTAGATCAGGCTGACCTTGAACTCAGAAATTCGCCTGCCTCTGCCTCCCAAGTGCAGGGATTAAAGACGTGCGCCACCACTGCCCAGCTAATCCCAGTATTTTTGACAGATCCTGACTCACACAAAGATTGTCCCATTGTCTGAGCCTACAGCTGTAGGTATCCCAAACCTGGAGATGTCCTCCTCTAAGAATTTCTTTGCTACCAGCAAGGCAGTCTCCCTCTTTGTTGGAAACACCTCTGACAATCCAGAGAAAGTATCTACTAGTACTAGCAAATACTTGTATCCATAACGTCTTACCTCAGTGAAGTCTATTTCAAACACAAACCAAAACCAAAACAAAACAAAAAGCAAAAATCCCTGATACTCTACCTCTCACCCTTCTTCCAAGTCCTTGTCATGGTCTGGGAGGTAGATTGATGGCCTGACAGGCTGGCTATCTGGAAACAATGTCTTGGAGAAAGGGATTCAAGGAGGGCATGAGATATAATTTAGGATGGAAGGTGACTAGCTTAGTTCTATTGAGATGTGATCCCTCATGCAGTTGTTTGACCAAAGCCCTCCCCAGGGTTTGGGGCAGGATTATGCAGCTGTCAACCATGAACCACCATCCTTTCTTGATGGAAGCATGGTGCGGTTTCTGGATGGAGTCATCATCCTCAGGTGAGTAGGTGGGACCCCTGGGAAGGTGGAAGCTGGCAGCAGAACCATTGTGGTGTCAGATGACTTTTGGGCTGCCTCCTTGGTAGCTTGGTCAGATCTTTGATTTCCTACGCCTCTGTAGAGTTTTCTTTTTGGTGTTCAGGGCAATGTATCATGGCGACTTGTTTGGGATCCCAGACAGCTTTTAATAGGTTGAGGACTTCCTGTTTGTTTTTGATAGTCTTTCCCTCTGTGGTAAAGAGCCTCTTATCCTTGTAAACCGTCCTGTGTACATGGAGACTGGCAAAGACATAGTGTCAATCAGTGTAGATGTTTACTCTCTTTCCCCTGTCCAGTTCAAGGGTCATGGTGAGAGCAATCAGCTCAGCCCTCAGGGGAAAGGGCCTTGGCCCAAAGGGTCCCCTCCAGGGTAACTACGGCTACCCCAGCCAGGCTTTTCCCCATTTTTCATGAAACTGCTGCCATCAGTGTGACTCTCCAAGTTCAGGGAGATCATTAGTCAGCCATCTATCAGGTGGGTTCTTTTAATAGGCTCACCACAGCATGAAGGGCACTAATAATCAAATGTTGACCCAAAGTCAACTGATCAGAGTTTTTTGTTAGAAGAGCTGTGGCAGCTATGATTCTCAGGCATGCTGGCCATCCAGCAGCTATAGGGTCCAACTTCTTTGACAAGAATGTCACTGGATGATGCCAGGACCCAAGTCTCTGAATCAACACCTCCTTTGAAATCCCTTTCTTTTCATCCATGAACAAATGAAAGGGTTTAGAAATATCTGTCAATGCCAATGAGGGAACTGAAAGGAGGACCTGTTTACTATCTTAAAAAGGGTTTTTCCTCTGTCTCAGTCTATGGGGACCTACCTTAAGGGCCCTACGTAGCCTCACAGAGGGGCTTGGCTATCTCTGCAAACCCAGGAATCCACAACTGGCAGTAGCCTGCAGTTCCCAAAAATTCGCAGATCTGCCTCTTGGTAAGGGTTGTATCGATCCTAGGATAGCTTGCTTTTGAGAGACAAAGATCTCACACCTTTGTTGAGGTCGAAGCTTAAATACATGGCTGTTCTGATACATAAATTCGACTTTCTTAGAGAATACTTGATACTTCAAAGTCGCTGCTATCAGTAAGTCTTCTACATATTGTAGAAGTGTGACCCTAGGAGAGCCAAAAGGGTACTCACCCGGGTCCATGTGCAAGGCGTCATCAAAAAGGGTTGGGGAATTCTTAAACCCTTATGGTAGGCGTGTCCATGTCAATTGGCCATTAAATCCAGTGTCCGGGTTATTCCATTCAAGCAAACAGGGGATGGCTTTTTATTTGGCCAATGTGATGCTGAAGAAAGCATCTTTTAGGTCCAAGACAGTATAGACCTGTTTCTCAGGGCTAAACAAGGTGTAAACCTTAGTCACAATTGAGTGAATGTCTTCAATTTTTTTTTCCTCCCTTATATCCTAGATTGGTCTGAAGTCATTGGTTCCAGGCTTTCACACTGGCAGAAGGGGGTAGAGTATTCAAGGAGATTGGCAGGGAATTAAGATTCCTGCATTTCTGAGGCAGTTGATATGAATTTTTATGCCTCCCGGAGCTTGTAGAGACATTTGATACTGTCTGACCCAAATGGGTTCAGCCCCTAGTATTATTTGTACAACCACTGGGGCTAGATGTGCTAGACCCAGTGGCTTGTTTCAGCCAGACTTGTGGGAATTTAGACTGTAATTCTGTTAACAGTGAGCTTTCTTTGCTGTTCTTTGTTCTGACCTCAGGATTAAGGAGGTACTCTTCCTCCAGAGGTAAGATTGTGCCTGGGCTTGCATTGTTGTTCCCCTCCTGAGGAAAGTCTGTAGCAATCTCATTTTCTTAGAAGATTATTTGAGCCCTTAGTAACAGGTCTGGACCCAAAAGGGAGTAAGGGTGTTTAGGGATCACTATGAATGACTTCCCCTAGGTCCTCCTCCCTGACAGTAGTCCATGGGTAGGATTTAGTACCTGTGGCCCCTTGTATTAAACTCTGTTGGAAGGTCAGCAGCCCACCTGATTTTAGTAAGTCTGATAGTTCAGCCTCAGTATCAATCAAGAAGCTAACTGGCTTTCCCTCCACTCTTTAAAAAAAAAAAAAAAAAAAGATTTATTTATTTATTTCATGCATGTGAGTACACTGTAACTGTAGCTGTCTTCAGACACACCAGAAGAGGGCATCAGATTCACATTACAGATGGTTGTGAGCCACCATGTGGTTGCTGGGACTTGAACTCAGGACTTACTGGAAGAGCAGCCAGTGCTCTTAACTGCTAAGCCACCTCTCCAGCCTTTTCCCTCCACTCTTAAGATTACCCTGGGCTTGGGGAGGGAAATCAAGCCCTGACACTCTCAGTCCCTCTCAAGGTGGAGAATCCTAGGTTTGGGTTTTCCCCTTCCCCACTTGGGGCAGTATTAATACCAATATCCAAATTCTTTGCAATAGGCACATTGTCTTGTTAGGGCCTTCTTTGCCCTTGGGAGCACATAGACCAATTCCCCTTCGGCCCTCCTCAGCCAAGGTCTCTGGCTGGCATCCTCAATAATGGCAGCCATCATGACTTTGGCAGTCTTTCTAGTCTGTCTACCCTTTCCTGATCCTCCCTGTTGTTAGATACTTTGGTAGGGATCTCAACTAGCCTTCAAAACCCTCCATTCTCTGGAGTTTCTTTCTAATATCTGAAGCTGACTGAGTTATACAAGCAATATTAATAGCTCTCCTGTTTTCTTCTGCCTCTGGATCGATGGGCAAGTAAGTGCCAGGGGCATCCATCAATCACTCCAGAAAGGCTGTCAGGAACTCCCTTGGTTCCTGCATTTCCTAGCTAATCTTAGATAAATTTGCGGGGTACTTTGCAGCAGTCTGGAGACCACCCAATAGAGTCTGGAGATAGGCCCTCAGGGACTTCTTACCTTCATCAGAATTGGAGTTCCAGTTGCCTCTATGACCACAGGAAGGGTGATGGACGTCCATTTCTGTCCAGGCACCAGTTTCCTGGCCTCTCTCAGGACCCTTTCTCTCTTCATATGTAAAGAGAGTCCATAACAATTGTTAACAATCATCCTAGGTGGACTGGTGGGTATGAAAAAAATTGTTTCCCAAAGAGAAATCATGCTTTAGGGCTTCTCAGAGAAGGAGGGGGGGGACTCTGATTTTTCAAGTTATATTTGCCATTAGTCCTAAAAGGAATACAAACCCAATAGGGATCTCCATTCCCACCACCACCACCGCCCTCATCCTAGCCTCCTCCCTGCACCTGGGGAGCCTGGCGGAGGAAAAGAGCAGCAAGCTCTGCAGGGCCTGCATCCAGCTGATTAGTTGAGCCAGAACCTGTGTGAGGGGAAAGAGAGGAACAGATTGCAGGAGGAAAATTTTGGGGCTCTAGCAGCGCCCTCAGCGAGAGAATTGTTATAGCAGGTCCTGTCCTCGGAATTTTGGGATAAAGAAGACCAGTGGGAGAGGGGATGGAGTCCCTTGCATCCGCCAAGGGTGGCCAAACTTAAAGGAGCAACAGGGGTTCCTTCTCAAAGGGGGATGGGACTGGTGTCCGAGGCTTGACAAGGCAGAGGGTAGGGGGCGTCTCCTGTTGGCCCTGAAGGTGAGAGAGGAGCCATTTCAGGGATCCCTCAGAGAGAAGGACCCAGACCACAATATAGGATATATGGTCTGGGTGGCCTGGGTGTCCCACGATTGACCAAAAAGTTAAAGGTGCCCTTCGGGGCCAATCCACGCCAAGGGCTGGCCACTCAAGTTGGCAGAGGGTACGGAGTTTCCTAGGGAAGACAGAGTCTCAGGATTCCTGGGCTTTCTTTTGAAACCTTGAAATGCTGAAGAGCAAAGAGGGATAAGCCGGTGTCAATAGATGGATGACTGTCATATGATGTCAAAATACAGTACAAGACCAAAGAACAAACAACAAAGTATAACCAAACAGATTTGACAACAACGAAACGACTTATGGCCTACCATAAACAAAGACAAGGAGATAGATGAAAAGGGTACAGAGTAGCTTATTAGTAAGACAAGTCTGTCCCCAGAGCAGAATGTCTCAGTCTTCTCCAAGAGGACCCTGTGGCCTGAGCCTCAGCCATGCCTCTGAGGGAGTCGACAGGCTACCAGCTGTCTCAGTCACTCCCTCCCAGAGAGCTGACAGACTAGCTCTCAGACTCCTCCAAGCGGAGCCTGCAGGGTCTGAGGCTCAGCCAGACTACCAGTAGTCTCAGCCACTTTCCTCTTGTCTACCCCTCTGAGCATAGGAGCAATACCACGTCTGGATTTTCCTTTCTTGGGTCACAGAAAAGGTGCCAACAATTCAGAAATTCCCAGTACTCACTTCTGGAGGCTACTCTGATGACCGAGTTCAAATGGCTGGTCCTGGGTCACCAAATAGTGGATCCCAAATGTTAGGGTCTGAAAATTTGGGAGTAATAATGAAAACCAAGTTTGAGCAAGCGAAAGGTTTCTTTATTCAAAGGCTGACATATCAGGGAGACTGCTGGGTCCAGGATCCAAACTGTGTCAGTCAGAGGCAAAACAGAACAACTTTTTAAGACTAAAACCACAGACTAGGTGGGGTAGAGGGCATCCAATCAGGTTCACACATACATTGGGTATTTCACACTTGGTATTTTAGGTGGTCTCCTGCATATCAAGTGTCTCAGGTGGTTTACTTGATAGCTTGGGCTGGATTGAGGCCAGCCTATCAGAGCTCATGGCAGCTGTGGTCTTGGCCTTGGCTGGGAGCCAGCCAGTGAAGGATACCATGGCTCGGACTCATCCAGACATTTAAACCAGAAGCTGTTTCTGGGAATTTAGCTTAGTACTAAATGGAGACTAATGGAATCTCTGTAGCTGAGGAGTCCCCCCAACAGCATCAATATAAAGAGTAAGGAGCTGAACCAGGCAAGGTGGCATGAAGTTATAGTCTGGGCTACATAGTGAGTTTCAGGCTAACCTAGGCTACATAGTGAGACTGTCTAAAAAAAAAAAAAAAAAAAAAAAAGAGGGCTGAAGTAGTAGTTTCGGTGGGAGGGCCATGCCCGCCCAGAATCCAATCCCCAGAATCACTTCAAAGGCCCAGCAATCCCAAGACTAGGAAGGCAAAACCAGGCACATCCCTGCACTTTGCTGGCCAGCCAGTGTAGCTAATCAGTGACCTCTAGGTTTCAGTAAGAGACCCCACCCCAGAGACTGACACCAGAGGCTGGCCAGAGTTCTCCATACACATACACAGGTGCATTTGGGAGGTAGAGCATTTGAGAGGTGGAGGCAGGAGGATCAGAAATTCAAGCTAGCCTGGGCTATGTGAGACACTGTCCTAAAATCAAAACAACACAAAATAAGATGTTCAATCTTAACTCCTTACTAATTAAGATAGTCAGATGTAGAGGGTGCTGGGGGTGTAACTCAGTTGTTAGAGTGCTTAGCTAGCCTACACAAACCTCTGGGTTTGGTCCTCAGCATTGAGCAACTCGGGCCTGCTAGTGCTTGTCTATAATCCCAAGGATTATATCCTAAGGAGACAGAAGCAGGAAGACTGTACAAATGCAAGGTCTGCAGAGTCTACACAGCCAGTCATCTAGAGCTACATGTAGAGATTCTATTTTTAAAAAATTAGGGCTATCAGATGGCTCAGTTGGGTAATCGTGGCCAAGCCTGATGACTCAAGTTTGATCTCCACAACATGTGGTTGAAAGAGAGAACTGACTCCTGTAAATTGCCCTATGACCTCCACAGTAACCACACCACAAGACATACACTTGTACACATCACACACACACATATATACAGACAGATAAATGTTAGAAAAAATAAATAAACAGCTGGCCAGGTATAATGGTGCACACCTTTAATTCTTAATTCCAGCATTCAGGGAGCAGAGGCAGGCTGATCTCTGAGTTTGAGGCTAGCCTTGATCTACACAGCAAAGTTCCAGGACTATGTAGAAAGACCTTGTCTCAAAAAACCAAAACAAGATAAAACAAAAAACAAAACCATCTGGACATGATTGAACTTGGGAGGTAGAGGAACAGAGGAAGCTAGTTCAAGAACTGTCTAAACTTATGGAGGGTTTGTAAGACAGCGGAGCTACAGGAGACTCTGTCTCAAAACAAAAGTTGGGGGTTGTTAGTGGCTCAGTCTGGTAGAAGACTTGCCTTGTTTGAGTGAAGACCTAAGTTTAGATTCCCCAGAACCCATATAAAAAAAAAATACTGGACACAGTAATTGCATCTACATAAAAATGGGAGGCAAAGACAGACAGATCCTAGAAGCCCCCTGGCCAGGAGCTTTACTTGCTAAGTTCCAGGCCAGTGCAAGACCCTGTCTCAGACAGAAAGTACAAGACTCTTGAGGAATTATACTCAAATATTGAAGAACGACACGGTTCGTGCACAAACACACACCTACAAATGTACACATACACACATGAAGGGGCATACATACATGCTTATACATACAAGAAAATATTCAAATTAAGCCAACGTGATTCACATTGGGAAATAAGCATTTTTAATTTTTACTAGCTTGTTATAAAGGGCATTACAAAGGATACAAACGAACACACAACGAAAAGATGGCTAGAGCAAGAGTTGTTGGAAGAGCTGTGAAACACCCATGCTTTTTCTAGCAGGCAACACTCCAGGGACCTCCACATACTCAGGCCTCTGGAAGGTCTTAAATTATTAAACTTAAAAGGCTGATCAAGTTATGAGACTTGGACATTCCCAATGCATACAAATATAGCCATATTGAGGGAATAACCATTAATACTAAAAATATTTACCTTGAGCTGGGCAGTGGTTGTTCACACCTTAATCCCAGCACTTGGGAGGCAGAGGCAGAAAGATCTGTGAGTTTAAGGCCACCCTAGTCTATAGCGTGAGTTCCAGGACATCCAGAGCGACACTAAGAAACCCTGTATCAAAAACCAACCAAACAAAAATCACCTTGAGCCAGTAAGATGGCTCAGAAGCCAAAAGCCTTTGCCTCCAACCTGATGTCACTTCAGGCTATGCATTTACATGGGTTGTGCACTGTTCATACACACCTGTATATACGTGTATATACACAACATATAACACACATAAAAATTCATGTCTAGTTATACAGAGTTCTACAAAATACTCATTAATCAATAGTGTATTTGTGGTTAAAGAGACTCAAGAAGAGATTACTGAGACGGGGAAATAAGGAAACTTTGGGAAGGGAAGACTATTTCATTAGGCTGGAAGTTTCACAGGTATGTACACTAATTAGAAATAATTAAAGCGTATATACATATATATGCATATATATGTATGCACATATATATTTGAGACAAAAGTCTCACTGTGTAGCCCTAGTTGTTCTAAAACTCACTCTATAACTCACAGAGATCTGCCTGTTTTTGCCTCTTGAGTGCTGGAATTAAAGTTATGTAGCATCACTCCTGCCCATAAAGCATATGTTTTAAATATATGCAGGTATTTATCTATTTACTTGAGAGATAGAACCTCATATAGCCCATACTGGCCTCCAACTTGACAGGTAGCAGCTGAGGGTGACCTTAAACTGCTGATCCTCCTGCCTCTACTCCCCAGTGCTGGGTTCATGGACCTCACATACACCCAGAGATGCTATGTAAATCCTCCTCCCCAGTTTAAAGTTAACTGGTTAATAAAAGAGCCAGTGATTGGGCAGTAGAGAGATAAAGGCGGGACTTGAGGATTGAGTGAGGGGCCTCAAGAGGACCGGAAGGAGGGAAGGAGGAAGGAGACTTTGAAGAGGAGGCCACCACCATGAGAGGAGATGGACCACGAGCACGTGGACAGAAGAAACAGCAAGTCACAAGGGGCATATGGCTGGGATAAAGGTTAGAATAGCTCAAAACCTGCCCAATCCAGGCTTACAGCTTGTAAATGGCATACCAGAATTGGGTGTCTTCTATACTGGCTAGGCAGAATAAATAATTCACTTTCAGGTGTGTGTCACTGTGCCTACTCTATGTAGTGCTAAAGATCAAACACGGGGCTTAATGTGTGGGAGGCAAGCACTTACCTGAGCCTTGTCCCAGCTTCCCAAGTGTCACTATCCCCATTCTTCCTTTGCTTGAAGAAACTGAGTCAGTCTTACCCATACAGTGTCCTAAATTCTGTATTTGCCTGCTGCTCTCCCACAGTGGCGTTCATCCCTCTATCCTCTGTATTCCTGCACATGAAAGGTGAACTTGAGACTGGAGAGATGGCTCAATGGTTAAGAGCATTGGCTACTCTTCCAGAGGACCGGAATTCAATTCCCAGAACCCACGTGGTAGCCCACAACTGCCTGTAACTCCAGTTCCAGAGGATCCAACATCCTCAAACATATATATATGCAGGCAAAATCATAAAAAAAAAAAAAAAAGGGTAAATCATTAAAAAAAAACAAAAACAAAGTTGGACTGATTATATTCAGTCAGTTTTTGAGGATGGTGTCAGGAACAACTCATGCTCAGCATTTGTGGTTGTGGTGTTGGTTGTGTGTGTGTGTAGTGGGTGTGTGTGTGTGTGGTGTGTGTGGGTGTGTTGGTGTGGGTGGTGTGTGTGTGTGTGTTGTGTGTGTGTGTGTGTGTTGTGTGTGGGTGTTGTGTGGTGTGTGTGTGGTGTGTGTGTGTGGTGTGTGTGTGTGTGTGTGTGTGTGTTGTGTGTGTGTGTGGTTGTGTGTGTGTGGTGTGTGTTGTGTGTGTGTGTGTGTGTGTGTGTGTGTGGTGTGTGTGTGTGTGTGGTGTGTGTGTGTGTGTGTGTGTGTGTGGTGTGTGTTGTGTGTGTGTGTGTGGTGTGTGTGTGTGGTGTGTGTGTGTGTGGTGTGTGTGTGGTGTGTGTGTGTGTGGGTTGTGTGTGTGTGGTGTTGTGGTGGTGTGTGTGTTTTGTGTGTGTTGTTGTGTTGTGTGTGTGTGGGTGTGTGGTGTTGTGTGTTGTGGTGTGTGTGTGTGTGTGTGTGTGGTGTGTGTGTGTTGTGTGTGTGTGTGTGTGTGTGTGTGTGTTGGTTGTGGTGTGTGGTTGTGGGTTGTGTGTGTTGTGTGTGTGTGGTGTGTGTGTTGTGGTTGTGTGTGTGTGTGTGTGTGTGTGTGGTGTGTGTGTGGTGTGTGTGGTGTTGTGGTGTGTGGTGTGTGTGGTGTGTGTGTGGATGTGTGGTGGTGTGTGTGTGTGTGTGTGTTGTGGTGTGTGTGTGGTGTGTGGTGTGTGTGTGGTGTGTGTGTGTGTTGTGTGTGTGTGTTTGTGTGTGTGTGTGTGTTTTGGGGTGTGTGGTGTGTGTGTGTGTGTGTGTGTGTGGGGTGTGTGTGTGTCGAAGTAGTTGATTCACAGTTGAGGTAACCTCCAGCCCCACCCTTTCATGGTCAGTGTTCCTTCTACTTCATCCATTGAAGATCACTGACTACATCAATCATTTCACTAGAAGATACAAAATACTGAGTTTTAAAAGGTATATTTATTTTGTTCCCGCTTCTAAGTAGGACTGATCTACACTTTGGTCTTCCTTCTTGAGCTTCATATGATCTGAGTTGTATCGTGGATATTCTGAGCATTTTTCCTAATGTCCACTTATCAGTGAATACATACCATGTGTGTTCTTTTGTGACTGAGTTACCTCACTCAGGATGATATTTTCTAGTTCCATTCATTTGCCTAAGAATTTCATGAAGTCATTGTTTTTAATAGCTGAGTAATAGCTCCATTGTGTAAATGTTCCACGTTTTCTATATCCATTCCTCTGTTGAGGGACATCTGAGTTGTTTCCAGCTTCTGGCTATTATAAGTAGAGCTGCAATAAATATGGTGGAGCATGTGTCCTTGTGATGTGGTGGAACATCTTTGGGTATATGCCCAGGAGTGGCATAGCTGGATTCTCAGTATGAGATACTATGTCCAATTTTCTGAGGAACTGCCAGACTGATTTCCAAAGTGGTTGTACAGCTTGCAATCCCACCAACAATGGAGGAGTGTTCCTCTTTCTCCACATCCTCACCAGCATCTGTTGTCACCTGAGTTTTTGATCTTAGCCATTCTGACTGGTGTGAGGTGGAATCTCAGGGTTGTTTTGATTTGCATTTCCCTGATGACTAAGGATGTTGAACATTTCTTTATGTGTTTCTCTGCCATGCCATTGAGATTCCTCAGTTGAGAATTCTTTGTTTAGCTCTGTACCCTATTTTGTAAATAGGGTTATTTGGGGAAGGACTGAAGGATCTGAAGGGGTTTGCAATCTCATAGGAAGATCAACAATATTAACCAACCAGACCCCCTAGAGGTCCCAGGGACTAAACCACCAACCTAAGAGTACACATGGAGCCGGGCAGTGGTGGCACACACCTTTAATCCCAGCACTTGGGAGGCAGAGGCAGGCGGATTTCTGAGTTCGAGGCCAGACTGGTTACAGAGTGAGTTCCAGGACAGCCTAGGGCTATACAGAGAAACCCTGTCCCGAAAAAACCAAACCAAAAAAAAAAAAAAAAAAAAAAAGAGTACACAGGGAGGGACCCATGACTCCAGCTAAATATCCAGTAGCAGAGGATGGCCTTGTTGGACATCAATGGGAGGGGAGGCCCTTGGTCCTTTGGAGGCTCGATACCCCAGTATAGAGGAATGCTAGGGTGGTGAACAGGGGTGAGTGGGTGGGGGGTGGGGGTAGGAGAACTCCCTCATAGAAGCAGCAGGGAGTGGGGAGGGGATAGGGAGTTTGCAGAGGCGGAAACCAGGGAGATAACATTTGAAATGTAAATAAATAAAAAAACCAATAAAAAGATGTATTTATTTTTATTTTATATGGATGAATATTTTGCTTACATGTACACAGCACCCACACAGATCAGAAGGATTTTGGATCCCCCACCCACCCACCCACCACACGGAACAGAAGTTACAGGTGGTTGTGATCTGCCATTTAGGTTCTGGGACTTGAACCCAGGACCTCTACATGTGCAACAAGTGCTCCTTAGTGACTCTCCAGCTCCGAGTACTGAATTTGAAGTTTTGTTTTATTTTGTGTGTATGGGTGTTTTCCCTGCATGTATGTGTATATGTGAACCATGTGCATCTCCTGGAACTGGAATTACAATTGTGGTGAGCTACCATGTGAGGGCTGAGAGTCAAACCTGGGTCCTCTGAATGAGCAGCCAGTGCTCTTCACTACTGAGCCATCTCTCCAGCCTCCAACACTGAGTTTGTTAACTGCCTCGTTCCTTCCACTCCTTCTTCGTTTATTAACAGGACATCTACTATAAAGAACTTTAGCCAGGCAGTGGCTGTGCACACCTTTAATCCCCGCACTTGTGTATCGATGAGTTTGGGCTACTCTTGCTTTACGTTCCCAGTGGATTGGGCTTCCAGCCACCTGCTCAGGGAATCTTTGGTTCCTGGAATGAAAGACAAAGACACTTAGTTTATTTTTAATATGTTGTTTACCTCAATGGCTGGGCATTTTTAATCCTCTGCCTGTTATGTTAGGTCCAATCAGGGAAGTGCCAATGGCCACTTCCCAAATCCTTACATAGCTTTTGGCTCTCTCTCTTTCCTGCAGCTCTAAATCTGATCCATCTCCCACCACATCATGGCTATCCTTTTTCCTCCCCGAGTCCTAGCCCACGAAACTCTAAGGGTCCCACCCTGTCTCCAGTCGTTGGTCACTGTCCAGTCATTGTCCAGTCATTGGTCACTGGCATCTTTATTTATATTATCATTATTTTGGTATTAAATATTTTTTTGGTTTTTCGGACAGGGTTTCTCATGTGAAGCCTGCTGTTGGAACATCGCTTTGGTAAGACAGGTGCAGTCGACTCAAAACGTCAATGGCTCATGCCTCCAAGTGTCTGGGATAAGCCGTGCGACCACCACCAGCACTGCTGGCTCTTATTACAATCAAAAACAATGACAAGACCTTCATTTAGTCAGTCATATGTCCAGTCATTGGTCACTGATCTTATTGATCAATCAAAAAATTTGGGACAAGGACATTATTTAGTATCTGGACTGCAATTCCCAATTGAATCAAGCATTAGAACCAATCATATTTGAGCAGGAACAGACAGATCTTAAAGTCAGGCCAGCCTGGTCTACCGAGTAAGTCTGGGACAGCAAAGCTAAAGAGAACTCTGTCTCAAAACAAATAAATAATGACCCAAATCAAAAACAGTTCTAATTCCTCATTTACAAAGGAAGTTCTGTGACAAAAGATTTTATTATCCTGAACTGCAATTCAAAGAGGAAAAAGTGCAGGAACTTTGTCCATTTTGTCACCGGTAAATCCAAAGAAAACTGTCTGAAACATTCAGATATGGACACATTTAAAAAATTATTTATTGATTCTTTGTGAGTTTCAAATTATGCATCCCAGTCCTACTTATCTCCCTGTTCTTTCATATCCACCCTCTCCCCTTGCAACCTTTCCTTTTTTAAAAAAATTAAAGCCTGGCAGTGGTAGCATATCCCTTTAATCCCAGTACTTGGGAGGCAGAGGCAGGCGGATTTCTGAGTTCGAGGCCAGCCTGGTCTACAGAGTGAGTCCCAGGACAGCCAGGGCTACACAGAGAAACCCTGTCTCAAAAAACCAAAAAAAACCAAAAACCAAACCACAAAAAAAAAACAAAATAAAGCATAGACAACATCTCACTGTGGAAACTGTGGTATGTCACAATGTGTCCCATGGTATACCCTATTGTCACACATATTTATTTGCAAATGTTCACTGCAATGAGCCATTTGTCTGGTTTGAAGGCCTCTAGTTTCTGCTACCCCATCAATATGGATCCTCACTGGGACTCCTCTCCTGTTGTTTGCCCTGTGTCATGGAGATCCTGCATTTTTGGATCAGCAGGACCAGGCTTTTCACATGCTCTATCAGCTCATAGATGAGGTGGATTTTGCTGTGGGCCAACTCAAAGGCCTGGATGAGTTGGTCAGGTTGCCAGCTCTCCCCCATCCACACCACCAAGGCTAGTTCTCCAGTACTCCTACACACACACACACACCCTCACATCCTCAGGGCAGCTCCAGGTATTCACACACTCATGCTCCAAAGCAAAGCCAGTTCCACAGTGCTGCCCAGGAAGGCCAGTATCAGCTCTCACACCCTGGGCTGGTCACCGTGCCTTTGCCATCAGGGCAGCTCCACTGACAACACATTCTTTTTTCTTCCCTCCTTCTCCACCCTGTTTCTTCCCTTGGGTTTATGTAGTCCTGCCTGTCCTAAGACTCATTATACTGCTGAGTATGGTCTTTGATTCTGTTTTTTCCTCCTGCCTCTACCTCCCAAGTGCTTGTATTACAGACATGAGCCACCATGTCCAGATCAGCCTTTTGAGAATTATATATCTGCACTGAAATGGCACACTATTCATGACTATCCTTGATTAAAAAAAAAAAAGAGCTAGGTTACCAACAGTAACTAGAATATCAATTTTATAAAACATATGTATTTTGGGTGCACTAAAAATAGAATGGGAGGACTAAGAAAGGGCTCAGCAGTTAAGGCATTTGTTGCACGCGGTTGGTGCACGCTTTATCCCAGCACTTGGGAGCAGGCAGCATTTCTGAGTTCGAGCGCCTGGTCTACAGAGTGAGTTCCAGGACAGCCAGACTACATTAGAGAACCCTGTCTCAAAAAAAAAAAAAAAACATAAAAACAAAAAACAAAACAAACAAACAAACAAAAAAAGACCATTTGTTGCTATTGGGAAGACTCAGGTTTGGTTCCCAGCACTCATATGACAATTCACAACCACCCGTGACTTCAGTTCCAGGGATCCAATGCCTTCCTCTGGTCTCTTTGGAAACTAAGCATGTATGTGTACGCAGACAAACATGAAGATAAAACACTCATTTGCATAAAATAAAAAAACATTTAAAAGAATAATATGCTGCTAGCTGGGCATGGTGGCACACAGCTTTAGTCACAGCGCTGGGGAGGCAGAAGCAGGCAGATCTCTGTGAGTGTGAGGCCAGCTGGTCTATACAGGGAGTTCCAGGATTGCAAGCGCTACATAGTGAGACCCCTGTCACTCCCCTCCCCCAAAAGTACACACACTAAAATGTCATTTGTACAACTTAAATGGTTGCTATACGAGGGTTGGTGTTTGTTTTTGTTGGTTGGTTGAGTTGGTTTGATTTCAAAACAGGCCTTCTCTGTGTAGCATGGCTGTCCAGGAACGTATTCTGTACACCATGCTGACCCTGACCACAGAAATCCACTTCTGCCTTCCAAGTGCTGACATCAAAGGCCTGTGTCAGCACTGCCCGGTGCTATTTGAGTTTCACTCTTAAGTTTTCCCATGTTTCAGCATAGTATGAAAATGCTTATAAGAAAATGTTGGAAAGCTCTGTGGTACAAAAATCTCTGAGTAGGGTTGAAGTGAGAAGGGAAGATTTCAGACTGGAGGGAGAATTTTGGAATTTTGGTTTCTTTAAACAACATAGAAATATTATTTAAAAGTTTTCATGTTAATCCCTGGTGTGGAGATGTGGGGCTGTTTCAGACTGTCGTCTGCAACAGCTGACTATGATTTGCTTCATGCTCTAGCAAATGTGGTTTGCCAGCTACAAATAATTTCTGTAATTAGAATTCTGGGAATTTTTCAGAGGGTGTATAAATTCAAGAGTCCCTAGAGACATGGTGGGTACTTTTTGGTCATTTAAGGAGGTTGGTTTTAGTTTGTTAGTAGCCATGGTCAAAGAAGAAACAGAAGGGAATATTCAGGAACCCCCCTTCTCCTCTCTATACTTCTTTCTTCCCTATCTGGTGCTAAAGGGGTGAAACTGGTACTGGGGAATAAAAGGTGGGAAAAGGAAGAAGAACTCACAGAGTAGCAGAGACCAGCTACATCAGACAATATACTTGTATCAAGCAAAAACTGTAAGAATCTCAGGTGGGCATGGTAGCACACTCCATGAACACTTAATCCCAGCACTCAGGAAGCAGAGGCAGGTGAATCTCTGTGAGTACAAGGCTAGCCTGGTCTACTGACTGAGGACTGAGTTCTAGGACAGCTAGGGTTACACAGAGAAACCCTGTCTCAAAAAAAAAAAAAAAAAAAAAAAAAAAAAAGATGAGGAGGGAGAATAGGGGAAGAATTGTGGGAGAGGGGGTGACTAGGAGGGGGCAGTGAGCGGGATGTAAAGTGAATATGTAAATAATAAAAAGAGAAAACAAGAACAAAGATTATTACAATAACCTTTACTTATATTTGATTATGCATAGACTACATGTGTCTTGGATCCATGTATATGCCCAGAATAGACAAATCCACAGAAAGTAGGTTAGTGGTTGCCAGCCGATGGAGGAATTAGGTATGGTTGCTAATGTGTGTAAGAGTTCCTTTGAAGATGAAAATGTCCTAAAACTGCATAGAGCTGATGATACAACCCCGAGAGTATATTAATACTCACTGAATTGTACATATTAAAGAGTAAACCAAGTGAGTTCCAGGACAGCCAGGGCTACACAGAGAAACCCTGTCTCGAAAACCAAAAAAAAATAAAATAAAAAATAAAAATAAAAATAAAATAAAGATGCCAGTGACCAATGACTGGACAATGACTGGACAGTGACCAACGACTGGAGACAGGGTGGGACCCTTAGAGTTTCGTGGCTAGGACTCGGGGGAGGAAAAGGATAGCCAAGAGAGAGTAAACTGCAGCTGGCAGGATATCTCAGGGGATAAGGTGTTTGCTGCCAACACTGACAACCTGAGTTCCATCCTTGGAACCCACATGGTAGAAGAGAACAGACTCCTACAGGTTATGTCCTGCCAAGCACACTCCCTGATCCAACACACAAAAATCAATGTAAAAGCAGGTGGAGGTGGATCATGTGGCTTATGACCATATCTCAAGGTGGCACAAAAAGGATGTTCCCACAGAAGAGGAGTCAGACATGGTGGTGTGCACGGGACCCCAGCTCTAGGAGGGCTGACAAAGAACGATGGCCATGAGTCTAGTCCAATTTACTACAAGGACTAGAGGGATGGATTAGCACTTAAGAGCACTTGCTGTTCTTGGAGACAAGTGGGGTTAGTTCCCAGCACCCAAATGGAAGGCTACGATGTCAGTAAATCCTGTTCTAGGGACTCGATATCTTCTCTTGGCCTCCTTGGGCCACATTCTCTTCTCTCTCTCTCTCTCTCCTCTCTCTCTCTCCCCCCCCCCCCCCTCTCTCTCAAAAGACATAATAATACTATTGGATCTTTTTTTTTTTTTTTTTTTTTTTGAGACAGACATCTGGCCTGGAACTCTTGTAGACCAGGTTAGTTTTTAACTCAGAGATGCACCTGCCTCTGCCTCCTGAGTGCTGGGACTAAGGGATGTGCCACCACGATGCTGGACTCAATTCTTACTATACTATACTTTCCTTTTTTTTTTAAGATTTATTTATTTTATTTAGGAGTACACTGTCGCTGTCTTCAGACACACCAGAAGAGGGCATCAGATCCCATTACAGATGGTTGTGAGCCACCATGTAGTTGCTGTAAATTGAATTCGGGACCTCTGGAAGAGCAGTCAGTGCTCTTAACCTCTGAGCCATCTCTCCAGCCCTAAATTTTCCATTTTTAATTTAATAGTTATTAATTCTTTGAGAATCTTATACATGTATTAATGTACTTTGATAAAATTCATCCACTCTTCCTCCTAACTCCTCTCAACCTCTTTCCTTCCTGCCTATTATTATGAGTATTTCTTTGATAGAGATAAAATATACATTTTTTAAAAAGGAGGAAAAAGAAGTCAGACAGTGGTAGTGCATGCCTTTAATCCCAGAACTCAGGAGGCATAGACAGGTGAATCTCTTGAGTTCAAGGCCAGCCGGGTCTACAGAAAGAGTTCAGTACAGCCAGGGCTACAGAGAGAAACCCTGTTTTGAAAAACAGACAAATAACCCAAATCCAAAACCAAAAAGGAGGGAAAAGCAGCAGATACATGTTAAGACTATTCTCTTGTGGCTAGAGAAATGGTTACGCAGTTAAGAGCACTGCCTACTCTTCCAGGGACCCTGGTTTGATTTCCAGCATTCTCTTGGAAGCATTCCTGTCCCTCCAGTCACACTCCAGCCCCATGGTTCCAACATCCTCTTTGGCCTCCTTGAACTTTGACCCAGGTGATGCCCAGACATACAGGTAGGCAAAGCACCCATTACACACACACACACACACACACACACACACACACACACACATCACATACACATACATATTGGGTTTTTTGTGTGCCTTGGCTGTTCTAGCTACATAGACTGTATAAGGCATTTAGAGCTAGCTACATAGTGTGGTCTCGTGTCAAAAAAGGAGGGGGGTAGGGGTAGGGAGGGTAGGGAGGGAGGAAAAAAAGGAGGGAGGGGGACAGACAGACAGACAGACTAGACAAGACAGTAGACCACCGCTTAGGTTCAGGTTCCCTGCTCCCCCAAGAGCAGCCCCTGTCAACTACAGCTCTTCTTACACCCAGACCCCGGTCCCTCTGCTTAGAGAAGCCTCTCTGCCCTGTCTTTTCCTTGGTGATGGGTGCACTCGGGGGTCACGGCCCCTCCCTGAGGTCAGGGGTTGGGCCCTGTTCCCTAGGCAGGGTCACAGTTTCGCCCTATCGTTGCTGTTCCACTCCCCCCACCCCATCCCTCGCGGCTCCTCTCCTTTGGAGCCATGGTTCCTGTCCCGGGACCCCCCGGGCCTAGCCTGGACTGCGGGGACTCAGCTGCGGAGAGTCGGGAAGAATCAGGCGGCCCTCAGCTCTCGTCCTCCGCGTCCTTCTCGCGGTGGCTGGCCGCGAGCTCCGAGGCCGGTGGCTGGCCGCTGCGCCTGGCGGGGTGGGGCGGCTTGCCACTACGCTTAGCGGGGTGGGGCGGGATGGCGGCGTCCGGGTGGCTGGAGGCCGGCCTGGCCCGGGTGCTCTTCTACCCGACGCTGCTCTACACGGTGTTCCGGGGGACGGTGCGCGGCCCGGCGCACCGCGACTGGTACCACCGCATCGACCACACAGTGTTGCTGGGCGCGCTGCCGCTGAGGAACATGACGCGCCGGGTGAGACAGACCGCCGAGCCAGGCCGGGAGCGGGCCCAGGGCTGCGGCGTGCGCCCCGCAGCCCTCGCTGAGCCCCCTCTTTGCCTCGGCAGCTGGTACAGGACGAGAATGTGCACGGTGTGATCACTATGAATGAGGAGTATGAGACCAGATTCCTGTGCAACACCTCGAAGGTAAGAACCCGGGCCCTTTGGCCTGGCCCGGTACTCGGGCCTGTGAAAGCTGGAGAAGCTGGGGGAAGGAGGGACGCTGTGGGTGACCTTGTATCCTAGTGTCTGAGACACTGTCTAAAAAGAGCGAGCTAACCCGCTGTGGGTGGCTCAGGCAAGAAGAAGGGTCGCTGGAAGTTCCAGGCCAGCTTGGTGTATGTAGTGAGCTCTGTGCCAGTCAGGACACAAGGAAGTCCTGCTTCAAAATCGGGACGGGTACAGCTCTTCATGCACAAATTATACATGTATATGCCACTTTTCCTTTGTTTGTTTGTTTATTTTGAGACAGGGGTCTTAAGTCCTGATCTGATTCTCCTGCCTCCACTTTCCAAGTACTGAGACTACAGGCATGTGCTAATACACCCATCTTGTATTTGTGATTTTGGTCACTAACCTCAGTAACTAAAATTGTGATTTATGTGTGTGGTGGTTTGAATATGCTTGGCTCGGGGAGTGGACCTAGAGAACCCTGACTAATACAACGTGCCTTGCTGCTTTCATTAATTTCAACACATATTTTAGCATCAAGTTTGAATTAGGCAATGTGTTTGTTAGTTTTGGAGATGAAGGCCAGCTTTAAGAAAAGCATTTGTTTAAGAGAGAGTGTGACTCATACCTGTAATGTTAGCACTTCGTGAGTGAAGGTGAGAAGATCAAGAATTTGAGACCAGCTGCAGTGTGTAGTGAGGTGGAGGCCAGCCTGGGCTACATGAGCCTGTGACTAAAAACAAAATCACAGATAAGAAAAACGTACCTCCTCTCAGCCAGGCATAGTGGTGCACACTTTTAACCCCAGCACTCTGGAGACAGAGGCAGGCAGATCTCTGTGAGTTTGAGGCCAGTCTGATCTACATAGTGAGTTCAAGGTCAGCCAGAGCTACATAATGAAATCTTATCTTGAAACCCCACCCCAAAGAAAAGTATAAAAGAAGAGCACCCCTTATTATATATACTGTGTCAATGGTTATCACTGAAAACCTGCAGAGTGGCCTGGGGATGGATTTTAGTTGATAAACTGCTTGCCTAGTAAACATGAAGCTTAGGGCAGAATGAGAACAAGGTGCGGTTGTGGCACAGGGCCTATCTATATCTCAACACCCAAGAAGCAAGAGGATCAGAGAGTCAAGCTCATCCTGAGCCACACAGGAGTTCAAGGCTAACCTGGAGTGTGGTATATAAGGCCATTTATAGAAAAAGAAAAACAGAACACCACTGTTCCTGGAATTTCCCAAAATTTTGTCACAGGTCTCAAGGGTCATTAGCTATGAGAGTTAATAGTCATTAATGTGACCAACTGTATAAACTGAGGGGTCACTAAAGCCATACAGACAAGGCTTGGCATGTGAGGCACTGTCCTTTGTAAGACGGAGCCTTCTCATTCCACTAGCCTAGGAAAAGACATCTCCAAGGCAGCGGTCACATTTGAATATGCCTAAGGATCTTCTGGCAGCCTCCAGCCACCCCCACCTCCACCCCTCAACCCTGGTATTCTGACCCAGGATTTATCTGCATATTTAACAACTCTGAAAGTGGTTCTAGTTCCACTGATACACAAGCAAAAATGTGCCTTCAGGTTCTGTTAATTTGATTGGTGGGATTGAACTGGCCTACATGCAGCCATTAAGTTGCAGGGGTTTGCTAAAAATAGCAAGGACCATGGGGGCTCACACAGGTAATCTCAGCACTTGGGAAGCAGAGGCAGGGACATCAGCTCACAGGCATCCTTGGCTACATGGTGAGAACTGAGGTCATCCTGGGTTATATGAAACCTTACTTAAAAAACAACAAAGAAGCTAGTAAAAGTAGCTAGAGTGTATTTGAAATCTTAAAGCAAAAACACTATTGTCTGATATAACAAAAGGCTTTATTTCATTTCTCTAGTTTCTTAATAATGTCACACCAAACCAGGTAAGGTTTTTTATTTTGTTTTGTTTTTTATGAGCTGAAGGAAGTCTTTGTTCTGTAGCTTAGACGATCCCTGAACTCCACTCTCAGCATCCTAGCCTTGGGGTGTGAGGCATGAGCCCCCCACTTTGTCTAAAGTATGTTGCTTTAACTTAAAAATAACCCTATTTCTTTTACTATGTACCCCTCAAAAAGTGGCAAAAATATTTATGCACTAATGGTAAAATGTATGTTTAGCAGCGAGCCTCGTCTGCAGCTGGAGCACTGTACTGGTCCTAACTAAGGCGAGCCACAGCTTCATGACGTTATTTTAAGTGGGGATGGTAGGGGCTCACTTGGCAGGCACTACACCACTCACCTACATCCTCAGCCCCCTAACGTTGGCAGATGAATTTTTTAAAACTTATTTTTGTTGTGGTGATGTTTTGGTTGTGAGACAGAGTCTCACTATGTAGCTCTGGCTGGTCTGGAACTTATTATGTAGACTCAAATTCATAGAGATCCTGCACCTTTGCCTCCCAAGTGCTGGGGTTAGTGTTTGCTACCACACTTAACTAAGTGGGTAGGTGTTTAGAGATGGTTATAAGCCTCCCAATGGGGGTGCTAGAAACTGAACTCTCCTCCAAGAGCAGTAAGTGCTCTTAGCTACTGAACTGTCTCTCCAGACCCACAGCAGACTTTATGGAGCTAATAAAAAAACTAAAGATCCAAGCACCTAAAGAATATTTGAACACAGTTCTAATAGCAGCATGTCTGTTAAGTGGAAGGTGATCTGTTTTAACGGCATTTCTGTTTTCCGAGAGTCACCTACTAGTAAACCCTGGAACTTGCTTACTTTGTTGCTGCTTGGGACCTCCTCTTCACACCATTCACCTCAAGCTTCTTTGATTTTTCCTTTCCTTTTTGTTCTGGTTCTAGGAATGGAAGAAAGCAGGAGTTGAGCAGCTACGGCTCAGCACAGTTGACATGACTGGGGTCCCCACCTTGGCCAATCTCCACAGAGGAGTCCAGTTTGCTCTCAAGTACCAGTCACTGGGTCAGTGTGTCTATGTGCACTGTAAGGCTGGTCGATCCAGAAGTGCCACAATGGTGGCAGCCTATCTGATTCAGGTAGGAAACGTAACACTGCAGTAGCCTTGGTATAGCTTTCCAGAAGTTCCATACCGTTGTTTACTGGCAAGCCTTGCTGGAGAGAGCCGTAACCTACTTCTAGGCTGTCAGAAGGTAGTATGGTGTCATCCAAACAGCCATGCTTTGTGCACAGGCCAGCTGATCTGGTCCTGCCCTTACTAGTCAGGATAGATAAATGTGAGTTCTCCTCTCTGATGTTGTTTTCTTAGCTTAAATGTGACAGGAAACTTAAATGACAAGGTATGTCAAAGTGCTTGCCTTAAAAAAAAGTTTTAAAATGTGTTCAACCCCGCAGAAGACTGAAAGAGCCTTATTTTTTATTTGTTTGAGATAGTGTATTGTTATATAGCCCTGACTGGCCTGGAATTTATAATGGAGACTGGGCTATAGAACTGAGGCTTGCAGCAATCCTCCTGCCTCTGCCTCTGGAGTGCTGGGATCACAGGAGTGCACCACCACACCTGGCCTGGTTTAAATAGCATGGCAGGGGCTAATTCAATAGTAGAGTGCTTGCCCAGAGTGCATGAGGCACAACTGAGTGTGAGGACATCACATAGGAGATGGAGGTGGGAGGATGAAGTCCCAGGATATCCTTAGATACTGGGCTATGGAGCTCAAGGCCCAAAATAGCAGGTCAGAACACTTAGTGTTATAGATATATTGCTGATCACTTCTGGCTTTATGGTATTTCAGGATAAAGCTCTGACATTAGTTTTTGTTGTTTTACCATATTTTCTTATTTTATGTGTACACAGCTGGGGACTTTGCTCAGTGGTAGAGTGACTGCCTAGCATGTATGAAGCCCTGACTTTATTCCCTGGTACAGGCGGGGGCGGGTGGGGGTGGGGGGAAGAATTATTGCCAAGTGGGATGCTTTAAAAGCAAATGCTTTATAGTCCATTATTCCTTTCCAGGTGACTCATTTTTGGCCATTAGTCTGGTTCTTGCATAGTATTTTCAGTCAACTAGGTAATTTAAGGAAATATAAGAACCAGCCCAGCCCTGTTAATATGGACTGTGTGTGACTGAGCTATACCAACGCTATCATATAAAGGCTCTGCTGGAAGCTGGGTGTGGTGGTGTGCATCTGGAACTCCAGCATTTTGGAAGTGGAAACAAAGGATCTCTTTGAGTTTAAAGCCAACTGCTCTGCATAGCATGAGTTCCAGGTCAACCAAGTAGATATAGTGACACTGTGTCTCAAAAAAGACCATGAAGAAAAAAAAATCTGCTGGAAGTAATCTCAGGAGGGTATTTTGGTCTAAATGAGATTTGACCCAACGGACTAGAGCTGTTTGTCTTTAATACTGTTGCGTGCTAAATCAGTGTGCGTCCTTAAAACACGAAGGTTATACTCCGAAATTTAAAAAGTACTCATTTTCCTAGCTATGGTGATGAATTGCAGGAAAACAGAAGTTTTTGTGTATTTCGTGTCAAAGTCTCCTGTATTATAGGCTAGCCTCAAAGCCAGTTATGTCAGTAAGCATAACCTTAAACTTCTGATCCTCCTGCCTCCCCTCCCAAGTTACAGTGTATCAAGGTACCCAGTGTACTTGGTGTCAGGACTTGAACCCATATGCTTCCTTCAAACCTGGCTAGTATTTAACCACTGAGCTATACCTACTTCTAGAAATTATATATATATATGAAATTATTGTTAAAATCCTAGCTCAAAAACGACAGAGTAGACCTAGAAAATCTGGAGTTTCAGCTTCATGTGGGATGTAGGATGCTGACTGAGGTAGTTAAAAGCGCTCTCATGAAACCTGTTCCTTTGTTTTCGGACAAGGTATCTAATGTAGGTCTGGCTGGCCACAAACTCTAGAACTCCTGTGCTCATGTGATCCTCCAGCATACCACACTCAGCAAAGGAACATTTTTTTTCTTCCCTTTTTTAGTTCTGGGCATCGAACCCAAGTGATTTAATTAAGCATTTTAACCAAATGCTCTACCATTGAGCTATATCCTGGGCATCATTTTTACTAAAATATGGTTTTAGTTAAGTCAGCTGGGCTGGCTTTGAACTATAACTCAGACAAGCTGTGAAGTCGTGGGCCTCCTGCCTCAACTTCCTGAGTAACTGGGTTTACAAGCCTGTACCTCTTAGCCCAGATGGAGCATGATTTTCAAAACCCTCTACTATGGAGTCTCCATTTACTTGAAGAAAATTGATTATACATTATTTATTTATATGTGCAAGTTCGTGTGGGCATGTCTGCACCTTGGCACTCATGTGGAGTCAGAAGACAACTTGCAGGAGTTAATTCTCTCATCTTACCATGTGAATTCCTGGGACCAAACTCTTGGTTATGGTTGTCAGGCTTGGCAGCAAGTACCTGTACCCACCGAGCTATCTTGCCAGCCCAAATCTTTTTAAAACTTAATTCTGAGAGTCCTACAGCACCTGCTCATAGGCCAAGGGCATTGTTATACCTGCTCCTCCTTTTCTTGGCTGATTTTCTAACCTTGTACTTCAGGTACACAACTGGAGCCCAGAGGAAGCTATAGAAGCTATCGCCAAAATCCGGTCACACATCTCCATCAGGCCCAGCCAGCTGGAAGTTCTCAAAGAGTTCCACAAGGAGATTGCTGCAAGAGCAGCAAAGAATTAACTACTGATTATCCCTCATGCTGATAAGAGTATGAAGTCTGTGGATGTCAAAGCACGTGGATCTCTCTGAGATACAGTAACAAGTTTATAGACAAAGCAGCTTAAGCCAACTACACTGCAAATGTGCTGAGTTGTAGATCATGTGCCTCTTTTGCCTTCTTTCCTGAAATAACACTTGGATGGCTACAGAGAACAAGATTGTCTGGCTAAATCTTATTTTCTTTGACAGGGATAAGGAAATATTAATTTTAACAGAAATCTATTGTGCTTCTAATATGTGTAATGACACTGTAAATCAAAGCCATTTAATGCTAGAAAAGGAAAGAAGTATCTAGATCTGTTCTTTGTTACTGTCAGAATCCAAATTTTAATTGTATGACTTGGCAAAATGCTTGCCCAGCATGTATAAGGCCCTGAATTTGGTCCCTAGCAGTTCCAAAAATAAAAATAAAAATAATCTTTTTTCCCTGGCCCCGTGGGACTCCCCTCACACTTCTGGGGGAGTGATCAGAATGTTAAAGGTTGTATGGGGTGCAGGCAGGATTGCTGAGTCAGGAAGCAAGAAGTCTACAATTAGTTTCCCTTCAGAAGTCACCCATTCAGTAGTCAACACAGACACACATATCATTTCAAAAACATTTATTTGTATGAACAGTTCCTAACTCTTTATTTAGCTTAGAGCCTTAAAAGACCAGAGACTGTTTATATTTGAGTCTGGAAAACAGTTTCTGCTATTAATCAGAAACAACTGTTTCTACTTTCTGGCTTATCTATTTATATAAGCCAAAAATCCAACCAGAGTTTCTTTTCCTAAGACATAGATGAAAAAACATTTGAAGGAACATCCTGAATTCTACAGTTGATTCTTGCTGGTGAAGTACATTTTTAGCTTATTCCACTGTCCCATCAAATCCTGAAGGAAAACTCTAATACTTAATTCTTTGTGGAAAAGTGACAACTAGCCCCTTTGCGGGCTATAGACAAAAGGAATGGGTCTCTGCTTCCTGCATGGGAGCCACGGTGCTTCTTTTTAAACACTGATCTGGTAAGGGAGGCCGTGCCTAAGTCTGAGAAGAGGCTGGCTCTAAGCAGTCTGAAGTGAGGCACAGGATCACAGGGGATAACGGCAGAGTTCAAGCAGCAGCAGTGTGGAAGCCCTACACACAGCACCCCATGAGCCTCAGGGTGGGCTGAGGCACGCTGCCTTCCTCATGAATGCCCAAACTAACACATTACTCTGAACTGGGGGACTTTGGATTTGACTGGGGATACACGACAAGGGGAGGGCAAAGGAGTCAGCTGTTCTTCTCATCACTGTTTTAGGCCAACACAAACTGCAAGTTGGTAAGCAGCACCTTAATGCCTCTTGTGACAGTTACAGCTGAAGTGGCAGGGTCGAGCTTATAAGTGTTGGCATCTCCCTTCTTATATCGATCCCTGAAGACGTAGATGCTTCCATTACAGCTGGCAATCTTCCAGAGAGATGGAGCAGAGCTCCAGGCCTCAGGAAGACAGAGCCGGGTGAAGCTGTCTAGAAGGGGATTATAGCACACTAGAGAGTCCCCCTCAGCCACAATAAACACCAGATCTTTATGCACTGCTGCGTGCATGCGGCCTGCAAAGGGCAGTACATAGGGCTTCACATGGCACTTGTCAGTTTCTGTGTCAAAGCACTGGATAAGTCGGGAAGGTTTGGTAAAGAAGTCTAGATCATTCTCCTCACCCCCTAGTAAGTAGATGATTCCATTGAGGTTGGCACCAGCGGCCCCAGAACAGCCACCTCTAACTGAGTTGTCTCTGTCCACACGTTATCACCTACCCGATAGTAGATGACTGCATTTGAAAGGGTATCCTGAAGTGTCTTGCCACCCAGTGAGTATATGGCATCTTTCCCAGGCACAGATACTAGGGTATGCTGGAGGCGGTCCCGGGGCAAAGGAGCACACCACTCCCAGTCAACAGTGGCATTGTTACATTTCCACATGCGTCGTGGGATGGACCCTCCCACTACATACAGGTCGCCACCATGCTTGCAGGCTGCAGTGATTTGGTGGCACAAGCTGTTTTGGCCGCTTACACTGATGGAGTCATCTTCTGCACAGTGGCAAGGACACAGCCAATGAATGGATGCGAGTGAACTCTCTCCGATCAGGTAAATGTGCACATTCCCCAATTTCCTGTTGGCAAAATTGAAATTCTACATCAGCTTTGTGAAGACTCTACTAAGACGGTATCCTGAAGGTCCAGGCCTCATGTCCTGACTTTCCCATTGTGATGGCGGGTCAAGATCTGTTTGTCATCCTTGCGATTTTAGTTATTTATATATTTATTCAAACAAGATTTGCTGTGTAGCCCAAACTGTTCATACTTAGATTCTCCTGCATCAGCCTCCAAGGGGGATTAAGGATGTACATCTGCTCTTACTGCTTTTGTTTTTCAGTGTTAGAAATTAAACCTAGAACTTCATGACACAAAGCAAGCATCCTAGCAACCGAACTACATCTTATATAGCCTATGCTGGCCTTGAACTAACTACATAGCTGAATTGAATCCTCCCACTTTCATGTACACCCCCATCTGTTAAACCACCACATCTGGCTAGAATTGGTTAACTCAATAATGAAAGCAGTTCTTTCAAAAGATAGCATCAGAGAAGATAGCAAAAGCTCTATGAACTTAGAAGGTCACAGACGGATGGCTTGTGGGACCAGAAAACACATCCGACTCCCCAGTTCTTAGTAACTTCAAGCTAGAAACTAATCAGTGGCTATCAAAGAGGCAGGTCAGAGGCTTGGAAGATGGCTCAGGGAATAAGGGCACTTGCTGTACAAGCATCCCCACAAAATCTCTAGCATCTATTATAAAATTGGACATAGTTGGACATGCCTGTAAATCCAGCTTTGTGGGCGCAGAGACAAGTGGATCCTGGGAATTTGCTGACTAGTGAGCCAGCCTAGGCAATGGTAAACTTCAGTTAGAGACACCTACTTAAGGCAATAAGGAAAAGAGTATGCATATCCACATCTCTACACACACACACACACACACACACACACACACACACCAGGCCAGGCCAGTGAAATAGTTCAGCAGTAAATCTGCTTGCCCCAAGCCTGAAGACCTGAGTTTGATCCTTGTGACACACATAATGGAAGGAGAGAACTGACTTCTGTATGTTGTCTTCTGACCCCCACACATATACCAAAAGATACACATTCCCCCTGCCAAAATAGAGAGGCGGCCACTGAGGGCTGGAATGCAGAGGGATTGTGCCACCCAATCCTTAAGAATAAAATGTGTCTTACCTTCAAGCTAGTCCTGAGTGACTCTGCAAAAGCCTCTCTTTCTTCTTTATTGAAATTGATCCAAGCTTCTATTGCCTCTGTTGGATTCTGGGAACATGGAACCCCATCTGTGAGAGCCAAAGGAAGAACATAGTCAATGGCAATATTACTGGGTTTTGTTTTATTGATTTTTTTTGAAAAATATTTTGTGTTGGGTTATGTTTTGTCTGCATATATCTGTGTACCACATATATGCCTAGTATCCATGATGGTCAGAAGATGGCATCAGATGCCCTGGAACTGGCGTTCCTGATGGGAATTGAACCATGGTCCTCTGTAAGTATAAGTGCAAGAACAACAAGTGCTTTTAACCACTAAGCCTCAACAATGGCAATCTTAAAGGGGATCTCAAGACTTGAACCACAGCTGGCTATAGTAGAGCATGCCTTTAATTCTGGCATTTGGGAAGCAGAGACAGAAGCAGGCATAGCTCTGTGAGTTTAAGGTCAGCCTGGTCTACATAGTGAGTTATAGTCAGGGCTATATAAAGACACACTGTCTCAAAAAAGGGGGGGTGGTGGTGAGGCTTGAACCATTTTATCAGACCACCATTATATATTTTGTGTGTGTGTGTGCGTGTGTGTATTGATATTTTATATACATATAAATATGACATTAACTTGAAATTGCTCCAGCACTACCATTTTGCAGTGCTGGGACCAAACCCAGAGTCTCATGTACACCAGAGAAGCACTATATTACCGAGTCATACCACTAGCCCTGCCTTGCTTTTTAAAAGAAGAGTGGATGGCACAATAAGCCATAGTAGTCATCTATCAGGCTACAGAGCACACATATAAAGTACAGTTCCACTCACTTGTTACCTAAGGTTGGCACCCAAATGTTTCCTATTTTAGATTGTTTTGTTTTGTTCAAGACAGGGTTTTCTGTGTAGCCCTGGCTGTCCTAGAACTCACTCTGTAGACCAGGCTATACTGGAACTCCAGATATCTGCTTGCCTCTGTCTCCTGAATGCTGGGATTAAAGGCATGGGCCACCACACCTGGCTATTTTAGATATATTGATCCATCACCATCTCCATCAATTTATTTAAGTAATTAGTCCTGTAGGTCTTCAAGATACAGGGCAGATGAAAACATCAGGCACCTCTTACTTCCTTTTGTGAAAAAGTGATGTGGCTTTTCATTCTTTAGTTACTGTAAAGCATCCTGTCTCTGACAGTAGCTACACTGATTCTCAAGACCAAACCTCAACCTCAATCTAAAATCTCTACCAGGAAGGGAATTATAATATAAACTAACAAGTTAGTTACATAAAGTTGGGGTTCTCCTGAACCAGAAATTCCATTGAACGTCACTCTTGCATCGTTGGGTGTGAGAAGCCCCTTGTGAACTTACCCGAGATGATATCAGTGAGTAGATGGTGGGGCAAGTGGAGGAACTCCTCTGTGCTCTGCAGCTGGGCCAGGTGGGTCTTGGCACAGTGCTTGGCAGCAGTGTAGAGCTCGGGATCACTGTGTCTATCTGCAAGCCACATCACCTGAAGGCAGTTTCCCACTTGTACTGTGCGTGCCAAAAACCGAGAACACTCCTCAAAGAGAGATGTCAGCTGATACATGTCTGACACCTCATAAATCTCCTGCAGCTCATCAGCTCGGAGTTTCACAGTCCCATGGTATATATAATCAACCAGGAGCTGGAAAACAGACTCACTGACGTCCTGCAGCACAATCACCCGGTTGTGAGCCTCCTTCAGGTTAGAGGTGAACATGGATCGGAAGAAGCAGCTCTGAGCTGACAGGACCAGCCGGTGGAGCTGAAACTCTCGGCCTTCCACTGAAATGGTGACATCAGCAAAGAGCTCCTCCTCTAAACACAGTTTCATAATGCCCTGAGCCACTCGGCCTGAGTGAGACCGGTCTTTGAAAGTATAGTTCACAAAGTAGTTTTCATCCATGGATGCTCCAGGCTCCTCTGGTGACTCCATGGTAGCCAACTTCTCTCTCTGCCAACTATCTGCAAAGCAATACCACCCTAAGTATTTGGGTAATTCACAGAAACAGTCCATGAATCCAGCTGTCCAACTCAAGATTAAGGAGAAGGGAGACATTGGACCAAAGTGGGTCCAGACTCGCCTTATTCCTGGCCCTGCCAACATGGCCTATGACATTCCTGCAGTTTTCCTGCAGTGGGGCCTCTCCTGCAATGAATTCAATTAAAGTTCCAATTCTGTTGTTTTTCCTTGAGGTAAAATTGGATATTCCTGGTGATGATGTAACAAAAGACTTGGGACTAGGTCAACCCATGAAAAAGACGAAGGAAGAAGCCTATGATCTTAAAACCAAATAATTTGGATATACAGCTAATGAAACTCAGGAGACGCATAATTAGACCAACAAAGGAGGAAGTAAATAAAATGCATAAGTAAATAAAATAAGGTATTGAGGTTAGATTTCCTCTTTGCCTGGACATAAGAGTGCAGACCCTCCGATATTGAGGCCTGGGCCTGGACATCCATTACTTCCACTTTTACTCTTTTCTAAGCTTCTGTTTCTTACTTACTTACCCGCCCCATTGAATTCTTAAAGAAGCCTGAGAAAGCCCAGCCATCCCCGGCCGGGGGCACAAGGAAGTCCATAACCCTGTGCAATCTGACCGCGCCACCTAGAGTCGCCTAGGAAACGGTCTCCAAGGAAACCGTCCATCGGCTCCCCTACCCCCGCCCCCCATTAAAAGCTTAGCTCAGGAGCCAGAGAGCGGTGTAGAACTTAGAACCCAGAACGCCCACCCTTTCCCTTTCTCTCACCCGTCCGATTCTTTGCGTCTTCTTCTCTTCGGCCTCCGCTGTACCGAGATGGGGCTACGTACAGCTCACGGTTTCCCTACCTGCGGGTCTTTCTTACCTGCGTTACCTCCTTTCATGCCAGGGCTCAGATCCGGAACCTCTGCTTCCCGCCCCGCGTCCGCCCGGAAGAAGATTCATTGCACATTTCCACTTCCGGTCCGTGCCCTTGGGGCTCCGTGGCCCGTGTGTGTTCTCCGGCTACTTAGTCGGCACTCTAAGGAACATGGCGGCTGCTGCAGCCAGAGTCTGGTGGCGTGGGCTCTTGGGGGCCACTTCCGTAGCCAGGGGTGAGCAAGGAACAGCAGGCTGAGACCACGGGCAGCGGCAGAGGCACACCTAGCACGGGGACCTCCTTGAGTCTCACCCGCGCCTTTGTGCCTTTTATTTCCCTGTGCAGGGGCTGGGCGACCCTCAGTGCTGTTGCAGCGTGTGAGAAGGGAGAGCGCGGCGGCTGACAAGCGCCGTGAGTATGTGCGGATAGCGCTCTTCTCTCCAACGTTAGCAGGGGCCTTTCGTTGTTTCTGTTAGATATTTGTCCTTGCCCTGGAATGTCCTTCCCTCCTGGCAAATCTCTGCTTGTCCTTGGACGGACAAATATCTGCTTGTCCGTGGACGGTCTCCACCTTGCTGTTAGAATCGCGTACTGTTCCCTTCTGATCTCGATCGCCCTTTGCTCGTTTTCACGATTTTTTTTTTTTTTTTTTTGGTTCCTTCGATTAAATTGTCTTTGAGAGCAGGTAACAAACTTTTGAGACCCAAAGTCCAGAATAATAGTAGCTCATATCAATTTAGTATTTGCTAGGCATCTTAAAGCTTTAAGCCATCTAGTGAATGATCTCCTTTGGACTTAATAAGAGCCTGATGAGACACATCATATTTTACTGTCCATATAGAAATATAGATCATGAAGCGGTCCAGATAATTGAATTATTCACTCACAGTTCCAGTGAATGACAAAGCAGGTCTGCCTGTTTCTAAGTGCTGAAAATACTTAATCCTTGGTTCTGTGGTGTGTGGGTGTTCAAGTACTTGAATGACCATGTAGTGATTTTATGTTCAGTCAACAGAATCACACCAGGAAATGGAAAATTTGGCTTTCTCTCATTTCTGGACATCTATTACACAAAGTGACTGGGAATGGAGTGTGGGCAATGAGATGGTCTTTCAGGGTTCTTCAGCCCCGAAGTTCTTTGATTGAGAACTTGGTATAAACAAGTACCAAGAAGAGAAAGAGAAACAGAAGTCTGGTTCCCACCCTTAAAGACTTCTGAGTCTGATGGGAGAGCTGACACTGTTGCACTGTTATCATGAGTACAAGAAGTAAGGAACAGTTGTGGAACAGTGTAGAATAGAAACAAAGATTGCCCACTACAGTAATGAGAGAGTATGTACTGTGGAAGAGAAGTAGTGTTTCCCGGAGGTTTTTCTTTAAGATACATTTATTTTTATGTATGTGAGTACACTGTAGCTGTCTTCAGAAGAGGGCATCAGATCCCATTACAGATGGTTGTGAGCCATTATTTGGTTGCTGGGAATCCAACTCAGGACCTCTGGAAGAGCAAGCAGTCAGTGTCCTTAACCACTGAATCATCTCTCCAGTTCCCTCTGCCTAAGTTTTAATCACTTCCTAATTCCTGGAAGGTACCTATGCCTCTTAAGATTCTTCAGGGAGGGCTTGGAGAGATGGCCCAGTATTTAAGAGCACCGGCTGCTCATCTAGAGGACCCAGATTCAATTCCCAATACTCACATGTCAGTTCACAACCATCAACTGTAACTCATTTTTGTAACTCCAGTCTCATGGAATCTGACATTCTTCTGGCTTCTGTGAGCATCAAGCACTCATGTGTGCATAGACATATATGTAGGAAAAACACCAAAATAAATATTAAAAGTAAATTTGTTTTTTTAAATAAAAATTCTTCAGGAAGTCCTACTGAGAGATTTTTTTCCCCCAAGAGACTAGAGGTAGGGCTGGTTGCTACCTTCTCCCTTCATGCTTTTTTTCTTTCCAGCCACTGTCAGACCCAGGAATGATGTGACCCACAAGCAGCTCTCAGACTTTGGACAGTATGTGGCTGAAATCTTACCTAAGTATGTCCAACAAGTTCAGGTAATATTCCGTGTCCTTGGGTCTGGGTCAGGAATCCACTTACTGCTTCTCCTTAAGTTAGCGGTTCTCAGCCTGTAGGTCCTGACCCCTCTGGGGTTGCCTATGACCATCAGGAAACACAGATATTTATGTTATGATTCATAACTAGCAACATTACAGTCATGAAGTAGCAATGAAAATAATGTGGTTATTTCAGTGGGGGTCACCACCACTTGAGGAATTATGTATTACAGGGTCACAGCATTAGGAAGGTTGCAAACCACTGCCTTAAACCAAGTGACTCCTTCTGAAGTGAGCTTCTCCCTCAGTAGCTATTTCTTCTCTCCACACCACCTTTCTGTGTCTGCAGGTGACCTGCTTTAATGAGTTAGAAATCTGTATCCATCCTGACGGAGTCATCCCAACGCTGACTTTTCTCAGGGATCACACCAATGCACAATTCAAATCCTTGGCTGACTTGACGGCAGTGGATGTCCCAACTCGGCAGAACCGTTTTGAGGTCAGTTAAATGTGAGATTTGGTAGCGTACTTGCTTACCACATGCAGTGCCCTAGGTTGATCCCCAGCACTGCATAAAACTAGGTGTAGTGGTACACCACTAGTCCTTGGTACACTAGAGTCTAGTTCTTTGGAAGTGAGGGCAGGAGGATCAGGAGTTCAAGGTCATCAATAGCTTCATAGAGAGTTCAAGGAAAACTATGGCAATATGAGATGAGATGCTAACTTAAAACAAGATAGGTGAGGTGAGAAAAGGCATAAAAGACTTCCTGAGTGACAGCTACTATGGAAACCAGACCCTTCTTAGTTGCAGGTCACACAGAGCATAGCAGGAGTTTTGCTCAGCTTTGTTTGTTGGCTTCCTTATTTTTTTTGTTTTTTTTTTGTTGGTTTCCTTCTTTTTCCGTCTTCTTCTTTTTTTCTCTTGTTTTGAGACAGGATCTCACTATGTTGGCCTGGAACTACTTAGCTTACTGAATAATTGGAACCATAGGTCCATGTCACAGTGTTTTGCTCTGCTTGGTTTTTCTGAAAGTAAATTTATGCTGGATATAGTGGCACATGCACGAAGCACTTGGGAGGTAGAGGCAGGCAGATCCCTGTGAGTTTGAAGCCAGCCTAGTGTACATAGCAAGCTCCAGGACAGCCAGACTTGGTCTCAAAAAATAAATGAATAACGCTATACATATGTGTGTATGTGTATATGCTGGGCCTTGAACCTGAAGCCTTATACTTGCTAGTCAAGCACTCTACCACTGAGCTATATCCACAGTTGCGGATTGATAGTATATGGTTCAAGAGGATATTTTGTGGCTGGCTTTGGATTTTTTTTTTTTTTTTCTGTTAACTAGCACAAGTCATATAATGCTATATTATCATATAATATTAAAATATAGAATTTATGTTGGTGACTTAAGAATGCTCATATCCTTGCAGACATAATTGCTCAAAGATCCCAGGGAAGAATTGTTAGAGAAGCAATTGAAAAGAAGTTTGGGGGTCTGGCAGTATGGCTCAGTATGGTAGAACACAAGCCTAACATGTATAACGGCTTGGGTTAAATCCCAGCACTCCCACCACCGCCTGGCTCTATCTGTCCTTCTGATTCCCTTTATTCTCTATGGTTTTTTTCTTAATAATCCTATGTTCATTTCTGTCAACTGGTTGCTTGTTCTGCCTGTTGATCTATGGTTGACTTAATCCTGTTTAAAATATTGAAGCAGAAAGCTCTTGAATAGCCGGGCAGTGGTGGCACACGCCTTTAATCCCAGCACTTGGGAGGCAGAGGCAGGCAGATTTCTGAGTTCGAGGCCAGCCTGGTCTACAGAGTGAGTTCCAGGACCACCAGGGATATACAGAGAAACCCTGTCTCGAAAAAAAAAAAAAAAAAAAAAGAGAAGGAAAGCTCTTAAAGATGTGTGCTAATGCTGAGCCACACCACATCTAAAACCAGGTTTTTCCAGTAAATAACACAATCTTTTACAGTATGATCAAATATCTTGTAACATATATATTAGAATATTTAACCTTGACCATGAAAAACAGCAGCAGCGACAACAACTAAACAAACATGGACATAGGAAATCAAAACATCTCATTTGTCAACATGAACAAAGCTGAGACCTACCACATGAAACTTTGATGTAAGAAAGCCACCAGTAAATTATAAATTATAGTTTACTTTAAAAATCATGTGACATAAGTTTTGTTTAAAACATGAGCATTGATACAATAGCCAAATAAAATATCTATTAAAACAGGAATAGTGACATATACATTCAAGTTTGAGGCTAGCCTGATCTATATAGCAAGTTCCAGGACAGACAAGGGTACATAGTTATATCCATCTCAAAAACAAAAATTTAAAAAAAATAAAATAAAAAAAGTACCTATTAGATGAAATAAGGTATACTACAATAACTCTTGGCAAAAAGTTAAACAGAGGCCAGCAAGATGGCTCAGCAGGTAGACATGCTTGCTTTGGAAGCCTGACAAGCTTTATTTCTACCCAGAACCCATGGTAGAAGAGAACTGATTTCCAGCAGCTGTGCACACACTCACATCACACATACAATTATAAAGATCAAGCGTACTCAGAAGGACATGTAGCCTGGGAAGCTTCTTAGATATAGAGAACAGTTGTGCCAAATCTTGGTAGGATCACCCTATGTAGTCCATGGCTTGCCATATAGACCTTGAACTCAGCAGCCCTTCTGCCTCAGCCTTCTCAGTACTTAATTGTGTTGGATCTTAAGAGACGAACAGAATAGCAGAAATTAGCCTAATGAGAATTAGGGCAGCTGGGCAGGGAGAACTTACACTGGGGGTGACATGGCCAAGAACAGAAGGGCTAACTTGCAGAGCCATGGTTGTGGCCTAAGCCTTTGTAAGTAGTCGTAGAGAATGAAGGGTCACTGATAGAATCTGACTCGCTCTATCATTAATAACTGATGCCCTCGTTCAGACCCCTTATCCAGTAGCCATCTTGTTCTTCCTGTTCTTTCTTCTCTCCCTAGATTGTCTACAACCTGCTGTCTCTGCGGTTCAACTCTAGGATTCGTGTGAAGACCTATGCAGATGAGCTGACACCCATTGACTCCATAGTGTCTGTGCATATCGCGGCCAATTGGTATGAGAGGGAGGTGAGTTACAGGATGTAGTGGGCCCTGCCTTTCTGGGCCAGAAGTATGGCATTGTAACTATGGGTGTGTCACAGTACAACTCCTCTGCTGTTGGCCCAGTGGACGGGTTTTCTGAGAGCCACTCTTTTCTAGGTCTGGGACATGTTTGGAGTTTTCTTTTTTAACCACCCTGATTTAAGAAGGATCCTGACAGATTATGGCTTCGAGGGACATCCTTTCCGGAAAGACTTTCCCCTCACTGGCTATGTTGAGGTAGAAACCTTAAAACTTGGGTAGAAGTCATGGAGCCTGAGAGAGCATGAGCATGGTGGGAATATGACCTGTAGATTATGGTGGTTTAGGAGCCTGAGCTGCAGTCCTAGTTTCATTTGGTAATGGGGCAAGTTGTTTGATTTAGCCAAAGGACAGTTTTCTTATCTGTATAATGGAAACAATAAGCACTTAAATATGTGGTAGTATCAAGTGATATGTAAAGCCTGGTATGTAAATGTTAGTTAAAATTAGCCATATTGTAATGATTATTGTGTCTTATTTTTTAAGATTTATTTTTATGTGTATGAGTGTTTTGCCTATATATATGTTATGTGTATGTCTGGTACCTGTGGAAGCCATAGAGGGTATGCCAGATCCCCTGAAACTGGAGTTACAGGTAGTTATATTGCACTGTGTTGGTGCTGGAAATTGAAGCTGGATCTTCTGGAAGAATAGCCAGTGCTCTTAATGTCTGGAGCACCTCTCTAGCCCCTTGTATTCTTTCAAGAGAAAGCAAACAAGGTTATTTTATTTTTATTTTGCTTTTTCTGATTTATTTTTAGTTTTGTTTTGTTTCGTTCTTTGGCCTGGTTGCAAAAAAAAAAAAAAGTTATTTATTTATTTATTTGTGTTTTTCACACGGAGACAAAGTTTCTCTGTGTAGGCCTGGCTGTCCTGGAACTTGCTCTGAAGACCAGGTTGGCCTCAAACTCACAGAGATCTGCCTACTCTGCCTCCTAAGTGGTAGGAGTAAAGGTCTGTGCACACCACTAGCTTGTAAACAAGGTTTTATTAATTGATTAGAATAAATGTCTGAAGCAGGAAGGGGTTTCTCAAAATGGGTTGCCCTGTAATGATAATTTTATAATTAAGGCAACGTTAAAGATACAATCTGCCCCAGTCTCTAAAAGTAAAGAATTGTCACTAAAGGGATTGGGCAGAGAAGAAGCCCTCAAGAATGGCTATTGAAAAGCCTTTAATCCCAGCACTCAGGAGGCAGAGGCAGGAGGATTTCTATGAGTTCAGGCTACCTGGCCTACAGAGTAAGTTTTAGGACAGCGAAGGCTACACAGAGAAACCCTGTCTTAAAAAACAAAAAACAACAACAGTATCATAAAGAATGCCTGCGATCCTGGGACTTAGTAGGCAAAGGTACCGCAGACCAGATGCACTGGTACATTCTTTTTTCTTTCTTTCTTTTCTTTTTTTTTTTTTTTTAATGTTTTATTTATTTTTATTGGTTTGTGTGCATTGGTGTTTTGCCTATATGCATGTCAGTGTGAAGGTGTCCTATCCTCTGGAACTAGAGTTACAGACAGTTGTGAGCTGCCATGTGGTGGTGCTTGGTCCTCTGGAAGAACAGCCTCTGAACCAGTTGAGCCATCTCTCCATCCTGTGGTACATTTTTATACTCTCAACACTAGGGAGCTGAGGCAGGAAGATTTTATTTAAGGCCAGCCTGGGCCTAGCAAGAGCCTATTAGAAAGTGGAGAACTCAGTCAGTAAAGTGCCTGCTGCACAAGTACGAGGCCTGAGTTTGGATCCCAAACATCCATGTAACAAGATGGGTGTAAACCAAGCATAGTGGGGAATGCCTGTAATCCTGGGACTTAGGAGGCAAAGGCAGACAGTTACCCCTTGAGTTCCAGACCAGCCTAGTGTACAGTGAGTTCCAAAGGTTGAAGAATAAGACTTTGTCTCAAAAAAAAAAAAAAAAAAAAAAAAGCTATGCAGTGGTTCACACCTTTAATCCTAGCATTCGGAGGTAGAAGCTGAGAGATTGATGTGAGTTTGAGACCAGCCTGGTCTACAGAGTGAGTTCCAAGACAACCAGGACTACACAGAGAAACCCTGTCTCAAAACAAGAAGCTGGGTGTATGCATGACCAAGTAGGTCCCTAGAGCTCATTGGTCAGCCAACCTAGTCTAGTCAGTGAGTTCTAAGCTTAGTGGAAGGCCCTTTCTTAACAAATAAGCTGAGGGTCAAGGAGATGGTTCAGTAGGTCACACACCTAAAAGACTTGAGTTTGAATCCCCAGAACCCATGTAAAGTGATACAGAGTAACTCGTGTCTGTAATCCCAGTGCTCCTGCAGCAAGATGGGCAATGGAGACAGGAGAATCCCAGGAAGTTCATGGGCTGTCCAGCCTGCACATAGCAACAAACAGCATATGTATGCACATGAATCATACACATTAAATAATGTGGAAAATGACCAAGGAAGACCTCTGATCTATGTTCACAGTTACATGGACATGTACATACATTGCACACACACACAAAGGATGGCCACTGAGGAGGATCATAATTTCAGTGGCCTGGCACATTTAGTACACTCAGAGCCCTGCCTACCTCTGTCTCCAGTGCTGGGATCCATGCCCAGCCAGCCCTGATTCTTTACAGTGCTCACACATTTCTTAGTGCTGTGCATATCCTGTCCCTCTGAGCTACTTCTGATTAGGGCTCCTCCCTTCCTCCATGCCATGCGTCCCCGCTGTCGCCTGTACATGGTGCCTCTTCATCCTGTTACCTCATTTTCTTACCTTATTCAGCTGATTGTGCAGTAACAGGAAAAGCCATGCTGTGTCTAGTTCTAGGCTTTTTTCTTTTGCATAGCTGAACATTGGATCCAGGGCCTTGGGCATACTAAGGCAAGAGCTGCGCTTTACTAAGCTACATCTGCAGCAGCCCTCTAGCTTTAGATCTTTTTTCGGGGTGGGGATCTGTGATTCAGGGTCTACATAGCCCAGGCTGGTCTCAGGCTTTCAGGTTCTTCCATTATAGTAATAATGGTGCACGTGCACACCCCCAAGCCCCAAGGACCTCTGAGGCAGAAAGTTTCACACCCTTGGAGCTGGAGTTACAGGCAATTTGTGAGCTGCATGTGGCCTGGGAACCCATGCGCCTCCAGCTCCTACAGTCTTAGTTCTTTACAGTGATAATGCTGAGGCCACGGGCCTGAAGCTGTGTGACTGTCAGCTCAGCTTTGTGTGTTTGGTTGGTTGGTTTGGTTTTTTCGAGACAGGGTTTCTCTGTGTAGCCCTGGCTGTCCTGGAACTTGCTCTGTGGACCAGGCTGTCCTGGAACTCAGAGATCTGCCTGCCTCTGCCTCCAGAGTGCTGGGATTAAATATGTATGCCACCACTATCTAGCTGGTTTAATCTTTTTTTTATGTTTGTTTTGTTTTTTGAGATAGGGCCTCTGTATGTAGCCATGGCTGTCCTGGAACTCTGTAGACCAGGCTGGCCTCACCTCCTGATTGCTGGGACTAAAGGCGAGCACTCCTATACTTGGCCTAAATTTACTCTCTACAGCCACTGACTGTTTGTAATCTAAGATCAGTTTTGCTGTTACTTTTTAAGGTGTGTGGTTGGGTGAACAGTAAGTCTGCTAACAAAAAGTTAAGAGCTCAGTGTGGTGTGGCAGGGGAGTCAACAAGGTTGGCAGCATGTAAAAAGTAAAGGGCACTGTGGAATCTATACATTGATCGTGTGACCAAATGGGTGTGTGTCTGGATGTAGAGTGACAGAGCCTGTAAAGAGTACTAAACACACAGAAGCCAAGGGAAGGAAGGGGAAAGGGCCAGAGGAATCACCTAGGGTCATGCCATGTGGGCTCCTCAGTCATCAGCCCTAACTTGTGCTTCTGCAGCTGCGTTATGACGATGAGGTGAAGCGGGTAGTGGCTGAACCAGTGGAGTTGGCACAAGAATTCCGCAAGTTTGACCTGAACAGCCCCTGGGAGGCTTTCCCTGCCTATCGTCAGCCGCCTGAGAATCGCAAGCTCGAAGCTGGAGACAAGAAGCCTGAAGCCAAGTAACTTCAAAAGCATGTAGATCCTAGAGGAAAATGCCTTACCTAAGGTTGTCTGTAAATAAACTCCAATGGACATTCATTCCTTCTTCTGTGGTGGTTTGTTTTTCTTTTTTAGGTTTTTTTCAAGACATGGCTTCTCTGTAGTCTGGCTGTCCTGGAACTCAATCTGTAGACCAGGTTGGCCTAAACTCAGAAATATGCCTCTCTCTGCCTCCTGATGCTGGGATTAGTCATAGTCCACCAGCACTGGGCTGCCTTTGTGTATTTTTAAAACATATACTTACTTAGTGAGGGTGGCAGGACATGTGGAGGTCAGAGGACAATATTCAGAGTGCTTCTCTCCTACCATTTGAGTTCTAGGAATCCACCTCAGGTCATGAGGCTTGGCAGCTAGTGCTCATATCTGCTGGGCCGTTCCCTTCCCCAGTCACTCATGTGCTGGTAACAGTACTGACTCAGGAGAGGGCAGGTGCAGGATAGTGGTGGCAGTGGTCCCTGCCAAAGTCGTCTATTTAATGGAACTGTATTCTGCAGTTACATTGTGACCTGTGGGCCTGGATATGTTTCTAGAAGGCTCTAGATCGGTAATTTAGTTTTCATAGTCCTTAAGAATAGGTATGACATGGTCTCTAGTGACAACTGGAGGGACTTGAAACTACTGAAGAAAGCTCTTCTCTCAGCAGACTGTGGAGGCAGCTGATAGATCCTGGGGCCTGAGTGAAGATAGGAAAACTATTGTCCTCCCACCTAAACATCCATAGGGTTGTATACATCAAGTTGTAAGAGCCACGTACTCTTAGGCTAAAGGAATCTTCCCAGTTTCTGGTCTAAATCTAGAAGGTTGTTAGCAAGTAGATTGATCAGAGCTGTGGAAAAAAAAAAAATCAACAAAACCCACTCAGGAGCTACAGGTCCATGTTTGCCTTCAAGACAATGCTCCTTCCCCGGTGGCTATTTCCTCTGTGGTTGCATCCCATGGGCACTCCTGGTCTACCACTGTGCAGCTGGAGAACTGGATGTACAAATGATGCTTCTGGCAGCAGAGGAGCCCTGGAGGCTGGGCTGGGTGGCAGGTTGGACTAAGTGGCTGACTGGCCTCTAACAAGATCTTTTCAGTGTGAGAACAGAAAGTAAGATAGCATTGCTGCCTGAGATACATCCCTTGGGAGAGTCAAGCGGAGCTGTTTTCTTACTAATTAAACATTGAGCAAGAAACAAGCATGCTGATACTGCCTTAACTGAAGAGTCCCCAACTCTTAAAGGGTGAAAATAGCCCCTCCCTCCTCACACTGAAGACTGACACATAAAGTAATGCAGGAATAGCCTGCAGTAGGAAAGTTGTGGCAGGCAGATGAAGGAGCAGAGAGCTGGGGATGGGGTGGGGTGTGGGGATGGGGCAGGGTAGTCAGAAGACATGGCTGGGACACTGTAGTTTCTGCTTTGTCTAGTGGTAGCCATTGGTCTCCTTGGGTGACTTCTAGCCAGGATGATGAAGGTACAGGGGCTTCATGGTGGGTGGGTAGAAGCCAAGAAAAGGCTGAATGATGGCTGAAGGCAGGTACAGCTGGCCCTTTGAGCCTCACATGGCAGAGGAGGAACTGTGGTCCTGGTGGGTGCCAAACTGGTGGGTGATGGGTGAGGTGTGGGAAGCCTGTGGGGGTTAGTCTCGTGCTTGTTGTTACCCTGGAACTCTACCAGGGCAGTGTGTAAGTTACAGGAGTCATGTTAGGTATTTGCCAAGAGGGGACTCAGACTTGGTATGCACTGGGATAAGATCCATGCCTGAAGGCTGACTATCATGCTATGTGTACAATTGGAATAGGGGAGGAGATGGCTGATATCCATGCACTTTTCTGGACAGCGAAGGGCATTTCTGGGAGGCTAGGTGTTCAGAGTGGAGGACAGCAGGGATCGGATTCCTCTCTACTGCCCGAGGGCAGTCCATGGACAGCACCATTGAAGGAGGTGGCCTGTAGAAGCCTGAAGAAGGACTGGGAAGTGATGCTTCGGGTCATTTTTCCTAGCCTGCACCATGGGTTGGAGGGATCAGCATCCAAGTTTAGGGTTTGGGAGCGGGCAGTCTAAGGGTAGACCTGTTCAGGGTGGGGAATAGCCAATATGCGTCCCACCACCAGCTTATAGCCTACCCAACCTATGCCCACTCTTCCCATACCTGACCCTGAGAACAGCCCAGCCTTAGAATAGCTCCCCTTGCAGCTGCTCTAGGCTGGGCTGGAACTGGACCACACACGCAGGCCGTCCACTCAGGCTCCTCCTGTAGCACCATGTGACCAGGGATTTGAAGTGGGCTGAGCAATGGCTGTGGCAACTCCACAATCTTCATACGGGGCCTCCCCTTAGCCCTTGGGTTTTCAAGCATCTGTTCCTTACAGGCCTTGCCTGTGTCTACTGACTCCACAGGGCTAGTGAAGCTGAGGGAAAGGGGTCACTGGGCCTAGGTCTTTGCCCTTCTGGCACAGGAAACACTCTGGGACCTGTACAAGGATTTCTGTTCCCAGAGCCAGCACCCTTCTCTGGGGTCCTGGACCTTCATCCTTGACCTATCCCCTAGCCCTTCTCTTTCACTTGACATTCTCTCTTCTCCCTTTCCCCATCTCAGGTGAGCACTCTATCTAGCTCCTAGTCCTTCCTCTTCAGATCTCTGGGCCTGCCTTGACCCCTGACCTCCTCTGCTTACTCCTATCTGATTTTGTTTCCTACACCTAGCTAAGGGCTGGGTCCAGGCAATAAGCACAGTGCAGTCGTTACATGCTTGTATATCCAGAAGTCAAGGTTGAAAAGTCTGTTTAATACATGCTGAAAGAAAAGCTGACCCCAGAGTAAATTTGTGTCAGGTCCTCTAACTCCTGTCTTGGCAGTGCTGTGAAATACAGGAACCCTGTATGCTTGTCACCCAGTCTTAATATTCTCATGAGGGTGCTAAGTCCCCTTGTAGACTGGGAATATAGATTGGACTTCAATGGCTCTATTTACAGGAGGAGTAAAGGGAAAAGGTGGAGAAACATCACCTGTTTGTGGAGAGGAAAGAAAAAAGGTCTTTTGTTTCATCTCAAACAAGCCTAACATGTACATCTCAGAGTTAAGAATAAAGTTGGGAGAAGACCTTCCCAGAGAGACTGGCTCAGATAGTGTAAGATATGTCTTGCCCTGATTCTGTGTAGCTCTGTTTTGGCCTCCCAGAGTCCGTCTCATTTTTGTGTCGAAGACCACTTACTCTAACACGTGTTCTGAGCAAATCTCCTCATTCTGGGAGGGCAGGAGGCAGGACAACCAGGTAACAGCCCTTCACCTCAGTCCTATGCCCTACTGAAAGAAGGAACGCGCTGTTGTGTTCCTAGTGGATTAGAGTTGTGAAATGATGTTCCCTCTCACAGAGAAGCATAATTTGGGACCAAAGAAGAATGTCATTGGTCAGTGAAGAGAAGTCAGACCGAGGGATGCACTGGACACTGACATGAAGGAGAGGCCTACCTGAGTTTAGAAAACTATGCTTCAAATTCCTACCTTCTCACTCTTACAAGGCCTGACTCCCATCTAAGTCCTATGGGTTGTTCTAGTCACTGCCGTGCAGTCCTCTCCAGTCCCGGGGAGGCAAGGAGGAAAAGGCATCACAGTCATGACACAGGGCAGGCCCTAAGGCTGACAGGCAGCCTCACTTTATTAACAGAGTCCAGGCGTGCTGGGCAGGCAGTCATGCTCGGGCCGGTGGGGCGTTCGGGCCGCGGTCCCGGCTCGGCATGCATGCCCCACGGCTCTCCCGGGCTCCTTCAAGCCGACGCTCAGAGCTCTGGGGCTTGAGGGCCGGCGGGCCGGCGGCGGCGAGGTCAGGGTACACCAGGAAGCCGGAGAAAGTGATGTACTTGCCGTGGTTGCTGTAGGCGCCATAGCCATCATGGTCGTGGCTAAGCAGCCAGACGGCGTCGCCGCGCCGCAGTGGCAGCATCACGCTCTGACTCTGCATCTCACGGCGCCTCGAAGCGCCGTCGTCGTAAATCATGGCTTGCACCTCGTCGCGGTTCTTCATCAGCTTCACCGACAGCGTCTTGCGCGGCAGCTTGCCTAGCGTGAAGGAGAAGAAATAGGCTCCCGGTAGGCGGCAGCGGAACACGCCGGCCGCCGCGTCGAAGTCGCCACCTATGTTTACTAGCTCGGTGTCGAAGGCCAGCGGCCGGTGGCGCGGTCCGGGGCCCGCGTCCGAGCCCACCAGGCTGCGCGTGCGCGCCGCAGAGAAGGCCGAGCGCGGCTCCGGAGGCGCGGCTCCGCGCGCAGGCGCATCGGCGTCGGCGTCAGCGTACACCAGGTAGCCGCTGAAAGTGGCGCCGGGCGCGCCGAGCGCGTACTGCGGGGCGCCGTGCAGCCGCAGCCACACCGTGTCGCCGTAGTCGAGCTGCAGCATGGCGCTCTGGCTGGCGGCGCGCCGCGCGCCGGGCCGCCGCTGCTCGTCGAAGGCCAGCGCCTGCACCTCGTCGCGGTTGCGCACCAGCATCACCGACAGGCTCTTATGCGGGGCTTTGCCGGCCGTGAAGGAGAAGAAGTAGGCGCCGGGCACGCGACAGCGGAACTGCCCGGTGGCTGCGTCGAAGTCACCCCCGATGTTCACATACACCTTGTCGAAGGTCACCGCCATCTCCGACGTGCCCTCCAGAGGAGTGGTGCGAGCCGCGGAGAAGGCTGACCGCAGCTCTGAGGAGCCTGGGCCAGCAGGACCCAGTGCCCAGCAGGCCACCGGGCCGAGGAAGCCCAGCAGGAGCAGCAGCATGGCACCTGGGAGGGGAGAGAAGACCCCGGCAGGGGAGAGGGTTGGACAGTGACTGTCTCTACCTGTAATTTCTCCTCCTAGCCTTGCTTTTGACCCATGACTTGATCTCTCTGTTTTTCTTCACACTTAGGCTGCTAGGTCAGTACTTCTCACTTAGAGTGCCGCAGTGTCACCAGGAGGGCCTATTACAGCACCCATATTTGTCCCCCACCCTCGAATTTGTTCTGAGTCTGGAATAGGGCCTGAGAATTTGGGTTCTCAGTGGTCTGATTAGCTGGTCCAGAGGTTTTTAGAACTACTGGATTGGACCAGTAATTCTCCAAACTTGTGTTTTTAAGTATGAGAAAATCCTTTTGCAAATAAGACCTGGTGCATGTGCCACAGACATGTTGAAATGTTCTGGTTAATGAGGCCTACAGCCCTGTCCTCGTCTCTACTCCTTCCCTGGACATTAAGGAGGTCTAAGTTTCCAACAGCCAGCACTTCCTCTGCAGTTACCTGGGGCTTTTCTCTGCTCTTTGGCCTGCCCTTCACAACAGACACTGGCTTTTGTGTCAGTTTCCATCATGACAGTATTTTAAGTCTTATCTGGGGATGAACGGAGAGAGCTGCTCTCTAATCCTTTCCTGGCCTCTGCTCTACTCAAGGGTCCCACAGGATCTCTGGACTCCCCTGGGGTCCTTCCTGAACCGCAGGGGTCCGGCCAAGCTTCCCTAAGGTTCCCTAACTGAAAACAGAATGAGGTGAGGAGGGGCTGGAGAGATGGCTCAGCCATTAAGAGTTTAGCTACCATTCCAGAGGACCCAAGTTTGATTCCCCAGCACCACATGGAAGTTCACAACCGTCTATAACTAGATCTGATGCCCTCTTCTGGCCTCCACTAGCACCAGGCACACATGGGGTACACAGACATAGATGCAAGCAAAACACCCATATACATAAATTTCTTTTAATTATTCAGGGAGATATGGATAATTCCCTTTGTGTCTTTGTGCTTGGAAGCTGGCTCCTGTGGGAAGGAGAGAGCCATGGCTGCTGAAGCTAGGGAGGGCAAAATAAAACTCTGGTAGTGCTTTGGCAGGGTGGTGAAGTTATCAGCTTCATTTGGTGGTGGTGGTAGAATGGAGTGGCAGACACTTAAGATCTGGATACCGGTCTGGGGAATGAACCGTAAGCACAGAGTCATGCCCCAGTCACCTTAGGCAATTTAAAAAAACTGTCTGAGTAAGGCTTCATGGCACAATGGAGGGCCACACAAACTGGTGGTGAGCATACCCACCTCAGTAAATGGAGAGCATGGCCAAGAGTTACCCAGTCTCTCAGTCACTAATGGTGGGAATCTATCATGCTTTGAAGGAGGGCAGAGCCTTTGAACACCCAAAGGCTCCAAAGTGGCAGCAGGCAGGAAGGAAGGTAGAGACAACTCAGGATGTGAGCTTTTCTGGGAAGTACCCTGGGAGTGTGTGTCTTACAGATTCCTGGGGTCTTCTGAGAGCAGCCAGGTTCAGCTGTGCAGCTGTGGCCCACTCCTGGATGTTCACCTGCGGTCTACTGTCCAGCTGTTAAAGTAAACGGCACCGCCCTATAATTCCCACAAGAAAGACCTCCAGTCCAGCGGAACACTGACTCCTTCCAGAGGATACTTTTCTAATTCGCACAAAGCTGTCCCGTGGGTTACTTGGTGAGGATAAGAAGGAGGGAAGGGGTCCATCCATAGCGGTGAAAACTACACCTGAGAAGTGTCCAGTCTATTTCTTTATACAAAGCTCTTTTGGACATATAGATAAGCCCTCTCCCATTTTATGGATGAGAAATCTGGTGCCTAATCTGGTTCACGTTTTGGCTCAAGGTCATCTCTAAACCTTAAACAGAGGGTTTTTGTTTTTGTTTTTTGTTTTTTTTTTTCATTTCAAATTCAGTGTGCTTTTCTACCAGCTTTCCCTCTTACAAAAAGGCCAATGTGTTTCCCGCCTCAGTGACCCCTTTTGCAAAAGACAAGGGGAAATGAGTGTTGGAATCTACCGTGAAGGAGGGAACTAGCAAACAAAGGCAAGCAAAGCCTCTGTCATTTTGTCTCCTGAGAGGTGGGAGCTCTCTCTCCCTCTGCCCTGCAGTGTTCCTAGCAGGTCTGCTCTCGAAGCTCCTGCCCACCCTATTGCTTGCCACCTCCCTGCCGAGTCAGATGTACTCATCAGTGCCAAAGGTTCTTGTGTGTCCAGTACCCTTCCTACCGTTCATACTCCACTGCACATGTCCCTGAACCCTGGATCCTTTCTTCTAACCATCCTTTTCCCCAGCAGGTCGAAGGAGGATGGTAAGGCGTCAGGTGGGTCTCAGAGCTCCAGGAAAGGAAATGGCTGCACAAAGCTCTGTCCAGGTGAAGCTCAAAATAATCATCTTCAAAGAGAAAAACTGGGACAGAGAGCTGGGTAGACCCAGAGCCACGGAGCCAATGGAGAAGGTGCAGCGATGTCAGACTAAGGGCATCTCCAAGCCCCCAGCGCCTTGTCCCCATACCCCAGTTAACACTGCTTTCAAGCCGTGCCACAACCACCCTTGTATCTTCCTTGAAAGTCCGCATCCTTCCAAGAATGTGAGCCCTACTTTTACAGAAGCAGCCAATAAATCTCTTTTCGCAGAAGAAAAAAATGCCCCAGAAAGGGGTCCCCGCAAGCCCTTTTTCCATGAGACCTGCCCTCCACCCCTCCCTTTGGAGTAAAAGCCCCTGAGCCTCTTTCATGAAAAAGCGTCCAGGATCTCCTTTCCAGGAAAAGGGACTGGGTCCCTCGTGCCTCATGCCGCCCCCCCCCCTCCCCCGATAGAAGAGAAGCCTGCGCCCCCGCCTCCTCCGGGCTGCCCTCACCTGGCTGGCGGCGGGCGAGTCGGCTTCGGTCCAGCCGGCGATCCGGCTCGGTGAGGACGCCGGGATGCGCACTGGTCGCCCGCGCTGCGGCTTGACCGGGCCTCCGGGGGTGGCGGGGGGCTTAGCCGGCGACGAGTGGGGACCCCGGCAAGGGAGGCGTGAGCCAGTGGGAAGGACAGCAGAAGCTGAAGCGGAGAAGCGCAAGGGCGGGGAGCAGGGGAGGCGGAGGGGAGAGCGGAGGACGAGGGAGGGGCGCGGAGCAGCCGGGCCTGGGGCACCGCACCGAGCCTGCGCTGAGCGTGGGACCCTTCCTCATTCCTGGATCTTGATCCTCTTGGTGTCGAGAGCAGGCGTCACTGATCCAAGTTAGCAGGTGGGGAAACCGAGGCCGCTAAAGAGGCCACCCTAGGGTGGCCCAAGGCATCCTACAGACCAGCTTTTTAGCTTGTGTGGGGAGATAGGACTCGGGCAAGGCACGGACTGAGCTGCAAGCAAGGACAGTAGGAGGTGAGGTTTTGTTTGGGGCAGATGTCCAGGCTGAGTGGCCTTGGGAAGGTCTGAGGGAAGAGAAGGATAAATGGGTCATTGTCCTTAGTAAAGTAAGAGGTGAACATGCCCATGTCTCCTTCCTGACTTCTAAATCTGCAAATACCCCTCCCCCTGCACCTCGTGCGCTAGCAAGGCTGGAGGAAGGACAAAGCTGCAGACATCAGCAGCTTGGGACCCTCTGAGAAGAACAAAGAAAGAACAGGATCCTTGAACATACTGGATTTTTTTTTTTTTTCTGGAAAGTGTTGAGAAGGGTGATGGAAGATTCCTTTGTGGGACATGGACTTTCTGGGGAACTATGTCCAGGGCAGCAAGAGTCCAGCTTAAATCAGCATCTGTCTCCAGCCCACAGCCCACAGCCTCCACCCCCTCACAGACCCACAGGAGCCCTGGCCCTCAGGAGCTTTCCTTCTGGAATTCTCCACATACCTAGCCCCAGTCACTGGAGTGTAAGTCATTACCCATGGAGAAGTGATGAGGTTGGGAAGTTCCTCCAGGCTGTTGAGTACAAGACAAGGTGTCACAAAGCAAAGTGTCTGACTAGCTCTTGTCAGATGGGGGCATGCCAATGGGGAGTGCACTGAGGGTGGGATGAGTCACACAGGCACGCACAGGAATTGGGAAAGGTCGGGAGCTAACCTGTGACACCTGTGGCCCTCCTTAGACACTGGACCCCTCAATCAAGGGAGGAAGGTATGGGAGGGAGGGAGGCAGGACATTTGAATGCGGCCCGGAAACTCTCAACAGAGAAATCAGGGTCAGGTGGAGATGGGTGGATAACATGGCAGTAGGGGTTGCTTCAGGGTCCTGAGAAGGGAGAGGCCAGGAAAGGCATGATGGGGAGCTGGTGGGTGTGGGGGCAGTCAGGAGTGGGAAAGTCACAGGGATACCAGATGGAAAGTTAGGAATCGATAGGGCTCAGAGAAAAGGGCCCAGGCTAGACTGTGGTCTTTGCTTGTAAATCACGCTGGTTCGAACAGCAAGGGCTGGCAGTGCTGGACCCTGTCAACCAGAATGCCTCCCTAGCCTGGATGTTACCTGCACACAGCTTTTGACCCTGACTCCCATTTGCATCTCTCTCCTGGAGCATTCTTGGCATGCAGTTAAGTAAGGGCAGAGTGATGGAGAGCTACTACCCTCCAGCAACCCTCAACTAAGGAGAGGCAGGGGCTGGAGGGTATACTGCAGCTTCCTGGTTCCTCAGGGTGAATTTCCTATACCCAGTTCCAAGATGTGTTCTAGCAGAATTAAGAAACCCTTTTTGGGTCTGGACAGATGGCTCAGTGGTCAAGAACACTGGCAGCTCTTCCAAAGGACCCGAGTTCAATTCCCAGCATCCACATGTCAGGTCACATCTGTCTATAACTCTAGTTTCAGTGGATCTGACACCCTCACACATACTACAAGCAGGCAGAACACCAATGTACAAAAAAATAAAACAATAAAAAAGAAACATCTTTAGTGACAACTTAATAACATCTGCATACTTTAGATTTCTTCTTTCCTTTCATGGCCCACCCATTTCCTGGGATTACCTCCTAAATAACTATTCAAACTCCAAATTCATTCATTCTCTCTCTCTCTCTCTCTCTCTCTCTCTCTCTCTCTCTCTCTCTCTCTCAGTGGAAATTTCTAGAGACTCATTGTGTCATGTGATGTTTTTCTGGAAGCTGTCTGGTGAAGGGCATGTGATGTTTTGCTGGAGCAATGCTTGAGAGAACACTTGATGTTTGGAAAGAGTATAACCCAACAGACAACAGACGAAGCTGTGGCATTTGTTTGCCTTGCTTTCTTTGCTGATCTTCATTTGTTGTGACTTCACAGAGAAAAATGCACCAAAGAACCTCTGGTGGTGTTCTGGCTGCTTGTTGCTTTTTCATTGGACTCGTGCCCAACAGCAGAACCTCGAAGTTTCTTCTGGATTGAACCACTGCCGATTCGTGTTTGGTGTGTTGCTAGTGGACTGAACTGCTGACAAAGAAGATTGGAATCTCCTCCAAAGAACTATTTCTAAACAAGTCCATAAGCTCCATTTTCTTTCTTTCTTTTCTTCTTTCTTTCTTTTCTTTCTTTCTTTCTTTCTTTCTTTCTTCTTTCTTTCTTTCTTTCCTTTCTTTCTTTCTTTCTTTCTTTTCTTTCTTTCTTTCTTTTCTTTCTTTCTTTTCTTTCTCTCTTCTCTTTCTTTCTTTTCTTTCTCTCTTCTCTTTCTTTCTTTTCTTTCTCTCTTCTCTTTCTTTCTTTCTCTCTTCTCTTTCTTTCTTTTGTTTCTCTCTTCTCTTTCTTTCTTTCTTTTCTTTCTTCTTCTCTTTCTTTTCTTTCTCCCTTCTCTTTCTTTCCTTTCCTTCTTTTCTTTCTTTCTTTCTTTCTTTCTTTCTTTCTTTCTTTCTTTCTTTTCTTTCTTTCTTTCTTTTATTTATATAAGTACACTGGAGATGTCTTCAGACACACCAGAAGAGGGCATCAGATCCCATTGCAGATGGTTGTGAGCCACCATGTGGTTGCTGTGAATTGAACTCAGGACCTCTGGAAGAGCAGTCGGTGCTCTTAACCACTGAGCCATCTCTCCAACCCTCCATTTTCTATTTACCTTTCTTTCCCCCACTTCCTCTGGTAGGTTGTAGACTAAAAGGGAGGTTGAAGTGTTTAAAAAGCCTTATTAAAGTAGGTTTTGAAAAATATAAGCCCTCTCTCTCTCTCTCTCTTTCTCTCTCTCCCCTCTCTCCTTTCTCCCTTCTCTCTCTCTCCTCTCCTCTCTTTCTCCCTTCTCTTCTCTCTCCTCTCTTTCTCCCTTCTCTCTCTCTCTTCTCTTTCCCCTTCCTTCTCTTCTCTCTCTCTCTCTCTCTCTCTCTCTCTCTCTCTCTCTCTCTCTCTCTCTCTGGTGTGTGTGTGTGTGTACATGCATGAAGGGGTACCCACAGAGGTCAGAAGAGGGCATCCGATTCTCTGGAGCTGAAATTACAGTTGCTGCCTCATGTGGGTACTGGGAACTGAATTCTGCATGTGCTTTAACCTCTGGGTCGCCTCTCCAGCTTCTGAGCCCAAATTCTTGGCACAGGGTCAGCCTGCAGGAGAGCCAGACTGAGTAATTAGTGTCTGTCTGGGATTGGGTTAGGTGCTTTTCATAGCCATTATCCCATTTACTTTTGTGACCACCCTCAAAAACAGATAGCACTAATTTTACAAATGAGGGATAAAGAATTTAATGCATTGGGGGTCTGGCTCCAGAACCCATTGCTTCACACAGGGCTGCGGCCTCCTCTTACTCTGGTCTTCTCTAGACTTTGTTATCTGAGGTGGGGTGGGGTGGGTGCAATGGGGAGGATACTGTCCTGTCTGGGGGAAGCAGTGAGTCCAGCTCTCTTGCAGCTAAAACAGTGAAAGTGATGTAAGCAGATGTCATTGTGGGAGAAAGTAACTTTTTTGTGTGTCTTGGCTACTTTTATGTCAACTTGACACAAACGAGTCATTGGAGAGGACGGAACCTCAGTTGAGAAAATGTTCCCACAAGATCTGGCTGCAAGCAAGCTTGTAGGGCACGTTCTTAATTAGTGATTGATGTGGGAGAAAATAGCCTATTTTAGGTGGGGATACCCCTGGGATGGTCCTGGGTTATGTAAGAAAGCAGGCTGAGCAAGCCATGAGGAGCAAGCCAGTAAGCAGCACTCCTCTATGGCCTCTGCATCAGCTCCTGCCTCCAGGTTCCTTCCTTGTTCGAGTTCCTATACTGACTTCCTTCAGTGATGAACAGCAATGTGGAAGTGCAGGCAAACTTCTTTCCAACTTGCTTTTGGTCATGGTGTTTCATCACAATATAACCCTTAGTAAGATACTTACTTCTTCATTTACTTTTTTTATATGGAATCTCTTGTAGCCCAGGTTAGCCTCGAACTCTCCATGTAGTTTAGGATAACCTTGGACTCCTGATTGTCCTGCCTTTAGTCCCCAAATGCTGAGATTGCAGACATGTAAATCCATGGCAGCACCTAGAAAGTGCTTTCATCTACTTGTTTGTTTAATCTTTTTACATCTCGTGTGTGTGCTCCAGTGTGTTTGTGTGTATGAGCACATGCATGTGTGTGTTGAGGTACAAATGTGGAGGTCAGAGGACAACTTGAAGGAGCTGGGTCTCTCCTTCCCTTTGTAGGTTCTAGATATGAAACCCGATGGCAACTGAAAGGGCGGCTGTTAGTCCTTTTGTGCTTTGTGCAAGTCAGTGCTCTGAAGGGACCAACTCAGCTGGCAGGGACACACTCCTTTTTCCATCTTGGAATGTGCACTTGAAGACAGTTGCCACTTTGACAGTGAAATGCTGAGAGTAGAATGTGCACTTGAAGGACAGTTGCCACTTTGACAGTGAAATGCTGAGAGGTAGAGCTTCTTCTACCCAGGAAGATGCTTAGATGAATGAGCCTTAGACCTTGCCTCAAGGAGACACCCTTGTCAGCAGTGGTGGGGAGGCAGAGGCAGTCAGATCTCTGTGAGTTTGAGCCAAGCCTTTTCTACAAAGGGAGCTCAAGGACAGCCAGGACTGTTTTGTAGAGAACCCTGTCAGAGAGAGAGAGAGAGAGAGAGAGAGAGAGAGAGAGAGAGAGAGAGAGAGAGAGAGAGAGTTAATCCTTTAGTGGGACAGTAGGGTGTGGACAAGAAGAGCTCAGTGCCAGAACAGAGTCACAAAGTGCTGTGGGACCTCAAAGAGGGAGCATTTTCAGTTGAGGTGGGGGATCAGAGGTGTCATGCAGGAAACTATGTCTACATGATGTACAAGGGTGACAGGGCTCTGCCTTGGTGAGTGGGGTGTAGATGGGGAGTTGGAGGTGGGACCCAATTAAAGATAAGAATCAGATATGGGCGAGGGTGTGGGAGAGGCAAAGTGCAGTTGGGGGAGGGAGCTGCATGTGCGAATGTAAAGAGACAAAAGAAGAAAGAGAAGGGACAGAGGAGATGAAGAAGACTATGGGGGAAAGAATGTGGCTGCCTCTAGAAGAGATTGGACTACACAAGAAAAGGGGGAAGTAATGGGGGAGATTAGAAGAGAGACTCCACGGCTGCTGGAGAACACGACTACACAAGCTCACAATTTAATTAGCTTTTTGGCTTGCCAAAGGATTAAGGAGAATTAGCAAAGCTCAGGAGTCTAGGGACCTTGCTGCGAGTTGAGGGGGAAGTTAATGAGAAAGATGACAACACGCCCCAGGGAGAAATGAAAGAGGAGGAACGTCAGTCAAGCAGAGATGCCGGCAGGAGAAACAGATGTCAGGACATAGAGCCTCTGTCTCCCTAGCAGATTGCAGACCTCCAGGGGAGCAAACAGGTAGGGCTCCTGAGTCATGCTTCTGTCCTGTGGCCCACATAGATGCCTGTCCTTTGGGTACCTGATGACTTGAAGCAGGAAAACCTGGGAGTGGCTAAGAAGCTCAAGTCCCCAAGTTTACTTGGTCCTTTTCCTAGAAGGGCCCAAAGGCTCTAACACCAGCTAGATGGAAGAACTGAAGCCCTGGACCTCATCTTCATGCAAGCAGGAAGGTGACCTACTCTTAACTTTATTATGTGGCAAACTTTATTCTCCAAAGACTGTTAGGTCTCTCCTATTCCTGGCTTGCTCCTATGACATTGCCATGCCCAATAAAAACAGGCTGAAGTCAGTAATAAAAGGGAGGGCTGCGCCTGCCTGGATCTTTCTTTTTTGAAACTGTCCCATTTGGAGCCCAGCCATCCCATCCTAAGAAAGCTAAAGACTCATGGAAGGTCTTGCATCATCACCTACAACCATTACTACCTGTGCTGCCACTAGGTGTGGCCTGACAGCTATAAGAGGACTGCTTCCTACTCCAGCACCCCTTTCTCTTTTCTCTCCCCCCATGTCTCCCTCCCCCAATACCTGTTCCTGGCCAGCCTCTCTTACTCTTTGTCTTCTCTGTCCTCCACTTCTCTGCCTCTTCCCCTTTCCAGGTCTCTGCTTCCCTCCCTTATGTCAGGTCTGTGGCAGGACGTGACTTCTCAGGTCTGTTGCATGGTGTGACTCCTCAGGGGACACTTGGTACAGGCCTGCCAGGTCCCCCTAACTTCCGTCACCATAGCATTATATGTTCTAATAGCCCCTGTGTAGATGTTGTGGCCTACAGACCTAGTTAGGACCAGCTACATAATTGCATAAGGTCCAATGCAAAATGAAAATATGGCATCCCTGTTTAAAAATTAATTTTAGATGGAAGCCATACAGCAAAAAACAGTACAGAGGGGATTGTCAGGTCCAAAGAAACTCCTGTGCCCTCATCGTCATCCACCCCCACCCCTGTCACTCTACTTTTCCAGGAGACAGCCTTGGCAGATCGGAATAAACTTCCCCTCTTTACATCCATGAAATGGCTATTTTGGTTTCGTTACTGCACCTCATGAGTTCAGGGATAAGGTGTACTTTGTAGTAGAGTACATGTAGTTTGATATCCAGCAAGTATGGTGGGCCAGCAAGATGGCTCAGCAGGTAAAGGCACTTGTCACCAAGCTTGAGGATTTGAGGTTTATCCCTGGGACCCACATGGTAGAAGAAAGGAATTATTCTGAAAATTGTCCTCTAAAATGCATACACACACACACACACACACACACACAGAGGAAGAGAGCAGATCCTTATTAAGACTCCTGTCTTAAATTTACAGGTGAACAAGAATGACATCAGGAAGAAAGTACGGCGTCTAATGGGAAAGTCCCACATTGGGCTGGTGTACAGCCAGCAAATCAATGAGGTGCTCGATCAGCTGACCAACCTGGTGAGCACATCAGACCATCCCCTGGGCTTCTTCCATTCTGCATGTCGTCGCTTCCTCTACAGAGCTTCCACAAGGAACACTTCTGGCCCTGTCGCTATGCAGCCTGGTTAATGCCTAGTTTAGAGAATGGGGCAGTAGTTTAGAGAATAGGTAGTTAGTTAGTAGTTTAGAGAATGGGTGGTTATAGTTAGTAGTTTAGAGAATGGGGCAGTAGTCCAGGTGAGGTGTTAGCCTTTCCTTCTGTTCAGTGTTGGGACTCTCAGTCTCCAGCTGTTATAGTGCAGCAGTTTCCATGTGAGCTCTGCTGACCTCGGGGGACCTGAGATGAAGTCTGTTCTCATCACAACACTAAAATGACCCCCCCCTTTTCTCTTTTCTCTCATGGTTTTATTTGTAGTCCTGGTTGACCTGGGATTCTCTCTGTAGACCAGGCTGGCCCTGATATTACAGAGATCCACCTGCCTCTGCTTCCCAAGTGCTGGGACTAAAGGCATGGGCCACTACTGCCTGGCTATCAAGAGAAAACCCAGGATCTCACTCATGCTAGGCAAAGTGCTGAAAATTAAGATCCTTGTTCAACTGTTCAAGTTGTTTTGTCTGTCCAGATTGACTTATCCCTGGTATGAGTGAAAAAGCCTTCAGGATGAACCAAGGTCTGGCCAACCTGGAGCATCCTTTGCTGATAGGGACATTGCATTTTGATTTTGACTGGTAAGGGGATAATGCAGGATTGAATTGCTTTTTTATGTTCACTGAGGCAAGCACCTGCCAGGAAAAGCTTGAGATGTAAATGCAATCCTCAGCCCAGCCTAGTAACCTCTGGATGAGGAGGAGAGGAGCAAAGAGAGGCATGAAATGGCAAGTAACTGGGGAGCCCAGGGTTTCCAGGCTGGCCTTGAACACAACCTAGCTATCCACACCCCTGTATCAGCTTCTTAAGTGCTGAGAGTATAGATGTGTGCTATCACACCTCATTCAATCCAGTCTTTTATATATATATATACATATATGTATATATATATATTATAAAATAGTTTATTCAGGGCATGGGGAGGGGAGTTGAGGGAATAGAGATAGGAGAAAGGGAGAGAGAGAGAGAGAGAGAGAGAGAGACCTGTGGAGAGAGAGGAGGGGGAGAGGAGGGGGAGTAAGGGCAAGAGCAATCCAGTCTTAAAAGAGCAGTTACAAATAAATGCCACAGATACAGTGCAAGGTGAATAGTAGACAAGGAGCTCCCTAAGTGGAGGGACTCAAGGAAGCTTAGTGAAAGAGATGACATCTAAATACAGTCGTGAAGGCTGTGGCAGACTCTGTCACAGAACAATAGAAGCACCAGGGACCACCAGGTAACTCTCTCAGGGAAACAATAAAGAATCATGGTGGAGGGTGCTGGAAAGATTGCTCAGTGGTTAGAGTGCTCACTGCTTACAGAGGACAGCAGGCTGGGCAGAAAATAAGAGTGCCACCTGTAGCCTCAATTGAAAAAGGAAACATGGTGGCAAGCTGTAGCTAGCATCCAAATGCTCTGTTTTGAACCAGCTCCACAGCTAATTGTGTACTTTCATTGTGTACTTGGTTTCCACACCTCTAAAATGGAGCTTTAGATGGCTAGGCTTAGTGGCTCCAGCTTGTAATATCAGTACTTGGGTGATAGAAGCAGAAAGATCATGAGTTGAAGGCTAGCTTTCAGGGCATAGTAAGTTTGAAGGCAGCCTGGACTACGTAAACTCTGACTTAAACTCCACCTCCCAAAATACATATATGTCTCACTGACTTGTGATAAGCAGTCACAGACATACTTGGTTCTAAACTACTTAGTCCAGAGCCCAGCATGTTATATGTTCTCAGCGTATGCTGTCAGTAGTGTAAGGTCTGTTTGAAAAATGAGTAGGACTGGGGATGTAGCTCAATGAAAGAGTGTGTGATTCCTATGTGTGAGGCTGTGATTTGATCTCTACCACTGTAGAAAAAGGAAAAAAACCCCCAACAAATAATAATACTGATGTGTCAGGCTGGAGGTGTAGCTCACACAAAGCACCAGGTTTGAGCTCCAGCATTGCATATGCCAGATATGTTATGCTTTTAATCCTGGCACTTGGAAGTAGAGACAGGAGGACCAAAAGTTCAAGGTCTTCTAGCCAGCCAGAGCTATGTTAGACCTTATATCTATGTATGCTAGTATGTCTGTCTGTGTGCACGAGTCCACGTATGTGTCTGTGTGTGTTCATGTGTGTGTGTGTGTGTGTGTGTGTGTCTGTGTGTGTGTGTGTGTGAGAGAGAGAGGGGGGGGGTATGACATTTAAGGGCTCTGCAGTAATTTATAGTGCTTCCCTCTGCTAAGCCTGCCTGTTTTGCGTTCTAATTTCCATCTTTTTCTTTTGGATGCTGGCTTCTGAGCAGTGACAATTTTGGCATTTTGGTTTCTTTAAAAAACACAGAAATATTATAAGAATATGTTTTCATTTTAATCCAAGGTGTGGTATATGGGGCTGCAGAGTGTCCACAGCGGCTGACTATGATTGCCTTGTGCAACTATGTGACATTTGGAATTCTGGGGGCTCTTTAAAGGGTATATAAATGCTAGGGCCCTGAGAGGCAGGGTGGGTTGTTGGTTGTTTGCTGTTGATCGAGGTTTGTTAAGAAGAAGGAAGAAGAGAAGGAGGAGGAGGAGGAGGAGGAAGAAGAGGAGGAGGAGAAGGAGGAAAAGGAGAAGAGGGAGGAAAAGGAGGAGAAGGAGGAGGAGAAGGAGGAGAGGAGAAGGAGGAGGAGAAGGAGAAGGAGGAGGAGAAGGAGGAGGAGAAGGAGAAGAAAGAGGACAAGGAGGAGAAGGAGAAGGAGGAGGAGAAGGAGGAAAAGGAGAAGGAGAAGAGGAAGAAGAAATCAGATATCTTGATGATGAAGATCAAACTTGCCCCAAGGAACCTGATACCCCAAAGTAACAGAAAGTAGTCTAATGATATGTCACCCCCTTTCCCCTCTATCCTTTTCTCTCTCCTGTCTAGTGTTAGGGGAATTGAAAGTGTAGAAGAAAAAAGAACCCATAAAGAGGCCAGAGTCCAGCTACACTTTTACATGGTTTGGTACAGCTAGGACTTTCTCTGGTTCTGAAGCCCTCTGGCCGCTTCCATCCTTCAGCTGCTTGCTCACCTCCATTGCTGAACCTGTATGTCAGACCTTAACTCAGAAAGTCCCGGCTTTCTATCTTCTCTCCACCATCTCTTTCCTGCCAACAGTTCTGGCATTTCTGGCTTGCCTGCTGTGTTGTTTTTCTCTTAAACTCTATAACACTGTCTGAAACTTGAAGTCAAGTGCTCTTATCAACTAAGACATCTCCTTACTCCTATCCTCAAACTCCAAAAACAAATAAACAAATAAAAAAAAACACCTCCAAAATTTCAGGGATGTTGGCAAAAGGTCTGGAAAACTGGGGTAAACCTGATCATAATGTGCTTGGGTGCCATCTAGACTTCATGACAAATATTTATAATGCCTTATATCCAATACAAAGTGAAATCTGTAGAGAACAGAATCTACTGACACATAAGTTTAAAAAATCAACATAGAGCTGATGAGATGGCTCACAGGAAAAAGCTCTCGTTGGCTTAGTTTGATCCTCAGAATCCATAGTGGAAGGAGAGAACAGAATTCACAAGGTGACCTTTGCCTCCACATGCATACTGTGGCATGTGTGTGACCCCTTTGCAATAAATAATAAATACATGTAAAATAAGGACTGTAAAGGAGGGACCCTTAGCTCAGTTCTGAAGATCCAAAGGGACAATGCCAACACCCATTAGCCTTCATAAACACTGCATGTTGGATGATATCTGGTTCAGCATGTGTGGGAAGCAAGAGATCATGCTGCAAACAGGAAGCCTGAAAAGCAATTCCAGATTCAAGCTCACTCATAACCACTTTTGCTCAACACTTTAAAATCTCTCAGGAAACTACTTTCTCCAAGTTTTTATATTTACCCAAACTCTCTACAGTGAATGGGTATTTATTTGCGTTCACTTCAAAATTAAGAGCTGTGTGGCCCTTACTACTCTTGCAGTTCAATTCTCATTATCCATATGGCAGCTCACAGTTGTCTGTGACTCCAGTTCCAGGGGATCCGCTAACGCCCTCTTCTGACCTCCACAGGTATTGCATGCATAGTTTGCACAGGCAAAACACTGACGAATGAAGTAAAAACAAACAAACAAACAAATACATGGAACTGGACACAATGGCTCATACTTGTAATTGCAGCATTTAAGAGGCCGAGAAGGATCCTGAGTTCAAGGCCACTATGGGCTATGCAATGAGACCCTGTCAACACATGAAATAAAAAAAGTTACTTTTCTTCTTTTTGCTTGTTTGCTTTTTTGCTTCTGTTTTTTCAAGACAGGGGTTTTCTGTGTAGTCCTGGCTGTCCTGGAACTTGCTCTGTAGACCAGGCTGGCCATAAAATCAAGAGATTCACCAGCCTCTGCCTCTCAAGAGGCAGAGAGAGACAGACAGAGACAGACACAGACACAGAGAGACAGAGAGAGACAGACACAGAGAAAGACAGATACAGATAGAGACACACAGAGAGAAACAGAGAGAGAGAGAGAGACAGAGAGAGACAGAGACTCTGGGTTTGATATAGGCTTTTGAAATGTCAAAGAACACTCCCAGGGATGTCCCCCTCAAAACAAAACAAAAAAACCACAACAAATCTTAGCTGGGTGGTGGTGGCATACACCTTTAATCTCAGCACATAGGAGGCAGAGACAGGGGAATGTGAGGCCAGCCTATTTTATAGAGTGTGTTCCAGGACAGCCAAGACTACAAAGAGAAATCCTGCCTTGAAAAACAAACAAAACAATAAAAAACAAAAAACAAACAAGCCCACACCCAGTGACACATTTCCTACAACAAAGCCACATCTCTTAATCTTTTCAAATAGTGCCGCCCCTGGGACTAATCATTCAAACATATGAGCCTATGGGGGTCATTCTTATTCAAACTACAACAACCTCTTTCCTTAAAATTCTGCTGAATTAAGCTCATTATTTCAGGTAATTTTAAAAGCTTGACTCTGACACTCAACTGTGAGATTTCTCTTCCAGAGTGGTATATCATATCTGTGTGCAAATATGATAAAGGCAGCGCCACTGATGACTACTAATCTTACCAAACAGAGAGCCCTGCTGGGTTAATCTACTGAGGTGAAGGGCAGCAGGGGTTAAATGAGCAAAGGCCATGAATTGGGTCATCGCTGAGCTCCTTGCTCCCCCAGGCACAAGCCAGGGCATCTAGCAGGAAATGGAATTATTTAAAGACAGCATTTACCATTGGTATTATCATTTTCATCATCTTTATTCTTGTGAAAACACCAAATCATTTCTTTAGGTTTCTCAAACTCTGAACCTAGTGTTATATATAATACTACAATAAATTTGGAGGTGGGAGGACACATCAAAGACATATCCATCAGGTGTTTCCAGAATCAGCTTTACATATTTCTCTAATGTTGGGCTTTCTCTGCCATACCACTGTGGCCCTTTTCTAGAACTTATCTCAAGGGTTCCACAGCACCCTGGTTTTGCAGCTCATTTGGAATGGCTAGGTACTTCAGCCTTCTCTCCTTATTTCTTCCTTTACAGAGTTTCATTGCCTTCTCTAAACCATGTTTGCCTTTCCTCTGTCTGGCTTAGCAATGCTTCCCCCAGGGACAATGTGGAAAAGCTAGGCTGAGTACCCAGCCTTCCCTGACAACTGCCAGTTCATTCCCAAGAGGAGTCCAGTCCTCGACTCATTCCTCCGACACTGAAAATAAGTCAGTGATATGTTTGTCCCTTTTGAGAGCCCTGATTTCTGAGGACTCACCTTTCCTTCCAGTTGTTATGCCTTTTAAATGGTGTTAGTTGCACCCTCTGTGATGCGAGGCTGACGTCTTTGGTTCTGTCCTCCTTTCTCCCACTGAGCGACTTTCTGCAAATGGCATGTCCTCATTTCTTCTTTAGACGTTCCTATACAATTTGTACCACATTGCCATCTAGTTTCTAAATTCAAGATAACTTTTCTCTGACTTCTTAACTCATTTAAGCATCAATTCAGTCTCTTCCCAACATGCTCTTTCCTTTTAAGTTAGCTCTTCCTCTTTCTGGTTTTTGAGACAAGGTCTCACACCATAGCCTAGGCTGGCCTCAACCTTGTGGCAATAGTTCTGCCTCTGCTGCCAAGTGCTGAGATTATAGGTGCCAAGCCTGTCTGTGGTTCCTGCTTACTGACTGAAAGTACCAGGCATCCCTTTTCATGATCAGAAGGAAGTTTAGGAGAGAAGCTTCAGGTAGCCAGAGGGGGGGGGGTTGCAGAAACTGCCATTGGTTCCCCTAATCTGCCTCTGGGTCATGGAACTCGTATGTAAAATATCCTGTATATCAGATATTTACATTACTATTCATAACAGTAGCACAATTACAGTTATGAAGCAGCAATGAAAATAACTTTATGATTGGGGGTCACCACACATGAGGAACTATATTAAAGGGTTACAGCATTAGGAAAGTTGAGAGCCACTGGCTTAGCTGAGGAAGAGATTGTAGTGGCCAGTCCACTGCTGTATAGCCATTGGAATGTGACTAGGCAGTCCAAAATATCCTTCCAAAGGGATTTGGCTTCCATGTCTTATTGTGTCTGGTTCCTCCCACACTATCATCAGTGTGCTGTGTTACACTCAGGTGTGAATTCTACCTCTCTGGTGCTTGCTAGCAAACTTATATCGTTTTTTGTTGTTTTCTCATTTGGAAACTGGGGATATTATCTGGATTGTGGGACCCACATTCTTGGTGAACTGTTCCAGCCCTTAGTTTTATTCTGTAGCTGAGGGTTTTTTTTTTTTTTTTTTTTTTTTTTTTCCTTTGTGGCTCTGACCACGGGGAGGACAGGAACGTAGATGATTTGGGGAAAGAGGCGATGAGGGGGTGGACAGGAATTTCAAAGAGGCGAGGAGGAATTAGGCTGTTTAAACATCTGTGATTGCAGAACTCTACACCCACTTTCCATTTATAAATAGCCTCGTCTCTCAGCCTGGCTCCTCCTGCACAAAGACTGCAGTGGAAGATAACACAGAGAGCAGCTGCTAGGGGGACAAATGCAGAGCAGAGGCTGCAGACCTGGGCCTGTGGGGCTTGGCCTCAGGCTGTAGGGATGAGAGCTACAGGTCAGAAAAAGATATTGCCCATGGCCCTTAGGGTAGGTAAAATTCCAAGACTTCTGTGTCCTGATCACAGCACAGAGCTAGCTGGAGGCTTATCTAGCACCTTCTGCCCTCCCTCGGTGGGCAGAAAAGATAGGAGACTGCTGAGACTGCTGGGCAGATACACCTCTGAGGCATCACTCCTGAGAACCTAGTGGTGACTTTTCTGAAGGATAGGGTAGAGAGGACTCCAGGGTTTCTGCCTTAGGAAACAGGGTGTTAATAACATGTTTAAGAAACTTGGAAAGTAGAAGTACTGCTACAGGCTAGGGAATAGAGGCTACTATGTAACTCAGTGTGGGATTCTGTGAGACACTCAGGCAGGTATGTGCAGAGACAGCTGGACACTCACCCAAGTGTCTGCTAAGTAGTAGAATGTGCTGGACTCTGTTCCCGGTGCTCATTCAATGGCCTTGAAGAAAGGGTAGGACAGCCAGAGAAGCAGTCTCCTCAATTGCTCCTCAATTCCTTTATGAATTTTATTGCCTTTGCTTTGTTATCTGTAAAATATCATCTACCCTAGCAGTAATAGCTGCAACACATCAAATACTAACTGGACCGATATACTTTACTCCAAAAAGCATTATTTCTCATTTTAGAGATGAGAAGGTTGAATTCAAGTGAATTAAGGCTTTAACTTATAGTTCAATTGTAGAGTGTTTGCCTTGTATGCACAAGCCCTGGATTCAATTAACAGCCTCATAAAATCAAAACCAAACCAACGCAACAAGAAACACAAGTAACTTATCTAAAATCCCACAGCTGGTGACAGAGCTCCCATTTCACCATCCTGCCTCCCAGGGCCCTCACTAGTGTCAAAAACAACTCGGTCAGTGGGTACAGGCACTTGCTGCCATGCCTGGTGACTGGAGTTTGATTTCTGGCATCGACTTGAAGGATAGAACAACCTACAGGTTGCCTTCTGGCTTCTATATATACTCATGGCCTTAGCAGACCTCCCCATCTCCAGCTGTGTGAGCACACAACTTAAATACTGAAGAAACCAATGTCACACCTTCATTAAATCATTAATGACTCTCCAGCTAGATATGAGCTATCCCTCTTGGTGACTCCACGGTGCTCATACCACTCAGCCTGCAATAAGCAGTGTTTCAGAGCTCATTGAGTGCACCACGCCTTACCACTTTACATACGGTTTCAACTAATCCAACACTCCTTTATTGTGTGTGTGAAGCACATGCCATGCCACGTGTGGTGCCAGAGATTGAACTCATGCTTGGCATCAGATGTCTTTACCTGATGATCTTAATTCCCCTACTAGATCTTTCATGATCTTACCATTTGTGTATCTCTCAGTGGACGGCAAACACCATGGAAGACGAGAATATTTATCTCAGGCCTTCTGTCCTCCGCTCCCCAGAGCCCTGAACTCTCCTATTTACTGACTTCTAAACCCCAAGTGTTGATTCCTCAGGGGAGGGATGGGCTGATATTGAATTCCAGGGGAAAGTGAGCAGAACACTCTCCTTTGTTTTTAGCCAAAAGACATTCTCATCAGTCCTGCCACCAGGAAGGCAGGGTCCCAGACTGGATAAAGAGAGAATGTGCAATTCTAGGTCTTGTCCTTACCTAACCTTTGGCACTTCCTAGTACTCTGGAAGCAGATGCAGTACCTGACATTTTCCATGGAAGCCTGGTATTTCTAGGGAATTCTTTTGGCTGCCTTTCTGAGGTAGAGGTTGATGCCACAAAGTTTCAGAGAGCTGGAGGCTTAGTATCAGTTTGTATCCTCACAACCCTGCTCACACACAACTGCTTTGTCCTTTGTCTTGCTGTCCTCTAAGTCTCTGTCCTCTGCCCCTATTTCGCTGTAACTATCAGAATCTATTTGAAGATGTTCTACAGGGTTATGGCAAGTTTGTTCCAGAACAGATGTTTTAATACAAATACAAATTGTACTTAAATGGTTGTAGACAACTGACTTTGGGTCCTGTCACTTATGAGACATGCAGTCTTGATTAGTGTGAGCAGACTTTTTACATTCCATTCATATTCTTCCCCTCACCCCCACCCCTTCCTGGGCCCTTAGGATTTCTCTTCTCAAAACTCTCATGTAGGCACAAGTGATGGAAGGTAATGTTCTCATTTCCTCTAGAAAAATACAGCCTTTAAAAAAAGAAAGAAATGGGCCAGGTGTGGTGGTGAACACCTTTAATTCCATCATTCTAGAGGTAGAGGGAGATGATGTCTTAAGTTTGAGCCAGAGGCTCTGAACTGGAGTTAAGAGATAGTTTTGAGCCATCCAGTCTGAGCGCTGGCAAAGTGAACTTGGACACCCTGCAACTGTGAGTCTTAACTGCTGAGGTTGCTCCAGCCCAATCCAGCTAGTTCTTCTAGAAAGCCCAATAGGGAGCTGAGCACTGTGTCAAAGATTTATAATCCCAGAAAATGGGAGGCTAAGGATAGCATGGCTAACAGGAAGACCCTGTCTCAGCTAAACCAAGCTAGGTCATTTGAGAGCTTCTGGACCAGTAAAACAGCCCTCCCAGGCTGAGATAGTGCTAGAGACCATGAACTCAACAGCAATTCTCTCTCTCTTTTAAGTCTTTCAAGACAGGGTTTCTCTATGTATCCTTGGCCATCCTAGAACTAACTCTGTAGACCAGGCTGGCCTCGAACTCAGAGATCCGCCTGTCTCTCCCTCCCAAGTGCTGGGATTAAAGGCATGTGCACCACATTCAGCTAGTATTTGTTTTTTGATATAGTATCTTTATGTAGTCTACGTTAGCTTCAAACTTGCTATGTAATGGATGATCTGCGAACTCCTGACCTCCCTGCCTGTATCCCCCTGGTTTTGGGTTTGTATCACTGTTCCCATTTTTCTGATCTGCAGATAGAACCCAGTTACTAACTTCTGTTAGGTAAGTGCTCCTATCACTAAGTCATACCTTAGCTCTACAAATGAGACTTTTATTTTCACTGAAATCCTAGACCACAGTAAATCCAGCAGGCCAAAATGCACAGGCAAAACCAAAGTCCTGCTGCCCTCTGGTGGTGGGCTGGTTCTGACAGCCAGCTATGTTCTCAGAACCCAGGAGGGTGTATGTGTACAGAAGCAGCAGGATAAACGTGCATTTTCCTAGATTACCTTTACTTGACTTTTTTGGGGAGAAAAGAGTAGGTAATGCAAAAACACATTTTATATTAAAACAGATGCAGATAATATCGAATAGAATATAAAATTTACATTACTTTTGAGACAAAGTACTTTTGACATCAAAGACATTTCAAGCTAAGCTACTCATGAGCTTCTGCTTGCATCCCTAACCCTGAGCGCGAGAAGACCCTGCATGCTCACACTACCTAACATCATGGCCTCTGCTGCACTGAGAGAAGTCTAAAAGTAGCCAAGTCACTGCTTACTCATTTGGCAGTGAGTCGACACCTTAGGGCTTTCTCATCTTATGAGCATTTTAACTTGCCATTAAAAGGCCTGAGTGAATAGGAGCTCGACGTTTGAGCTGAAAAATTTCCTTCTAAAGTGACTTTTTCCTCCATAAGTGTTTTTAACATGCCTAACTGAGGATCTGACATGCGAGCTGGACAATATCCTAGGAACCATGTGGACTTCAGTCCATGTCACCAGATGAGGAGTTACAAATACACTTTTCAAGGGTGTCATCAGAAATGAAAGTCAAACTACTCACCTTCTGAAATAAAAAAAGGAAGCAAACGCTTAGGACCAGAAGCCTATAGGCAATGGGAACCGCAGTGAAGACGGACCCTAGAGGCTGGTGGGCACTGAGCACTTAGGGGCTACTGTTGTGCTACAGTGCTTGCTTCTCGAGCTACAAGAAGTTAAAAGAGCTTCTTTGGAGTGAAAGGTCATCATACTTTCTTCCCAAATCTTGCTTAAGCCTTTGTAACTGACCTTTTTCTTTGTCGGTGGTGACGACTTTCTCTTCTATAGTAACAGAAGGCAGAAGTCTTCTACAGTAACTCAGCAGCATTGAGAGATAAGATGGGTCAGCTGCTTGGAAGCATGGTGGGAGGTAGACTAGTTGCTGCTGACTTTCTAGGTAATTCATACTTTGCTCAGGTAATTCATAAACTCCCACATGGTATGCTTTCTTAATTTTATCAACTCTTACAGAGTTAGGTCCTTCTTATTGGGATTCTATTCTTCGTTTGACAAAGTCCTAACCTGAGACTCAAATCTACATGACAACCTGCTTGTTCCTTTAGTAAAATATGTCTGTTTTCTTTTTAAAACAAGAATTTAGAGAAATAAAGGTCATTTCAAATAACTAATGGGGAATACCAGTGGTAAATGATGTTGTGCTAGGACAAAGAACAAAAAAGGCAGACACCAATCACCTCCATTTTCCCAAGATTAAATGATTATTAAAAAAGCGTGCCACACTGTATAGAAATCAACATTCTCTCCCATAATTCTGTGCATTGGGACTAAAGAAATGTCACTGTCCCTGCCCCACATCTTCAAATTAACATTCTCAGGTCATAACAGTAAGTCTTCCCACATGGAACCTTTCGGAAAAACAAGCTGTTTCCTCGGCTCATATTTCCCTGGAAAAGAGAAGAAACAGAAATAAAGTTTAGCATGAAGATGAACATGGCCAATCTAAACCAGCACTTAGAACTGGACACGTTTCTAGGAGATGTGACTGAAATGAGTAGGATAAGACTAGACCCACCAGTAAGGCTGGATCATAGAATTTTCATTAAGTACCTCTTTTTTTTTTTTTTGGTTTTTCGAGACAGGGTTTCTCTGTGTAGCCCGGGCTGTCCTGGAACTCACTCTGTAGACCAGGCTGGCCTCGAACTCAGAAATCCGCCTGCCTCTGCCTCCCAAGTCATTAAGTACCTCTTACACCAGCTTCTTCATATATGAAACACTGCTGTTTGAATAACATATGAATAGCACAGATCTTCAAAGGCTAGTTTGAGAATGTCATGGAAAAATGCTTAGCAGTTTATCTGATATATCACAGATTTTCTAAGCATGTACAGGATCAACTGTTTCCCAGATAAAGTTTGTCTGTTAATCCATTTTCTATGTTCTTTCCTCCTACAACAGGGCATTACTTAGAAATGGGAACCACAGTAGGAGACTGTCTTATAATAAGTTAAAATCTGGTCTGGAGGAGAGTTGGGGTGTAGTTCAGTGGTGAAGTGTTTCCCACACATGTGCAAGACCCTGGGTTCAATGACCAATACCACAAAAGGAAAGTGAAAAAGTTACGGAAAGGCAGCATTGTGGCAGAGCTCTTGCCTTTTATTTGGAAGGCTCTGGGTTTGATCCCTAGCACTCCAGGAAACAAAAACAAAATAATAAAAACACCAAACTAAATTAAAACAAGAAAGGGGTATAAAATTCGGAAGGAAACCCACAACATCAATGGTACTGAACTCATTCAAAGATTCTAGCTTAGATTCAGCTAGCATGAACGAACAGTGAGCAAAAGTAACCATAGTAACAACTGGACCTTTTCATTCAGAGTCTAGTCTGGGAGAGCCTGAGTTCTGTGAACAAAGCCTTTCTCATCTGTATCTTGGGGTCTATGAAGTAATGCAACAAAGAGCTTCTTTATATCCTTTCTCTGCAATCCTTTAAAAGTGCTTGCCACTCAAACCCATCTGTAAACTTATGCCATTTTACCTGATCCCATGTTACAGTTAGTGGACAGCCTATCCACTATCTTAGTGCCTACTAAAACTTTGTCTAGGTTGATCAAAAATATTTGGTCAATGATGTAACTCCCAGCAGTAACCATAAACCATAGTTTTGACAAACTCATCCACTAACAAAACAGGAAGCAAGCAGCCAGTTGTATAGGTATCACTTTGACAAACTTTTGTCAAGTAAACAATGTCTTATTTTCATTCTTCACATTAACTTGAGGTTCTCAGGAGTCACAGAAAGACAAGTCTGCTGGGCTGAGTTCAGTGTAGAGCATATGCTCAGCCTGTGTGAGGTCCTGGGTTCAATCCCAGCACCAAAATAAAGGTGAGTCTGGAAAAGGGTTTGAAATCAGGCTATTGCTTAAATAGCTAGGAAAATTATCTGGATTCTATTTGTAACTTTCATCCTATCATTCAAATGGCTTGTGGTTAACATGTAGGGATTTGTACTTCTCTACTCCAGCTGGTAAATTAAGAGAACAAAAACAAAACGAGAGATAAAAATACCGCTTTTTGTAGCATGCACCAGCAATCTATCCAAGAAGTATATATTGGGAGTAAGGAGGAGATCCACCAGCAAGCCTGAAATTGAAAACATTATTTACATCATCAACAGATTTTTGGCAAAATTCCAGCAGATGTTCCCTGAGAGATAGTTTTAATGAGACAAATTACAACCATCCTACAGTTGGGTTTTAAGTCAACAAACAGAAACTTCATTAATTTTGTTATCTGACAATTTCATACATATGTAGTATGTGTTCTATTACTTTCTCCCTCATACCTCTTATTTCCTTCCCATCTCTACCAACAACCCCTCATCCCTACTGGATTCTTTGACTTGGTTTTATTTTTTGATACATTTAGATTTTTCATTAGTGGATAAATGAACAACTATATGACTAACCATCTGGGAAAAGGAATTTATAAATGAATTTTCTTCATAAAGATTCTATATATGATAACAGATATAAACACTATTGACTACACTCTCTTACCTGAATACAATCCATAACCAATTCTTCTTTAACTCATTTTTTAAAAAATTATGTGTATGGTTGTTTTGCCTGCATGAATGTCTGTGTACCCGTACCTTCCTGGAGGCCAAAAGATCCCAGAGGCCCAAGGATCTTGAATTATAGAGTCTGACTGACCTTAGTTGGCCTCAAACACAGAACCACTTGTCTAGCCTAAGAGCATTAGGATTAAAGATGCTCATTACCAGGACCAGCACTTATTTTAAACTATTTGCTAGGCTAAAACATGGAGACTACTCTAAAAATCAGAAAACAACGTCAGTCAAACTTGACTAAAAATTCCACATAGCTATTTCTTGTAAAACATGTCTAAAAGACATATTAAGTCAGATATTACAGTTTTAAAGGCTTTCTTTTTTAAGATTTTATTTTTATATATATAAGTATGTTTGTGTATATTTGTGTGGGGTGCCCATAGAAACCAGGACAGGGTGTTAGATCCCTTGGAGCTGGAGTTACAGGCAGTTGTGAGCAACCCCACCCCCCAAAACAAAGTACTTACCCACAGTTGTTGACAGCCATAAGATTAGATACAAGCACAAAGGGATATGTCAACATACTGGCAAAGAACTGCAAAACAGCAGGACAGCTGAGTTACCGAGTCATTCTCAGTTACCTCCGTCCCTCTCTGTCCCTCAGAGGCCCAGTGCTAGAAGGCTCCAATACTCTGACAGCAGTCCTTGCATCCTCAGCAACCTCAGAATGCTTTTAACATAGTTTGAGCTAGAGGTGCCTCTTTTGCCCTAATATACTTCTATATCTAACATTTATCAAAATTCCAGAAGATTCTTCTTATCCTAGGATTGGGGTCTCATTCAAATAAAAGTGAATTACTTATTTAAGAGAAAAGGTCTTAAACTAATACAAATAAAGTGTTTCAAGATACCCTGAAGAAAATATGAGTATCCTCTCAAAGATAACAGGAAGTGCCTTAGAAGCCCACTTTTAGCCAATGTGATGAGTGCTACACAGGAGGCTGATGCAGTTTTCCAAGGCAGATGGGATGGCTTAGAGTTACAATGAAAGTACTTGTTGCCACGCTGGTGGCCTGAGTTCAATCTTCAGAACCCACATAATGGATGGAGAGCTGACTCCCCAAAGTCCTCTCACCTCCACATTCACGCCTTGGTCCCGCAACACAAAATAAATGTGAGTACAAAGGGTGCAGTTCTCTAAGTGCGATGTGAAAGGTACAACGAGCCGCTGTTCCTACACCCCATGAAAGCTGAGTAACACAAAAACCACTTGGGGTAAATGCTGCTGTGAGTTAGCAACTGTATTATTACCGTCGATCAAGAGTAATGCATTTGGTGGAGATTTCCAGGGAGACATCTAGCAGCTTTAAAACAGTGATCGAACAGGTCAGATTTGTAAGAAAAGCAAAAAACAAAAAAAACCCAACTGTTCCTAGAAAATTAAGAAACTCACTCCTGTGACAGCTTGGGAATAACTTTTCATTTCATTCATGGTAGAAACCTAAAACAGAAAAAGAGCCTCTATCAGAATGAATCATACACAAATCATATAATAAGTTAAACCTCACAAGCACACCAATAGATTGTATTTCTAAATTATCAGCCTGATAGCATGAAAATGAAGTTTAAGAATAAAAACAATTCTGAGTTTGAGGCTAGCCTGGTCTACAGAGTGAGTTCCAGGACAGCCAGGGCTACACAGAGAAACCCTGTCTCAAAAAAAAAAAAAAAAAAAAAAAAAACAAAACCAAACAAAACAAAAAAAGAATAAAAACAAAATACTGGGGATGGGGGAATGGGGTAAGGGATAACATCTGAAATGTAAATAAAATATCCAATAAAAAATTAAAAAACAAACAAAAAAACCCAAAACACCTATGATGAATATGAAAAAGTGGCAGTCAAGGCTGGGCGTGGTGGTGCGTGCTTTATACCCAGCATTTGAGAGACAGGTGCAGGTTCAGGTTAGCCAGGCTGCATAGTTCAGACCCCACCTCAACAAAAAACTGCCAATCAAGATGACTGACATACTGAAACCCTAACAAAAGATTTCCAAATGGATTGTCCTCATCAATCAATACTGACAAATTCTTATCACACTCTGATGGATTAGGAAGAAATGTACTCACATGAATATTTGAAAAACAAAAAATTGTGTTGGGTTAACAGGTTCCACAACATAGAAAAAAAGTCTGTGGGAAGTCTCGTTTATACTATACACAAGAAATAACCCAGACCCTCAAAACCTTTCAGGCTGAGATTTCTAGCCCCTTCAATACCCCAGAAGATATAGAAAACCTCCAAATATACTACACAGCTATTCTCTGTTTTGTGTGCTGTAAAGTTATGTATTAGAAAAAGAAATTTGTGAAGCCCTGACAATATTAGGGTTAGATTCATGAGCACACTCAGTCAGACTTGAAGTAATTTCTAGGTGTATCCCTTTATAGGAAATAGCACATCCATGCCATCAGCCTTTAAAAACTCAAATAATAGGGTCTGAAGAGATGGCTCAGTGGTTAAGAGTAATGACTGTTCTTCCAGAGGTCTTGAGTTCAATTCTCAGCAACAACAATTCTCACAACCATCTGTAATGGGATCTGATGCCCTCTTCTGGTGTGTCTGAAGACAGCTACAGTGTACTCATATACATAAAATAAATAAATCTTTAAAAAAAAAAACCTCAAATAATAATTTTTACTGTATAATGTTCTGTCTGGCATATAACAAAATACCATCTTTCTTACAGCTAAAATGGCTGCTGGTGAATACAAAGAAAGCCCTCACCAGCATTATCTTACCAAAGTCATAACCTACCCCACTGTCCAGTGCATAGGTATTGATGAGATAAGCCAGTGAGTTACACAGCCACAAAGAAATGATGTCACCAAGGAGGCGAGGAATTAGACCCCTACATGAAGACACAGTAAGCAAAAAATTATGATCAATGAAACAGTCTACTCAGCATGAATACTTCTTGTAATCTAAATGCTAACCTGTAAATGACTTTTATTCTCACTTTAAAAATACAGGTCAGCTATAACCCTCTGACCTACAGTCAACATCTCACTTTACTATTAATAACCATAATAAGGAAGGCCAAAGATTTATTTGCAAGGTACTTTACAGAAGAGATTTAACATGGTTTTACTAAACTATTTGATACTCAAATTTGACAGGGCAAAAGAAGAGGAAAAAAAGTCAAGTGAGAATGATCCAAACACAGAGATAGGAAAAGAGTGTTTCCAGAGGTTAGGATGTAGCTCAGTTGATAAGAGTGCTTAAAGTGGGCTGGAGAGATGGCTCAGTGGTTAAGAGCACAGACTACTCTTCCATAGGATCTGGGTTCAATTCCCAGCACCCACATGGCAGCTTATAACTGTCTGTAACTCCAGTCTCAGGGGACTTGACACCCTCACACAGATATACATTCAGGCAAAGCACCAATGCACATGAAGTAAAAATTAAAAAAAAAGGGGGGGAGGGGGCTGAGGATTTAGCCCCATTGTAGAGTGTTTGCCTAGCACAAGACCCTGGGTTCAGTCCTCAGCTCTGAAAAAAAAAAAAAAAGTATTTAAAACATGAGGCCCTAAACTTGACTCCCCAGTACTATACAAACTGGGTGTACTGGCCCACACCTGTAACTCCAGCACTCAGTAGACAGAGGCAGGGGGAGCAGGAAGGAGTTCAAGGTAATCGCTATACAGCCAGTTCAAGGCTTGGAACATATGAAACTATGTCTTAAAAAAACAAAAACAAACAAACAAAAAAAACAAGGCAATGTTCCCACTGCTCCATATTGTCCAATGAAATCACCCAGACCCAGAAACACAAGTTTGTCTCATGTAGCCAAGGTTGGCCTCAAACTTGCTATTCATCCAAGGATAACCTTCAACTCCTTAACCTCTCTTCTCTGCCTCTTGAGTACTAGGATTATAGGTATTTTCCAGAATGCCCAGTTTTACATCTGATAGGGACTGAACCCAAAGCTTCTTGTATGCTAAGCAAGCACAGTACAAATTCAACTATATTCCAGGCTCATCAATATTTTCTTTAAAATGAGACTAGGAGCAGGGCAGTGGTGGCACACGCCTTTAATCCCAGCACTTGGGAGGCAGAGACAGGCGGATTTCTGAGTTCGAGGCCAGCCTGGACTACAGAGTGAGTCCCAGGACAGCAGGACAGCCAGGGCTACACAGAGAAACCCTGTCTCGAAAAACCAAAAAAAAAAAAAACCCCAAAAAAAACCTAGGAGCTGGAGAGATGGCTCAGTGGTTCAGAGCACTTACTATTCTTGCTAAAAATCCTAGTTTAATTCCCAGCACCTACATAGTAGCTCACAATGGCCTGTAACTCCAGTTCCAAAAGATCTCTCTTTTGACCTCTGTGGGCACTGCATGCACGTGGCACACATATACACACACATACACTTGGAAACACACAAACACACATACACACAAATAAATAATAAAATTTAAAATTAGACTAATGATAAGCTATCTTTTCTATTTGTCAGAATATTTATGATACTCAAAGAAATAAACTTAGGGCTAAGAGCTGGCCCATCCAGAGGACCCAGGTTCGATCCTAGCCTCATAGTGGCTCACAACCATGTGTGACTCAAGTTCCAGGAGCTCTGACAGCATGTTCTGGCCTCCAGACATGGTGGCCTCTGCACATACATGCAACCAAAACACTCATATACATAAAATAACAATTAAAAAAAGAAAAGAAAAATTTGGAGCTAATAGTACAGCTCAGCGGTAGAGCATGTGCAAAGACCTGTGTTTGAGTTCTAGTATCAATCAATCAATCAATCAAAAAAGGACCATTTTATTACCGATAGCAAATTTTTGTTAGTCTAGTACAATAGTTTAAGCTCTTCCAAAGTCAAGCCTTGCAAACTTATTCTACTAATGTAATAAAAATACATTCATAACTTTTCCATTTTTAAAAAATTAATTTTCTCATTTTACTAACTTTATTGTAAAAAAAAAATTATAAAGGTATAAACCTCAAATATTTACTAAGAAAGCAAAGAAATTAGACATGGTGTTGAATAACTTCAATCCCAGCACTTAAGAGGCAGAGACAGGTAGATCTCTGTGAGCTTGAAACACGATCTCAAAAACAAAATAAAACAAACAAAAAAAGCAAGACCTGCTCCAACAGCTCAGCAGGTTAAGGCACTTGTCACCATGCCTGTCAACCCAAATTCAACTTCTGGAACCCATACATGGGTTCTCCCAAGTTGTCCCCTGACTTCTACACATTCACAGAGTGGTAGAGGTGCAGAAGGAACAGGAGTTCAAAAGTCATCCACATCCAGTTTGAGGTCAGTCAAATTGTGTCAAATTGTGAGCTATGAAAGACATTGCTTTTTTTTTTTAGGTTTTTTGAGACAGGGTTTCTCTGTGTAGCCCTGGCTGTCCTGGAACTCACTCTGTAGACCAGGCTGGCTTCGAACTCAGAAATCCGCCTGCTTCCGCCTCCCAAGTGCTGGGATTAAAGGCGTGCGCCACCACCGCCTGGCTAAGACATTGCTTTAAAAAAAAAAAAATTCTTATTTCAAACATATAAAACAGCTAGAAAAAAATGGAGGTATAGGATCTTTACAATGAGAAATTTAAGCCAGTAGATGTCTGTAAACAGCTTAACATAATAAAATAAACCCTAGGAGAACATTTTCCTCACAAATTAAAATAAATATCCATTGCCTTATTTTCAAGAAAGCTTTTCTACTAACACAAAAATCATTTATAGGCAAACCCAACATTTACTCACGCAAAAAATCCTACGATGCCTTCTTCCCGGTAGATGGTTACTATGGAGTCATACAGTCCACTAGGCAACAATAAAAGGTAAAGGACATTAAGATCACTTGAGCTATGAGAAGGAAGTTTCAATAACTACCTCCCTACCCACCACAAACAGGGTTTCATATAGCCCAAGCTGGCCTAAATTAAGTAGAGGCTGACCTTGAACTCCTGCCTGCAGTTTCCAAAGTGGCTGGAGACCATAGGTATACCTCACAACACCTGGTTAATAATCACTTTTCATAAAATCAATTTTATAACTCCCTTTCCTCACAGTTTTCTAGCACTGGTTGAGTCTTGTAAAGTAGTTAAATTCCATTAGAAAAAATGAAGCTATTAGGGCTGGAGAGATGGCTCAGTGGTTAAGAGTACTCACTGGCTTCTCTTCCAGAGGACCTGGTTCAATTCCCAAGATCCACATGGCAGCTCACAACCCTCTGTAACTCAGGTCTCAGGGGATCTCATGTTCTCTTCTGACCTCTATGTGCATCAGACATGCATGAGGTGCAGACATACAAGCAAGTAAAACACCCATACACATTTTAAAAAGGTAAAACAATTAACTGCAAAGGGGTAACCAGGAAATGGTGGCACATGCCTTGAATCTTAGCACTTGGAGGCAGAGGCAGCCAGATCTCTGTAAATTTGAGGCTAGCCTGGTCTACCAAGTGAATTTCAGGACAGTCAGGGCTACAACAGAGAAACATTGTCTTAAAAAAAAAACAGTAAATAAACAAATCAATGAGAGAGAAAGAGAGAGAGAGACGGAGACATTGACTGACTATGGAGGATGTGGTTATAACAATTCAGAGGGCATTTGGCTTCAATGGCCCTACCTTGTGGTCTGTGGTCCTTGGATAGGTTCCTAACTTAGCCTAGGCCTATTTTCTCATATTTTAGTGCTTTTGGTACAGGTCAAATGACACAACAGTATGAATTTGTTCTGTAAATGCTGAAAAACCTTAAAAATAGAAAGTAGTAATACTTTCTTTTTGCTTTAACACATTTTCTTGAGTAGTTAAAAACTGAACAGGCTGGAAAGATGCTTGGTGCTTAAGAGCACTTGCTGGTCTTAAAGAACCCTGGTTCAGTTCCCAGAACCTAAATGGGGACTCACAACCATTTCTAACTCCAATTCCAGGGTATCTGACACCTCTTCTGGCCTTCACGGATACTGAATGCATGTGGTACACATACAGACAAGCAGGGGCACACATAATAAATTAAGAAAAAGAAAAACAAATCCCAAACACTTACCAGTACTTAGACTCTCTGCCGATAAACTGTACCATGGACCTCAGAGTGATCACTGTAGAACAGAGACAGGACAATTTTAGAGTCAGTAAGACAGCATAGCTGGTAAAGATGCTTGCTGACAAGCCCTACAACCTGAGTTTGATCCTCAGAACCTATGTACCAGAAAAAGAAAATGGATTCCAATTGTCCTCTGACCCCCACACATATGCTGTGGAAGGCCTGTCCCTCCTCTGCCAAAATAAATGGAAAACAAATTCTTTTTAATTAAAATAAAATCACACTATTATGTTGAGATTTTGATAACCCTACAAGTTTTGTTTTGTTTTTAATCTAAAGACACTATCTGGAAAAAGATAGTGATGCAGGTGAACAAAGAACACGAAGGCAGAGCCCTCCAGTCAATGCCCACCCTAAGCTATCTAAATGTCCAAGAAAGATCAAACTATAAAGAAGTGAGATTATTTTATACCATCAACTGCAAACATACCGTGGAAGGGATGTGTAATGAGGGTAGCAGCAGAACGAGCAATCATCTCTCGAGTTGTCTAGAAACAATCAAAGCACACTTCTGAAATCTAAGTAAATGCCATTCCTATTTTATTTTATTATTGGATATTTTATTTACATTTCAGATGTTATCCCCTTTCCCCTTCCCACCCCACCCCCAGGAACGCCCTATCCCATCTCCCCTCCTCCTGCTTCTATGAAGATGTGTCCCCCACCCCCCACTCCCATCCTCCTCCAATTGCCCCACACTGAGCGTCTAGCCTTCATGGGAAAAAAAATATGGAATGCTTCACGAAGCATTTTCGTGTCATCCTTGTGCAGGGGCCATGCTAATCTCTTGTATCGTTCCAATTTTAGTATATGTGCTGCCAAAGTGAGCATGCCATTCCTATTTCTATAAACATAGTACAGGGCAAAGGACTAGGCACCAAAGCTTTCCTGTTTTGGAGTCAGGATGCTAGCTCCAATGGAATTAATGTTGTATTTTGTCATTTCATTACACCTCTCATGAATTTCAACCTGTTTTCCCTAATTCTATACACAAGACAAAAACATCAGAAAGCAAGGAAACACACACACACACACACACACACACACACACACACCACACGAAACAGAGAAGGTTACCAGTTTGAAGAAACTTACCAGAGCTGGAATCATTCATTCATTCATTGATCATTTATTTGGCAGTAGCAGGAATTGAATCCAGGGCCTCACCCATGCCAGATAAGTGCTCTACTAACAAGCTATATTCCTGGCCCCCTTTCTACTTTCTTCATGCAGTCTGTCTCACTGTTTAGGCTGGTTCTGAGCTTACTCTGTACTCCAAGCAAGGCCTTAAAGTTCTGCTCCTTCGGCTTCAACTTCCCAAAATAACTGGGATTACAAGCCTGAGGTATCAGGACTAGATGAGGCATGAATATGGATTATTTACTTTCTCTTACAATGATAGGTTTCAAAGAAGTTGGTATCTATACCAGAGAGATGTTAGGCTTTAGATATATGCCAACATCTTAGGGACACCAACTCTGCAAGAGTGGCGCCTCAGAGCTTCTATTGTAAGTTATCTTGTTAGTCTAGGAATCTGAATTTTATTAACTCTGGGAAATGCTCTAAGCTAAGCTACGTCTCCAGCCTTAGAGTAGTTCTAAAGTCAAGCATGGGAAGACAAACAAGTAACAGGCACATTTCAGCTGTAGATTAATACCACAAAAGCATCTCTGGACAAATAAGGGCCAACATACAAAATGTCTGTGTGCTGGGTACGGTGCACACATACCCACTTTAATCCTAGCACTTGGGAAAACAGAGGCAGGTGGATCTCTGAGACTGAGGCCAACCTTATCTATGGAGAAAGTTCCAGGCTGGCCAGGGCTACATAATGAGACCCTGTCTCAATATAACAAAAAGGTAAAAATAAAAAATTTAACTTGCTACATATTTTCAACATTCTAAGAGATGTTCAAAGCAGGGCATGATGGTATAGGGAAGAAGAAAGCTGAGAAAGGAGGATCGCTGAGTTCAGGGCCAGCTTGGACTACAAGACTGCTGTGTCAAAATAAGGAATAAATAATAACAAAAAAGTAAGAACTGCCTCAGCCTTAACAACAGAGTGAGCAGTACCTATTCCCAACAGCAGGCCATGCACTTCTTTTGGGTTAGTAGACAGGAAATCCAATTTAAACTGAAGATTTTTTTCTTTTCACTTGGGAGTTGAACTGGAAGCACAGGATGCATGATCCTAGTTCAATCACAATTTATCTCTTACCTCTTTGATAACTCGGTCAAAGGAGGATGAACCTTCTTTTTGTACACTTATAGATCCTAACTCCTGGAAATCAAAAGCAAAGACAGAAATTGTGATGGTTTTAAATACAAGTCTTCAAACTCATGGCCACCCCATAAGATACCACATCACTGAGAAGAAAAAGAAAAGCCTTGGCTTTTCTCCTAGGGAGGGTCAAACAGCAGGAATTTGCCAGAGACAGGGATTCACATAGAAAGCTTCAACATACCTCAGGTTTCTCGGACTCCTGGTAATACTACAGAAGACACAGAAATGAAGGATAATTAGAACTATTAATGTGTCCTGTTACAGAAGGTATTGACAGAAAATGAGAAGCACTGATTTTCTTCTGAAAAACTCTTAATTTTTACTCCACACTAATCAACTGGACATAAATTTCTCTAAGGTAGTATTGTAAAGTTGAAGATCTAGTTACCTAGCCCAGGGTGACTGCCTCAGCCATCCAAGTCTTGGCATCAATAGGTGGGGACTACCATGCCTGGTTTATTTTTTGAGATAGGGCTTCATGTAATCCAGGCTAACTTTAACCTCTTAAGAAGTCAAGAATGGCCTTGAACTTCTGATGCTTCTGCTTCTACTTCCCAAGTGCTGGGATGGAACCCAGGGCTTTGTACATGCCAGACAACACTCTACCAACTGAGTCACCCCCCCCAACCCCAGCTATCCACTACCTCCCTTTAAGTTTTGTTTTGATCCCCAGTAATACAAAGAAAAACAAGATGGCAGGGTAGAATTAACAATCACAATTAAACCCTCCCAGGATATTATTTACTAAATATATCTATTTAATAGGAAAACACTGCCAGGCAGTGGTGGTGCACATCTTTAATCCTAGCACTTTCTGAGTTCAAGACCAGCCTGGTCTACAGAGTGAGTTCTAGGACAGCCAGAGCTACATAGAGAAACCCTGTCTCGAAAAACCAAAAAAGAGGAAACCACTGTGCTATTCTTCTCATGGAAAAAGCAGAAATACAAAATTAAGGTAAGATTCTTTTTTTACAAGATGAAGAACACAGAACTGATACTCAGTTTGAGTATCAGCCCGCTTTGCTTGTTATGTGACTGCTTCAAAAATATGCAAGATGGTTTTCTCTTCTGGAGAAGAAAATGTGACTTATAAAACCCCAGATTATACTGAAGGAGGAAATATGGTTTCTGGTATATTTTAGAAATAGAAAATGTACTCAGGAGGCAGAGGCAGGCAGGTCTCTGTGAGTCTGAGATCAATTTGGTCTACATGGTGAATTCCTGGTCAGTTAGGGCTGCATAGAAAATAGAAAATGGGCTAGAACAATTTCAAACTTAGTAGATGACAACTAGCTTTATTATTTTATTTTTTCACTTTTTTTTTGAGATAGGTCTCCTAGACAATATGACCTTGAACTTTTACCCCCTGCATCTACCTGACAAGTGCTGGGCTTATAGGCTTGCTAGACCATTCCTGTGTTTCACTTTCTAGTCTTACCAGATAAAAAAACAAGCAACACGTTTTTTTTGTAAAAAGAATTACTGCTGGATGTATGCAGTGGTATACACCTTTAATTCTAGCATTCAGGAGGCAAAAGGAAGAGGATATCTGTGAATCAGTCTAGTCATATCTACATAGCGAGCTCCAGGACAGCAAAGACCACAGAGATTCTCTCTTTCTCTCTCTGTCTCTCTCTCTGTCTCTCTCTTCTCTCTTCCTCTCTCTCTCTTTATAGCCCTGGCTGTCCTGGAACTCACTCTGTAGACCAGGCTGGCCTTGAACTCAGAAATCCACCTGCCTCTGCTTCCCAAGTGCTGGGATTAAAGGCGTGCACCACCATTGGCCGGCTAGAGACTTTCTTTTAACCCCATCCCCCAAAACCAAGAAGTCTCCTCAGCCCTAGGCTTGTACAACACAGACACCTGGCAGTCAATGATGCTGACCATCCTAGGGCCTCCCAGCTGACTGTGGCTTAAGGATTATAGTAGCCAACAATGCTTTATCTGTTGTTAGGCAGAATATGAGAATGCATAAGACTCATGGGACATGCCTGTAACATGGGCAGAAGGCTCACTAAGCCAAGGGTATGTTTTTTTCCCATCAGACTGGGAACATGTCTCTTTGAAGACATCCTACAACCCACTGCTTCCCTTCTGTCCATAGCTATGCAGGCTTCTTTGCACATCTGGGTCTATAGGTGTCTCCCAGGCCAAATGCTACCTACAAATGTGTGTCTAGGGGACCTCAGATAGCTCAGCATCTTCAAGCTAGGTTCGTGTCACAAGAACCTGGAATGTCAGTAGCTGCCTTCTGAATATAAAATAACACCCAGCCCTTGAGAGACTACAAGGCACAAAGTGATGAAATGCTAACCATGGTTCTGGTGAAGGCAGGCCTATCCAGGAAGATCTTTAGGATGCTGAAATCTGATAAAAATTACAACAGTGATCAAACAGAACTCGGGAATTCCTCACTTCAGCTGGGTCATTAAAGTTTATAAAATCTCTGGAAGTGTTCCTAACTCATAAAGTACCTTTCACAAGTGGACAAGCAACAGCTTCCGCAAGTCCTTCAGCTTCAGGTACTCTAAGAAAGGTGCCCAATGTCCTTCTGCAAACCAGTGTCTGTGCTCAGGTGGGTACACACATGCATTATGTACAGGCCAGGCTGCCTAGGTACTGCAGCATTTTACCACTCTGAGTGCTTGGAAACAAACCTAAGTCAAATGGGACCATCACCTGGCAGAAGCTACAGGAGGCCCTGGCCAGTCCGCACAATATGCCTGACTGAGACTACTTTTCTTGCCATGACTACTCTCCATGCCACCAACCTCCACCAGCTGGCACCAGGATCAGAGATCTAGCATACAGCAAAGTTTGTATAATTGGAGGAACCTTGAGAGGGATTTGGGCTCAGACCATACTCCATTGTAGCATGGAGCCCTAGGACTGATGCTTCCAAAACCATTTTACTACCTGCATTGATCAGTTTTATTTTTTTTCAACTTTAAACTTGACTAGGCCTTGAACTCCTGATCCCCTTTCCTCCACCCCCGAAATGCTAGGATTCCAAGCATATACCATTATGCATAGCAACAGCTCTTGCTTCCTTTCAATACTTAGAGAAAATGTGTCACTAGGCTAATATTAGAAATTTAAAAAATAACTCCAGAAAAAAGTATGTTTTAATCAGCTTTCTTCCTCTGCAATAAATCAATAAACAAAAATTTTAAAAAGTTTAAAAAATAAACTATATAGGTGAATGGATCTAATTTCTCCTTAGAATTTGTTTTAAAGGAAGAAGAAGGCCATGTACATCAAGGTCAATTACTTCAACCTGCATGAACTTCCTGTTTCTTGGGGAAAAGTAGGTATTTTATGAAAAAGTTTTCAAGACAGGCATGTGGGCATGCACTTGTAATTTCTGCACTCAGAAAGTAAATCAAATTCAAGGCCAACCCAGGATGCTAAGCAAGAGTGAGGCCAGTCTATGCTTCACAGAGAAATCCTGTCTTCAGTCATTCAGTTAATCAATAAAGAGAAAATGTCTTTCAAGAGAAAGAGATGCCATGCCAGGGTTATAAGTTCATCTTTGAAATTGCTCTTTATAGTGGAATAAACTACATAAAAGGTAGTCAGAATATATGAGCACATTAATTGATCTCCTCGTACCTGTAAAACTTTGCCATGGACCACAGTTCCAAGGACTCCTGAACACAGTCTTGGAGTTAAGCCTGTGAACAACCCACGCCTCCCATCGATGCTTGCAATGTGCTGAGCTAAGAACACAAGTCAGAGATTTAGGTTCTAGTCCAAAAACAAGGTTACAAAATACTTCAAGGCAGCATGCCTTCTATGTATTTTCTTTTAGTAACTCCAGCCTTTAATGTCAACCATTCCAGATAAATCAAAGGCACCTACCATAGCAAAAGAGGCCAGGAAGCTGACATACTTGTCGCCCAAAAATATTTCGTCCTATTGTTGGAGGAAGAGGCTCATATCCCACCTTTAAAAACAAAGGAATGCATCAACACTAAGCAATACCCAGGAATACTTTGGCTACAGGGTCTTGAAAAAAGAAAATCAGACTCAAATTTTTTTATGTCTGATGCTGAAATGGACCCCATGTCCATCCTTATGCTCAATGCCAGCAAGCTACCTCCTTAACCCCATATTTTTTACAAATAAAAATGCAGTTAGGTTTTTTAAGTCATTGATGAAGCATCATCCTTATCAGTCTTTTGTTCTGTTGAATAGATTAAGACTAGGTTCAATAAACTCCAATTTGCTCTTTGAGTTGAGTCTATAGAGTAAACCATGTAACTAAGATTATTAAACTGAAAATAGAACAAGGAAACCATTGTTGTCAGGAAAGCCTAGTTTACTGATAAGGCTGACAAATATTTTTCACAACATTTTTCATATTTGAACAAAATAAAATATTCACTGAGTCAGCATCAAATGCTAGCTATACGGCTAACTAGACAACAAAGGCAAACACATACAGCTGGGTCATTCACTTACAAAAATAATTACAAGTTAGGTCCACGTTAAATGTACAGACTCATTAGCAATATACAGAAAGTCATAAAAATTAATGATTGCCATTTTATTTGTACAATATATTTAGGGATTATAGTGCCAAAGGGATACTTGAGATAAAAAAAAAAAAAAAATACAGTGCAGTTTGGGCTCTCTGCTGCTGCAATTCCTCTATCTATGCTAAAACTCCCCTCCAAGCTCACTGAAAGTGCTACCATGCAACTTTTAAAACAGTATTTGGGAATTTCATCAACCTCCTGAGATACTTGGCAACACACAAGATATTGTGAAATCAGAATTTAGGATATTGAATTGTTGAGGCAAGAGCACTGAATGTCACTAAATACACTGTCCTTTGAGAACTACTGAGTAGTGGGTTCCTATGTGTACTGCAAAATGCCGTCAATTCTGTTTTCGACACAGATTTCACTCTTTGTGCGTCAAGATTTACACTAAAATCTGAACTTATTAGTCAACTTAGCTTGTAACAATTTGTATGAATAACAATTCAAAAATGAAGTCCATTCCAGAGTCTTGCTTTTTTTTTTTTTTTTTTTTTTCAGAATGGTAAACATTGAGGACAGGGATTCTAAAGCCTGCTTCCTTCCAGGACACAATGCATGAGGTATGTCAACCCTCAATAAATGCTTAAAAAATGGTCTGTTCATCACAGAGAAAGTTAGAAAAGCAATTGAAAATATCACCACCAACTAAAGTAAGCCTCCTTACCCATGAATATAAATGACCACTTTAGAAATATTTTATGGCAGATTGGAAAAACTGGAAAGAGAGGCAAGAGACACATCCGGGTATTCGATGTTACATTTAAACTCGCTAAAGTGTTTAAACAGAACTGATTTCCAGCTCTGACCAACGTGATTTTCATTGTCATGAACCACATGGGCTACTGTGAAAGAGCTCAATGGATCCTTAGGAAATCTGACTTCATTATCACTTCTCAATGCGCTCCTTGTGTATATCCGGGTATCTGGTATTAAAATCTCTGAACGGGAATAGAAGTAGAAACAGCAAAATAGAAAAACCGAATAAAAACAATAAGATGTTGGTTTTCCTAGAATTTTAAATTTGTCCTTAGATGAGTTATTTCTCATCTCGAGTTTGTGATATTTCGCCGAGAGAGGAGTGGACGAGGTGAGGTGAATGCCAATTTAGAGGGGCGGCAAGAAAAGGGTTGGGAAGCCCTCGGTGGCAACCGGCCAGGATCAGGAAAGAAAAACAAAGTTGAGAAGAGTCACCGGCCAGGGAAGGCCAGGGTGGCAGTTGGCTGCGGAAAGGGAGCGGGCCTGTCCGGGGCGAGTCTCGGGATGTTTCCGAGAGGGGCCGCGAGGCTGTGGAAGTTGTTCCTGACCGGAGAGAAGGGCAGCATCTCGAGAGGGTGAAGGCCTGGGACGCAGAGCCGACCCACAGGCGCAGAGGGCGGTGGCGACCTGACAGGACGCCGGCGGGGAAGGGAAAGGCGACGACTCATACCTGGATGAGCACTTTCACGTACATGAGCGGCTGGGACAGGATGGTGAGACCGGAGCCCAGGAGCACCTGACTGGCCGCGTCCGCCATGATGGCACCCGCGGACGGACGGACAGACGGAGTCACCAAGCGACACAGCCGGTTCCAGATCACGTGTCGGGGGCGCCCTCTCCACTGGCCCGCCCGCGGCGCGCCGCCCGCTTAGGCCCCGCCCACTGGCCCGCCCAAAGAAACTGCAGGCGCTCGCGAGGGGGCGCCTGGGGCGGGGCTTATGGCGGGACGCGCATGCGTCTGGGTGTGGGCTCCTCGCGCCACTAGGACAGGCGATTTCTCTTGCGCCTGCGCAAGCCGGAAGTGTCCGGAAGGAGTAGGGAGGGAATGGAAATTGCGTGGTGGTGGTGGGGTGACCCTGACGGCAAAGGCAAGGTCAGAGAACTAACAACTGTTAGAACTGAGTTATACTTCTATCCTCTTTCAGGCTTTGACGACGTAAATTTTAATGGGTGTTTTCCGTTAGAGTTATCCTGTCTAATGACCAAATCCTGTCTGGCTTTAACAATGAATTCTGCAGGTTCATCCCTTTGGGTTTACCACTAGCTCAGTGGTAGAGCACTTCCCGACATCCTTGGTTTCATTCCTCAATACTGGAAATAAAAAGCAGCAGCAACAAAATGTGCCCCCTCAGGGTCAGATGTGGCGGCACAGGCCCTTAATCCAGCATTTGGGAGGTAGGGGCATGTGGATATGTGAGTTCAAGGCTAATCTGGTTTACAAACTGGATACCCGATAAGCCAGGGTTACATGGTTATATACTGTCAAAATTTTTTATGTCTTCTCTGACTACTCGAAATTCATTTTATCCGAATTTCCTACCTGTTGCCTTGTGACACCTGTCACTGGGAAATTGTCTTTGCCAGTTGAGAGTATCAGCTCTGGGTTCAGGAACCGAGATGGCCTTTGTACACAATTTTCACCCAGTGCCTGACATGTACCAGTTGTCAAGATTTATTACATAGATGAACAAATATTTCAGTGCCAATTGGGCTACACAGGCTATTAGAGGCAAAATGGAGAGAAGGCATTGCTCCAGCTCTGGTCCCTTGTTCTGTACCAGACAGCACTTTAGCGCAGGCAGTGTGTAATGCAGAGAATGAACGAGGAACTGAGAAAAGAACCGAGTGTGGAATTTGGCTTTCCTTTTGCATCCTTGTGTCACTTCCCTTTTTAAATTTTTTAGTGTTTGTATCTAAATAAAGACAACACACCCCTCCCATTAAATGAAACTATATATGGAGTTTTTGAAAATTTGGTTGAAATACAGAAGTTAGTCCTAATATGGCCTTCTATTCAGCCCAGAAATAGCTGATATTGGGAGGCAGTTTGTAGGCCAGGCACATGGGCTTTGAAGTCCAATGGACCTGATCCAAAGTCTACCTCTGCCAGTTACTATGTGACCTTATGCAGGTCATCCCAACTCTTCAAAACTTTTAAGAAAGTGAATATAGTCATATCCACTTCAGAACATTATCTCAAAGTAATATGGATAGCCTGGCATACGCAACAAAATTAATAACAAAATGGTAGGTTTTTATTCTAATAAATTACAAGTTGCTCTTAATTAAACACGGATAGTTCTCAACACGAATTAGAAACAGCAAGGTCATTAGGAAGGGTATTTGTGCATTGGCAGTGAAAGAAAAAGAAATTCTGTCCTATTTGCCTACGAGCAATGAGAGAGGCTCAGAGTATCACAGGGCTGAAGGGTTGGGCAACTGAGGATGGTCCACATTTTGAATGGTTCACAGCAAAAGCTGCCCATGAAGTTTCGGGAAGACTGCAGGTGAGGAACTAAAGTCAGAATTATGAGTAAGGGAAGAGCACAATTCAAATGGACCATCTGTAAAGATGTGATATGAATGGCAATCCCTGATAAGAAAGAGTTCAGTGTGGTGACCCTCAGATGGGTTACTTAGTAACTTATATTCAAGCTATGAGGAGGAGAAAAGTCAAAGGTGGGGAGGAAGCGAGAGAGAACCAGAACAGCACATTGGCACAGGCAAGGTTTGGGAAAAGAGGGGATAGTAAGTAGTGTCAAAATTCTCCAGAGGCAATAAACGGAGCCCAAGAAAAGTCGGGGGTTTACCAGCTAAAACGCTCCTGGGCTGGGACAGCCTAACCTGGAAGAGCTCCAAGTTTCACTTTTCAGTTCTGATGTTAACCACTTCCCAGGTGGTCTGGGTTAAGCCGCTTAGCTTCTTGATGCTGGAGCTGTGATAAATAAATCACTGGTTCATTCTGATAAATTTTAGCAATGGCCCAGCAGTCCCTTTCTTCTTTATAGCTCTTTCAATTTGCTGTATTACTTTAAAATTGGTTTTCCTTATCCATAACTACAAAATGATGAGGTATAAGAGCACAGGGTTTTTCTCATTTTGTTGTTGACTTGTGTGCTTTCTCTCCCTCCTTCCCTTTATCCTCCTCCTCTATCCTCTTTCTTTCTTTTTTAAACATGGTCTCACTATGTAGCTATGTCTGGTCTAAACTTGCTAGATAGACCAGGCAACCTTGAACATAGAGAAATCTTCCTGGCTCAGCCGCCATATTCGACCAGTGCTGATACCTTCTGGGGGTTGAAATCATTTTCATTGTCTAACAGTGCCAGGTACTCAATACATGTTTGTTGGCATAGTGATTCCAATGGAAGCCCAGAGAATTTACTGAGAAATGGATGAGTATCCCCTCACTTCCATGCTGCTGGCGCTGCTTGAAAAGGCCAACGTACCTCATAGAGCTCCTTTGTGTTCTTTTAAAATTGTCTTAGCCTCTCTCCTAAAACATTCTGTTACCTCCCCCAAAGTCTGTGAATTTTATTTATTTATTTATTTATTTATTTATTTATTTTTGTTTTTTTTTTTGTTTTTTTTTTTCGAGACAGGGTTTCTCTGTGTAGCCCTGGCCATCCTGGAACTGACTCTGTAGACCAGGCTGGCCTCGAACTCAGAAATCCGCCTGCCTCTGCCTCCCAAGTGCTGGGATTAAAGGCGTGTGCCACCACCGCCCGGCGAATTTTATTATATATTTACTTAATTAGGACTTTCTCAGTGCAACCATCTAAACTGGTTGGGAGGAAGAAAATATATTGATTTATAGTAGTCTGGCCACAGGCTGCCTCCAGAGTCTCACAAGTTGATACGTTGATGCCTGTACTTGAAGGCTTCATTCTCAGATAGGATGTACCTCAGGGAGTTCTGTTTTACCTCCTACCTTACAGTGTCACATTCTAGGACCAAGGAGTCATTTTCAACCCAGAAGTTCTAACAAACATCTTTGGGGTTTGGACTGAGTTGTACATATTGTTGAGAGCTACTGTTTTTGATCCAGGATGGGCTCTATAAGTCAGTTTGAGCGTGGGCCCTGTGTTCTCTCTCAAAGCTGGAATAAAATGCACATCCATACTGCAAAGCCTACCGAATTGTCTGATTCAGAATAGCACAGTTGCCCCCAAAGGAACATTGGAGTGCTGAAAGGCATATGGCCCCACGTGGTGGCATAAGCCTTTAATCCTAGCACGCTAGGCAGAGGCAGGTGGGTATCTGTGAGTTTGAGGCCAGTTTGTTTGGCAGATTGAGACCAGGAAAGCCAGGGCTACACAGAGAAGTCTTTTTTTTTTTTTTTAAACTAAAGGCATATGATCATCAGGCAGGGAAAAATAATATTTCCTGAGCCAACGAGATGACTCAGCAGGTACAATCGTTTGCCGTGCAAGCCTGGTGACCTGATTTAACCCCAGAACCCACGGTGGAAATTATCTTCTGACTTCCACACTCGTACAATGGCATGCCCAAGAACACGTACGTAACAAATAAGATCTTCCCCCCTCTCTTCCCTTTCTTTCTCTCCTCCCTTTCTGCAGTGGTTTGAATAAGAATGGCCCCCATAGGCTCATGTATATGAACGCCAGGCTCAGTTATCTGTTTGTCCACTGCCGTAGAGCAGCTCCCAATTATATGCTTTTTTTTTTTTTTTTTTTTTTTTTTTTTTTTTTTTAAGAGTTGCCTTGCCTGGGCTATACAGAGAAACCCTGTCTCGAAAAACCAAAAAAAAAAAAAAGAGTTGGAGAGATGGCTCAGCTGTTAAGAGCACTGACTGTTCTTTTTTTTTTTTTTTTTTTTGGTTTTTCGAGACAGGATTTCTCTGTGTAGCCCTGGCTGTCCTGGAACTCACTCTGTAGACCAGGCTGGCCTCGAACTCAGAAATCCGCCTGCCTCTGCCTCCCAAGTGCTGGGATTAAAGGTGTGCGCCACCACCACCGGCCTCTGACTGTTCTTCTAGAGGTCCTGAGTTCAATTCCAGCAACCACATGGTGGCTCACAACCATTTGTAATGGGGTCTGGTGCCCTCTTCTGGTGTGTCTGAAGAGAGCAACGGTGGTGTACTCATATGCATAAATTGAATAAATAAATCTTTTTAAAAATAGAAAGAAAAAAAAAAGAGTTGCCTTGGTCAGTGTATCTCTTCACAGGAATAGAACAGTGACGAAGACACTGTAATTCCTTCCTTCTTTCTGTGAGATAGGGCATCACTCTGTAGCCCAGACTGCCCTTGAACTTGTGATCCTCTTGCTTCAGCACTGGGTTCTCTCCTTTCACCATGTAGGTTTGGGGATTGAATTCAGGTCATCAGGCTTGGTAGCAAGTGCCTTAACCTATTTAGCCATTTTACCAGACCTTTGCTTTTAAAGATCTCAAGTTCCGCCAGGCGCACGCCTTTAATCTCAGCACTTGGGAGGCAGAGGCAGGCGGATTTCTGAGTTCGAGGCCAGCCTGGTCTACAGGGTGAGTTCCAGAACAGCCAGGGCTACACAGAGAAACCCTGTCTCGAAAAAAACAAAAACAACAACAACAAAAATCTCAAGTTCCAGAAAAATCAACCAACCAACCAACACACCAACCAACCAACAGAGTAAAACTACTTTAGAAAGGTGTGTAATCAAGGCCATACAGCAACTACCTGTGGTCTTACACATGCAGATTCTACCACAATGAATGGAGGACTTAATTTTTTTAAAATAATAATTTGTTACAATAGAAAACAAAGTCGGCCAAACAGAGTGGTGCATGCTTCTGGAGGTGAAGTCAGAAGAATGAGTTCAAGGTCATCTGAGGCTACATATGGAGCTGAAGGTTGGTGTGGAGTACGTGCAACATGACACCAGAAAAGGGAGCAAACTCAAGCAGCTAGTGCTGTCAGGCCGGGTAGCTCAGCATGGCTGTGTGGTCCTTGATCTTACAACGGTTAACTCAGAAAAATTCTTTAACTTTGTTATAAATTATACCCGCGAGGAAATGTTTTTAAAAAACAGGCAGGAGAGATTGTTCAGCAGCTAAGAATACTTGCTGCTCTTGCAGGGGACCCAGTTTAGGTTCCTAGTGCTCAAAGGAGGCTCAAAACCATCTGTAATTTCAATTCCAAGGGTCCCACAAGATCTTCTGACCACCTTGGGCCTCAGGTGTACACTTGATGGGTATACATACATGCAGGCAAAATACTCATTCACGTAAATAAAAAAATCTAAAAAAGAAGGGTACAAGAGTCGTCGCATTCCCCAGCTGATACCTTCAAAAGTGCTGCCAAGGAAAGGGAGCGTAAACACCACAGATATTCCTTTCCTCACAATGTTCTGATCTCACCGGAAAGAGTAAGTAAGGTCTTGCTCCTCTTACCGGCAGCATTGTAGCCTCTGGATGTGTGGGTGGATTAGCGCTAGTATGAAGCAGAAAGAGAGCACTAATTCACCAAGTACCAAGGCTGAAATGGCAGCCAAATCCAACCTTCAAGTCTGCCGAGAGGCCTCTTCCACAGATCACACCTGGTCACCAGAGGCTTCTAGTGATGACTGAGTCTCTACCGCTTCTGCTCTCTCAGCCCTGCACCCAACTCTGACTCAGGAGGCTTTAGTGGAACAAAAATGTCCCCCATAGGTTCATGTATTTGAACACTTGATCCCTGGTTAGTGACTGGTGGGGAGGCTTGCTGGAGGAAGTGCATCATTGAGGGTGGCTTGAGAGTTTGTAACCCCAGCCCACTTCCAGTTTGCTTCCCTATTTCATGTTTGAAGTTGAAAATGTGATCTGTCAGGTTCCTGCTCTTGCTGTCATTCCTCCACCTCCAATGTGGACTTCCCTGGAACTGTAAGCCAAAATAAACTCTTTGTTCCATGTCACTTTGGTCATGGTGTTTATCACAGTTTAAAAAAAAAGAGTAAATAATACAGAGGCCAACACTACCTCTAGGGTGACTGTAGTCTCCATAGTAGTATTCACTGAGGGACTCCTCAGGGGCAGGCAAAGGCTACTCCGCAGCTGGGGGCTCATTTCAGGACACCAGCACCTTCAGAATCTATTATTCTTTTTTTCTAGGACTTGTTTATTTCTTGTTTGTTTGTTGTTTGAGATAGGGTCTCACTATGTAGTCCTGGCTCGCCTAGAACTCCTGTAGACTAGGCTGTCATCAAACTCACAAAGATCTACCAGCCTTTGCCTTCCAAGTGCTGGGATTAAACCCATCTCAAAGATTTATCTTTTAAATTACATGTAGAGGCTGGAGAGATGGCTCAGCAGTTGTTGTGGTTTGAATGAGAATACCCCCACCCCCATCTATTTGAATATTCTGTCTCGTGTTGGTGGAACTGTTTGAGAGTGATGAGGTCTTGTTGGAGGAGGTGTGTCACTGGGGGCTGGCTGTCCTGGAACTCACTCTGTAGACCAGGCTGGCCTCGAACTCAGAAATCTGCCTGCCTCTGCCTCCCAAGTGCTGGGACTAAAGGCGTGCACCACCACCGCCCGGGTTCACAAAACTTTCAATATGACTTTTCTAGTTTTCTCTCCTCTAGAAGCCTGAGGAGAGGCAAAGGCCTTATTTATTACAGATAGGCCTGGGTCACAGGGGTTGTCTTTGGATTCCAGCACTTAGAACTGGAAGAAAGGTAGAAACAACTGCTTCTCAGCATGGTCTATGTTTCTAGCACAGACAGAAAGAGCTCCCATACGGCTGGGGTCGGTCTCTTAAATTTGGTTTTGCCAAACTCACGATGCCATCCTGGTTTGTGCCTAGCCCACTGGTGCCCAGCAGTGAACACTGTCTCAGGGGCACTGTTTGGTTTTTACTATTCCCCAGACAATTTCAAGAAATAGACATTATATCATTTTTTAAAAATTGGATTAATAGGACTGGAGAGATGGCTCAGTGGTTAAGAGCACCGACTGCTCTTCCAGAGGTCCTGAGTTCAATTCCCAGCAACCACATGGTGACTCACAACCATCTGTAATATGATCCTCTGCCCTCTTCTGGTATGTCTGAAGAGAGTTAGAGTGTACTTACATACATAAAAGAAATACAGTTTTTAAAATGTAATTAATAAAATTCTTATTGGCTCTTTGGTTTTTTTTTAAAGATTTATTTATTCGCGCACGCCTTTAATCCAGCACTTGGGAGGCAGAGGCAGGCGGATTTCTGAGTTCAAGGCTAGCCTGGTCTACAGAGTGAGTTCCAGGACAGCCAGGGCTACACAGAGAAACCTTGTCTCGAAAAAACAAAAAAAAAAAAAAAAAAAAAGAGTTATTTATTCATTTTATGTGTATGATGTACACCATTGCTCTCTCCAGACACACCAGAAGAAGTCATCAGATCCCATGACAGATGGTTGTGAGCCCCATGTGGTTGCTGGGAATTGAACTCAGGACCTCTGGAAGAGCAGTCAGTGCTCTTAACCATTGAGTCATCTCTCCAGCCCGGCTCTTTGTTTTTAATACAGTCTCAAGTAGTTTAGTCTGGTCTTTAACTTACTGTGGAGCCAAGCATGACCTTCAACTTTTCATCTCTTGCTTCAACTTCCCAAGTGCTAAGATTCTAGGTGTGTGCCCCTATGCCAATTTGGTTTTAGTTGTTGTTTAAAATTGGATGCTGAGGATAGGACCCAGAGCTTTGTACATGTTAGCAAGCACTCTACCAGCTGAGTTACATTCCCAGTCTTCAAACTTTCTTAATTGTGTGTGTGCATGCATGTATATGTGCATGTATGCATGTGTGTATTCATGTGTGTATGTATGTGTATATGTGTGCATGTATGTTTGTGTGCATGTACGTGTATGTGCATGTGTATGTATGTGCATGTGTATATGTATGTGTATGTACATGTGTGTATATGTGTGTGTGCATGAGTGTTTGCATGCATGTATGTGTATATGTGTGTATGCATGTATGTGTACTTGTGTGTGTGCACATGTGTATGTATGATCATGTGTGTGTGCATGTGTTTGCACACATGTATGTGTGTGCATGTGTTTGCATGCATGTATGTGTGTGTATGCATGTATGTGTATTTGTGTGTATGTATGCATGTGTGTATAGGTGTGTGTATAGGTGTGTGCATGTGTGTTTGCATTCATACATGTGTGTATATGTGTGTATAAATGTGTTGCTAGAGACATATTTTCTGGCCTCCATCTTGTAAGGAGAACATTCTACCACTGAGCTATATCTCTATCCCAACCCAACGATTCCTTTGTTTCTGATATTTTTTTATTTTAATTTATTAATTATTAATTAATTAATTACTAGATCAAACAGGGCATGGTGATGCATACCTTTGATACGAGCACTTAGTACCTAGAGGCAGGTGGATGTCTGTGAGTTTGAGGTCCACCTGGTCTATATACAGAGTTCTAGGACAGCCAGGGCTACATAGAAAGATCTTGCCTAAAAAATAAAATAAAAAACAATATTAAACTATGTTGCCTTAACTGACCTTAGAATCTACTGCATAGACCATATTGCCTTGAACTCACCAAGATCAACCTCCCTTTGCCTCCTAAATGCTGGAAGTAAAAGTTTGCTCAGCTATGCCTGATGTAAATGGATTTAAATAAACTCTATTAGCTATTATTAAGAAATGACCAGCCCATCAATAATTGAGGCAGAGTCCTATGGATTTATTTAACCAGCTTACCACAATCGCTGGAGGATCACCCCTAGTCCATTTTTCCGTAGTCTCGACTGTCTACTTCCCTGCTGTGCTCCCCAAGTGTCTGTTTTTGAGTCTTGCTCTGGTTATTTCTGCTCCATCAGTCCATCCTCAGGAGGAATTTCACTTGGCTTCATGCCCCTGGTCCATTATGTCTAATGGAAACCTCCTGTTTTCATTATCCTTCTCCTTCTCCCTCCTTCTCCTCTCTCCTTCTCTCTTGGTCCCTACCTGTGACCCCCTAGCCCAGTAACTGAAAAGATGCCTACGTCTATTCTTTCCAGTAATTGGTTGTAGCCACTTTTATTTAACCAATTGCTTTAAATTTGGGAGCAAGGTTTACACAAAAGAGACTGGTGTATCTGGGAAATCTCTGTCTGGAGGCAACCAGAATTTAGCATTTAAATACATAGCAACACCAGACCAACCTCTTATAGCCTGGCTTAAATTTTTATTGTTTTATGTTTGTTTGTTTGTTAGTTTTTGAGATAGAGTGCTTAAATTACAGGTATGTGCCATCCCACTGGACTCAACAACTCCTTCTGTCCTTTCTTCCTTCAATTGTCTTTCTTTCATGGTAATGAGAACTTGTTCGGGTGACCTTCCTTTACAATGTTCGAAGATATGTCCCTGTATTTTCAACCGTTAATTCTGTATTGGCAGTGAACCTAAGTGTTGGCAGAATTTTGATATTGTCATTTCTGTGGCTCATCCCCAGTTTTCTCTGTGTAAATGCTTGTCCTTCACCTGCCCAAAAGGTCAGGCAACCCTCATTAGCTAAAGGCAACCTGATTAGCTAAAGGCTGCTGATTGGTTCAGACTGAAATATGGTTGTGGTCTGATAAAGAGTTGATGGCGGAACCTGGGCCAGGAAGTGGGACTTAAGGCAGGGAGAAAGAGCAGAACAGACCGAGAACGGAGCTGTAAGCAGGTAGTGAGAACCACACAGGGGAAATAGGGTGGAGAAAATGTTAGTATAAGTTTAAAGGAGTTAGCTGAGAGACTGCCCAGCAGAAGGCCAACAGCTTTAAACTATATAGAAGTCTCCATGTCTTATTTAAACTGCAAGCGGGTCCTTGAAAGCTCCGCAATATCTGGCACATCAGTGTGGGACACAAGATCCAGGGTTAGGGCTCGAGGTGAGCTCCAGACAGGAGACCCAGATCAGATGAGAGAACTCAGAAGTGGAAGTCGGCAGCCTCGAGCTGCTGTGTGAGTGGTGGGTGGTGGTAGACCTGGTCTCTCACTTCAGATGGGCTGCTCACCTTTCCAGAGCCACAGTGCTCCTCTCTGGAGCGGGAAGCTGAGGCCCACAGCCTGTCCTGACATCCCATTTTCTCATCATGAGCAAAGACAACAGCTGAAAACCTCAGAATTGATAATGTATTCTCAGAGCCGGCAATCCCTAGAGGACAGTGTTTAGAGAAACTTAAATACAGAAATAAATATTAAAGTTTGGAACTGGTGAAAGAGAAATAGGTTGGAATGTTTTTTAAGCATCCATAGAAACTGAGAAAAAGGAAAGAAACTGAGTATAAACAGTCATAGAAAGAAAATTTAAGTTTAAATAATAAAATGAAGTCTCCAAAGGGAGGAGAGAATTAGTGAGATGAAAAAGGAAAATATCTTGTGTTAAAAATAAAAAAGAAAACACTATGGCAGAGGGCATTTGGCACCTGTATAGTTTTGTTCTAATTATCAGCATGGAGCTATGGTTGTAGTTTTCTATGTCCTGTCCATGAAAGATCAGAATAAAACAGACTTAGATGAGGAGAGGTCTGAGAGGTAGAATGCTAAATTGTAAGCAATAGAACAAAAATTAGAGGATCTTTTAAATCAATACTCACTTAGATCCCAGGCTTGATTGTATTTTAGTTGTTTTACCTCTACTCACTCTCCCACAAGAATTCTTATGCAGAGAGAAGATAATATCTTAGAATTTTTAGCACAAAGCAGAGTAAACATTAAAAACCTATATAGAAAAGGTTTCTGAATTGATTGTAAGAGGAAGAGTAAGACTTCACCAATCAGCAGGAACAGACCCAGCAGACATTATAGTGCTTTATACTAATAATTAAATTACTTCATTGTGGATAATCAATTATGTTTGGGGGAGAAATTTAATAATAAATCCCCCCAAAGCAAGTGATTTCAGTTTATAAAAAGAACTAATTGGGTTCTTCCTCATATAGTGAGAGGAACACCAATTTCTAAAGATCCTACCTTTTATATAGGTGCCAATAAATGTCAGGTTATAAGTTAGGAAATATAAGAAATCAAAGTCCATATGCTTCAGTTCAAAAATCAGAACTATAGTCTGTTCTAATGATTCTAGTAGACTTCCAGAATTTCTTAATATAGTTACTGACTCTCAGTATGAAGAGTTGTTTTTCATATAGAAACTGCTGAACTTATTACAGATGATGGAGAATTAACTTTGTTATTTATGTAACTGCAACAGATAATTCAAAACAGAGATCCTCCACTATATATGAGCCATATTCATTCGATATCATTTAGGTTTGCCAGGACTATTGGCACTGGGAAATGAGAAAATTGATCAAATTATAATAATAGACATCATGTAAATAGTAAAAGTTTAAAGAAAAAATTTTCTGTAACCTGGTGACAGCTAAGGAAATTTAAAAAAATTGTTCTATCTGTTCTTTATATAATCAAGCTCAATTATCTGCCAGAAGTAACCTTAAAAGTATCCAAAGAAATGAAAATTGGTAGATGGATGTGGTTTACTGTGCAGAATTTGAAAAATTAAAGTATGTACATCATACAGATGATACCTATTCAGGATTTCAATGGGTTTGTGCCTTGAGTTCTGAAAAGGCTGACTCTGTAATTACGTATTTAGTAAAAGAGATGACTGTCTTACAGATACCTTTACAAATCAAACTGATAATGCTTTACTGGATAATGATATGTATCCAGTAAAGTGCAACAATTTTTAAAATATTATAACATAAAACATGTTACAGGCATACTTTACAATGCTACAGGTCAAGCAGTTGTGGAGAGATCTAATCACACTTCAAAAGAAATGCTCATAAAACAGAAGGGAGATATGAGATCTCCCCGAGATAGATTGCATAATGCTTTATTAACTTTAAATTTTTTCTTGTCAACGAGGCAGCGAATACCTCTGCTAAAAGATGCTGAACTTTAGAAAGGACTGCTGAATTAACTCAGCCTATGTACTTTAAGGATGAATTAAGCTCAGAATGATGGTCAAGAAATGTGTTGGAGAAGAAGATACGTTTTTATTTCTAGAGGAAGCAAAAGGCTGTGGAGTCCCTCAAAGTTAATAAAGTTAGATTTTACCACAGGATATCTCCTGAAAATCTTGGCTGCTGACATGGAAGAAGAGACCCAGAACAAACAGGTGACACAATTGCTGATCCTCATATATGGGAGTAGCTCAAGAGGCCGCTGAGACATGAATGTCTCTGCAGAAGCCAATGAATCTTTTAGGTTCCCTGGTCCTCAGGACTTATATTACATGCCATTCTTCCATGTGGCATGGTTGGAGATTTATCATACAGGTTGGTTATTCGGTCAAAACAGACTTACAGAAAGTGGCAGATGCCTTTCTCCAGTTCAGACATAGAACAGAAAATCATCTTTTGCTGATTTGTGCTCACTGCATATTCTGTATATGTGTTGAAGCAGAAATGTTCCTACCTTTAAAAAGTGTGTGTTTTTAGAGCAAAAAGACCAGACACTAATAAAGACAAAGCAATCAGCCCCTGATGACCCAGCCTCACGGACTGCCTCAGCTGCTGTTTCCTCCATGATTGCAGCCAGGACAGCTTTAAAGAGGCTAGCCTCAGCTGGTCCAGCCTCACAGACTGCTTCAGCCAGGACTTCTTTTAAGCTCTGCACTTTCCTAATACCAGACGATCCCATAGAGCCTGGACAGCGAGTTAAACAGCCAGTTCTCCCAGGACTTGGCCCAATTTTATTAGGGTTCCTAAAAGATATTAACCCCAGACAACAGGAAGCAACTTAAAGAACGTGACACCCTCATTCCTGAGGGGTAAAGGGTTTTTTGGTCATTTGGCGGGTTATGGATGTTTGTTTTCATTTAGGGGCATTGGTTACAAGTTGTTATTGACCATGATCAAGGATGAAACAAAGGAAAGGTTAGGTTCAGGGATCACTTCTCTCTTTCTCCTCTCTATCTTTCTTTCTCTCCTATCTAGTGTCAGGGGTTAAAGGGGGGAAAAGGGAATAAAGGACTATAAGGAACAAAAGGTTGGTTATTGTATCTCCTTTTAGACTAAAGAAGGCAACAAGTCTCAACTACTTTAGATTGGTATGAATTTTCATATGGTGATAGAAATTTATGGTTATAGTTATTATACTGTATCTACGATTCAACTCTTGTTTAAGGTCTTTGTGCATAGGCAACTCATTTAAAAATGTATAGTCCTCATTTTATGAAAGCTACTATTGTAAACTATTAAGGGTAATTAAGAAATACAAGTTAGAAATCAGTCATCTATAGATATTTAGATCTGTAGTCATGTTAGGTACTAGTTTAGTTAATTGCAGAAATAAATGTTATTCAGCCTCCTGTATTTGTTTTCAAAGTTATGCAGAAAGTAAATACCTAGAAACAAGCAACATTTTTCTATCTAGATTACTTTATATAGATAGGTGGTCCTCAAACACTTCAAAGGCCTGCAGAATGTGGCATTTAAGATGTTTTAATAACAAAAGATCTTTCATACAGAGAGACACATCAGCTCCTGCAGCACCCCTAATCCCTCCCAAAGAAGATGATGGGCACAGGAGAACCTCCACCTGGAGCTTGCTTCAAATGTGGCAAAGCTGACCGGGTGGTGGTGGCGCACGCCTTTAATCCCAGCACTTGGGAGGCAGAGGCAGGCGGATTTCTGAGTTCGAGGCCAGCCTGGTCTACAGAGTGAGTTCCAGGACAGCCAGGGCTAGAGAAACCCTGTCTCAAAAACCAAAAAAAAATGTGGCAAAGCTGGACATTGGCTATAAACTACCCTTTACCTCAACTGCTGACGGCACACTGTCCAAACTGTGGACAAGCAGGACACGGGAAAGTCTAATGCCTCACTTTGCTGTGACAAGATAGGAGAAGCCTTCAAAATTTCTGCTTCACAGAAAAGTCTGTCAAATCTGGGCCTGGCAGCCAAGATGGATGCCCCATCAACACAGAGGAACCTTGGGTAACTGTCTAGGAAGCCAGTCAGTCTCTGTCATTTCTGTAGATTCAGAAGCTGCCTGTTCTGTACTTCCTGTTTACTCAGGTAAAATTTATTCTCAGGTCTCTGATGAGATTGAAGACTAGATAGTTAGAGTCTCACATGTTCCTTGTAATCAAATTTAAAAAAGAAAATTCACAAAAGAGGTGTAAAGTTGCCAGGCGGTGGTGGCGCACGCCTTTAATCCCAGCACTTGGGAGGCAGAGGCAGGCGGATTTCTGAGTTCGAGGCCACCCTGGTCTACAGAGTGAGTTCCAGAACAGCCTGGGCTACACAGGGAAACCCTGTCTCGAAAAACCAAAAAAAAAAAAAAAAAAAAAAGAGGTGTAAAGTTTATAAAGCTTAAAGACATAAAAGTTTAAGTTGTTTAGAATCTAAGAAAGTGTTTGAGGGTCTAAAAAGATGTTTTAATGTTGGTAAATGCAAGTTACCAACTTCCCCTGTAACCTTTCTTAGTCGTTAGAGGATAGAAAAACTTAAATGGTGATAAGAAAGTGATTTAGGTACAGAACTTTGGACTCACCAAGATAGGATATCTAGGGAGTGCTTTCTCCAAGGTTGCCAAATACAAGTGGACTGGACATTGTGAATGTAATTCTTATCTGATAGCTCTCATAATTGTTCTTATAGTATACAGTTTATTGCTGTTAGAGATAAAGCCATTTCTTGGACTAAAAGGTAGAGCTATTGGGGTAACCTTCCTTTACATTGTTTGAAGATGTGTCCCTGTATTTTCAATTGTTAATTCTGTACTGGCACTAAGTGTTGGCAGGATTTTGGTATTGTCATTTCTATGGCTCATCACCTGTTTTCTATATAAAAATGCTTGTCCTTCCTCATCTGCCCATAAGATGACAGTCAGGCGATCTTTCCTAATGACAACCCTAAGAGATGGATCTGACGTTGTCTTGCTGTTGAGCGGTTCAGTCTGAAATATAGTTGTTGTATAATAAAGGGCAGATAAAGGTCAGACCTGGGGCAGGAACTATGGGAGCAGGCCTTCTGGACAGGGAGGTGAAGGGAGATATGAAAGAGAAAAGAACAGACAGAGAATAGAGATGTAAGCAGGTTGTGAGAGCCACGTGGGGAGATGGGATAGCAGAAAAGTTAGGATAAGTTTAGATAAGCTAGCTGAGAGATTGCCCCAGTATAAGGTCATCAGCGTTAAACTATATAAAAGTCCATGTGTCTTGTTTAAACTGCAAGTGGGTCCATGAAAGCCCTGCAATAGGAACTGAAATCTGCCTGCGTATCTATCTATCATCTATCTATCTATCTATCTATCTATCTATCTATCTATCTACCATCTATCTATCATCTATGTGGTAGGGCATGGAGGACATCTTTCAGGAGTTGTTCTTTCATACTACTTGGGTTCTGGAGAAAGAGCTTGTTTGTCAGACTTCAATATGCCCTATCCACTGAGCCATTTTCCTGGCACTCAATCAGTTCTTTTAATAACACATTTCCATAAAACTAGTTATGAATATCACTCAGTGGTAGACTGTGTGCCTGCTAAATGCAAAGCCCTAAGTTCAATTTCCTGTCCTAGAAAAAAATCAGGAAAGGTTGCATCAGTGCTAAACATGCAGACCTCTTAGAATCATTATCAGCGAACAGGATAATAACAGTTTCCATGGCAACTCTCTTGCATTCGTTACATGTTATCAGTCATTTATAGGGGACTGAAATGTACAGGAGGGTTATAAGCGAGCACCATACTGTATTACTTGGACTTCTTTTTGCTTAATTTTTTTAAAAAGATTTTTTTTATTTTGTAGATATAAGTATGCTCTCTTCACGCACATGAGAAGAGGTCATCAGATCCCATTACAGATGGTTGTGAGCCACTATGTGGTTGCTGGGAATTGAACTCAGGACCTCTAGAAGAGCAGCCAGTGCTCTTAACCGCTGAGCCATCTCTCCAGCCCATGTGTTTGGTTTTTGTTTTGTATGTTGAGAATTGAACACAGGGAAAGCCACATTCTAAACACATGCTCTAGCTGAGCTATACCCCAGCCTACAACATTATGTGTGGGTAGAGTGTATGTATTTGTGTGTGTGTATTCACATATGTGTGCAAGTACACATGCAAATGCATGTGGAGGCCAGAGGTCAACATTGGATGTCTTCCTCAGTCACTTTAATTTTTTTAAGACAGGCTCTCTCACTGAATCTGGAGCTCATCTATTCAGCTAGACTATATCTGCCTGTCTCCGGACCCCTCTGCACGGAGGTTATAGATGGCACCACATCATCTGGTTCTTACATGATGGCAGAACATCTGACCCAAGTTCTCATGTGTAACTTTAATTTTTTCAATCCTATTTTTAATGATGGTTCTTAAACACTTTCACCTCCCTCATAGCCCACCACCCATCAGAGGGAGTGGGAAAGAAAGGATACAGGGGAAGTGGATCTGTTTAGAAAGGTTCTTTGGAGCAACTCCCATCTGTGTTGTCTGGAGATTGGCAGTTCAGCTCACGGGTCACCGGCAGCTTGATCCACCCATAAACACTTCGCAGATACACCAGCAGTCGAGTTCAGTAGAGTAGGGTTAGCAACAGTGGTGACATGACCTAGTAGAGACAGCCAGGCCTCAGCCCCAGCGTGAGTCAGCAGGAGGGAACAGGAGGAACACCAGAAGTTCTCGGCTGTGTCTCTCTCAGGGAAGCGAAGATCAGCGAAGATTCAAGACCCACGAGTGTTGCACAGCTAGTTGTACTAGCAAGCCATGCTCTGTGTCTGTCACTCTGTCAAGTCTTCCAAATATCACATGTCCTCCACATGCCTTGCCTCAGCTTGTGCATCCAATCAGCCCGAGTCCAAGGAGTCCCGACAAATGGAGCTCAACTACGCAATGTAAGTTGGATCAATACACGCGAATTGTTAGCAAAGAATCCTTCATCACGTGTCCTTTCATGTGCTTGCTTTAACAGAACATCCTCTCTCCTGCGTCTGCTTCAGTGAAACGTTCCTTCATGAGTCTGCCTTAGTCCTTCACCTGTGTGCACTTCAGGAAAATACTCCTTCACGTGTTTGCCCCAAGCCAAACACCATCCAACACAACTGACTCTCCAAAGAACCCTTCAGTTTCCACTTTACTCAGGCTTAAATGATAAGCACTTTACTGAGCCATCTCCCCACTATAACATTTTATATAAAGGACTTGAGCACATTTGGATTCTGCCATTCACAGGGGTTTCTGAAATCCATCACCCATAGGTACGGAGAGATGAATAGTACTTTCAATTCCAACACATTCTCAAAGTGTGTTTTTTTTTCCCTACATTTTTTACTTCCAGAGTAAAAATCCTGGTCTTAACATCAACTCATCTATTTATTTGTTCAGTGATATAATAACAATCTAGTCATATATTATTTTTTTTTTTTTGGTTTTTCGAGACAGGGTTTCTCTGTGTAGCCCAGGCTGTCCTGGAACTCACTCTGTAGACCAGGCTGGCCTCGAACTCAGAAATCCGCCTGCCTCTGCCTCCCAAGTGCTGGGATTAAAGGCGTGCGCCACCACCACCCGGCTACTAGTCATATAATTTAATAAAGTAAAATACTTTTTGTTGTTCTGTTTATTCGAGACAGTTTTCTCTGTATAGTCCTGGCTTTCCTGAAACACCCTCTGTAGACCAGGCTGGCCTTGAACTCAGAAATTCAACTGCCTCTGTCTCCCAAGTTCTGGGACTAAAGGTGTGAGCCACCACACCTGGCTAAAATGTTTCTCAGTCATTTCACCATCAGGAAACACAAACTTACCAAAGCAAGTTTAGAATGTGTCTGCATCTTCCTCCTACTCTGACTGCCCATCAGTGCTGAAGAAGACAGTATCCTATAGGAGTAGGGGGGCTTGAAGCAAAGTGGGGGATGTGAAAGCTGAGGGTGCTGGAGCACCTGAAGCAGAGGTACATTTCAGAGCAGCAAGAAATGCATCCGTGGTGGCCCTAGTCCCCTGAAGGCATGTTTTCCTGCAGCCATCTTGGCAGGATAGGGCAGGCACAGAGAAGACAGATGGCTGGGATGGATGGTTGAGCCAAAGTTGGGGAACTACCAGATGGAGGTGGTAGGAAGACAGAGGAGAGAACGCTGGGGTGCTGGCAAGAGAATGGTTGATGTCAGGGCCATGGAGTTAAGGCTGGATGGGGAAGACGTGAGGCCAAGGAGCTGGAAGGGGAGTGACTCGAGCTTGGGAGAGCTTCCTGACGTGACCTCTGGCTGATGAATACAATGATCTAGGAAGAGTCACCTCAGGGTGTTCATTCCTCGAGATAGTTTAGACCAAAACTGTTTGGAAGGATCTATACTCAGAGCAACCAAAGAGCCCTTGTTACACCAAGGACTGAGAAGACTGACCCAGGGAGACCCTTGCCGGCCCGGGCTGAAGGACACTTTCTATAGCGCACTGGTGCAATACATGACTAACAACAAGGAGCAGTGATCAAATGAGTGAGATTTCATGGAGACCAAAGGACTCTCAGGAAAGTGTCACCTGCAGTCTCTTCAGTTTAAGGATTTATCTTTTATTTCCATTTTGTGTCTGTGTGGTTTGTATGTATGTATGTATGTATGTATGTATGTATGTACATATGTGTACAGATCCCAAAGAGCTGAAATTACAGGTAATTGTGAGCTACCATATAGGTTTAGGGAATTGAGCCACAGTCCTCTGTACTCTTAACCACTGAGCCATCTCTGCAGCCCCTGTAGTAACTTTACTTTAAATCTCAGGAAGTCAGCCCACCCCAGTGGCACAGACCTACAATCCCGGAAATCAAAAGATGGAGACAGGAGAATCAGGAGCTCAAGGCCATCCTCAGCTACATAATGAGTTCAAAGTCAGCCTAGGCTACATAAGACCTTGTATCAAGAACAAAAGAGGGCAGGAGATATACCTTGGTTGATGTGGTGGTTTGAATGAGAAGGTCTCCATAGGCTCATATATTTAATGTTTAGTTCTCATATATTGGCTCATATATTTGAATGTTTGGTGGAGCTGTTTATGAAGGATTAGGAGGTATGCCTTTGGTGGAGAATGTGTGTCACTGGAGATGGATTTGGGGGTTTCAAAATCCCACACCAGGCCCAGTCTTCATCTCTTTCTCCTTCAAGCTTGTGGATATGATGAAAGCTCTCAACTACTGCTCCAGTATAATGCCTGCCTGCTGACATGCTTCCTGCCATGATGGTAATAGACTGTAAGCAAGTCTCAAGTTAATTCTTTCTTTTATAAGCTATTTTGATTGTGGTATCTCTTCATAGCAATAGAACATAATTAAACAGTTGAGTAGGTATCCTTTGCCTAGCATTCATGAGTCCTAAATCAATCTCTAGCATCAGATAAACTCTGTTTGGTGATACATGCCTTTAGTCTCAGCAGATGACTCAGGAGGGCCTGCAGTTCAAGGATGGGATAGAGAGATGGCTTAGCTGTTGAGTGCTTGCTTCAAAATCATAAGGACCAGAGTTCAGAGCCCAGGACCCGCAACAAGCCAGGTATTCTGTACACACCTGTAATTCCAGACCTGAGAAGGGTAGAAACATGACATTTGATAAGGATAGCAGAGAAAATGTGAGCCTCACATTCAAGGAGAAGTTCTTCCTCAAAAGAATAGGTTAGATGCTGGTCATGGCAACGCACCTCTAGTCATAGCTCCTGGGAGTCAGATGCTGGTGCTCTCTCTGAGTTCAAGGCTAGCTTGGTCTATGTGTGAGTTTCAAGCCAGAGAAGTCTATGTAGTGAGATCTTGTCTCCAACAAACAAACAAACTAAAATAAAACAAACAAAACCAAAAACTGGAAAAGGTGGAGGGGTTGGAGAGATGACCCAGCAGTTAAACTTTCTGCTTTTGCAGATATCTGGGTTCAGTTATCACCACCCTACATAGTGGCTCACTACCATCTGTAACTCCAGTTCAGAGGATCTGACACCCTCTTCTGGATGCCCCCAGGCACTGCATGCATGAGAGCACATACATCAACAGGCAAAACATTCATATATATAAAATAAGTCTTAAAAAAACCGAATAGGTAGAGACTGATAGAAGATACCCAATGGTTCACCATGCCATCGGCTTGGGTGTGCTGGTGCCTTTGTTATTAATATGAGCCACAGACTGCTGCTGCAGGGCCACAGACCCAGACGTGGCCCTCAGCAGCAATCGAACTTCATCATGGTGGCAGGGCAGGCTACTCACAGTAAGCTATTTCTCTCCACCCTCATGTCTTCAGTTCCAGTTCTCTTCATAATGCTCAAACTGTTGTTTCTCTTTCTCTCCCATCTCTTGCATATCATAGTAGCTTGCACTCCAGGCTGGCTACCGGACCAGAAGCAGTGGTTACGTGCTATTGTACTTATCACAGTTCTGAAGTCAGTCATGGATCCACACATTCTTTCAACTGATGAAATTAATGGGAAAACCCATCTTGGGTAGACAGGCATGGTGGTTTGAATATGAATGGTCCTTAGAGGCTCATGTATTTGAATGCTTAGAAGTTATAGCCTTGGCTGGAGAGATGGCTCAGTGGTTAAGAGCACTGATTGCTCTTCCAAAGTCCTGAGTTCAATTCCCAGCAACCACATGGTGCCTCACAACCATCTGTATGGGATACGATGCCCTCTTCTGGTGTGTCTGAAGACAGCTACAGTGTACTCAAATACATAAAATAAATCTTTTAAAAAAAAAAAGAAGTAGTTATGGCCTTTTTGGAGTAGATGTGCCTTGTTGGAGTGGGTGGGGCCTTGTTGGAGAAGTGTATCACTGGGGGTGGGCTTTGCAATCTCAGAAGCCCAAGCCAGGCCTCTGGGCTTTTGTTTGCTGCCTGTGGATTTACATGTAGAATTCTCAGCTACTCTCCAGCACCATGTCTGTCTGCTGATGCTGCCATGCTTCCTGCAATGATGACAAAGGATAAACCTCTGAACTGTAAGGCAGTTCCAGTTAAATGCTTTCATTTATAAGATTTGCCATGGTTATGGTGTATCTTCACAGCAATAGAACACTGACAGAGACAACATGTCAATAGTGAACTGGAATTTTAGGGACTGTCATGAGTACAACATCTTTTATCTGCAATGCTCAGGGCCAGAAGCATTTTCTATTATGTACATTTTAGGATCTTAGAATTTTTGCACATATGTAATAAAATGTCTTGAGGATAAAACCCAAGTCTAAACATGAATGAAATTCATTAATGTTTTATGTATATTTTGTTCACAAAGTCAGAAGGGAATTTGATACATAATTTTCATCATAAAAATTAGTTTGGGGGAGTTGGAGAGATGGTTCAGTGGTTAAGAGCATTGGCTTCTCTTTCAGAGGACCCAGGTTTGATTCCCAGCACAGGTAGCTCACAACCATGTGTACCTCAGCTCCAGGGTAGCTTTGGGCTGCTGTGGGTACCTGCATACATAGGCATGTTTCTTCTGCTGATCAGCCCCAGACCCTCATACTTGTACTCTAATGACTGAGCCATCTCAGTCATTATCTTTTACTTTTCTACCACTCCTAACCCCACCCTGTCTCTCTCTGACAAGGTCTTGAAATCAAGGCTGGCCTGGAATTCCATATATAGCTCAGGTTGGCCTGCAGTTCATAGTTCTTTTATGTCCATCTCCTGATCCAGTATTACAGGCATGTAACACCACATTTGGGTTGTCGGTTTTCTTATGACCTTCATTACAGGCTCATTAGTCTGGATGTGGAGGTGTCCCTGGCTTTCTCACCGTAGCTTTGTCAATCAACATACACATGTCTTTCTGAATCTGACTTCACATGTCAATTAACATACACATGCCTTTCTGAATATGACTTCACATGAAAGTCTGGTTTGTAGAGAAGATGTGACAACTGCACAGAGCTTAGGTGGAACGTACTTACCACAGAAAATAGATCCAAGGTTTTTAAATACTTGCTGAGGCAACTTTAAGGTGAAGAATACAGTATAAAGATGTTGGATCATGGCAAGCATGAACAGAGATAAGTTGCCTCCGTAGGAATACTCCACTAAGAAATGGAGAGAAGGAGGTTGGGAATTTAGCTCAGTGGTAAAGTGCTTGTCTAGCAAGTGCAAGGCCCTGGGTTCGATCCTCATCTTTGAAAAAAAAAAAAGAAGAGAAGTTGGGGGTGGGAGTGGAGTGGCACACACCTTTGATCCCAGCTCTTAGGAGGCAGAAGCAGGCAGAACTCTGAATTTGAGGCCAGCCTGTTCTACAGAGCAAGTTCCAGGACAGCCAGGGACTGAAAAAAAAAAAAAACCCAAAACCAAGACAAACAAACAAACAAAAAAAGAAAGAGAGAAAGAGAAAGAAAAAGAAAGAAAGAAAGAAAGAAAGAAAGAAAGAAAGAAAGAAAGAAAGAAAGAAGAAAGAAAGAAAGAAAGAAGAGAAGAAAGAAAGAAAGAAGATATGGACAAACACATCACTAGTTGAATTTAGTACAATTAAACTGAGTCTATACACTAATTTTAAATAAGATCTCATGCAGCCTAGGAGGCCTTGAACTCACTACATAGCTGAGGCTAGACTTCAACTCCTGATCCTCCTGCTTTCACATCCCGAGTGCTAGGATGGCTTATGGGCCCTAACCACCACACTCAGTTCCATCTTCATACTTTAAAAGACTAAGTAGGCTTTGCAGCTTAAAAGGCATCTCAGGAAGAAGGTGCCAAGTCTCTGACCTGGAAACATCTCTGCTGTTCTAGATAATAAAGCCAGAATTAGTGTGAGAACAGCTTGGAAAACCTGAAGTTAGCATTTCTATTTCTGTAGAGAGGAACATTTTGTGTGGCATTTCCCCACCAAGTCTAATGTGTTGTAAACTTGGTTCCGGTGTGGCAGTCTTAGTGTTATTTGGAGGTGTGACTTTGGTGGGTGACTGGGTCAGAAGGGTGGATGGGTTTGTGGATTAATGAATTGATTAGCAAGGGATGGATTTTGTGAGAAAATCAAGGTCTCCCTGGCACACCTGTTCTGTTCAATGATATGAAGGTTTTGATTGCCTTGGGACTCAATGTTGCTGCCAGTGAAGAGCTAGATCCTCATTAAATGTGGTTGCTTTACCTTGGGATTCTGTAGACTCTTTAATCATGAGAAGTTCATTTTCGGCTAGGCACAGTTGCTCAAGTCTGTAAACTCAAAAGTCCCAAGGTGGAGGGAGGCATGAGGACCTGAAATTCAAGTTTATTCTTGCTACACAGAAGTGAACTCAAGGCCAGCTTACACTGCATCAGATCTTCTCTCAAGACCTGTGCCCTCAAAATGAGATTCCTTTATTCATCAACTACCTTATCTTCTGTACTCAGTTATAGCTTCAGAAAATGAATGAGGATGTCTTGACAAAATTTTGTGGCAATATAACTACAGCTAATGATCATAGAAGTCTCTGAGTTGTCACATATCTCTTCAGAATTCTTGCACACATACCCCAATATAGAGTTTGATCTGTAGTCTAGGCTGGCTTTGAACTTATGACCTCAGCCTCTAGAGTGCTGGGATTACAGGTATGTACCATGCTCCACTCAAAGTACTGTACCTTTGAATGTTGTGCTGGTTAGTTTTTAGTCAAGTTGGCACAAGTTACAGTCATTTCTGAAATGGAACTCCAACTGAGTAAATGCCTCCATAAGACTGCTCTGCAGGCATTTTCTTGATTAATGATTGATATGGGAGGCCCCGGTCCATTGTAGACGGTGCCACTTAAGAGCAGATGGTCTTGGGTTGTATATATAAAAAAAAAAAAATCTGAGAAAGCCATAGAGAGCAAGCCAGGAGCAGCATGTCTCCATAGCTTCTCTCTCAGCTCCTGCTGCATCCAAGTTACTGCTTCTGCTCCTGCCCTGACTTCCTTCCATGGTGGACTATGATTGGAACTTATAAACCAATTAAACCCTTTCCTCCCCAAGTTGCTTTTGGTTATAGTGCTTATCACAGCAAGAAGAAGAAAATTAGAACAAATGCCAAATGGAGAAAAACAAAAACAAAAACCACATGGCATTTTTGTTCTTAAATAGCTTCTGTATCTATACAGAATTTCTATTCCACCAACAGAGTTACGGTTCCACAACACAACAACAAACAAAACAAAAACAAAAACTTGAGTAATACTGCTTTCAGTCATTGTTTTACATGTTTGCATTTGTTTATAGCATTTCAAGAACTGTGGTCAGGCCAGATAGAGTGGTACATGCTTCTTATCCCAGTACTTGGGAGGTGGAGGACAGAGGCTAAGGAGTCAAAGGTCATCCTCAACTATGTAGTGAGCTTGGGTGCATCCTGTATATGATACTTTGTCTCAAAAAAAAAAAAAAATGCAGACAGCAAGCAAGAGCTGTGGTCACCTCACCTCTCCAAAACCAGAAAAGGGGGCTAGTGAGAAGGCTCACTAATAATTTAAGGGTCCAGTGACCTGAGTTTGATTTCTAGGAACCACACGGTGGAAGGAGAAGACCAACTCCCACGAGTTGTCCTCAAACCTCCAAAGGTGCACTGTGCATGCATGTGCTCATACATATGTACACTAAATAAGTAAAAATTAAAAAAAAAAATCAAACAGAAAAGGGTATGCTGCCACCAGCTGGTAATAATACTCCCACTGACTGTGCAGCCCCCAAAAGAAGGCTGTTTAAGAAAAACTGGAGTTAGGTTCTCCATGTGCATACATTCATGAACATGTATATGTACAGGTATACACACATGAACATGCACACACAACATGCATGCACATATGAACACATATATTAACATGTACACACATGCATAGATATGCACACACACATGCATACATACACTCTGTCTGAGATAGGGTTTTACTGCTGTGAACAAACACCATGACCAAGGCAACTCTTATAAGGACAACATTTAATTGGGGCTGCCTTACAGGTTCAGAGGTTCAGTCCATTATCATCAAGGCAGGAACATGGCAGCATCCAGGCAGGCATGGTGCAGACGGAGCTGAGAGTTCTACATCTTCATCTGAAGGCTGCTAGCAAAATACTGGCTTCTAGGCAGCAAGGATGGGGGTCTTAAAGCCCAAGCCCACAGTGACACACCTATTCCAACAAGGCCATACCTTGTAATAGTGCCACTCCCTGGGCCAAGCATATTCAAACCATCACATATTCATACACGAATGTGTATCCACACATATATGAACATATATACACACGAATGAAAAACATGCTAGGAAACTTTCACTCTGATGTAAGAAGATAAAAGTAAAGAGAGGAGTTGGCTTACGTGAGCAGAGGAGATCCCTGTCTTTGAGTCTCACTCAGTAACTCAGTATTACACTCATAGCAAGTCTTCTATCTCCAGTGATGGAGTTACAAATGAGCCACCATACCTAGCCTGAAGTAGACCCGCCCTTTTATGTACAAGGTCTTACTTTGTAAGCCTGGCTGGCCTCAACTTTGGGCTGTAGAACAGATTGGCCTTGAACTCATTCATGTTTCTGCCTCCCAAATGCTAGCATTCCAGGCATGAGCCACCACACTCATCTGAGTGACTGGTCTTTAATGGGACGCTGAATTCTGACATGGCATGTCGCTGGAAGACTGTGCTCGGTACTCATGAAGGATCAAGGAAAACACATGGCTGGTGTATAACTTACGATTATATAGTAAAACAATCAAGGAGAAGTAACTAGAGAGAAAGAATTTTAATCATTGAGTTAAAAATTTACACAACCTTGTTGAACATAATATAAGCAACATTAAATTCTAATACATGTAATTGTTTTTTTTTTTTTTTTCTATGTAGGAATACCTTATCTTGAACAAACCTAATATAACCACAGTCTGACTGGTCAGTCACCATTTGAAAACTTTGACACAAGACTTTTTCATATGGCACATTCCCAAAACACATTTAAAACAGCTTGATCTTTTGAAACTGATTTGCATCTAACTTTAGAGAGAACATCTATTGGTTAAAATGAGGTATATATACTATTCTGTCTTTTTATGAGTACAGGCTTTCAATAAAGACTTTTCTATACATCAAAATATAATCTCATCTAAGGAAAAAAAAAAAAACCTACCATGGAAGTTCAGAGTGCAAATCAATGTGTGGTGAGTGTACAACACAGTACACCACAAATAGAGTTTCCATTTTATCAATAGATTTCCCCTTATAAAATGTGTGTAACCCACAACCTTTTCAAGAGAGCTGGAGACACAGCTCAATGGTAAAGCACTTGCCTAGTATGCTCAGTGCCGTAGGTTGGTCCCCAGCATTGCATACAAAACAAACTAACAAAACTACCCAAAACCTTTGGAGGAAGCAGCTGTGTGTCACAGCAAAAGCACACCTAGGGGTATGTGTATATATGCAAGGATGGGTACACCACCATGGCGGCATGGTCCTTCCTTGCGGCAGAGTATCTAGTCTTAGACCAGTTTGGCTTCACATCTGGAGCTGGCCCTAGGCTGGAGTTTGTGCTTCTCTTTGGAGAGCATGATGCTGTAAAGCCTGGCTTCTTACTCTGCACAAACAAGATAAAAGAGTTGAATTCACTTTCTGTTGTAATTTCTAAGTTATTGTTAGGCTTGAGGTTGGTCTTACTAGATAGGAGCTAGAAACATTTGCATTTCCTCCCCAAACATCAAAATGATCAACACTATTGCAGGGCAGAGGTGAATCAAGAATTTGATCTAGTTTCTCAGCAAAGTAGAGGACAATGGGCAACAGTTGATCTGGGAAGTGGAAGGACTGTTTTTTACTGTTAAGCTGTTTGCAAGCATTACACAAAGAAAGGAAAACTTAGTGTGTCAAGATGGCTGCCCCACATTTCCAACCCTGATACCTGACATGCTATGGTAGGTAAACTGCATTCCTGTTAGAAAAAGACTCCACAGAAAATTCCAGAAGATGGAGTAATGATAAAGGTCTGCCTGGCATCCATTCTGCTCATTGACGTCAACAGGATTCACTCTCATGCTCCAGGCTGGTTGGCAGGTTTTAGTCGTACATATGGTTTTGTTATCTACAGGCTTAGAGCAATGACTGCTGAGTGAGGAATAAGGACAAACTGACCACTTAACTATTCTGCTGCAACTTTCTTTAGTGTGACTTTTTTATTTACTAAAGAATAAGATCTTTATCTGAAATAAAATATTTTATCTATAATAAAATAAAATAGAAATAAAATGAATGCTTTTACTGTATGTTTGTACATGCACCAGAAGGTGCCAGATCTCCTGGAATGAATGGCTGCAAGTCTTCATGTGGGTGCTGGGAACAGAACTCAGGTCCTCTGGAAGAGCAACAAATGCTCTTAACTGCTGAGCCATCTCTCTACTCCATAATATTTTTTTTGTTTCTTTGTATTTATTTATTTATTTTTGGTTTTTTGAGACAGGGTCTCTCTACATAGTTCTGGCTGTCCTGGAACTATGTGACCAGGCTGGCCTGAAATTCACAGAGATCCACCTATGTCTGCTTCCTGGGTACTGAGACTAAAGGCTTGTACCCTGCGCTCAGCTTCTGTAGTTATTATTTTTGAAACAAGGTCTTTCCATGTAGCCTTAGATGGTCTCAAATTCATTGTCTGGCCCCACGCTTGTGATCCTTCTGCCTCAGTCTTGAGTTTCATTTACATTTCTCTCGGCTTTGCTCATTTTGTACTATTCCACGGTAATCTATATATCTGTCAATCTTGCTTGTCTTTAGGAGTCTCACACTTACAGGTCCTCCTGAAGACTTGGACAGGAAATGATAGCATCCACACAAGAATTAACCTGTGCAAAAGACTTGTAAGACATCAGAGACTTCATGTTGAGAGGACTGATCCTTGTATGCCCAATTTACCTCAGCAAATGCAGTGTTTCTCCAACTTTGCTCTACCCAGACATACGTGAGGAAGATTCTCCTGGCATACCCAGGACTATAGAAAGCCTACGCTGCCTTTCTCCTTTTCTGAGACATGGCCTCATTAGTAGAGCTGTCTTAGCTTCCCAAGGAGCTAGAATTATAGGTGCGCCCTACCACATGGGGCTAACCCAGGGCTATTTAGAAGGGAAACTCACTGTGTGTTGCTGTCCCTAAGTCCAAATGGGCCTGAGAGGTAGAAGGACACATATAACTAATTCTATTGTTTTAGAAAAGCAAAAACTCACCACTACCATTTGAACATGGCCTGTTTCCTCTGAATCTCACTGTGGTGGTGTCAGTAGGTAGGACCTTAAGAGCTCACTCAGGAATTTTAATTCTAATAGAGCTGGGCTATTTTGTGGGACTGTATTAATTACTTAGTGAGGCTGCTATGCCAGGGATGATGGTCTGTGCTCTTAATCCTAGCACTTGGAGCACTTGGGCGGCAGAGGCGAGCACCAGCCTGGTCTAGATAGTGAGTTCCAGGACAGCTAGGGCTATATAGAGAGACCCTGTTTCAAAAACCACAACAAAAAAACTAAAAAAAATACCTTTTGTTTACAAATTACCTAGACCCAGGCATCCTGTTACAGCAACATAAACTATTTACACACTTCAGCCTTGAGTGGTCCTTGTCAATGCTGGCTGTGAGGCACACATACCAACAGTGACACTCTATGTATTAACGTTACATAGCCAGTGTCACTGATTCAACTGACATACTGCCATGGGGCTACGAAATGATGGCAGCCTGAGAGATATTTGTTGAACTTAAGTCCTTGATATCCAGATTTGAGCTCTGTGTGAGCCTTTCCTAGTCCTGCTCTGTCTTGGGAGCTGTGCCCCAGAGTGGCCAGGTGGTTTGAACCTGAGGGTACAAACTACCCCAGACGTTCACCTGGGCAGAACAAACCTGAGAAAGCAACACTGGAAAACAGCACCACTCACCCAAATCACACAATATACACGAAAATTAAGTCAGCTGGGTGTGGCGGTCGGTGCACACCTATAATTTTAGCAATTGGGGGCCAGAGGCAGGAAGATGGTCAAAAGTCTATATGAGGCCAGCCAGGTCTGTATAACAAGTTTCAGGCTAGCAGGGGCTATATGTTGAGAACCTGTTTTAAACAAAACACACTATAATACATACACACACACACACACACACACACACACAAATAAAGCAAAAAAAAGAAAAGTAACTAAAATTAAACTGTTGGCATGTGGATGCATAAATGAGGGAAAGTACCTGAATTATTTCTTTATTCTTAGGGCTGGTCAGTGGTGGATCCAGGGAGGTGCCTTTCTCTCTTCCACTTAACTGTGTCTAAAATAAATGAATACATCCTCGCTAAGTTCTCCTTGTGAACACTGTGGGTATACTGAATACACATTAGTCCTGTGACTTTTTGTTGACTCATGGGGACAATGCATCACAAAAGGCAAGGCAGAGTACACACAAGTAACAACTCAGAAGAAGAGAACTAGTGTTTATTCAGTGCCCACTACATGCCTGGTACTTTTTAGCTTCCCACCTAGTGCTAAGCCACCATAGACTGCGGGCGTTAGCTCTGCAGTGTTCCTGGCTGATTGGGTAATTCACACAATGGAGAGTTCTCAGGCATGCTTAGGAACACAAGTGTTTTGAATTTCAGGGTTTTTTCTTTTGATTTTTGGAATATGTACCTATATATAGCAAGACAGTATAAACATAAAATTTATTGTTTCATATGTACACTTGTACATGTGGCCTGAAGGTGTTTTGTATATTTTTGTTATGTGTAGTGTATGTGTATGATAGTATGTTGTGGGCCAGAGAGACACGGGTGTAGAGTTTCATTCTAAACCTGGAGGTCATCAGTTCACTAGGCTGGGTGGTTGACAAAGCCCTGGGCTCTCCCTGTCTCTGCCCCTGTACTGGTATTACAGTGTGCACTGCCACGCCTGGCTTTATGTGGTGCCAGGGATCCATGTTCAGGTCCTTGGACTCCCACAGCAAACCCTTTACCCACTGAACCATCTCCCCAGCCATTGCCTGAAGATAATTTTACATAATAAAAAATTATTGTATGTTTTGTGTGTGCGTGTGTGTGTAAGTGGGCAAGTGCATCCATGGCACATGTGTGGAGGTCAGAGAACAGCTCTTGGGAGTTGGTATTTTCCTTCTACTGTGGACTCTGGAAACCAAATTCAGGTTGCAAGTTTGAGCAGCAAATGCCTTTATTCCCTGAGCATCTCAGTGACTTATATATAATGTAATGGAATTTTCCTATCATGGAGTCATGTCTCTCAAAAAGTGTCAGGTTTTAGGGGCTGGAGTGGGGCTGGAATTTGAACAGACTTCAAAGCTTGTGCTCTTGACAGTTATATTAGACATGATAGTTCTCAATGTTGATCTGAGATGGTTGTACTCTGGGGTGGTTTCCCTGGGTTAGTGCACTTGGAACTCACTGGGCTTCCTGTATTGCTGTAACAACAGAGTAGCATTCTACACAAGGAAAGTTCATTTTCTATCCAGTCTGCTGTGTGTGTGTGTGTGTGTGTGTGTGTGTGTGTGTGTGTGTGTTACTAGGAATTAAACCCAAGACTTTGAGCATGGCAGGCAAGTACCCTATAACTGAGCTAATAATCCTAGTCCTTTTCTCAACGTTTTCTTTTTTAAAAGCTTTTAAAAAATCGTGTGTGTGTGTGTGTGTGTGTGTGTGTGTGTGTGTGTAAGTGACATTGGAGACCAGAAGAGGCATTAGATCCTCTTGGGCTGGAGTTACAGATGGTTGTGAGTCACCTGCTGTGGGTGCTAGGAACTGAACTCAGGCCCTCTACAAGAACAGCAAGCTCTTAACTGCTGAGCCATATTTCCAGGACCTCTTCCTCCATAGTTTGAGAAAGGTCTTTCTAAGTTACCCAGACTTGCCTTGAACTTGGGAACCTTCTGCTTTAGTCCCTCCTGGGGCTGGCATCACAGGCCTGTGTCACTCAGGTTGAGCAAACAATTTTTAAAGCAGTGCTGAGAACTGAACTCAGAGCCTTGCACATACCAGGTGAGTTTCCTACCACTGAGCTGTCTATTTACTCTCTGAAGTCCTCTTTTCCCCCCTTTTCATAATAGATCTCTTGTAGAACTCATTGGTTCCCTGCTTCTAATTCCAAGTGCTGGGATTATAGGCATGCGGAAACATCCTGTAAGAATCAAGGATTTCAGCTAAGTCTCTAAGTACTGACAACTGTCTGGGTGCCCCTTCTCCGTATGTCTTTCTCTGCAGCGTCTGAACTCTCTGAGGAAAGGATGGCATCTTGTTCACCTCTGCATGCCTCAGTGTCCAGTAAAGGACCTGCTGTACAGTAGGGGCGGGACAGAGTCTGTTATGTGCACATGTGTGAATGGATGCCTGTATGGATAAGTAGAACAGCCTCTTCTTATGTTCTTGTTATAAAATCACAAATCATCAATATTTGATATAAGATTCCAGTTTTTAATCCAAAGCATCCTTTTCCACCTCCGGATGACATGATGGCCACTGTGCTCTTCACCTAGTGGGACTGACGTGCTAATTGGAGAAATCAGAGAATCTGTGTGACAAAGAGTCAAGCAAAAATACTACCTCATTGAGCCTCGGCTTTTCACTTCTCCTTATTGAAGGGCTAGAATTCTCTGGACTTTTCAAAAAAGTAGGCTGCTTTTGCAGAGTAGAAGCAAATCTTGCCCTTCCCTACAAGGATTGAGTGAGAAGTTTTTCAGTTGATCCATCCCTTAGCTACCCAGTCAAACACTCTTGAAAGCATCCTCTCTTTAGAAAGCAAGAGTCTGGGCAGGGTGGTCGTGGTGGGTACTGTAGCTACAAACAAGGCAGAGAGGTGTCCCCCTCCTGACCCTCATCTCAACCACCCAGCCACTCTAGCTGAGCCCTGGCTAACATACCCCAATTCCATCTCTTTCTTTCGGGAGCAGTTTTAGTCATGTGCTGGCCCTGCTGCGCCTGAGCCGAGTATAGGAGAGGACCCGCGGGCTGAGGCTGAAGTCTGCTCAGATACATCTGAGGACCTGAGGAAGTGCTCTGACCTCAAAATAGAAAGCACCCCTGCTTCCCACCACCCCTTCTAGTGTGGAGTAAACTCTAGCCCTGTCTCCTGCTTCATCTATGGAACACGAGTGGCAGAAGCAGACGTAGGCAGCAGGGACCGCTTACTGGGGCATTTTCTGTTAACTCCCCCATCAAGTGATTCTTCTGGTACTGCTCATTCCGCTGTTTTCTAGTCTGAAGTCTCTTCTTTTTGGGATTCTTTAACACCATCTTCTGATTCAGCTGTTTCAGAAATTACAGAGAAAACTGGTCAAAGAGGCAGCAGAGTTACACTTAATCTCAAACACAGACTTCAGGTACTAGTCTGCTTGCCCACGGTAGCCTGTCATGTGGGCCTTGTTTGTTGGTTTGGAGAATGGGCCAATAGCTCAGCCACCTTCTTTCCAGAAGCTGTTCCCTGACTGAACATGCCTGAGTTCCATAGATGTGGATCAAAGCCCAAATGTACGTGATTTATGCCACAAGATCAAATGGCCCAGGTCGGGATCACTCTGACCACTGACACGTGGCTACAATAGTCAGCCTGGTGTTATCGTTAAGAAGCTCCAGCAATTAAGCAAGAAGCATATAAAGGACACAGTGAAATACTCTGGGGTAGCGTACTGGCTAGGGACCAGCTAGGGAAGTTTTCCGATTTCTTTTTGACTCACTGGTGACTGAAACCAGGAAGTCACTCATGGTAGGCAAGTGCCTTCCTCCTGAACAGCACCCTGGGACTAGTACTATATTTCCTGAAGATTCAAGGATGGTTGGAACATTTCCCCAATTATCTAGTATTGTGGTACTTACAGGTTTGTTTTTTTTAATGTTTTGGGTGTGTACAAGAATCAGCACCCTCTCTCACCTCATCTGCAATGTTCAGTAGACGAATAGGAGGGCCATCGGAGAGGGAGCTGTCCGAGCCACTAGTGCTAGCACCATAAGGGAAAACGAAGAGAAAGACAAGGAAAGAACTGGTATTAAAGGAGGCAGAGGCTCTGTACCAAGGAGTTCACAATCAGTATAGCAAAGCAAAGGCTGATCAGATGGGCAAAGGTGACCTGGCAGAGGGCGGGAGGGGCCATGGGAGAGCCACTGTGCAGTCCTAGGCAATGTGATTTCCCGGAGAACACAGGCTTTTCCTTCTTCATTTCCTTTAAGATGATACTAACTACGTAACACCAGCACTTGGAACACTGAATAGGGAAGACAGCTGAACTTGAGTCCAACCTGAAACTCTGCCTCAATAAAGAAAAAACAAGCTGGAAGCGGTGGTGTGGATCTCTAAATCCCAGCATTCTAGAGGCAGAGACAAGCGGGTTTCTTTGAATTGGAGGCTATCCTGGTTTACATTGTGAGTTCCAGGCTAGTCAGGTGTACACTGTGAGACTCTGTCTCAAAAATGCCAAGCAAAAACCAAACATACAAAAAGAGGAAGGAAAGGAGAGAGAGAGAAAGAGAGAGAGAGAGAGAGAGAGAGAGAGAGAGAGAAACACAGAGAAAAATTTGAGGGATCTAAAGAGATGGTTCAGGGATCAAGAGTACTGGTTGCTTTCAAGGGACCCAAGTTCAGTTCCTAGTGCCCAGCTCTTTCCTCCATTTTGCTCCCCACCTCAGTGTGTAAAGAGGAGTCCCACCACATCAGAGCAGGAAGGAAGCCCTATCTTCTGTTTCCCATATGCTGTTATCAAAGGCTTCTCCAGTCAAGAAGGAGATATCAGGGCATTAGTTGTAACATGTTCTATAAAAGGTCAATCGTGTGTACACACACAGAACAATCTCACCATTCCTAGCCTGCCTTTTTGTGCAATTGTGAGAATGGACAGGTAAAACCCCAGAGAGCCTTCTGTCATCTGACTTTCTGGTAGAGAAGCTGGCAAACTGCTTCTTCTGTTTCTTAGCTAAGTAGGTCAGTGTTCCTGCTGACTCAACTCCAGTGTGGAGAGGGTCTGGCTATCTCTGCCTTTGGTTCTCCTGGGCTCTATATATCAGTGAGCTGATGTACACAGGACACTTCGTTTTACAGGCTGCAAATAGGGAGGGGCTAGTGCAGTGGGCTGGGGCTGAGGAATGGAAGGGGTAATGAATTCTCAGACTTCTCAGATTCCAGTTGGACCCATTCTTGCATCCTAAAATCAGACAGGAAATCCACAAAGGTACTGTCAGGGACCAGAACAATGGAGAAGACAAGGAAGAAAGTAGTTTTATATTCCACCACAGGCTCTTGGAACTCTGAGATTCTGGGTTCTCATAGAGGCGTCTCTCCATATAGCCCTAGCTGTCCTGTAACTTACTCTGTATATCAGGTTAGACTTGTACCTACAAAGATATGCCTACATCTTCCTCTAGAGTGCTGGAATTAAAGGCATGTGCTACCACACCTGGCCCAGGTCTTGGGACATGGACATGCATTTAATTTGCATGGACATGTTTTTAATCCAGCAGAGGTAGACAGATCTCTGTGAGATCCAGGCCAGCCAGGGTGATACAGTAAGACCTTGTCTCAAAATAAATAGAAAGATAGATGATAGATAGACAGATAAAAAATAAATAAACAAGAGGATAGGATGTCACATAAATATAAATCAGGCTTTCCTTAAACTCCCAATCCCCCTGCCTCTGTCTCCCAAGTACTGGGATCAAGGATGCATTACCAATCCCAGATTTTCTTTGAAATGAAGTTTGTTACCTGGATTCAATGTCAGACAAAGGAATGTCACTCCAGTTTCCTTCTAAATCCATATCTTGTCCAAAGTTATTCAACTTTTTGTGGATTTCCTGCTGTAAGAGCTCCTTGAGCTCTTGGAGACACTGAGTGTACTGAAGCAGAGGGAAAGGCAGTTTTATAAGCTACTCATGAAACGGTTTGGAGTGTATGCTGAAAGGCACTTAGTCTATTGATGGAGTAAGCTGTAATTCCTTCTATGAAGGACATGGCAACAGGTAAGTTACATAGGCTATAAAAGGAAAACTATTTTAAAGAGGATCGACGAGCACGGCCTCAGCCACTTTTCTCTGGCTATAGCTCACTTTTGCAATTGTTTCATTTATTTTCCTAAGTTGCAAGCAAAGCACAGTGGTTTGAAAGAAAATGGCCCCCACCGGCTTATAGGGAGTGGTGCTATTTGGAGGTGTGGCCTTGTTGGAGGAAGTGTGGCATTCACTTCCTGCTGCTTTTGGATCAAGATGTAGAACTCTCAGCTCCTTCTCCAGCACCATGTCTGCCTGCATGCTGCTATGCTTCCCACCATAATGATAATGGACTGAACCTGGAAGCCAGCACCAATGAAATGTTTTCCTTTATAAGAGTTGCCTTGGTCCTGGTGTCTCTTCACAGCAATAAAACCCTAACTAGGAGAGAAGGAACAGTTTCAGTGGCCCATAGCACGTGCAGTTTGGATACAGGCATAGGTCAGTAGAAGAGGTCTTGCCTCACATGAGTGAGGAGGCCTTGCGTTCCATCTCCAGCACCACAAGAGGAACGGGATGTGCTGATCAAACAGCCCCTTTCACTCCTTATCAAGCATCGCATCCAGGGCAGTGCACACGGAAGTGTGGTTAAGCCAACACTTAAACAGGAACATGAGAGATGAGTTACTGTGGGTACAAACTCCCTTTCAAACTTAGCAAAGGAGTGAGGAATAGCCATTGGAAGAAGATGGCCAAAGGAAACCTTCATGCTTCGAGACAGAGGCAAGCTTGAGCATGCTTGCAGTGGAGGGAAAGGATAAAAGGGTGAGGAAACTGAGGATACAGAAAAGAAAAAGCAACTAGTGAGGCCTAATCTTACTTAGGCAAGCTACTGGGGTGTCCGCTAGTGCAGAGGGCAGGATTCGTCTTAGCAAAGGGAGTATGCCATTGTATGCGATGCTTCTGAACTAGAAGAAGAAGAAGTATGCCCAGTACGTCCAGGAGTAAACCTGTAAGTTAGGAGAGGGTGCCAAAGGATGTTCTCTCCTCTCTAGGTGGACTATCAAGGGTTACCATTTGATTGCTGATTACAGGATAGGGGTTCTATTTTCTCTGGTGATAAAAAACATCAAGTTAAAAAAATATATATTAGCCGGGCAGTGGTGGCGCACGCCTTTAATCCCAGCACTTGGGAGGCAGAGGCAGGTGGATTTCTGAGTTTGAGGCCAGCCTGGTCTACAGAGTGAGTTCCAGGACAGTCAGGGCTACACAGGGAAACCCTGTCTCGAAAAAACCTAATATATATATATTTATGAAGACAAAGGTCATCTGGGTGGACTCTGGCCCCATGTGAAACAGCAGAGTAGTGGTACAGCACTTCTTGACACTCCACTTTTACCTTGGTTTGGTCAGGATCACAGAAATCCAGAATAGTGTCACAGACATGATAACCTAGGGACTTCAGGTCCTCAGTGGTAAAGTGAGTATCTCTTTTATTACCTGGGGAAACAAATCAGTATTTCTTATTAGTTTTTTTTTTTTTTTTTTTTTTAATAAACCGGGGATGGAGAGATGGCTTAGCAGTTAAGAGCATTTGCTGCTCTTCCTCAGAATCCAGGTTAGGGTCCCTGCACCCACATGGGAACTAAAACTTCAGGGGAGCCAGTGCCCCCTGCTGGAGTCTGCATGTAGTGTATGCACATGGTATAGGCAAAAGACTCACATACATAAATACAAACATAAAATTTTCACATGTAGTTATGTTTCTGTGTACATAAGTACATGTGCCTAGGGAGACCAGGAACATCGGCTCCTCTGGAGCTGGAGTTCTAGGCAGCTGTGAGCTGCCTGACGTTGGTGCTAGGATTGAATCTAGGTCCTCTGAAGGAGTGGTGAGTGTTCTTAGCCATTGCTATCTGTCCAGCCCTAAATCTTTTATTTTTAAAATATTCATACTTATTTATGAATATGAACTTTTTTCTTCATGTATGTCTGCACCATGAACATTTGGTGACTTCTGAGGTCAGAAGAGGGTGTCAGACTCCTGAACTGAAGTTACTGATGGTTGTGAGCACATGGGTTCTGGAAATTGAACCCAGATCCTCTTCAAGAACAGTGCTCTTAACAGGTAAGCCATCTTTACAACTTTCTAAATCTTACTGGCTAAGTGCAAATCTAATTTGCGAACATTTCTTCTTCTTCTTCTTCTTTTTTTTTTTTTTTAAATACCATTCCTCAAAGGACTGGAGAGACAGCTCAGCAATAAGACTGCTTCCACAGGACCCAAGTTTGGTGCCAGTACCCACATTGTGTTACTGTGTTGTAACTCCAGCTCCAGGGGATCTAACACCTTTTCTGACCCCTACCCACAACTGCGCATACACACACACATATACACACTAAACAGACAGACATATACAATACACATGAATTAAAATAAAAGTAAATTTAAAATACCACCTCTTATTCTAGAATAGTGTCTTTCTGAACAGGATAGCTCTTCTAGCTTCAGTTTGGTTCAGAAGAATCTTTGACAATGTAACAGTTCATTATTATAATAGATTATCAAGTTCTTTTAAGTTATTCTGGTCTTACTTTGTGGTGGGTGCTGCCCAGTAAAGCAATATTTATAGTCTGGTGTTATTAGCATCACTTAGAGGGAGTATGAACGTCAAAGAAGTTGGACAACTGACCCAGGGCCACAGAACTAATAAACCAGCTGGAAGTCCAAACCTAATCTTCCTGATTCCAGGTCTAGAGCAAACACTAGAGTGTGCAGCTCAATGAAGCACTGTATCCCACATTGGTGTTTGGGGCACCTACAGCCATCAAGGAAATCCTTCTCCGGCTTTCCCGCTCCTGGTTTTCCCTTGCTGGACTCCCCTCTTACCCAGGGTAGACCCGCCAAAGGTAGACTCCATGGTGTAGCTGTTGATGATGCCCATCCGCCACATCACGACTCTTCCCGTTCCTTCTTTGCATCTTTGAACCTTAAAGTTACAGCTGTCGAAAGAGAACTAGAGAGAGACACCATTCTCTGTTAATTATATAAACTAGCAAGTTCGAGATGTCTGAGAGTCATTAATAGGGAAGGAAGAGAGAATGGTTCTTTGGGAGCTTCTGGCGTGTTATTTCCGAAAGCATATTCCATCAACACACTGATTTTGAGCAATAAAAGTGGTGGTAGCATGTGAGGAGTTCTGCAGCTGCCTCAGCCGGGAGATGGCAGGCCTCGCAGCATTTACTGTGGACGGTGATCTTCCAAGGCAAAGAAGCAGATGCACCACTACCCAGCCTTCCTTGCCTCCTATCCCAGAGCATCTTGCCAGATGAAGATCTCTGGGAATCTGGGAGCACTGACACACTTTGCCATCAGGTACTAGTCAGCTTTTTAAAGTCTTTTCTTGGCATATAGGCCCCCAAACTTTTTCAACCCTCCTGCCTCCGCCATTTGAATACTGGGATTATATGCATGTGTTCCACATGGGCTCTATCATTTATTTTCTGTCACAAACTTTCAGATTTAGGTTTTCCTCCATATACGACTTTTTTTCCTTTGGTTTTTGAGACAGGGTTTTTCTGTGTAATAATCCTAGCTGTCCCAGAACTCACTCTGTAGATCAGGCTGGTCTCAAACTCACAGAGATATGCCTTCTGAGTGCTGTGATTAAAGGCAGTGCGCCACGACTACCCAACCTCTAAATATGAGTTTTGATTTATGTTTCTTACCCCCATAGTCTCTGACTAGAGCTCTCTCTGCCTCTGTGGTGTTAGTCTTTTCACTGGGAGTCTGATGTTCTCCTTTGCCTTTAATGCCAAGCTCAGCTTGTCATCACCCACAGTCTGTAGCACGCTCACCTTGTCTGGTGCATTCTTGCTCAACATTAAAGGAAAGACCCGCTCGTGAAGCCAGTTCTTGCGGTTGTTGCTGTGACAGCCATACAGGAAGATGTTGTTCTTGCGGCTGTGCCCATGGAAATCACAGTACAAGAGAACCTCTCTTTCTTCCAGAAGTCTATGGAGGGACAAGCAAAAGGGTGCAGTGGGCATCCAGACTCATAGGAGATTAAGTCACTTGCTTATCTATGGTCACAGACTCAGTCAATAGCAATCCTCATGTGTTGACCAAACATGTCCGCCCAACCCATCTCATGTCTGTTCACACAGGTGTGCTTGGAAGCTTTCATTCAGCTCTTATGTGCTAGGTGTTCACTTCCAGTGGGATGGAAACTCTTTCAGCATGGGTGCTATTACCTGGGAGCGTCAAGCTGCTTCCACACAGACTTGAAAAGTGAAGAATGATTTCTTACTTTCTCTCCATCAGGAGCAACACATTGTGATATTGTGGTATTCCGTCTCTGAGTCAGAGAGCCTGTGTTCAAATGCCTACCCTGTTGCTTAACAGCTCTGAGACCTCGTTCAAGTTATTTAACAGCTTTGGAACTCAATTTCCTTATTGCATACAACAGTAGATGTTGACCACAGTTAATCTCCTAGCAGGGTTTATGGGGAGAGTGAGCAGGCAAGGTGTAAGGCACTGATTATAGTGTCTGTTCATACTTAACCAATGTTAGCGTGGTTATGATTACAGTTTCATAGGAAGAGTAAAACTGCCCTGACCTTTCCCATACAAGTGTTTGACTTAAAAATAAAACACCTGAGCCCAGCATGGGGGCACAGGTCCCTCCGCCCAGTGGAGGAAGGCAAATCTCTGTAGTCTGAGGCCAGTCTGGTCTACAGAGTGAATCCCACACCAGACCTTCCATCAGAAACAAACATGAAATAAATGGCCCAGAGAGATGGCTCGGTTGGTCAAGTATTCATTATCCAAGCATGAGGATCCATGGAATAGCTCAACATGGTGAGGGTGGGTGGGGGCCTCAGGGGCTTGATAGCCAGCCTAGCCAAAACAGGAAACTCTAGGTTCAGGGAGAGTTTCTGTCTCAAGCAATAAGATTAAATTGAGGACACAGCTCAGTGATAGAGTGCTTGCCTATCTATCATGTGTTAAGCCTTTAATTCTATTCCGGCGGGGGGGCAGGGGGATGGCAGTGAAGTGGCTGCCATGTTCATGCATGCTGTTTTCTTTAAGAGATCCAATGTGATTTAAAGGTCTGAAAATTAACCGGTGACTGCAAGGACTGTCAAAGCCATACTGGATTCCTAAAACAAGAGACGAGCCTTTCCCCCCACCTCGTAAGGTATGAGTAATTTATCTGACACTAATGCTCACAGCATTCATAGAATTATCAGCAAACAGGTCTCACCTTTTGATCATGTTCTTTGTGTACCAAATGCAAGGGAAGGAATCCTTAAGAACAGTTTTATAATGCCTGTTCATGTCCCTTCCAGCCAACGAACACCGGTAATTCCCTACTATCACACCATCTGGATTTAACATGGGAATCACCTTGAAGACAAAGATATCCCTGAGGAGCTGGGCATCTGGAGAGTTGCTAAGGATGAAGTCCAGAAAGCCGTTCATGATCCAGGAGCTGTTACTTTCTCCAGGGTGGACTCGGGCGCTCAGCACCACCGCCTTCTTCGCAGCTGCCTCTTGAGGGGTCCTGGATGGATTGGTGATGGTGAGCAGGTAGACAGTGTTCCCTGCTAAGCTCCTGCATAAGGCTCGGAGCTTGCAGAACTGAGACTGGATGGGGTTGTTTGCTACTGACAAGAGATAGCATTGCAAGTCTGTGTAAGTGTATGGGTAAAAGTGTGCAAAGAAGCAAGTGTCCTGGTCATGAGGAAACTGAATGGTCCAGGTGAGACAGTATAAGGGCTGCTGGCCATCGTCCATGTTGTTCTTATAGTACTTGATTTCACGGCCCTCTCTCCTCCAGCCGATGTTGTAGATGGTGGCGTCCAACTGAGAGTACATGAGAGGCTTCATCCCTACTGCGTAAAGACTCTTGGGTTTCAGCAAGTTGACGATCGTGAAGCGATAGGTAACATCTTTTCTGGTGTTCTGAACCCTGAAGTAAAACCACTGCGTGTGCTTGTCAGTGTAGAGGTCAGTTCTTAAGGTGAGTTCATACTCATAGATACCTCTGGAATGGAAAAGAAAAAGAAAATCTAAGAACCATCCTACAACCTCGTTACCTCCCTCTCAAAGCACGTATGAGAAAGCATTGTTTTCTCCTCGTAAAAACGGATTGACCACAACTGCCTGCTACAGCAAACGTTGCTTTTCTAGCTTACACACTTCTCCAAGTCACATAATAAACTAGTGAAACTGCTGGGAGGAAAGTTTATTTGGGACAGAGAGAGAAGAGTCCCAGATCTCACTGGGAGCTGGGTGTAGTAAGACATACCTATAACCCCAGCACTTGGGAGGCTAAGATAGGAGACTCATAATTTCCAGGGCAGCCTGAACTATACAGTGAATTTGAGACTAGCCTGAGTTACTAGGGGCTTTGACATTAGGGAAAATGCATTTCAAAAGGCCAAACAAACATGTTTACTGCTGCATGGGACACTTGGGGGTTCTGTCAACATTTTGGTAGGTCTGGAAGGTCACTGGCGGTTTCTAGTCACTGCTGTCTGTTTTTCTCAAACAGTGAACAGAGCCCTCTCTTGACCGTGTTAGCTATCCATCTTACAGGCGAGGTCGCATTTTGAAAACCCTTAAACCTTAGTGTTATTTTTCATCTCTGATCATCTCTGGAATGTATTCACTTTGCTAGAAGGGAGCAAGATACTGGGGCTGGCACGATGGCTCAATGGGTAAAGCTGTTTGCCACCATGCCTGATAACATGAGTTTAGTCCCCAGAACCCACATGGAGGAGAGAATCCCAGAACTCATGTGGAAGGAGAGAACTGAATCCTGCAAGCTATCCTCTGACCTACACAAAACCACATGTGCACGCACACATGCATGCTTGTGTGGTATGACACGTGTGTGTCCTTTCCTCTCCAAAAGAGAAAAAAAAATTTTTTTAAAGGAAGAAACTAGGCATGGTGGTGAACAGCTATAATCCTAGCATTTGGAGCCTGAAGCAGGAGGACTGTAAAGTTAAGGCCAATCTCAGAGGCTTAATAAATCCTCCCCCACCACAATAAAAACAACAACGACAACAACAACAGATGCAAAATGAATTCCCAAAAGGAAATGTACATGGCAAGAAGAAAAGATCCTCACCTGCCGGGCGGTGGTGGCGCACGCCTTTAATCCTAGCACTTGGGAGGCAGAGGCAGGCGGATTTCTGAGTTCGAGGCCAGCCTGGTCTACAGAGTGAGTTCCAGGACAGCCCGAGCTACACAGAGAAACCCTGTCTCAAAAAAAAAAAAAAAAAAAAAAAAAAAAAAGAAAAGATCCTCACCTATGTATAATTCAGAAAACACATAGTAAAATAAGAAGAGGACGGGGGTAGGCACAGCTCTGTGGTAGGGCACGTGCTTAGGATGTTGGGTACTGGGCTTGATTTAAATGTTTCTTCAGATTTATTTATGTGTATGAATGTCTTGCCTGAATGTATGTGTATGCGCCATGTGTGTACCTAGTGTCTGCGAAGATCAGAAGAGGAGGGTCATCCCCTGGAAATGGAGCTATGGACATTTGTAAGACACCGTGTGGGTGCTGGGATCTGAACCCAGCTTTTCTGTAAGACCAACAAGTGCTCATAACTGCTGAGCCATTGCTCCAGCCCCTGGGTTCAATTGGTTTTTGTTTGTTTTGGGACAGGGTCTCTTTACATATCCCTGGCTGTCCTAGAATACCCTCCGTAGACCAGGGTGGCCTCAAACTCACAAAGATCCACCTGCCTCAGCCTCCGGAGAACTGGGGTTAAAGGCATGTACCTATATGCCCTGTTCCTGGGTTCAATTTTTAAACGATGAACCTTCCTCCTTTATCTGGTCAGCATTAGGAAAGAGGCCTTTTCGCAGACTGATGAAGGGAACTGAAGTCACAGTGGAAGGTAAGGTGCTGATAACCAGCAAGGCTTAAAGCAGCCAAAGCCTTTGACCTAATAATTCTCTTTTTAGAACTCACCCTGCAAGACCACAAATATTTAAAATCATAATTCATAAGGGTGTTCGGTCTTTAAGATAATTTAAAAAATTATTCTAATTGGCCCTCAGAGATAGGGTAAATAAGGTACAAGATATACACAAAATAAAATTGTATGCATGCTTCACTTAGTTAGAGACAAGGTCTTACACCGTTACCCTGGCTGGTACTGAACTCCTAGGCAAAAGCAATCCTCCTCTCTCAGACACAAGTAGGTGGAGTCACAAAAAGCACAAGCCACTGTGCCAAGCTTTCACAAATAAAAATAAGGAGGCGCACATGCACGCGTGCGCGTGCACACACACACACACACACACACACACATTATACTCATATATGTAATTTCTATATATTATACATATGCATTTGGGCATATATGCCAAAGTGCGAATAGTTCTTACATATAGGGCTTTTTATGGTGCATATATTTTTTTACTAATAAAAATGTTAAAGTTTTATGTGTCATCTTTATTGTTGTGTGTACAAGGATGTGTGTGTCACGGCATGTGCATGGAAGGCACAGGCCAACTTCGTGGAGCTGGTTCTCTACTTCCACGTGGGGTCTGGGGATTGAGGTCAGGCTGCAGACTTGACAGGTGAGTGACTTTGCACACTGCATCATCTTGTTGGACCACGGACACAACTTTTAAATGAGCTCTTTTTCCTTTTATAAGCCGAAGAAATGGCTTAATGTTTTATTCTGGGGGGAAATTAGTCATAATTATTCAATTCTTTGTCAGTCCCTTAATAAGTTCCCTACCACCTCTCTTTTGCAAACGTTCCAAATTCCTGAACTCGTTCCTAGAGACACCTCCCAGCCCCTCAGCCATGACCCGTTGGTACTCACACTCTGACGGCTTTCTGCAGATTCCCACTCTCAAACCTTGATTCAAACAATAGAGTATTATCTTCCGGCCCTTGCAGTGTAACAGCAAGTTCCTTGATGATTCCTCGTTTGCCTCCGATTCTGGAACTGGTGAAAAAGGTACCTTCTGTAGGCACTACAGAGGAGAAAGATACCATTAGGCTATGTTCCACTTGGAACTCATTCACTCAGCAAGTCTTTACTGAGCCCTATCAACCCTATAAATACTCAACGGATTATTTATTATCCTTACTGGAACCCTTGACCTTATAGATGTTAGGTGTTTTTGCATATAGTAATGGGCCTCAATTCCAGGCCAGTGTTCTACATCTCTCCAAGCAGAGGCCCTGAATTTTCAACAGTGCCGCACTCTTCTTTAAGTGGTTCGGAATACTTCCTTTTGCGTCAGATCTTTGGCACAGCAGAGACTTCTCATTTCCATTTAAATCTTGATTTTAAAGGATGTTGATGAAAACTGATACTCTAGCCCAGCTTCCTGGAACCCTGGAAGAGGCTGAAGGAGGACTGCCTGCCTCAGGTTCCAGGCCACACGGCAAAACTATATAATCAAAACGCCAAAACCAAACTAACCTGGACATCGTAAACCTCTGAACCTGGATGAAATCACACACAGTGGTGATCTGGCTGCTTTCTAAAGAAGCTCTCAAAGCATCTGCAATCCTGTTCTACAGAGTAGGACCTATCAATTTTTTAAAAGATAATGGAAAATAAAGTATACCGCAGATAATGTTTTGGCATATCCTTAAAGAATAAGATAAAAATAGAGGTTTGAAAAAATTTGCCATGGGTGAATTTCCCTAGTGGAGAATCAAAATGGCAGTAATCAGGGAAAGCGAAGGCTATGGTGAGCACTGTGTCCTCAGAACAGAGCTGCGGGGGCTGCTCTTCGTAGGAGATGGGCGTTGGGCTTCCAGCGCCCCCGTGAGGAGGCTCTAAGAGCTTGCAACTCTAGGTCCCGGGGGTCCAACAACCTCTTCTAATCTTGGAGAACACTCAGTTCACATGCACACATACACACACCTACACGCAGGTAGACATAATTAAAGATAAAAATCTTTTAAAAAGAATTCTTGGCTAGGCATGGTGGCGAACGCCTTTAGTCCCAGCAGAGGCAAAGGCAGGCGGATCTCTGAGTTTGAGGCCAGCCTGGTCTACAGAGTGAGTTCCAGGACAGCCAGGGCTACACAGAGAAACCCCATGTCTCAAAAAAAAAAAAAAGGTCAAATACTATCCTGTTAACTGTTTTTTAAAGCATAAAACAAAGCTACAACAAGAACTGAAACTTAAGAAAATTCAGGTATGCCATCAAGATGGCTCAGTGGATGAAAATGATTGTCACCTGAGTTGTGGTCCCAAGGATCACATGGTGAAAGCGGATTACCAGCTCTACAACTTGTTTTCTAACCTCTACACGTGTGCTGTGGTACACATGCCCATCCCCCACAATAAATAAATGTAATGTTTTCAAAAAGCAAGGAATTAGGTTATTTATCATCCTTCCTTCCTGATTCTTGGAATAATAAATTGTTTAAAAATTTTTTTGTCATGGCTTTGTAGACAATTCAGTGAGGCTATTACATCATCTTTTTTAAAGTCTTTTGAAACAGTCTTTTTCTGTATGTGTGTAGCTCTTGCTAGCCTGGAAACTGCTATATGGACCAGGCTGGCCTCCACTCACAGATACCCTCCTGCCTTTGCCTCTGTCTCTGCTGGCTTCAAAGGTGTGTGTTACATCAGGCCTGACCTCTCTGTTTTCTTTTCTTTTCTGTTCTTTTCTTTCTTCCTTCCTTCCTTTCTTTCTTTCCTTCTTTCTCTTTCTTTCTTTCTCCTTTTCTTTTTTTTTTTTCCTATGTAGCCCAGGATAGCCCAGTATATGCTTGCGCCTCTGATTCTCCTGCTTCTGTCTCCTTGGTGTTATCTACTCTCTGCAGCTGCAAGCTGAACCCAGAGTTTTGGGACTGCTAAGCAAGCACTCCACCATCTTAGCTATCTTCCCAACTTAGCTTCCTCAAGTTCTGCAGTTACTGTTGAAAAGGTGCTTTATATCTTCATAGTTTCAAAGAGATCTTTTTGTTGCACAATATTGTTAGTATTGTGTTCTAAAGACCCTACTTTACCTTCTTTCTTTGATATTTTTGTTAACTTGAGAAAAATTTATTTTACTTATTTGTCAATGACTTTGTGATTTAAGCAATTTTAATATTTATCAGACACTATAAGATCTTGAATTTCGCCAGGCGGTGGTGGCCCACATCTTTAATCCCAGCACTTGGGAGGCAGAGGCAGGAGGATTTCTGAGTTCGAGGCCAGCCTGGTCTACAGAGTGAGTTCCAGGACAGCCAGGGCTACACAGAGAAACCTTGTCTCAAAAAAACAACAAAAAAAAAAAGATCTTGAATTTCTTATGAAGATCACAATGGTAATCAATTCTACTATACTTTTATTATATTTATTATATTCATAGACAATATTATATAATATTATTGTATGCATTATATATTTCAGATGTTAAAACTCACTCACCAATTTCCAGGCTACTGCTACCAAGTGTGTTGACCATGGAACATTAAACAAATAGCAGTGTTTATAAAGAATCTGATTGGGTTTTAATGTATTTTTTATTCATTTGTATGTGCAGGCCACATATGTGCAAGTGGTCCACCCATGGGAGACCAGAAGTGGGCACCAGATTCCCTGGAGTTATTAGAGGTGGTGAGCCAACCAAACTCAAGTCCTCTGGAAAAGCAGCAAGTGTTCTTAACTTCTGAGTTATCTTTCTAGCCTCAAGGATAGAGATTAATCATAAAATCATATGTATGTATATATGTATATATGTATGTATGTATGTATGTATGTATGCATGCATGCATGCATGTAGCCTTGGCTGGCCTGGAACTCTCTTTGTAAACCAGGCTGGGCTTGAACTCACAGAGATCTGCTTGCCTCTGCCTCCCAAGCGCTGGGATTAAAAGGGTACAGACCACTCCAAGCCTCCGGTCACTGATTTTCATAACTGGTCCCTGTTATGATTTCTGCTTTCATATGCAATCTTGTGACTGTAGAGTTTAGATAACACACAGCTGGAGAATAAACCATGTTATACGAATATAACATGTGTATAAAAACTAAGGGATTAGGAGAAGAAACAAAGCACAGAGGAGGCAGGAGCAGAGGTAAAACTTAGGTCACAGAAGCCCACACTAGCTGAGAGCGAGGAGCCTACAGAACAGTTTTTTCATGGAACTGCAGAGGACTGCTCAGCAAACCAATGCCATTAATACAGACATTTCATTGTTTTCTTTAACATTTCAAAGTAACATTTAAGGTGGCCTAACTCTGTAGCACAGTAATATTTCTCAACGAAGAAAAATGTGCCAGGCATGAGGGCATGCATCTATAATGTCAGTGTTTGCGTGGTAGAGGCAGGTGGATCTCCTTGAGTTCGAGGCCAGCCTAATTTACAGATCGAGTTCCAGAATAGCCAGGGCTAAACACAGAATCCCTGTCTCAAAAATATACATATACATCCAGGTATGGTGGCACATGCCTTTAAATTCCAGCACTCAGGAGGCAGAGACAGGCAGAGACAAACTATGAATTTTTTTTTTTTTTTTTTTTTTTTTTGGTTTTTCGAGACAGGGTTTCTCTGTGTAGCCCGGGCTGTCCTGGAACTCACTCTGTAGACCAGGCTGGCCTTGAACTCAGAAATCCACCTGCCTCTGCCTCCCAAGTGCTGGGACTAAAGGCGTGTGCCACCACCACCCGGCTCAAACTATGAATTTGAGGTCACTACAGCGTGAGTTCCAAGACAGCCAGGGGTCGTTACATAGCAAAACCCTGTTTCAAAAAACAAAAACATATATATATATACACACACACACAACACACACAATATACACACAACACACACACACACACACACACACACTCACACACACACACACACACACACACAACACACACATATACACACACACACACCACACCACAGAGAGAGAGAGAGAGAGAGAGAGAGAGAGAGGAGGGAGGGATGGGGAGGGAGAAAAATAAAAATAAAAAAGAACTATTGAAAAACTAGAAAGGCAGCTCAGCAGTTAAGAGCGCTGGCTGCTCCTCCAGAGGACCTGGGTTTAATTCTTAGCACTCACATGGTACCTTACAACTACCTATATTTCCAGCTCCGGGGGATCTGATGTGCCCTCTTGTAACCTCTATGGTCACTTCACACACATGGTACACAGGAAAAACATCCATACACATAGAATGATATTTAAAAGTAATTAAAAAGTAAACTGTTGATGTGATCTCAGAACTTGTCCTCTGACCTCTCTCTGTGTACACTGAGGAGAGCCATTTCCTGTATAATATGCCCTCCTCATTCACACACAAATCACTGTAGTAAAAAAAAAAAGCAAAGATATAAAGTCAGTTAGGGCTGGCAGGAGGTTCAGTGGGTAAAGGAGCTTGCTGCACAAGCCCCAAGACTTTTTATCGTCCCCGTGGAACCCACGCACAGGTGAGAGGACTGATGAGAGTTGTCCTCTTACCTCCGAGCTTGCGTGGTGGCACGTCTGCCCATCACAGAGACACAGGAATCCACTTTTAAAAGTCAAAATAACTTTTATTGTGCACACTACGTTTACTGTAACTTTATCATAGTTAGTCACTCACTGTTCAGCGCGATGACGGTACCTGAATCTAGCTGGTACACAACTGTACCTTGCTCTTCTCCCACAATCTCGGGCACCTTTTCGTTTCCTGTAGGTTGGTAGAAATATTCTGGTTGAAGTGGAACCCACTCTGAAAGAAGATATTTTCAAAAGTACAGAATAAGAAATGATATACAGGGCCCGATAAAAATTAACATAGAATTATAACTGCTCAAATGATTAATGTTGTTCCACCCAGCCTCCTTTTCATTCCCAGTCTCCAGCCTGCTTATGAACTCAGTGTCATGCTTCTATCCATGACCACTATGGGCACACACTGAGCGGGCAGTATGTCAAATGGTAACGTGTTTCTAGCATGCACAGCGTCCTGGGTTCGACCCCAGCCCTTGATACATCTACAGTAAAATCATAAACTTGTTTTAAAAATGTGTGTTTGTGTATGTGTGTGTTTTTTGTGTGTTTATGTGTGTGTTTGTATTTGTGTGTGTTTGTGTGTGTGTGTGCTTGTGTACGGGAGCTCTGAGGATAGCTTTCAAGAGTTTGTTCTCATCTGCATGTTTAAGGCAGTGTCTCTTTGTTTCTTCCCTTGGACTATGTATTCAAAGCTAGCTGGACCTCAAACTTTTAAACGATTCTGTCTCCACCTCCTAGCAGTGCTGGGATTACAGATGGATGCCATCCATCACATGGAGCTCTTTACACTGATTCTGGAGTTCCAACTCAGCTTGTCAGGCTTGTATGTTAGCCACCCCTACCCCAATTATAAAGTTTAAATAGAAAATTTTAAATGTGCCAGAAAGGTTAATATAAGGAGTTGCAATTTGACCCTGGGTTTCCTGGAAGTAAAGGAAGTGTGGTCAGATATAGGCCATTTAATTTATTATATTTTAATGTATGTGTGTGTGTGTGTATGTGTGTGTGCGTGTATGTGCAGGTGCCTGTGGAGGGCAGAAGACCCCAGGAGCTGGGGTTATAGGTGGCTGTGACCATCTAATGTGGGTGCTTGGACCGGAGCTTGGATCCTCTGGAAGAGAAACAAGAGTTTTATGTCAACTTGACACAAACTAAAATCATTTAAGAAGAAACCTTGATTGAGAAAATGCCTCTAAAAGAGTAGGCTATGGGAAAGCCCAGAGGGCACTTTCTTAATTGGTGATTGATGGGGAAAGGAAAAGTCCACTGTGGGTAGGGCCATCCCTGGGCTGGTCCTGGGTTTTATAAGGAAGCAGGCTGAGCAAGCCATGAGGAACAAGCCAATAAATGGCACCCTTCATGATCTCTGCATCAGCTCCTGCCTCCAGGTTCCTGCTGTGTTTGAGTTCCTGTCCTGACTTCCTTTGATGAGGAACAGTGACATGGAAGTGTAAACTAAATGAACCCTTTCACTCCCAAGTTGCTTTTGGTCACGGTGTTTCATCATAGCAACAGTAACCCTAACTAAGACAAGGTCTTAACAACTAAGCCATCTTTACAGCCCCAGAACCACAGTTTCTGGTACTGTAGGAAAGTACATCCTGTGTTTCAGAGAAAATAAATCCTTATTATCAGCAATAAATTTTAGAGTCAGCAAAATTGTCTCTTTAGCTCATTTTGATTTTTGAGGCAGTGACTCTCTACATAGCTCTGGATATCCTGGAACTCACTGTGTAGACCAGGTTGGCCTTGAACTCACAAAGCCCTGCCTGCCTCTGTCTCCTGAGTGCTGAGATTAAAGGCCCGACTGGTATAATATCGTCTGCATCTTTATTTTTTTCTTTTTTGAGACAGGGTCTCACTCTGTAGCTCTAGCTCGTAAACAAAGGCCTGACTGAGTTCAGAGAAGCCCTATCTTGAAAAGTGACAAAACAAACAGAAGAAGACAGTATAGCAAGAGCTCATAGAAAGGGGCAATTATATCACAAAAGAGACTCGGCAGGCAGAAACTGAAGCACGGTGACAGAACCCTACTGAACAAAGGCTTGGAAAACAGACATAAGTATTTATACATTTTGGGCTCTAAGAAGCTCTCTTCCCATTCCTAAACATAGAAGCATTCTAGTTTACGCTTTAGTGAGTTAACAGATGCAGATCCTGTCTTGTCTTCTATGTCAGCATGAAAGACTAAATTCTACAGGCTAGAGAGTTGGCTCTGTTGGTAAAATGTTCACTGTGCAAACATGAGGACCTGAGTCTGATTCCCTGTGTTCAGATGTAGGCTATTTAATTTTTTATAATTTAATTTATGTGTACGTCTTTAAACAGCGAGGGGCAAACCTGTAAAATACAGCCCTGGGAGGTGAACAGAGAGAGATCTCTAGACAGCCAAACTTGCCTAATTTGCAACATGTAGGTCCCAATGAGAGACACTGTTTTAAAAGTCAAGGCAGATGGCTCCTGAGAAACGATGTCTGAGGCATGTCTTGCACACAAACACAGGACACATGCACATGCACTTGTGTACACACACATGACTCTAGACTCTACAGCCTTTTAATAAAGTAAGATAAAAGAGCAGGAACACACACACACACACGTCCTATTACCAATGTGATGAATGTTTTCCTTGATGACCTCACATTCTATTGGCCATCTTGGAGCCTGCAGCGGCCCTCTGCTAGAGAAACATGAGAAGAGCTCTCGAGGTTCTCGAAGACGAGGGTTTACTTCATCCAGCTCATCGTAAAGAAGCTGCCTGCTCCTAAGGAGAGGTGAGCTCAGCAGAAGTGAGTCTGCAGGGAGGAAGAGGAAATATGTGAGCAGCCTTTCATTGTGAGGGATTTGCTGTTCTCTTACGATAATCAGATCATTTTCAACACCGTCTTAAGACCTTAGCAATCTGGGTGTAGGAGTGTACAGGTTTAATATCAGCTCTTAGGAGGCAGAGGCGGGCAGATTTCTGTGAGCTCAAGTCCAGCATGGTCTACACAGAGATTTCCAGGTTAGGTAAGAACACCAATAATAAGGTTAAAAAAAAAATAGACTGTTTAAGATAACAAATAAAAATGATAAACTATTAGGTCAAAATTCTACATAATCTAGATTTTGTTTTGTTTTTTCAAAACAGGGTTTCTCAGTATAGCTTTGGCTGTCCTGGAACTCACTCTGTAGACCAGGTTGGTCTTGAACTCATAGAGATCTGCTTGTCTTTACCTCCTGAATTAAAGGTATGTGCCACCACTATCTGGCTACATATTAATTTTTAAAATTCAAGTTAATAGGTCCAAGATCTTGCAACAGTGAGGACTTTCAATTCTCCTATTAGCGTTATGGGAGAAAGCACAGAAAAACCTTCAGTAACTGTAGTGAAAGAAGCACACGGACCTAAATTCATTCCCCAGAACACAGGTAAAGACAAAAATGCGGGGCTTGGTGACATACGCTCATGGACATCATTTTTGAGAATGGCACTCAATGTTGTCCCAGCCTACACACACACACACACACACACACAACACACACACACACAGATAGACAGACAGAAAGAAACAGAGAGAGAGAGAGAGGAAGAAAGAAAAGAAGATGTTAAAAAAAATTCTCAAGTGCTTGGGAGATGGCTCAGCTGGCAAACTGCTGTGAAGTATGAGAGGGTGAATTCAGAAGTCAGAACCCATATAAAAACACATAAGGGTGGGCTGGAGAGATGGCTCAGAGGTTAAGAGCATTGGCTACTCTACCAGAGGTCCTGAGTTCAATTTCCAGTAACCACATGGTGGCTCACAATCATCTGCAATGGGGTCTGATGCCCTCTTCTGGTCTGTCTGAAGAGAGCAATGGTGTACTTATATACATAAAATAAACAAACCATTAAAAAAAATGCATTTAATCCCAGCACTTGGGAGGCAGAGGCAGGCAGATTTCTGAGTTCGAGGCCAGCCTGGTCTACAGAGTGAGTTCCAGGACAGCCAGGGCTATACAGAGAAACCCTGTCTCGAAAAAACCAAACCAACCAAACAAACAAACAAACAAAACGCATAAGGGTACAGGTTTATAACCTCAGGGGTAGGTCAGAAATAGGGGACCCCTGAAGTTCACTGGCTAGGCAGAGTGGCCAAATCAGTGAATTCCGGGTTCAGGAAGAGAGAATAAAGGTTTCAAAAAATAAGGTTGAGAGGCATTTCATACAACAACCAAAGACATACAGTGTTGACATCGGGCCTTTAAATGTGTACATACACACCCAAAAACATATACAAGCATACATCATGCAAACACATACATTAGAAACAAAACTTATTGCGCAGCAATTTACAAATTGAATTTCAGAGTCCTGCTATACTTATCTGAAGCTTGATACCTCTGTTTACAGCATCTATCTGAGCATGCCCAGTTGAAGATAAACAGGTAGGCCCTAGGAAGAAAGAAGGGAGCACCATTTGCTTATTTTTTTGTCCACTGTCTCCCGTTTCTTTGTCCTTTTCATCCCCAACCAGCCCCTGAATGTCTATATAAGTCTTTACCCAATAATTAATGGCTGAGACAATAAACATATGAAAAGATGGCAAAGTGAATTTAAAAGAAAGCCAGAGGCTAGAGGGATTAAGAGTGCTTGCTGATCTTGTGGGCTAGGGTTCAGTTTCCAACACCAGTTAGAAGGGGAGCTCACAGACTCCTGTAACTCCACTCTAGGGGATCCCCAACCCTGGTTTCCAGGGCACTCATGTGCACATAGCCACACACACACATATACATAACTTAAAAATAATAAAAATTAAATATTGTTGGACATAGTGGGGGAAACCTTTGGGAGGCAGAGGCAGGCTGATCTCTATGACTATGAGGGCAGCCTGGTCTACATAGTGAATTTCAGGCAAGCCAGAGCTACATAGTGAAAGTCTATCTTTAAAAAAAAAGTTTTATATATATGCACATATACAGCCCTTGGATTTGTTACCTGAATTCTTATTAAAAGTAACTTTTGACCCCTATCAAAGAAGCTTTCTTTACAGCAAATGGAAACCATCATAGAAAACCATTGGACACAATGCAGAGATGGGGGGAGCCCATCCCCAAAGGATACATCTACATCACAGCTCCTGCATTTACAACTCAGGGGACATTGCTGAGGAGAGGGTGGAAGTGTGTAAAAGCCAGAATCCTGGGATGTCTGCTGCCAAATAGTCTCTTGTAGAAGTGGCTGCATAAACAAGACCCCTGAACAGTGTCAAATATCGACAGACATGCTACCTTGTGCAAATGTATCTTTTAGTTGTCTGAAGTAATTGTCACCTGGGGACTGACTGCCTTCATCTGCTAGCCTAAGTCTACTCCTAGAAGCTTCTCGCCTCTGTACAACCTTATCTAGGCCTAGAATGACTTCAGCCTCTGAAACTTACAGCTGAGTAAGATCGCCCTTTCTAGTGCTTTTTGAATTCTAGCTGGCTGGTTCAACTCAGCTGTTCTGGCTTAAACTCCTCTCCAAGATGACTGGGTTAATCTGGCTTCTGCCCCTTGGCCTCTCCTGAATTGCTCTGCTTGGCCTCATACTAACTTTGGCATTGTGTTCTAATCCTCTGGTTCCTTCTCATTCTCTGGCTCGTTCTGTCTTCAACTGTGTCTAGCTTGTTCTCTCTTCAACCTGTCTCTGTAAACCTTTCCTGGAAAAACCGCCTGTCTCCCTGTATTGCCCCTTAATAGCTTCCTTTTCTTCTCTCTTCTCCTGAAAGTTGGGCATATCCTATGCTATCAAATCTTTCTCTGATTCATCCCTTTGTCTGCCCCTCAATTAGACATTTTCAAACATGGCTGATTCCTTCTACAGACTAACTTTACCTTCATTGTTTGGGATTAAAGGTGTGTACTAAGGGTGTGTCTGTTCCAGCCCAGGAGATTAAAGGTGTATGCTAAGGGTGAGCCACACCACAACTAGAAACAATTGGGTTTTGTTTTTGTTTTTTTAGTAAATAACACACACAACATCTTGGTTCACAGTGTGATCAAATATCCTGCAACAAACAAATGTCATGGGGTCCCACCCCTAAACAAAGAACTACAGGCAACTGAGGCAGAGAGGGAAAACTAGCCTCTCCTGGGAAAGAACCTCCTAATTGTCTAATGCAAAGGGGTTATCCCTGGAACCATATACACAAAACCAAACAGACAAAAGGACTCAGCATGTTGTCTTTATACTTATGCGTACATATACATGTGTAAACAAAACCTCAGTAATCAAAGAAAACAAGGCTATTAATTTGTGGGTGAGGGAAACATGGTGAAGATGGAGGGAGGAGACATGGGAGGGGCTGGAGAGGGGAAAGGGAAGGGCTAAAGTGATATAACTATATTTTAATTAAAAATGTATAACATTACTTTTGTTTAAGTTAGCTGGAATTTTTGGCTCGCTCTGTTCTTAAGCAAAGCATCTTGACCGCATAGACTCAACAACAACTTAATGTAAAAAACCATGTGTTCTCTTTGTGAGAGTCTTAACAGATTCTCAAAAAATGTGAGGGAGAAAGTCCAGAATGTACAGAATCTTAATTTCAATCTATAATCCAAGTGAATTTATCCCACACTTTTGGAGCTGGTGAGCTGGCTCAGAAGGTAAAGGTCTGTGTTTCATCCCAGACCACACATGGTAGAAGGAGAAAATCAATTGCACAAATTTAACCTCTACACACATGCTGTGTTTGTGGTATGCCTAGACACACAAACACACACACACACACACATACACACACACACACACACAAATATAAAATACAGAAAAAATAACCAAACAAACAACACTGCCCAAAACAAACAAACAAAAAGCAGGAACCCATTGGTGGCTTGGTTTCTCTGACATTACATCATATTCTCTGAGGTTCCTGGAGTTTTTAAGGAAGTAAGGTTCCAGGTGGGGATAGGCGGCTGGAGGAGGGGCCACTGGCTATTACTCACATAGAAGCATCTCTTTTTCCAAGCTGTCGGAGATGAAATCATCTCTTTCTCCAAAAGAGCCATTCAACATGTACCGAGGGCTGTTCCTCCAAACCCGCTGATGAGTGGCTGAATTTGGTAGGCTGCTTTTCTGAGCTAAGAATAAGTGGTTTAGTTCAAGTTGCTTGTGGGTTGGTCCAGGATCTCTGGTGCTGTGGTCAATATTAAAATCCTGACCACAGAAACCATTGCTTTTATTACCATTGTCCATCACAGGCTTTTTATAATAACACATCCTATTTTTTAAAAGATCTCTCAACGTTCCAATGTATGCACAGGGAGAATAATGATTCCCATTTGACCAGAGAGGAAAGAGAGGAAAGGTTAAGACCATCAGATAATGGATAAAGGCCTTGGAAGGAAGGCAGAAAACCAGTGTCCCTAAGAGGCAGAAGAGACAAACCCAAGCGAAGGCAGGTACCAGAGTGGGAGCAAAGCATTGTGCAAAAGTTTTTTAAAGTACAGGTCTCACTATGTAGCTTTGACTCTCCTGGAACTCACTATGTAGACCAGGCTCTCAAACTCAGAGACCCAAATGCTAGGATTAATGGTGTGTGCCACCATAGCCTGCTGCCAAAGCCTTTTTGTCCTATGGAGACTTACTTGATCTGACAAACTGAAGTTCTCTCTTCAACAAATTAGTAATAAAATAGAACTGGTTAATAAGAATATGGAATGAGGTTGCCGGGATTACAATCAGTCTTCCGCTGGCCATCGTGGATGGCTGAAGTTAGCATGACTGCAAGGTTGAAGCCAGTTAGACTACATGCAAGACTTTGCTGCAAAACGCCAAGATTTACAGATCTAGTTCAGTGGTAGAACAATCACACAATATGAGCAAGGCCCAGGCTTGTACCCTAGAACTGCAAAAGTAAACATGCAAAATAAAGTGATATATTGTGAAGATTAACCTGGGTTACAAATGATCCTGTCTCAAAAGATTAAAAAAAAAAAAAAAAAAACAGCCAGGCAGTGGTGGTGCATGCCTTTAATCCCAGCACTTGGGAGGCAGAGGCAGGCGGATCTCTGAGTTGGAGGCCAGCCTGGTCTATAAATCGAGTTCCAGGACAGCCAAAGTTATACAGAGAAACCCTGTCTCAAAAAAACAAAAACAAATCAAATAACCCAGGACTAAACCAAACCAAACACAACACACACACAAACAAACAAACAAACAAACAAACAAGCTCTCATCTGAACCCTTGGGGCCAACACAGTGGAAGGAGAGAGCCAACTCCTGGCCTTTGTTCTCTGACCACCACATATAAATGATGGTATGTGCGCGCACATATCTACACACACAGAGAAATGCAGTAGAAAGCTGGCCAGTGGTGGCGCACTGCTCTAGACTCCGTGCTCCGTAGTCGTGAGGCTCAGTCTGTCCCTGGTTCTAGTCCGGTCCCTGCCACAATTCCATGAATTGTGGGGGGAAAAAAAAAACCAAACTTTTAAGGAGCTGGAGAGATGGCTCAGCTGTTAAGAGCACTGACTGCTCTTCCAGAGGTCCTGAGTTCAATTCCCAGCAACCACATGGTGGCTCACAACCATCTATAAAAGGATCTGATGCCCTCTTCCGGTGTGCCTGAGTCCCATACATAAAATAAAGAAAGAAATGCAGTAGAAGTGAATTTCCTTGTTGTCTTTTTGTAGCTGAGGATGGCTGTGAGGCTCAGCCTCCAGTGCTTGGATTACAAGCACTTACTTCCAAAAAATTACATTTCAAAAAAATTAAAATTTAAAAAGCCAGTATGTAAGACTAAAGAGATGGCTCAGCAGTTATGAACACTTAGTGCTCTTTCTGAGGACCCACATTCAGTTCCCAGTACCCACATGGTGGCTTACAGCCACTTGTCACTCAAATTCCAGGGAGATGTGACACACTTTTCTGGCCTCTAAAGGCATGTACATAATACACATATGTTACGGTTACCTGGCTATAGGTAGGGCTGGCTTACTATAAAAGGGGCTGTTTGGCCTCTCCTCTCTCTCTCTTTGCTCTTTTTGTGCCTTCTCTCTCCCTGTCTTTCTTCTCTCCCTGGCCCCTTTCTCCTCTCCTCTCCTCTCCTCCCCTCCCTCCCCTCCTCTCCCCTCCCCTCTCCTCCCCTCCTCTCCTCTCCCCACCTCCATGTATTCCTGGCCAGCCCCGCTCCCTCTACTCCTTTCTCAACTCCCCTTCCCATGTCTCCAAATAAGCTCTATACTACACTGGTTATATGACTGGTACCTGGGGGGGGGGGGAGGGATGTCTCAGCATGAGCCCACCGAGGCACCCCTCCCATCTCACCATACCTGGCTCTACAACAATAAACTATAAAACATATCCCAGCCTTCTTTTTATAAAACACTACATGGGAACACACCATGCTGGCTGATTTTATGTCGACTTGACACAAGCTAAAGAGAGGAGGGAACCTCAGTTAAGAAGAAAATGTCTCTGTAAGACCAGCCTCTAAGTAAGCCTGTAGGGCATGTTTTAAAAATGAATGACTGTTGGGGCTTTGTTTGGCGTACACTTTCCTATCCTGGTTCATCCTCAAAGAAAACCAGGATAGGAGCTCAACCAGGACAAGCACCCAGAGGCAGGAGCTGATGCAGAGGCTGTGGAGGATGCTGCTGACTGCTTTGTGCCCTATGGCTTGCTCAGCCTCCTTTCTTATAAACCTAGGACCAACCAACTTGCTCTTTGGTCATGGTGTTTCATTGTAGCAATAGAAATTCTAACTAGGCCGGGCGGTGGTGGCGCACGCCTTTAGTCCCAGCACTTGGGAGGCAGAGACAGGCGGATTTCTGAGTTCGAGGCCAGCCTGGTCTACCGAGCGAGTTCCAGGACAGCCCGGACTACACAGAGAAACCCTGTCTCGAAAAAACCAAAAAAAAAAAAAAAAAAAAAGAAATTCTAACTAACACACACACAAACACACACACACAATATAAAAATAGATCTTTTTTTTTAAGGCATGTTAACTTGTATGGTGGTTTGAATGAGAATGGCTGCCATAGGCTTGTGTGTTAGACTATGTTATGATGGAGCTGGGAGGGCTAGGAGGTATGTTGGAAGAGGTGTTATCAGTGTGGATGCACTTGAGGTTATAAAAGACATATATCACCAGGCAGTGCAGTAGCCAAGCCTTTACTCCCAGCACTTGGGAGACAGAGGCGGATGGGTTTCTATGAGTCCTAGGTCAGTCTTATCTACCAAGTGAGTTCCAATTACACAGAGAAACCCTGTCTCAAAAACCCAAACAAAACAAGACAAAACAAAAACGACAAAAACCACACACCCATATACATAAAAAAAATAATAATAAATCTTAATAATTAAAAAAACCAAAAAATTTTATTAAAAGACATTAAATAGGGCCGGGCGGTGGTGGCGCACGCCTTTATCCCAGCACTTGGGAGGCAGAGGCAGGCGGATTTCTGAGTTCGAGGCCAGCCTGGTCTACAGAGTGAGTTCCAGGACAGCCCGGGCTACATAGAGAAACCCTGTCTCAAAAAACTAAAAACAAAAAAAAAAGACATTAAATATTTAAGTAAATGGAGAAACATATCCAGATCCCATAACACCTGCTACAGAGAATTTATCTCAGGACAGGCAGGCAGATCTCTATGAATTCAGGACAGCTCTGGTTGTTCCAAAACTCACTATGGAGACCATGCTGGGATTAAAGGCATGTACTACCATGCCTGGCAAAAATTTACCGTTTCTTATAAAATTTGATTGAATCTATAGATTTAATCCAAGTCCAGTAAGTTTTGTTGTTTTGTTTGCTGAGATGGGGTTTTAGACCACTGTAGAAGTCTAGCTAGCTTGAACTTGTTGGAGGGCCTCGGCTTGCACGTGTTCTGCAAGTGTGCACCTTCGCATATTCATGTGCGCACATGCAAGTGGAAGCATGAGGTTGATGCTGGGACTCCGAATAAACTACAACTCCACTTTAAACAGAAAGGTAGCATGTGGTACATAGTCCATTCAAGATTCAAGAGTGACTTGTCCCCCGTCCCAAATCAACAAGTAAGTAAGTAATTAAATGTGTAAATAAAGACAAAGATATCAAGGTTCTGGGGATTGGACGTGGCTCCTGGGTAACGTTAGATGAGTGTTCTACCACTGAGCTGCAACCTCAGTCCCTAAAATTTTTTAATGTCACAAACTAATTTTAAAATTTACATAAAGGGGATTGAATGCAGTTTAACAGAGTTCTTGCATAGCGTACTGTATTGTCCAGAGCCATAAGAAGAAAAGAAAGAAAAAAAAAAAAAGAAGAGAGAGAAGCAAAGACTAAAGAAAAGGTGAGACACTTTTGAAGAACAAGGTGATAGGAAATGACTATCAAGAGATCAAGAGTATAACAGCTGTGCATAATGATGCAAGAAGCTAAGACAGGATAGTGGGTTCCTTACCTACTATATAGTGAGACCCATGTAAAAAGGAATCTACTTTAATGTCATAGAGCAATTCAGAACTGATAATTTATTAGTGCATCAGTAGAAAAACAGGCCAATAAACTAAAGAGCCTAGAAGAGACGTTTGTACTTTTGCAAATAATAAGTCTGTCCCTTGACAGAGGTGATGCAGGTCAATGGGGGTAGGTAGTACTTTTTAACCAATCACCTAGAAACATCTTATCCAAACAGTTCTTTTAGTAAATGCAACAATTCAACCCGGTGATTCTGGGAGAGAACGAAGAGTTACCTTTGAAATATCCATAATACTGGAGGTGATGGTGCATAAAATCCTCATAGGGATCAGGAAGCATCTGTGAAAGAAAATCCATTCTCAAGCAGAACATTTCATCCAGACGACACTGAATTCTTAACAAAAAAGTGCCCAACATGCTGCATAGGATACGGCAACAAAACAAGCAAAATCCATGCAAATATTGAACTATTCTATTTTGGGAATCATTATCTCCAACAGGTCTGATGGCAAACAGTACTAATCCCAGCACCAGAGAACCAGAGGTAGGAGAATAGCAAGCTCAAGGATAGTTTGGGCAACAATGAGTTCCAGGCCAACCTGGGCCACACAGCCCAGCCTTCCTCCCCAAAAGCCAACCACAAACTGAACGAACCTCCCTCCAGCTGGGACAGCATGCCACCACAGTGAACCTTTTGACCTCGGATTCGGTTTCTGTGAAACTACTGGAAAGGAGTGTACCAACCTCCTGCTCTGTTTCCAATGCCGGGAACATGTTACTGCCGCATAGTATGATGTAGGCCAGTCAGTAGCACCGCACCCAGCTGCAATACCTGCCTAATTTCCAAACAGGTAGCTGATTACACAGAAGCTACAAATCTCCATATGTAAGTGAAAAGAAACCTAACCAACCACCACCACCAACAAAGAATACCAAGTCTGCAGGTCCTGCCCTTTCTCACCCATAACCACTGGGGTAAGCTCTTGCCAAGCCAATGTCTTACTAAAGGAGGGGAGAGGACGGTGGTTCTCAGCACGCACCTGAGGAGCTGGGGCGCTCTGCGTGTCCCCACGCCTGGTCCACTAGACTCACCAGGAGCCTCGCTGGCCCCATGCTTAGCTTACGCTGAGAACAGATGCCCAACACCAGGACGCCACAGAAAAGGGAAAGGAACCGGGTTGGGGGCACGCGCAGAGTCGCCTCAGAGCAGTTGAAAAGGAAAGGTCAAGGGTCGGAAGTGAGAGCCCTGGAAACTTCAGTTCCGAGCTCCCCGCCTCTAAGTGTGGACTACTCAGAGGAGAGCCCAAAGAAGGGCGGAGCAGAAGTTTCCACCGGAGCCTGCAGGGTGAAACCGTGCTCCCTAGCTCCCACTTCCTCCCAGCTGGTCCCCAGGCTGGGTGGACGCCAGCAGGAGCTTCCCCCACTACCCCTCCATTATCACTCTTTCTGCAGAGGCCAGTTCAGAGTCCTGTCCGCCCAAAGATCCTCGTCCCTCTGCCCTCCTCACTCCCTTCCCGCCTGGGATCCCCTGCTTGTCCCCTGCGAGCTAGGGCGCTCCTTCGCAGGCCTAGTCCTCAGCTCACCTGCTGGAGCTTTCTGCGCGGACCCTGGGAGCCTAGCAACCAGGAGCCAGAAGCGGAAGGAGGTCAGGACCCCGCCCTCATCCGTATGCTGGGAGCCCTGGGATGTCAGGCAACTCGTGTTTCACACCCCAACGATTTATTCACTCAAACTTCATCTCAAACTTTACAGACTCAGTCTGGGAACTAATGAGTACAGTGCCGGGAGCCTTCGTTTTTCTAGTCTCTGTAGTTGTAGGTGATTTACTTTGTTCAAGGGGCTGAAGCTTCCATTTCCTTTGGGGACTGGGGAGGGCTAGAGCTGTAGCGAGCAACCAAGGTTATTAAAAGAGATGGCAGATAGGCTCGCTCGGAGAACACGACAGTCCTAGAGAGAAGGAATCAGGCTCATTCTAGTTTACCTCATTTCTTCTCCGTTTGACAAACTTATAATATCCTCCCCACTACCCCACCCACTTTTTTCTTGATTTTGTTTAAAATATAAGTTATTCCTTTAAAAAAAAATGTGTGTGTGTGTGTGTATGCGCGCTCAGACCAGGCTTTAGATACCCAGGGAGCTATTTACCTGCAGTTGTGAGCTGTTTTTAGTTGGTAAGTGGGTGCTGGATCTGTCAAGCCTCTGAAAGAGCAGCAAATGCTTTTAGCTCCTGAGCTGCCTCCCCTTTACTCTTTCCTCTTCACACTGTTTGTACGCACAGGACTAGCGTGCAAACAAGTGTAAGTTAAACACTTTGTGGAGTTAGTTCTTTCCTTCCACCTTTGTTTGCATGAGTTTCAGGAACTAACTCAAGCGCCAGGCAAAACAAACCTGCTAGGCTATCTAGTCTGGCCTTTATTTTTAAAAATTGTTTTAATAGTGCAATTACAAGAGACCCGATGTGGGTGCTGGAAACCAAACTTGGATCATCTGAAAGAGCTTTTAAGAGGCAAGCCCCACTGTTACTTTTTGAGACTTGCTCAAGGGCTTGTGTTAGTCTACATCAACCAAAGAACCCTATTGTCTAAAAATAAAGATGTGCTATTTTAAGGGCAAATCTCAGGGCTGAAGAGATGAGATGGCTCAGAGGCAAAAAGCACTGGCTGCACTTCCTGAATTCAAATCCCGGCATCCACATGGTGGCTCACAACTACAGTGCTATGGGGTCCCTCTCTGGTATGCAGATGTACATGCACACAAAACACCCATTTACATAACATCTTAACAAAAAATTAAGGAGTGAATTGACTGGGGCCACAATCTCTCAGCTAAGCCCCTGAGACAGGCCAGATTTGCAGAATCCAGACAATCACTAGTATGTCCTCCCTCCCAACTACAGTTATCAGATACTCTTTATTCTCTACCTTCTACACCAAACACTAGTTAGCAAAACCAGTTATATGCAAAGGTGGCAAATCAGTCAAACCACCCCAAAACTAGTCCATCTGACTGCGTATGTGCTCAGTTGCGTAGGACACTAAGAGCCTGGTGCTCTCCAGCAATTCCTACCAGCCTGGAAAACTGCTAATTAGTTAAGACAAAAGCTTTAATAGCTAGTTGATAACCTTTATTTGTAGAAATTTACTCTAAGCAAATTACAATTTTATGTACAAAACGGGGCATCCCAACATTAGCACATGATAAATAAAATCTAATACACTGCAATACAAGTAAAAAAAAATTGAACTGCATAGGAATATACTAGAATAAAATCCAAACTATTATCTTTGGTTAACTTGTGATTATAATCTTAAGTATCTATTACTTTCCATAATCAGCTTTATATTACTTAATAAAAAGCTATAAAGCACCCCCCCCATATTACATTGTTTCTAGGACTTAAGTAGGCCAAATATCAGTTATTATTATTAACAGGATACACGCTCCAGAAAATGGCACCATCTTATCTGGAAACATCAGTGTGTGTGGTATGTTTCTTAAAACCCTGTCTTCCTATATCCCCAAGACACTACAATGTCAGTGTATGCTCTGTACTAAGTTTGATTAGAACAACTAAAAATGGACATACACTAAGTCCTAGTTATATATCTGTGGGGTAACATGCTTAGAAGAGCAAAAGAATAACCAATCAGAAGTATAAAAAGAGCTTTATTGGTGCATATATACAAATTTACAATGTCAGAAACTGGAGAAATACAAACATCTTTAAGACACAATTTGCTTTTTTCTTCAGTTTAAAGTGACCTTTCCTGATTGTGATACAATAGAAAGTACACAACAGAGAACAGCTTCTTAAATACTGGAATCTTATGGAGAACATAGCCACACATAGAAGGAAGTGTATTTTTGAAGTGGGTTAAGACGATGAAGACAATACACAAAGTGGCTTATTATACTTATTGCCACATACTTAGGGGAATTTCTCAAAACCAAGGATCTAAACACCTGATGCTGCTGCTCCTGCCTGTGTGTAAATATGCCACCAGCTGCAAAGTGAGTGTTCTAGGACTGCTCAGAAAGAATTACTCTCAAGTGTGGCCATCATCAGCACAGATCTCAACACTTCAGGGGCAGCAGACTGGAGGAGGTCAGAAGGAGATCCTGATGGTCAAGCAAGGTAGGATACAGAGCTGCCTTAATTGCACTTGTTCTGGAGTAGAAAGGAGGAGAGTGTCACACTAGGAACTAAACAAGCCTCTACTGGGCAGGAAAGCCCTTCATTTTTGCCAGCAAGTCCTATACAGAGGTTTCATGCCCATGACTCACATGTTTGACTCATATCTAACATGCTAAGTTTGCCAGTGTGAGAATAACGACAGCCAGATCAAAGCAACCCAGTCACTGCATTTCAGCAAACAGCAAGCCTACATTTCCTCAGTGGACAGCTTTGTATGCACGGTCCTTGCCCAGGAAATGTATACGTTCTTCCTCAGAACATTACAGCTCATTTGACAACAGTTTAAATCTGGGTAAGACTGAATATGAAACAAAACAAAACAAAATTAAAACTATGTGTTGGGAGCCATTTTCCTTCTCTTCAGTCTTGCTCGCCAATCCTCAGGAAGGGCTTCAAAATTAGCATTTCTTTCTGCCAGGCCACTGTGAAAACAATTTACATGTTATTATGTCATTGGAAATAAAGAGAACCGAATTTTTTTAGAAATAAAAACTCTAATTGAAACTGAAAATTGGATCTCACATCCATTCAGGAAAACGTTTCAAGTTTCCCAGCCAAGAAGCATGTGTACTCTTCAGAAGGACTGTAACACTACGGGCAGAGCTCTGCCCACATCTGTGAGAGCACTCCCTTACCTCACCAGCTGCTGCTGTTTCCATTCCTCAATTCGCTTCTGTGCAGTCGATTCCCGGTCCTCTTCACTGGAACTTGAATTATCTTCTTCATCTAACTCCCGCTGGATACTCTGCCATTTCTTTACCAAAGATGGCATTTTTGTTTTACTTTTCTTTGCCTAAAACAAAGTGGTAGGTGAGTGAAATGCAATACATGAACAAGAAAACAGATCTTTTACACTGCAGATTAAGATCTTCCCCTGAATCCAAGGAATAAAGATAATACTGGATGCATCCTGAAATGCCAAGACTCAGAAGTATCATGGAAGTGGCAGAAAGAATGTTAAGTGGTTTGTGCGCAGGTGGTGTAAATGCTGATTTCTGATATGACATGGCTGGTGCTCTCTTAAACTCACAGTAGCTGTATTGCCTACACAAGACTGGGCCTGTTATGAAGGGGGCAGGAGTTCATGGGGCCCCATTCTTTCCTGAGGATTTATATAGTCAACAGTTGATGGAGGAAGGAAAGACATTATTTTGGTGGTTTAGTGCTCATGCCCCTATAAACTATCAAACTCACTGTCATAATATAGGAGCTGGCATGGTAGAACATACATGCCTTCAATCCCAGTACTCAAGAAGCAGGAGGAGATGATCTCGGAGTGTGAGGCTAACCCAGTTTACAGAGTGAGTTCCAGGACAGCCAAGACTACTCAAAGAAACCCTGTCTTGAAAACAAAAGACATAAAAGTAGAATGCCATGTGTTTATGGGGGGTGGGAGATACAAAGAATGTAGACAAGTTGGAGAAAAATGGGGGTTTGTGGGAGAAGAAAAAAAGTAGTGGTACACGTGAACATGCTCAAAACACATTATGTATTAATGCATGTATAAAGTTCATAATGGGGCTGAGGAGATGACTTAGTGATTAAGAGCACTTTCTGTTTTTTGCAAAGGAACTACGTTTGGTTTCAAGCAGTCACATCTAGGGGTAATAGCTCAAGTCCCAGAGACTCCCATGTTCTCTCTGGCCTCTGCAAGTACCTGTGTGTATACAGGCATATAACATACACATAAATAGAAGGAAATAGATGAATTATTTATTCTTTTATCTATTAGTTTATTTACTTGACAAATTATTTTAAATAAGTGCTTAAAAATGACTAATTGGGAAGGAGGCACAACTCAGCAGTTAACACTAGCTGCTCATTCTAGAGGACTTGGATTGTAATTCAAATGACCTTAGTTCTGGGAATCTGCTACCCTCTCTCTGACTCCAGGCATACCAGGCACACAGGCAGTAACACAATATACATGTATGCAAAACACAAATTAAAAGTCTTTTTTTTTCTTTTTAAAAGACAGGCTTCTCACTATGTAGCTCTGGCTGTCCTGGAACTCACTATGTAGACCAGGCTGGCCTCAAACTCACAGAAATCTACCTGTTCTCTGCCTTCAAAGTGCTGGAATTAAAGGTGTATGCCACTACTGCCTGGCAACTTATTATTCTTAAAAAAAATATTTTGTTATGTGAGTATCATCATCTTAAACATTTTTTTAACTGAAAAAGACTCACCTTATCTCTCTTCCCTTTTCTCGTCTTCTCTGGTGGTGGCACTTTGGGGCTGGTGGTGGTGGTGGTGGTGTAGGTGTAGGTGGAGGAGGTGGAGGTGGAGGTGGTTCTACAACAGCAGGCACTGCCACAGTTCCTCGAGCCTGAGCTGGCTGCAGTGATGGCGTGGTCACCCCAATTGGGACAGAACACTCCGCATAACTCATCATCGCCGGTGCTGCCGCTAGTCCCAGGTAATCTGACTGCAGGCTCATCCCTCTGGCCTGATGACCCATTCCTGCCGCTGCATGGCTAATGGGTACTGCTTGGTGTGCCATCCCGACAGCTTGGTGGGTCATCCCCACTGCTTGGTGACCTAACACAGGAAACATAAAATCAAACTATAAAAAGGACACACTGTAACAAGACAGAAGGAAAAAGAAAAATCACAAAATAATTTCAGTATACTTTTTTCCCTTAAAAATGACATAATATTAAATTTTGTAGCTGGGCATGGTGAGCATGCCTTTCTTTTATTCCAGTATTTGAAATGCAGAGACAGGTGGATTCCTGTGAGTTTGAGGCCAGTCTGGTTTACAGAGCAACCCTAGTATCAAAAAACAAAAATGAAACAAAAAATGATGACAAAACCCAAAACAGAAAAAAAATCTTGCAAAAGGAAGGATACATGCCCAAATGTTTAAGGGTAGTTTTTAGTAACCAGGAGAGATAAATATTAGCAGTATTTTCAATCAAAAGCCTTCTAACTTTTCAACGTAGAACATCTGATGTTGGAAACAAATGATTTATTGAGAAAAAAACCACTTTAATCATGGCGCTTACCTGCAGCTATAGCTGACTGGCTGTAGAGAACTGGAGAACTACCAATCGTAGCTGATCTCTGAACTACTGCGGTACTAATCTCTGGAGCCTTTCTCTTTACTGCCTTAGTGGATGGAGGACTAGAGGCAGTGGAATCAACTGAACTCTGAAACAAAAACATTCATTCTAGTTAGTGCTACAAAATATATTCTTCTGAAGTAATGCATATCAATCACTGTCCAGTCCCCATGACCACCCAGAATGCCAAGGGCAGCACTACCTGGCTGGTTACAACTGTGGTCTGTGTTGAAGGTTTTAAAGGAGTATCCTCCTCTGTTCCGGGAGCAGGAGGCTCCTCACTTCCCTCATCCTCCATTTCTACCTCCTGGATCTCACCATCTTCTAACGGAGGAGGTGGTGGAGGGGGTGGAGGTGGAGGCGGAGGAGATTCCGGGGTGGGGGTGGAGGTGGAGGCATTTCCAGAGGTAATGGAGGCTGAAGCACAGGTACATTTGACTGGAGGAGTGTCCAGAATGGAGTAAGTGGCATGAGTGATGATGAAACTTGACCAGAGAATGTTTCTTTACAAAGAGAACCTGGAAAACAGACAGTAGTCAGGGGAAAACAACTCAAGACAAGTCCTTCAAAGCTAATATTCATGTGAAAGTTCATCTGACCATAGAACAGACATCTGTACCAACCTAGGACAACTAGCCAGCTCTCCCATTATCAAACTTTGACTCAAGGCAAGCTACCGATGTCACTGAAACACTGGGCAATTCAACTGAGAAATCACTTCTATGGAGAGGTTGACGCTGAGAGAAACACTAGCTGTATTCTTTAGGTCCAGATTTATAAATAAAACTTTAACAATGAGAAACTCAGTCACCCAAATCTGTAATTTGGAAATTGATCTTAATTTGTGTGTGTACAGGTGCTCTTATAGACCAGAGGAGGGTATTAAATCATTAGTTCCCCTTGGGGCTGGAGCTAACAGGCAGGTGTGAGCTGCCTAGTGTGAGCAGTTCTCTGCAAAGCACTATGTGCTCTTATCAGGCTCAGGCTCTAGAATTTCTTTCTCACACATGTATTTCAACATATGAGATGGCAATATTTAATTCTATGGAGTATCTTTGTTTCAAAAATGAAATAAGTGAATCATGTATATGTGTAATGCTGATTCTGTTTTATTACTATTGTTTTCAGTAGGTTAAGTGGGGATGCCACAGTGAAAACCCATTCAAAACAACAAAAAATTCTACCTATTTTGGTTAACCTGGGTCACTAGTTTTAAAAAAATTCATTTTCAAGATGCACTTGTGAACTCTCATTCTTTTATATGTGTGTATTACATTTGCTTAATTATACCAACAGAAAGGGAAGGAAAATTTTATTTCTGTGATGAATGAAAGGAAATTTAGGAGAAAATGTCAAAGTAAATGACAACTGAGATTTTCAAGTGTTCAGAGATGTAGAAGATTTGAAACTGCTGTTGCTTTGGCTTGAAAACTGTGTTAAATTTTCTCAAACTTCATAAACACTATCACTGAACACTGCAGTTTCACTGCTGGGTAAAGCTTTGCAAAGATCAGAGAAAACAGGAGGATATACTTACTTGTAGCCTTCCCCATCCCTCTTTATCGTCAATAGGGAGGTTTCACAATATATGGGGCTATTAGATATATATCCCAGGAATGTTGAGGGAATTTTCTCCCTAAAAATCATAGAATTTAGGAGTAGAAGAAACATGAGAAGTCATCTAATTCAACTTCCTCATTTTAGAGGTAATGAAACCCAGGTAAGAACTCATTGATCTTAGGCTGACAGAGCTACCAGGCCAGGCCAGGGTAAGAGATCAGGCCTGACTCTTGGCCTAGTGCTTTCTAGTCAACTAAGAATCTCTGGAGAGGTAGAAGTTTAAGACTTGTAAAATCCAAACCCTCACTTCTGATGCAGTAAATACCCAGAAGCAACAACCTGTCAAAATTTATTCTCAAAACTGAATTTAAATAAGGGCTTCATTATAGAAGACTCTAGATCAGGGTGAAGGCCATTCATACCAACATCGGATGAGGTAAAGTTCAATCAGCCGCCGGGCGGTGGTGGCGCACGCCTTTGATCCCAGCACTTGGGAGGCAGAGGCAGGAGGATTTCTGAGTTCAAGGTCAGCCTGGTCTGCAGAGTGAGTTCCAGGACAGCCAGGGCTACACAGAGAAACCCTGTCTCAAAAAAAAAAAAAAAGTTCAATCAGCCAACAGTCCCCGCTTTTCAGAGTGACTTTGAGAATGGAGCAGACAGGTGATACATTGTATGAAAAATACTGATGATTTGCATTTATTCTTTTTTCTTTTTAATTTTTTTTTTTTTTTTTTTTTTTTTTTTTTTGGTTTTTCTTGGTTTTTTCGAGACAGGGTTTCTCTTGTGTAGCTCTGGCTGTCCTGGAACTGACTCTGTAGACCAGGCTGGCCTCGAACTCAGAAATCCGCCTGCCTCTGCCTCCCAAGTGCTGGGATCAAAGGCGTGCGCCACCACCGCCCGGCTTTTTTTTTTTTTTTTTTTTTGGTTGCATTATTCTTATAATTACTGAGACACTCCATTTTGCTGAAGGATACTAAAAAAGGATCTACCAGAAAACATGAATGCTGTTTTCAGCTAAAAGAACTGTATGACTTTTTTTTTGTTAACTTTTTTCTTGTATTAGCATTGAGTACTATGAATACAGTTATATATATATACACACACACAACATATATATAATATATATATATAATGTGTGTGTGTGTATGTATATATAAGTGCCAACTTTCAGACAGTAACATTTTAGAAAAGACTAATTTCATAAAACAGTATGCATATAGCTATAAATCCTGTATTATGAAACAGTACATCAAGATTTCAACAGAATAAGGCAATAAAATAAGGCAATAAACACTCAAAATTATTAAGAATTAAACCTTCTACTAAATTAGCTATACTACATGGAGACTGAACTGTGTCAGCCTTGATGACACAGGCAATTTTGTCTTCAGGTTATCAAGCCTCTGTGACAGTAATATGCTGCTAATCAAATAAATACAAGGGACCACAGCAGGCCAGGGTTAATAAAGCGGTCTGTGACCCAGCGAAGGAAACAATCATCTAAACCTTGTTTAAGCGCTATTCAACTAAATTACATTTGATGAGAGGGCTGTGGATGCTGTTGAGTTGAAAGCACGCTTGCCTAGCATGCAAAGCCCTCCATTCCATCCCACTGCATAAAACCAGGCACAGTAACAGACGCCTGTGACCAGTGCAGTAGGAGGACTGTGACTTCAGAGCAAGTTTCAGACCAGCCTGGGAACCATTAGATCCTGTGTCCAAAAAAACAAAGACAAGAAAATCAAACACACCCACACGACAGCACCACTACACTACATTCACACACACACGTTCACACAAGCTAGTAAAATTTAGTAACACATAAAAGAATACTCAAAATCCCAAGCTCCTAAATTTACTCAAACATAAAAGCTGTTGCCTCAGACAACACTGACAACTGTTTTGTTTGTTTTTCTGAGACAGGGTTTCTCTGTGTAGCCACCCTGGAACTCACTCTGTAGACAAGGTTGTCCTGGAACTCAGAGATCCTCCTGCCTTTGCCTCCCAACGGCCTAGATTAAATGGATGTTGTCACCACCGCCCTGCAGTAATTTTGTCTTTAGGTTAAGCAGTTTAACTTATGCAATTAAGTAATTTTGTCTTTAGTTAAAGCTGCTTTAGCTGGCACGGCAGCTCAAGCCAATAATTCTCTAACATCTGGTAAGCTGAGTCTGAGCTAGCCTAAAATGAACCATGGGATTCTATCTCAAAAAGCCAAAAGCAATGGGTCTGGAGGGATGGTTGGCGCAGTGGCTAAGATGGTTTGCTGTTCTATCCTGAGGACCAGGGTTTATTTGGATGCCAGCACCCACATCAGGTGGCTGTCAGATGCTTGTAACTATGGTTTCAAGTGATCCAAGACCTTCTTCTGGCCCCCACAGGCACACAGATATATAAATAAAAATAAACTACACTCCTAAACAGAAAGCTTAGTTTAAATACCACAGATGTCTATTACAATCATGTCTCTACTTGTTTATAAATCTAATCCAGTTATTGTTTTTCATATTTATATGAATATTTAACTCTGAAACCCAACAGGATGACTAAAGTAATTACCAACAACTTTGTTATGTACTAAAATTAGAACTAAACTAAGCTTAAAGATAAAATGTTGTGAGGGTACAGATTCTGAATTCAAAATCTTTTCTCCCTAAGTATACATACATACATACATACATACATACACACACACATACACATATATATATTTTAAACGAGTCAGGGTTTCTCTGTGGATACCTAGTTGTCCTGGAATTCACTCTGTAGATCAACCTGGTCTTGAACTCAGAGATCCACCTGCCCCTGCTTCCTGAGTGCTGGGGTTAAAGGCATTCGCCACCACCGCCCAACTCCACCTCCGTATCTTAATTTATAGGCAGTCATACTTTCCTCACAATGAAGAGGTATCACCTCAGACATAACACTTTACTATACACTCAAACACTGAACAAGGACTAGAGGGAAGTAAACCCTAAAGCTGTGTGTGTGTGTGTGTGTGTGAGTGTGTTACTGAAACTCAGTTCTCTCCTTTCAGCCTGTGGGTGCTGAGGTCAGATCATCAGGTTTGGCAGCAAGCACTTTTACCCATTGAGCCATTTTGATGGCTCCCTCATTTTTCTTTTTATACAAGACAAGGGCTGGGTGTGGTGGCTCCACATCTTTAAAAAACTGAGACCTGTCTCAAAAAGGTCTCCCAGCACTGGGGAGGCAGAGGCAGGTAGATCTCTGTGAGTTTGAGGCCAAGTTGGTTGGCCTACATACTGAGTTTCAGAACAGCTAGAGCTACATAGTGAGACCCTGTCTCCAACCCACCCTAACCTGCAAAGAAGGGGAAAAAACACAGCTTTAATCATTGCTTTGCCAATGAAAACATGTTCATATTAACATATTATCTTTATGTTAATCTTTATTATCTTTATGTTATCTTAGAAGGGAGCACTATTGGTTTTAAATCCTTTTGGCCTTGATATAAGATTGGATTTTACTTAGACTAAGTTCACCAGGAATGTAAAGGTCAGTTTTATCAATGGTTTTCTTCTAGTTTCAACTTTTGTTGTAAGAATGGCTTTCAGGTAAGAATGATTCAATGTTTACCTTTTACCAAACAGCACCAACTATGTTTGTCATCAATAGACTAAAACAGCTTAATGTTTGACATTAAAGCATTAAATAAACAAACAACACTGTTAATTGTACAGTATTCAACTAGATGATATATATATATAAATAAGACATCATAGTCAAGAATCCCAGTTGGTGGTGTATATCTGTAATCTCAGCACCTAAGAGGTGGGGCAGAAGGATCATGAATTTGAGGTCTTTTCCTGTCTGTGTAGGAAGTTTGAGGAGAGTCGGGTCTGTCTCAAAAAACTAAGACAGAGGAGTGATCAGAAATGGAATAACCAAAATCAAGCCTCAGTTTATTAGCTACTAAATATACAAAGAATAAGCCCCATCCTGTTATCAGAAATATCCTCACTCATTGCTATGAAAAGTCAACTTCTGAAATGAGATTCAGAGTAAAACTCCTTCCTTTTGCTTTACTCTAAAATTATCACTATCATCTGTGGATTTTAATTTTAGTTGATCTGATGTTATCTAGGCTACTTAATGATGTTAACAAGATCACTTGGGACACGATTGCCGACTTTCTGACAGGACTGAGAACAAAGCATGTTTTTTGGTGTGTGCTAGAAATCTGTGTGTGGGGAGGGGTGCTCCACCAGGCTGTGCTCAAATTTTAAATCTTCCTGCCTCAGTCTCTAATGTGCTGATAAAATATAAAATGATCTATGTGACAACCATGCTGATTAAGTCAATTACAAGTTTTGAGTTCTTTATTAGTGGACAGAGCATGGTTAGCTTGCACCTCTGCAAAACGTCCTTGTGTCAAAGCCATAATTACATCCATGCTCCAGGAGGTTATATTCGTGAGGGACTTAGAATAAAACCTAGTAACATCTGCTTTCTTTGCAAGGCTCACAGCATCTTCCAGCCACTGCAGTGGTATGTCTGAACCATGGCCATGGTCACGGACAGCCCCAGAAATGTCATCAAGGTGAGTATGGCTGTTGGGTGTGGAAGGCTGAGTAGTGGCTAAGCAGGCACAAAATACTGTTGGGACAGAATGGCAGTACCACATTCATTTCACTGAAGTAAGCTCTCTGTGTGTGTGTGTGTGTGTGTGTGTGTGTGTGTGTGTGTGTGTAAGAGAGACAGACACACACACAGGGTCTTGCCACAAGTCTCCTAGCAGCACCAGACAAATCACAGGAGGTCAAGACAGGAAGATCCCGTGTTTAAGGCCAAAATCTGGGTTACAGAGTGGTATCATGTCAAAAACAATCTAAGTAGTGGTAGTAATATGTAAAAATCCTGTGTTTACTTCCCAGTACCACTAAAACACAGGAAAGAAGAGAAGGAGGTAAGAAGGAAAGCAAAGGAGAGAAAAAAATAAGACTTGGCAAAAGAAATTTATTTTCTCTTTATAAATTGTCGAACTATGTGACTCTTCTGAACAGCTGATTAGATCTCAGGATAGAGTAAGGAGCCCACCATTCTTTTATTTCAGTGAGTGGGGAGGCACCCTGGAGAGATAGCTAATATCCCTGGATATTTTTCCAGATGAGTCATCGGCACCCACTCCACACCTCACAATCATCTGTAGATTCTGATGAAATCTGACTTACTCTTCTGGCCTTTGAGGTGGCAGGCACCAGGCACACATTGTATATGGTGCAACCTTGACAATCTGAGTTCAATCGGTACCAACCATGTTTTACAAACAAACAAAAAATCTGGATGTGGCTGCACAGTCTACCCACCATTTGAGGCAGAGCAGATGAATCTGAGTTTGAGACCAGCCTAGTCTACATAGCAAGTACCAGACCACTGACATAGTGAGAGAGGCACGTGTGGTGCCTGCCTGGCATCCTTGAAGCACAGAAGGTAGATCAAGTCCAGATCAGTAAACTCAACCTCATCAAGGAATTCCAGGCCTCAGTGAGAGAGCCTTTCAAAAAATGTGTCTGTCTGGCTTCAGAAGAATGAGATGTAAAGCTGGTTGGTCTCTGCTTGTGCATGCATGGGGGTTGGGGGGGGGGCACAAAACCACTCCAATTCTTCTAGGATCATCTTAAATGGGAAGTTTTACCCATTTTTGATCAAACTGTCTAAAAATAGCACTGACAAACTTAAATTCCACTGATTGCTAGAATAGATCCTACTTTTTTAGCCTTTCTTCCTATCATTTTGATTTATACCAGTAATACATAAAAGACTAGTCAAAGTAAGAAATGAGGCCAAAACACCAATAGTTGTATAAAATGAAAAACAATCGTTATTTTTACTTTTCATATCTGGAAAATCCAATGACCTAGTCCTCTGCACAGCCATTCCTGTTTTTCTCAGTTATACAATAGAAGTATGATTAGCTTTTTTTTTTTTTTTTTTTACATTTTAAAATTTTTTAATAGTACACACTAGAAGAGGACATTGGATTCCATTACAGATGGTTGTGAGCCACCATGTGGCTGTTGGGAATTGAATTCAGGACCTCTGAAAGAGCATCCAGTGCTCTTAACCACTGAGCCATCTCTCCAGCCCTGTGAATTACTTTTATTTGACACATAAAATTCGTACTTATTAACAGAGTGCACAAAACATGTACTAATTAATATTTAGTATGAAATATTTTAAGATCAAAACATAGTATTCTATTTTTTTATTTTGATGGCAGAGTCTGATATACATTGGCTTTCCAAATAGTCATTGCTTTAATTCCTTTTAGCTAACTCATGTGTTCTCACAGTTTGAGTTGGACTTCAATTAGCATATGTTACTCCTATGCTCTAATAATATCCTAATAAAAAGACTGATGTCCTTTTCTCTAAAACTTTTGTTCAACTAGAACAGAATAAACTGTCTTACCTGTGGAATTCTCAGAGGCTTCTGTAGAGTTTGGATCAGTGCAGGTTTTGTCTTTCACGGTCAGCTTAGGAAGACTCTCATCTCTAACTTCCTGTGCTTGGCTTTCTTCCTCCTCCTCGCCATCTGGGAATTCCCATTGAGACTCGCCCGACTGTTCATTTACATAGAAATATCGTCTATGATCCCTAAATCACAAGAAAGAAAACACATGTTTTAAAATCTGTTCTCCTACAGAGACACTTCCATTTGGTCCTGTCCCAGGACAGCAGGCAGTCTGCTCTCACGGGGACGAACCTCTCCTTATGGACTGCTATTCACAAAGGCGACAAAGAGCTTTGACAACTGTGGATGGAGAACCAGGATAATTCAAAGCTATTTGCACTGCCAGCAACTCTGTGAATACAGCCCTCAGCCCTCTCCAACAGATGACTTAGAAATCATTTGTTTCGTTTGGTTGGTTTTTTTTGCCAATGTAAAACCGAGTTTCAAGTGTCATTAATGAAGGGACTCAGTTGCCTAGAACACTAATTTCCCTTCCAAAGAAGAGAACATCGAAGTGAAACGTGACTCTTCCCCTCTTGGACCGTGGAATTCATTTCAAATTCTTGATATCAAACACAGTGAAAGCTAAAGAGAGGGAGAGGATCTGGGAGCTGAAAAATAAAAGAGCAAAGATTTCAAATAACGAAAAAAAAAAAATCAAGAAAAGCCAAATATAAAAAGAAATGTTTTCATCTGACCTGCTGGCAGAGGATAGTAATCTTGCTCTTCATTCACTTCTTCAGTCACGAAGCTTTCCTTAACTTCACCGAGGTTAATCAGGAGTAGTTGCTTCCAGAGGTCCTGTAAAGCGCACAGAGCTCTCGCATGCGCTTAACCCCAAGCCCGCCCTACTCCGTGCAACACTCTGGAGAGTAAAAACCGGCTTTGTCCAATCTTGGGAAAAAATCTGTTACATGGAACACTTTTAAACATTGCTTTTGTTTTTCCAAATGTGTGGCTGGCCAGAGTCTGCTTGCAGGTGCTTTGCCTGCCCAGCACCACTAGCTGCAGCTGCTCTCAGTCTCCAGGCAGGCTGTCATGGCGTCAGGTGGTGGTGATCACAAATCATGTCTGAGATGTCAAAGGTGAAAGGTGAAAAGGGGAGAAGAGTGCATACCTGTCCCAGTGGCAGGACCAGCCTTTAGGAGTGGCGTTTATTTCATACTGTTTTAGCTGTTCTGCAGCATCCTGAAGTTTTTCGTTTTAGGTAATTTCCATTGAGAGCCCTTCCCGCCAGTCTGCAATTCGAGTCTAGAATCAACAGAGAATTAATTAGGACTTAGGGCCAGGAAACAGAAGTAAAAGGGACTCTTAAGACTGTATCACTATGCACAAATGTAAGAACAGACCAAAGAGGCAAAGAAATCTCATCTTAATTAAAATGTATGTCTATTAAGGTGGTATTTGCTTTCAATAATAAAGTGTTACTACCTGGGATTGACAGTTCAAAATATGAAACCAAAGTTAAAATTGCAAAGCACATTTTTAAAAAAAATGTATTTAAAGCCAGGAGTGGTGGTACATGCCTTTAATCCCAGCAGAGGCAGAAGGGTCTTGGATTTGAGAACATCACCCTCCAGGGCTGGCAGGACTGCATAGAGAGACTCTTTGTACCAACCACTCTCCCACAAAATGATGTCATTACTATTGTTTAGGTGTGCATGTCTTCTGTATGACTGTATGATGTGCTCTGAGTGGAGGCTCGAGGACAACTCTGTAGAGCTGGTTCTCCCCACTTATGGGTTCTGGGAATCGAATGAAGGTCACGCAGCTTCAGTGCTAGCATTTATACCCACTGCCAACATCTCAATTCACTCTGTATATCAGGTTAGTCTCAGGCTCAGACGTCCACCTGCCTCCAACCCCTGAGTGTTGGAATGGAAGGTACATACCACCACTACCTAGCTATAAAATATACTCTTAAGACAGAATGCCATTCAAACACCATTTATGGGCTATCAAGATAGCTTGGTTATTAAAGTGCTGGCCACAAGTACCAGGACAGGAGTTAAGATCCCCAGACCCCTCATAAAAACCAGGCAAGCACTGTGGCTCCCTGTAATTACAACACTCAAAGAGTGGAGACAGGGAATACCCAGGGAAGTTGGTCAGATAGAGCAGCTGTACTGGCAAGCTCTGGATTCAGCTGAGAGATGGTGGGTGCCTTAGCGAATAAGGTGAAGTGCAATGGACAACAATTCAGCCTGAGCCTCCACATGCATGTGCAAATACACAAACACATATACAGGAACATCACACAGACATTAAAACAAAACAAGGGCTGCCAAAAGTGTTGGCTTGGCAGTACCCAGTGTGACTCCCACACCCACGCCAGGTAGCTCACAAAGGTCTTAACTACGGGTCAGGGGACCTGGCACTGTCTTCTGGCCTCTGCAGGCGTCTGAGAACATGCATAGCACAAAGACACATGAATAAAATAAAACTTTCATAAAATGTAAATAAGTTTTTAATCTCAGCACTCTGGAGACAGCCAAGAGGAACACTGATGCTCTGTGTAGTAAGCTCCAGGCCAGCTACGGCTACAAGTAAATAAAAAATAAGACAACAACAAAATGCCATGCACACCCAGACCAGCTGCATTACCTCAGTCTGTAAGAGCAGCATGTGAAAGTTGGAGATGGACTGTCTATTAATCCTAGGAATTCAAATTTACTTGTCGGGTTTTGCCAGTTCTCCAATCTGAAACTGTAACAGAGAAAGAAAAATTAGAACAGAAAACCAGAACTCCAGCACTCCTTTCATACTATGTACAGCAAAATCATGAATAGAATGTTTACTCACACTTACAACGCATTCAAACAACATGGATTTCAACAACTGAACCAAGATCCTAATCTTTTTTTTTTTTTTGGTTTTCGAGACAGGGTTTCTCTGTATAGCCCTGGCTGTCCTGGAACTCACTCTGTAGACCAGGCTGGCCTCGAACTCAGAAATCCGCCTGTCTCTGCCTCCCAAGTGCTGGGATTAAAGGCGTGCGCCACCACTGCCGGCTCAGTAAATCAAATCTTAAAAAAACAAAAGCATAATAGCATATCAGTTGTAGATGAGCAATAAGTTGAGACTTCACATTAAAATTCAATTACTGATACGTACCATCCCATATGTACGAGTGAAAGAAAAGCAGTTCCAGCATCACATGTACACCATGTAAAGGATCTACCCTTTACTAAGAAGCACATGGTTCACATAGTAACAAATCTATTTTTTTTTTTTTTTGGTTTTTCGAGACAGGTTTCTTTGTACCCGGCTGGCCTGCTCTGCCTCCCAATGCTGGGATTAAAGGCGTGCGCCACCACTGCTGGCTAGTAAATCAAATCTTAAAAACAAACATATCATGTAGCTGAAATTTGTTCAGATTAAAATATTCTAACACCCATACAAAGAAGATCAGTGAGTAACATTTACTAGAAGGGTTTGTAACAATCATATCTTTATATGTATATAGAGATAAATAAAGCAAAACATCTAATGGACCATGGTAAATGTGTCAACTATATCTCAAAACAGTGCAGGGAAATCTGATGATATTCACTATCATTTACTTATACCAGCCACATGCAGAAGCCTTCAAATTCCTCTCTCACTCCTTTCTACATGGCTGCATAATTCACTAGTGATCAAACATCTTTAAAAATACTACGTACAGTTTTTGGTTTTTTTTTTTTTTAAAAACAAATCACATTTAAAGAGCCACATTGAACCAACCAGACTAAAAATTTTAGGAAACAAATCTGTCTATACTCAAGATGCATATACATTTTTGGTCATATTCCTCAATACACTGTAAGCTGGGTGTGGTAGAAAAACCAATAATCCTCAAGTGGTCTAAGCTCTGGAGGAGTGACTTCTAAGCTCACCCAAGCTACATAATGATACTGTCTTAAAGAACCATTCAATCATATACATGACACATATGCATATAATACACACAAATCATAACATAGTACTAGGTAGTATAAGCAGCCTACAGTGATTTAACATGTATGAAGGATGTGCATTCAGATATATATAAATGTTGCTTTGCTTTACAAAAGACTCAGTTCAGATACAGTTCAAGTCACAGCTCAGATCTGATTGTATCTGATGGAGCCCTGGCTATAAATCATTTGTGATACCAGGGAACTTCATTATTGGTTACACACGCAACTGGAAACAAATACGCCTTTGTTTAAAGACAAGTATTTCACACAGAAATTAAATTAAATCTTTTCCTCTCTTTAGTAGTTGTAAATCTGAAAGCCTATATTAATAGATTCATTCTTTTCAGCAAAAGCTTAATCTCAAAGAAAGTAAATATTTATAATTTCTCAGAAGCAAAGTTTGTATTCCAACCTTAAATGAAATCTTTTAATCTAACAAAGTGAAAATCTTGGGTTTGGACATGGTAAAGTGTATGATTTGCTAACAGCATTTAATAACAGTTTAATGACTGAACCTAGAATCCTGGCACTTGGGAGACTGAGGCAAGAGGATCCTGAGTTGCAGGCCAGCCTCAGTAGATGAAGCACACCCATATCCACCCCAAGTCAAGCACCACACTCCGTACTTTCAGGTCCTGCTCTTCCTCCACTTTAGGTGCTATCTGGACTTTTATCTTCTCAGATTCTTCTACTTCAGTTTCTTTGTCTGAATTTTCTTCTATTTTTTCAGAATCTTCAGCACCAATTACTGCAAAACAAAACCCAAAACTCCATGAAATTAAGCCAAAACAATTGAATGGTCCAAAACACTTTATTCTCTTTGCAGGAGACACCTGAAAATTAGTACTAGTACTCTCTTGCCTGCTCTGTCAGAATTTTAGTAGCTTGCCCACCAGCATCCCAGTCCCAAAGGTGTTCTTTCTGAAAAGGTGGCCAGGCAGTCACATTGTTCTACTACTGTATTTACCTTATGGCTTCTGGTTTCCCTTTCTCTAGTACCATCTTTGCTTTCAAAATAACACTTTAATTTCTTACAAAAGCTAAATATCAAATTTGAAATAAACAGGATTCTTGGCTAAATTGCGTGAAACAGGACAGCTTTTAGAACCAGAGGAGTACCATTATCAGTTGCCAGCCATGGGGTGGGGTGGGGTGGGGGTGTCATGCCTGTTATTCTAGCACTTAGGAAAAATAAGGATCCTGAGTTTCAGGACAGTCTGAACTACAGAGCACTTTCCTGCCTCAACCTCACCACCAGCCAGTCACGGTGGCACACTTTAGCATTTGCACAGACAGGTGAATCTTGAGTTCAAGGCCAGCCTGGTCTACAAAGGTCAGTACCAGGTCATCCACAGCTACCAAGACCTCATCTCAAAAAAAACCAAAAACCAAAACAAACACTCCCAACCCCAAACCATCCAACTCATTTGCCTTCCTGAAGTGGCTAAGATCTACAGCCATCAAGATTCATATAGTTGCCTACACCTATAGTACCAGCTATTCTGGATGGGGTCAGAGGAAATATGCTTGAACCCTAATGTACCATTCTGGCTAAGACCCCTCCTTTCCCCCCCCTTCTCTCCCCCACTTCACAGGGCTTCACAACTAACATGGGGGCACACCTTTGACACCAACACTTGAGAGGTAAAGGCAGGAAAAATCATTTTGACATTTCCAAAAACCATACATGGAACCTCAGAACAGATAGGACATATACAGCAAGACAGTCTACAAATCCCAAGATAAAACAGAATAAAAATTATAGTAGGATTTCACTTTGTACGCTAGCCTGAAACCTATGATCCCCCTGCTTCTGTAGGACAAGTGTCAGAATTATAGATGTGGACAGCAATACCTACTCTCAGGCTTTTAAAATTTTAATTAAAAAATATTATTTCTATTAATGTGTGTTACATGTCCACATGCTACTATGCACATGTGAAAATCAAAGAACAACTTTGTGAAGTCAGTTCTCTCCTTCTACCTTTATGAGTGCCAGAGACTCATGACGTCTTTATGCTCAGGTCACGACTGCACTGTTGGGCAGTAAGCACCTTCACCCTTGAACCCATCTCACCAGCCCTTATTTTTTCTACTTCTTAAATGATCTGAAACAAAATCTACTAGCTTTATTTACTGACTTATAACAATCATATTCTAGAAATCTATCTAGTAGCAGGTATAACATCAATTTTGAGCATCACTATAATTCTGACTGCAAAGTTTTGTAGGGCAATTCAGCAAGATTTATCAAGTTTTACAAGTGTGAGGACTAAGTCCCCAAGGCAGGCTGCTGTGGCTTTGGGTAGAAGGCAGACAGGGTGGAAAGAGCCCAAAGTGGCCTCAGTGACAAATGATAGTGAAATGGTGGGGACTCTAGTGGACACCTGAATGATGCCTACAGACCGCTCAGCAACTTCCTTAGTCTGAGCAATCCATAGACCACGGGGTTGGCTGGGCCACTTGACCAAGACAAATCTTCCTATCCTCCAGCTGAAAGAATTTAAAGTTAGAAGAACAAGTGCCTTAGAAGTTAATTAGAAAGAGAGCAAGGTTGCAGTTCTCCCAGTCCCCGAGAAAGCATTTTTACAGCAGCTTCCTTTCACAGAAGATAGATTTGATGGCAACATCATCAAGGAAAGAAAGCAAGCAAGGATTTGAAGTTTATATGAACAATGTCATCCTCTGGCACAGAATGAATATTCTCTTAACATGTCTTTATAGAATTAAATAGATAAAAGCCATACCCATCTAAAATAAAACATGCCTGAATTTGGTGAGAAGACAAGACCATTAATAATTCATCTGCACCAATTAAAAAGCTGTAATTAACTCAGCACATGCAGATACTACTATAATATGCCTTGGCTATACCAACACTCACATTCATTTTGTTTTGTTCTAGCATTTGACAATATGAAAACAATTTCACTGATTTGATTTAGTGAAAACTTTTATTCCAGCTTCTAATTAGCTCTTCCATGCTGTGTCCATACGTACATTATAGTCTCAGAAGCTGCCCTGCAAAAACCTGAGGTGTTCCAATTTTTTTTTTTTTTTTTTTTTTTTTTGATTTTTCGAGACAGGGTTTCTCTGTGTAGCCCTGGCTGTCCTGGAACTCACTCTGTAGACCAGGCTGGCTCGAACTCAGAAATCCGCCTGCCTCTGCCTCCCAAGTGCTGGGATTAAAGGCGTGCGCCACCACCGCCCGGCGAGGTGTTCCAATTTAAGTTGTTGACTTGGTATTATTTATAGATTCTGTGTTATGCTTGCTTCTTGAATCTGAATGACTAGAGTCTCTTCCCCACTTTAATTTGTGACATTCACTAATTGGTCCTTATTTATGTACAGAATATTTTATCTTCCTTTTGGCCTATAATTGCTTTCACATAGAAAATTAAGAAAGAAAATCTTTATATTCTGTATAAAAATAAATCAAATTTGTATACTAAAATCATGGTTAAAAATTTGTTTTTCAAGAAAAATTGAGATGCCATACATGCACGCAAGCATGTAGGTACACATGGTCAAGATATGAAAAACTAAGAATCTATCTGTGAGCCAGGCAGTGATGGCGCACGCCTTTAATCCCAGCACTTGCGAGGCAAAGGCAGGTAGATCTCTGAGTTCTCAATTGGAGGCCTGTCTGGTCTACAGAGCAAGTTCAAGGACAGCTAAAGCTACACAGAGAAACCCTATCTTGAAAACCAAACCAACCACCAACCAACTGACCAAAGAAATACCCCACTTATTTACTGTGCAGGTGTGGGGTATGGCAGTACAGATTCACGTATGCCATGGTCCATTTGTTGGAGGTCAGAGGACAATGTTTAGGAATGACCTACCTTTCTTCCTTCCATCCATCCATGCATGCACTACTTGGGTGAGTCCTGGGACTCAAACACAGACTGTCCTACTTAGTGGCAAGTGCTCTGACCTGCTGTGCCACCTCACTGTGCCCTATTTATTTACTTTAAAAAGTATTTCTATTTTTATTTACTTTATTATTTTATGTGTATGAGTGGTTCGACTTCATGTATATGTACCATGTTCATTCCTAGTGGCAGAGGCCGGAAGGTGGCTTCAGATCTCTTGTAACTGGAGTTACAAGTTCTCAGATGGCTGAGAGGCCGGGTCTCCTGCAAGAGCAACAAGTGCTCTTAACCATCTTTCCAGCCCTACCCATTTATTTACTTTTTGAGACAGGGTTTTGCTCTAATTTGCAGGCTAGTCTGGAATTCATCATGTATCCCAGGCGACACTGGAATTTGTAATCCTTCTACTTGAGGTCTCCTGAGTGCTGGAATTATAGGTGTGCCACCATGCACTGATTATATTATTGGGGTGGGAAAGGAGGAGTGGCTCTACAAATAAGAATGTGTGCATTCATTTATTACTTGTATTGTTTGGTGTTAGCCAGAACCGCAGTAAGTATCTTCTGCTAAGAATATTAAAGAAAAGCTTTGTGTTCAAATCTTACTTACTCCTAATTTTCCGTTACAAAATTAGGGTCAAATGCAAATTAAAATATTAGTTTTTTTTCAGAGTTCCCTGATAACTGGAAATTGAAATAGGGCCTCTTACCATACTCAGAATGAAGACAACTTGGTTCCTGACAGAATCAAGTTGTCTACGTACCCATAATAAAGAGGTTAATACTTTGTCTGTCTGTCTGTTTGTTTTAGACAGGATTTCTCTGTGTACCCTTGGCTGTCCTGGAATTTGCTTTATAGACCAGGCTGTCCTCCAAGTCACAGAGATCTGCCTGCTTCTGTCTCCTGAGTACGGGGATTAAAAGCCATGTGTGAATACTGCTCCACAAGAGGGTAATTTTTATAGAGAGTAGAACCAAGAGGTAGATTGAGCTTGCTAGAGATAGACCTTTTATGTTCATCTGGAAGCAGTAAGCAAAGGAGAAGTCATAGGTCTTCCACACAAGTCAGAGCAATTTTGTTGCTGGTAGTTGAGATGGTTGGGTGGGTAAAGGAGCTTACTGTCCAAGCCTGGTAACCCGAGACTCCTCATCCTTAGAACCATGGAAAAGTAGGAGAGAACCAACTCCTCAAAGTTGTCCTCTGATCATGATTTGCACCATGGTGCGTGTGCAACCCCGCCCCCATCATACACACACAAATAATTTTTAAAAAGAAAAAGAAGGAATCAAAGAAATGGCTGGGTGGTGGTGGCGCACGCCTTTAATCCCAGTACTTGGGAGGAAGAGGCAGGCGGATTTCTGAGTTCGAGGCCAGCCTGGTCTACAGAGTGAGTTCCAGGACAGCCCGGGCTACACAGAGAAACCCCGTCTCGAAAAACAAAAACAAAAAAAAAAAAAAAATAAATAAATAAAAAGAAAGAAAGAAAGAAAGAAAAGGCTGGGACAATCTTATTTCCTGCTGTTGAAAAAGTGCAATCCCTACTTTATAACAAACACAGGACCCAACTGATGCAAACCTCAAATTCTTACATCTCTGCCATAAGTAGAAAAACAAGAGACATGAACAAAGCTTCATTTCCAGAATTTTCACCAAATAATAAAATCATCATGTCCCTGTTATTGTGTAAGAAGAAACAAAGCACAGAAGGCTCATTACCCTACAAAGTCAACTCAAGTTTCCTGTGTATACAGCTCAGTGGTAATGGGGATTCCTTGCCTGCTTCAACTCCTAGCACAAGAGGGAGGGCAGGGGAGAAAGTTAGTTTTATAGGAAGCACAAATTACCAGTTTCTCCATTTTCTGGAGTCTCTCGTCCAGTTTTACTAGAACTTCGGCTGGTGGATTCTGGACTTGTAGCTCGAACAAACATCTTCCATTTTCCTCTTTTAGACATAATCCTACGCATTCCGTCCTGAGATGCTGGCTGACTGATGTCAGAACGTGGACTAGACCCTGACACACTGCCATCTCCTTCTTCCAAGGCTCGTAACTCTGCCTACAAAGAATACGATGATAAGGTTAGCAAAGCATTAGCACTCATCTGCAGTAAGTACTGTGGCTATCTTTGGAAGTTAGAACTTCTGAGAAACAGCAGCATTTTAACCAATTCCCTTCACAACTCAACATTATGCTCTGCGCTCAATATTCTTTTGCAATTAATAATGTTCATAATTACAGTAACAAATCTTGATGGGAGCAGCAGTTCTAGAGATTTACAAACATACACATCTGACATGCACACATAAAAAAATTACCTGTCCCCTACAGATTCAAATCCTCAAAAGGGGAAAGCTACAGGTTACTGTTACAGACCTGAGTTAAGAGCCTGCTTCATACTAGACTTTTTAAGACAGCAACAGATGAATACCCCGAAAGTAGGGGAAAATGACAGAAAAGCTTTTAAAAAGAAATAAAAAAGTAGGCGTGGTAGAACATGTTTGTAATCCCAGTACTCAGGCCTCTGAGGCAAGAAGATCACTAGAGAGAAGGTTCAGTAGTTATAAACACTTGTTGCTTTTGGAAAGAATGTAGGTTTAGTTTCCAGCACCCACATGATAGGTTCACAATCATCTGTAACTGCAGTTCTTGAACTAGATGCCTTTCTTCTTATCTTTGCAGGCACTAGGCATGCATAGATGTACACAAAACACAGGCAGACCTCTGAGATCAGCCTGGGCTACAAAGTGAGTACCAGGACAGCCAGGGCTGTTATACAGAGAAACCCTGTCTCTGAAAACCATCAATCAATCATCAATCAATCAATCAATCAAGCAATGCAATCAATCAATCAATTTTCAAAAAGAAATAGTATAGATGAAGACATGAGCAAAAGCAAGTCCCAGTAAGTGTAACAGGACTAAAGGGGACTATGTTCTTTTAATCTGTGATGGTTAATCATCACTACTCTCCACTTGACTGGCTTTAGAATAACCTAGAAGACTCACCTTCGGCTATGTTAGTAAGGGGCTTTTCAAGATAAGTTTAACTAGGGGAAGACCCACTTTGAATGTGGGCAGCACCCTGCCACGAGCTAGGGGACAAAGCAGCCAGCTGAACAGCATTCCTCCTCACTTCCTGACTCCAATGGGCACAATCCTCAAGGTAGCAGCCCCAGGTATAGCCCTGCTCACAGCCACACCTAAAGCAAATCCTTAAGATCTAACTAGGAAGATCTGTAAAACCTTACTTTCTTCCTTTCCAAAGCTAGCTCCAGCTCAAGGGTGTCTTGTTCCTCCTCTTCCTCCTCCTCCTCACTTTCTCCAGATTGAACAACACTGCAAAGATCCTCCTGAGAAGGGTCTTCTATGCTGTCCATCGTAACTTCTGGTGGCTTTATACTTGGCCCCGTTTCTTCTGCTGCTGTGCTTGTTTCTTTTGTCTCTGCCACCGGATCTGCTTCTTTACAGATTACTTTTCTTCTCCATCTTTCTTCCTCCTCTTTTACCCCCTCAGGCAGTAAGGGAGCGAGCAATGCAGCTGCCACCCCTTTCCTCTCCTCCTCACTGTTGGAAAGAGCTTGGATTCCTTCATTCAATTCCTATGAAGAATAAAAGCACTGAGTCACAACTCTCTCAAAACAAACAATCAAAACAACAACAACAATAAAACAAAACAACCCTCTTGGATTATTCAATTATTTGTATTAACTAACTTCTTACTTACTGGACGCTGACAAACACCTGTACCCTTTACATGTACAGGAAACAAACATTACTTTAGGAAGACTGTTTGAACTACAATCTAATATCCTCTGGATATCAAAAGGGAAGCTAGGAGGAAGCAGAGGCAGACGTGACCTAAGCATTTGGTCAACACATGGCTAGATAAATCTTCATCTTCCTCTTCTATAAGAGTTATTTACAAGACTTATTTTATTTATATGCGTAACACTGTACTGTCTCCAGACACACCAGAAGAGGGCATCAGATCTCATTACTGATGGCTATGAGTCACCATGTGGTTGCTGGGAATTGAACTCAGGACCTCTGGAAGTACAGTCAGTATTCTTTTTTTTTTTTTTTTTTTTTGGTTTTTCGAGACAGGGTTTCTCTGTGTAGCCCTGGCTGTCCTGGAACTCACTCTGTAGACCAGGCTGGCCTTGAATTCAGAAATCCTCCAGCCTCTGCCTCCCAAGTACTGGGATTAAAGGCATGCACCACCACTGCCCGGCGCAGTCAATACTCTTAACCACTGAAACCGTCTCTCCAGCCTAAAAGTTCATGTTTCAAAGGGAACTTAGAGGAAAATAAAATGTGAGACAGCCACGAAAGTGCAAGCTTAAATGTCACCCATCTGTGAGTCAGAAGAGTGAAGACTACAGAACTCACCCTGCAGTTTGAGGGCAGCCTGGGCTACATGATATAATCTCAAAAAAAAAAAAAAAAATGTTTAATTAATATATTTAAATTGGTAGATAGTGGTGGTACATGTCTTTGATCCCAGTATGTGGGAGGCAGAAACAGGTAGATCTCTTTTGAATTTTAGGCTAGCCTGGTCTAAGCTAGAAAGTGAGTTCCAGGACAACCAGGTCTACACAGAAAAACATCTCATAAAACAAAAAACCCCATGTATATATACACACACACACATATGTATTTTTGATATGCATATCAATGCTTTTGACATACATATATGCATATACACGTGTGTGTGTGTGTGTGTGTGTTTGTGTGTGTGTTTGAAATTTCATTTACCGGAATACTTAAGCTTCCCAGAAATGTAAAATTACAAAATATGGAGGGGAGGGGTGGTCTCATGTAACCCAAGCTGGCCTGGTCTCAAATTTGGCATATAGCGAAGGATATCTTCCAAGTTTGTACTTTTGGGATTAAGGATACAATTAGTAATACAGTTTTTGCTTAACATGCCTAGTAGGGCCGGCGGTGGTGGCGCACGCCTTTAATCCCAGCACCCTGGGAGGCAGAGTCAGGCGGATTTCTGAGTTCGAGGCCAGCCTGGTCTACAGAGTGAGTTCCAGGCCAGCCCGGGCTACACAGAGAAACCCTGTCTCGAAAAACCAAAAAAAAAAAAAAAAAACATGCCTAGTAGGATCCTGAGTACTGGGGTACTTAGGGTAGAGATGGGTGGTATAGTTCACTTTGAAAATCAAGATTAAGTTGTAATTCAATACACAATTCATAATTGTCTCTAAAAAATGCTATTTACTTTTCTTAACGGAGAGATTAAAGAAATGCTTAGCTTTCACTAGTATGGGTTGAATAGCTCTAATCAAAAATAAAAAAATTATACCAAAACAACTTTTTGAGTGATAGGATACTGTAAGTGGTACTGTAGTAAAAATGTAGGTCAGGTGAAATATAATAGTGTACTCCTTTAATCTTAGCACCGTGAAGCAGAGGCAGGGGGACCCTATCCTGGTCTACATAGTGAGATCCTGTCTCAAATAAATAAATAATAAATCAATAATGAATGAATGAATGAATGTCTCCAATAAATAAATGAATGAACTAGTGGAGGAAGTTTAAATACAAACCTATTATATGAAGGCCTGTGAGAGGTGTCGGTGAAAAAAGGCACTGCCAAAAAGTCTGACAAGCTGGGTTTGATCAAGACTACAATGTGAGACTCTGCCTCAAAAATGCAGAAAAGTCTAATGACTGATGAGTCTGACCAGAGCTAACATGGCATAAGAACTAATATGCTATCAGACATCACAAGTTTTCCTCTGTCTGACTTCCACTCTGGCAACCATGCCAAGCCCCAACAAATAAATGTAAAAACAAAACAAAAACACACATGAAATGACCTTTAGGTCATGTATATATGTTGTGTGTTCAGACTTTGGGCCTATCCACAAGAAGTTTATATACATGCAATTACTCCAAAATCCAAAACCCCAAATCCAAAATATTTTGGTTAAGGGCTACTTAATCTGAAGCAGTTCATAGTCTTTCTTAAATGTTATTCTTAATCTTGTGTATATGTGTGTGTAAACGCAGGTGCCCAAAGAGGCCAGAGTCTGATCCCCCAGAGCTGGAGTACAGGCAGTTATGAGCCTCCCGATGTGGGCGCTGATTATCTGGAAGAGTAGTGTGGGTTCTTAACTGAGTTAAGAACCACTTGCTGAGTTCTTTCTCCAGTTTTAATTGTTAAAGAAGGACACCCCATCACCACACACACTTGACTTCAGGCTTGTCGCCGGGCGGTGGTGGCGCACGCCTTTAATCCCAGCACTTGGGAGGCAGAGGCAGGCCTGAGTTCGAGGCCAGCCTGGTCTACGAGTGAGTTCCAGGACAGCCCGGGCTACACAGAGAAACCCTGTCTCGAAAAACCAAAAAAAAAAAAAAAAAAAAAAAAAAAATTCAGGCTTGTCTACATACTTGATATCTCCTTGCCTCTAGCACCTGCATACTGAGACTGCAGGTATACGCCACTGCACCTGACTTAAATAGTTGTCTTTTTATTTTAGATATATCTTATCCCCGGGGGACTACGGGTGGTTCTTAAAAGGAAACCCAAAGCAAGATAATTACTTCTGACTCAAGTAAGAATGGGAGTCTGATACCTTGTAATCTTAGCTGATTTTCTATACATTCTGTCGAATGATCTATGATAGCCATGTTTTCAGTTTCTAATCGGTAAGTTTGTTAACTCCATAATAAGCAAATGAACGAATAGCAAATAGGGGCTGGAAAGATAGCTCAATGGTTAAGAGCACTGGCAGCTCCCAATTATCTGTAACTCCATTTCCAGAGGAGATCCAACACCGTTACACAGACAGACATGCAGGGCAAACACCAATGCACATGAAAGTCAAAATAAAAATACACCATAAAAAAATAGCAAATAAAGAACAAAAGTATCAGATAGATAATAAAACCCTTTCAAACAGAAGCTTACAACATACAACACAGACAACTGGAGTAGCCTGATTAAGAGCAAAGGTAACATCATCAAATCAGGAGCTTCCAACCATCCAGTAGTTGTTCTCAAGCTTCCTAATGCTGTAACCCTTTAATGCACTTCCTCGTGTTGTGGTGACCCCAACTATTATTTTGTTGCTACTTTGTATCTGCAATTTTGCTACTGTTATAAATCATAATGTAAATATCTGATATATAGGATATTTACTATGCAAAGCCCAAAGGTTAAAAACTGCTGATCAAGCAGAAACTAATGGGGAAACTGAGGTAGTCAGCTGGAGTTCTCAACTGAGTCTTTTCTCTATGGTTGAGCGTCCATGGCTGAATTTCCAATCTCCTGTTCCCACTGCAGGTATTGTTTATGACAGAGTAAACCTCTGCTTGAAATGGGTTACTACTTTCTAGTTCTTCTTAAGGACGTTGGTAGTTTTTAAATTTTTTTTTTTTTTTAAGATTAATTCATTTATTTTATGTATGTGAGGGCGTCAGATCCTATTACAGATGGTTGTGAGCCACCATGTAGTTGCTGGGAATTGAACTTAGAACCTCTGGAAGAATAATCAGTGCTCTTAACCATTGAGTCATCTCTCTAGCCCTGTAAGGGCATGTTTTTAATACCCTTAGCTGCTTGCTGTTTTTCATTCTCATTGTTACAATTAGGGACTAGCCTCCTCCCAAACACATAGGATTTTTAAGGACATTTGACAATAACACATTGATCTGAAATGGGGTAGGAATACAACTAGAGCCAGTTTCTCAAAAAGTTCAAACAGCATATGACAATTTATCAATATAATACACACGACAGCTGCTCCCATGTGCTTGTAGATGGCATTGCACTCTCAAACTCTGAATCACTGAAATGGTTAGTAACTTGTATAAACACTGTCTAAGATACAGAAACAGAGTAGATAAAATTAACAACACATGTGCTGTGAAATACTATTATATCTAGCCTCTCCGACTGGAAAATAAGCAAAAGCAGTAAGTTATAATACTGACCGTTTTAACTTCTCGTTTAGCGATGAGCGGTACACTTTTATTACTGGAAGCAGGGATCATTTTCTCCTTTGGATATATGTCTGTATTTACCACAAAAGCGGCCTCAGTACCGGTTACAGAACTGGGGGTGGGGTGTTAAGATAAACAAAAGGTAAATACTCAGGACAGCTATTTTCCCTTCATTTTTTCCCCCCCACATAATTTCTTCCTGAGGACTAGAATTACCTGGGCTGATAATGTTGTAATCCCTGCACCTGTGTGGCAAGGTATTGGGGTAACTCCCAAGTTACTTCATTTGTTTGTGTGTTCCAATAATAATAGCAACCTGTGTTCTCATCCCAGACTTCTTGCCAATCTCCCATCTCAATTTCAACTGTAAGAAAACAAAACGTTTTAAGTATAAACTCTGACTTACATAGTCAGCCCTAACTTCTATCCCAAGACAGACATAAAACCATGACAACCTAACACAGGGTTCTCAAATCTGTGTCAGTGTTTAGCAACACCCCTAGCCTTTACCACTGAAGAAAAACTCTGCACTGAAACACTCAAAAACCACCTTCAGATATTACTAAGTACCCCGTGAACAACCCTTCCACAACAACAACAACAACAAACCCAGAAAAAACAAAAACAACTTCAATAAAGATTTCATCACCTTTGTGCACAGAGTTAAAAGCACTCTGATACCCAAATCTGCTTCTGGTTAAAAAGATCATCATTCTGTCTACTAGCTTCCAGATACTACATTAAAAAGGCAGATCTGAGTCTTAGAGCGAAAGCATCTGGCTTCAGGTTTGGGAAGGCCAGCTCTTAGCAACCCAGTGAGGATTAGTTACAAGTCTTCTTCAAACAGGGACAATACTTATTTACCTCCTGCCAATGAACACTGAGTGTCATAATGCCACCCTGGTGTCTGGGAAGTGTCTGTTCCATTTGATGCGGTAGAAGAAAGGGCAGGTGTTGCTGCTTCTTTTGGTTCTGGTCGAGGTGGAGTTGGAGGTGGAGCAGAAGCTACCATAGGAGCTGCAGGCTGAGGTGCTGTTATGGCATCTATCTCCTATGGAATAAAAACAACAATAAATGATTGGGCGTGGTGCTCACACCTGAAATCTTAGCCCTTGGGAGGCAGAAGACAGATGTAAGTTCAAGACCAGCTTGGTAATGTTGTAATCCCTGCATGTGTGTGGCAAGGTATTGTGGTAACTAATACCTCCAGGTTAGCCAGAGCTACAAATATACTATTTCAAAACAAACACACACAATAGCATCACTAACCGCTAGGAAGTTGGCGAGTGTGCTGTCGATGTCAGTGGCCTGGTTTCCATTTGCCTCTTTGGATTGGGCTGTTTTTTCAGACACATCACTCTCGTCATCGTCACTGTCAGCATAAGCACCAAGTAAGCACAGACCTCCTAGAAACAAAACGGGACATTTATCTCAAAGAACAGCCTATAGCCAATGTTTTTAACCACCCAACCATCCCTCTAGCCCCAACACATGGTTCTGTAATCAAAGAGTTAACATTTTGTTTATCTACAAATCAGAACTTAATTCCAAAGTCAGAATAAACACTAAATTAGGATTAATAGGATTAATAGTTGAAAAATATATATGTACTTAGTGTATGGAAGATCGTAACATAAACACATACACGCATGTACACAACAATGCTTAGCATGGTAGCACAAGCATATATTCTTAGTACTAAGGTCACTAAGGCAAGATGATCATAAAAGCCTGGCAGGATGACCCATGTCTTTAATCCCAGGAACTCTGTGAGCTCAAGGACAGCCTGGTCTACATAAGTTCTTGAATAGCCAAGGCTGTACAGTGAGACCCTGTCTCAAAAGTAAAACAATACACAAAAAGGGAGAAGGAGGGATGTAAATAATATAAATACAACGTATTCATGTATGAAATTCTCAAAAAAAAAAAATAAATAAAATAAAAATAAAAACTTCAAAGAATGCCATTAAACCACCACAGATATAAATGATATAATACCCTCCGGGGAGTCAGGCCTGGTGACACTTGTCTTTAATCCTAGCACTTGATTCAAAGTCAGCCTGGACTACATAGCAAGTTCTAGGCCAGCCAGAACTACACAATGTGACCCTGCTTGTGGCAGTTTAAATATGCTTGGCCCTTGGGAAGTGGCACTGATAGGAGGTGTGGCCTTGTTAGGAGGAGTGTGTCACTGTAGAGGCAGGGCTCTGAGGTCTCACACATATGCTCAAGACTGGCCAGTGTTGTCCAAAGCCTCTTCCTAGTTGCCTGTGAAACATAAGCCTCCTCCTGGCTCCTTTGGATCATGATGTAGAACTCTCAGCTCTTCTTCCAGCACTGTGTGTGCCTGTGTGCTGCCATGTTCCTGCCATAATGAACCTCTGAAACTATAAGCCAGACCCCAATTAAATGGTTTCCTTTGTAAGAGCTGCCTTGGTCATGGTGACCACCACAGCAATAAAACACTAAGATATTGTTTCTATCCCCACCAAACCCTTCAAAGTAGTATAAAATTACTCAACATATACTTGGTATCTTCCCCCAAAATATACCATGGATCACTGAACTGCATTCTCTCAAAAGAACAGAATTTGTTGATTAAATATTTATTCAATCTAGGTATTGTACATGGCTACAATTCCAGCACTTAGAAGGCTAAAGCAGGATTCTACTGTGTGTGGTCAAGGAAGGACTACTAGCCGGGTGGTGGTGGCACACGCCTTTAATCCCAGCACTTGGGAGGCAGAGGCAGGTGGATTTCTGAGTTCGAGGCCAGCCTAGTCTACAGAGTGAGTTCCAGGACAGCCCAGGCTACACAGAGAAACCCTGTCTTGAAAAACCAAAAAAAAAAAAGGAAGGACTACTAGTGACTTCTAGGCCAGTCTGAACTACAAATGGTAGCCCTGTCTCAAAAATTAAAACAACTCACACACCTAAGCCAATCAAAATACAGCAGCTGAAACACATTTTCTAAGTCAAAACAAAGAGCAAGTAATGATTATTCCTCAAATGGAAAGTTCCAGGAACTGAAGTGCACTAAAGCAAATACAGCTAGACAGGACACTGTGGCCTTAAATCCCAGAGCTTGGAAGGCAGAGCCAGGAGGGCTCTGTCTGAGGCCAGCTAGGGTGCCCAAGTGCAAAGTCTCTCTCAAAACAAACAAACATTTTACACTAACAATAAAATCACTGTATTTCTGGGGAAGTCAGCCACCTGTATCTCCAGCTTCAGGAGATCTAACATCCTCTTTTGGCCTCCTCAGGCTTCCACACACAACACACACTCAGAAAGAAACACATCTATAAATAAAAATAAAAATCATTGGGGCTGGAGAGAGCTCAGTGGTTAGAGCACTGACTGCTCTTCCAGAGGCCTCAGTTCAATTCCCAGCAACCACATGATGGCTCATAACCATCTCTAATTAGATTTGGTGTCCTGCCCTGGCATGGAGGCAGAACACTGTATACATAATAAATAAATCTTAAAAACCAAAACCCACAACATTGTGATTCAGAAGAATATCTTTAAAAAATATAAAATGGAGAAAAATTCTTGCTTTTCCAATGTGAAAATTCTTTCCCCCCTCTCTATATAATTTAAAAATATATAAAATTTAATCCCCCAAGCAACTCAGGACTATAGTAGATCCATTTATAGATGAGTAAGTTTCAGCCCAATAGCTGTCCTGAAGTCTCAGAGTAAAAGTCAGATGATTTGAACTCAGGCTTGCCAAGATAATCACTGCTGCAAATATTTCAGCAGAGTGGACTAGAGTCAGCCATACCTAAGAGGAATTTTCAGCTTCATCAGTATTTGATTAGTACCAACCAGGCAGTGTGTTAAGTGAGCTGGGTATAGTGGAGCACACCTGTAATCACAGTACTTGGGCGGCAAAGGCAGGAGTTATCAATAGTTAATGGCTAACCTCAGCTATACAGAAGGTTCTAGGCCAGCCTGGATCATGAGTCACCGGAGGGGGAAAAAAAAAATTCAAATAAATAATGAAAGGGTCAAATGAAAAGTATAGTTGATGCTCCTAAAGAACACAAAAGGACCAAAAAGCCAGCAGGGAGATGACTCGGTTTGTAAAATGCTTAAGGACTTGCATTTGGAGCCCTTATAACCATGTTTCGACGGAGGATGAAGCACACTGGTCTGTAACCACAGTGCTGGGGGTGAAGTGGAGTGGTCAAGACAAGGAGACTGGGGAAGAACCATTCTTTGTGCAGCCCATCTAGCCCAACAGTTAAGGTTCAGGTTCACTTGAGACACTCACAAAAAAATAGATAAACAAGTTATGTGGTGCAGCCTTAAGAAGCCTGTAAGCTTGTGTGTCTGTGAATGTGTGAACACAGACAAGAACGCACAGGCTGGCACACACAAATTTTGGGTATAGCTGTAAATAAACCAAAAATAAATAAACTTTCATGTTACTTAAAGTTTGTACACAGCAAAGCTTTTAGGAAAGATTCTTGTTAACCCATTTTTGTAAGCCGCGAGTGGAACCCAGGGCTTTGCCAGTGGAACCCAGGGCTTTGCGTCTTACCACTGATATGCAACCCCAATCCTACAAAAACTTCACTTTTTATGAGAAGTAATAAATTAGCAACATGTAATTATCCAACAATCCAGGTACACACTTTTTTGTTTTGTTTTTTCTTTTTTTCTTTTTGTTTTTTCGAGACAGGGTTTCTCTGTATAGCCCTGGCTGTCCTGGAACTCACTCTGTAGACCAGGCTGGCCTCGAACTCAGAAATCCGCCTGCCTCTGCCTCCCAAGTGCTGGGATTAAAGGCATGCGCCACCAACGCCCGGCCAGGTACACACTTTTATCTTTTAACTTAATACATGATATTTTAAGGAAAAGGGAAACAACAAAAATCTATACCTGTTGCCTTAACAGCTGTGGGTCTGGTGGTCATGACTGGTTTGGGAGGATTCTGAACAACGCTGGGGACCTCCACCACCACTTCCTGTTCATCTGTATTTGAAATGCACAAAAGGAAACTGCAGTTAGTCAGTTGGCCAGGGAAAAACCAGAGAGAAAAACTAAAATTTGACCTTTCAGGCCTGGATCCCATCAACTTATAAAACCAGTGTGAATCACTAACACAAACTAAGGGCATGAAAAACAAGCTGATCTAGAATCTTCCATTCATTTAGCGATATCGACTGTATGAATGTGAACATTATGAAAATGGCATCTGCAATACTTAACAATTAACATGCATAAATACAGCTGCATGTTTCCACACTTTGTGTACTTCCTATTAACTTGATTTCTTAATACTTGATTTGGTATAGCTTCTCCGGCATCTACTCCATGCAATTGTTACTCTAAACCCAAACACTGTTCCAGAAAAGCCTACAGGTTTTGTCACTTTTCCATAGGTCTGGGGTTACCGATGCTTTGTCTGGCATAAGAAAAAACAAGGGTTTGTTCACTTCTAAAGAGTGGTGTCTTCATTTCAACAAAAACGAAACCAAGTGTGAGAAGTGGAGAAGGACAGGTTCAACCGCCTCAAGGCTCGCACGTGGAAATTGTCCTTCACCTTCTGCGTTATTAAGATCGAAGGGGGTCATCTAGGAGACATTTGGGGTCCCAAGCCTCTGTGGATTGCACAGGTTCCAGGGGGAAACCCCTGCACCGCAATGGCGCCTCAGATGAGCCCAGGCCCGGCCTTCCGCTGCCCAGAGTCCACTGTCGCCGTCCCGCGGGCTCCAGATCGCAGGCAGCCCAAGTGTACCTCGCCCCAGGGTTACTCTTCTTCACCCAGTGCGAAGAGACACCTGCGAGCCTAGGCCGCAAGCCCCGTGCTCGAGTTTCGGACATCCCAAATAAAGGAAGGGCCCCTCTCGCGCGCCCTTACCTTCTGAAGGCGAGTCCTCTGGGGCAGCGGTGGCAGGCACCGCGGGTGACGTCGCGGCCGCCGCCGTCGCAGCTGCCGGGGCTGACTGGCTAGTCGCCGCCGCCGTCGAATCTGCCTCGGGATCCGGATCGGGGTCGGGATCCCGGCCCGGGGTGCTGCTCCGAGGACCTGGTGGAGAGAGCTGCAGGATAGGCCTGCGGCCGGGTACCGCCCGGGACTTTTTCCCCATCACGAGCCCGAGCGCGAGCAGCGAACGACGGCAGATTAGAGGGGCGGGCGCACGGCGCCCCGGTGCGTAATCAATATTCATGAACCGCGGCACCGCCTCCCGAGGAGATCCGCTTTTAACCGGCGCGGTACACTTGCGCATGCGGCCTGAGCCCGGGTGCCATCACGGACGTTCCGCTCCATCCACGGTGGGTGGGCTTTGTTCAGGGAAAAGGCGATTGGCTGTTTTGACTTGAGAAGGAATCGGTAGCCAATAACAAAGGGAAAAGACAGGACGTCGAGCCAATAGTGCGGAAGGACCCGCAGTTTGTGCGTCTTCCTTAGATTAGGTATCGGCTGTGCGCTAGTAGCCAAGTCTTTTCTTTAGGGCTTTGTCCGCCATCTTGTAGTTATTTTCAGCTGCTTATTGCTGTTTGTCATTTAGGAAGATAAAGATACATTGCACCCTTCTGCAAGTTCTCTTGGTTATTGTAGCTTCTTTTGGATATAGTATTAAACAATGATGATGCTGGGTGTTTATACATCGGTAGGCTCTTAAAATACGACATGATTAGTAGGGAAAATGACGGGACCTTGTAAAAGGCCAAACTGTTCCTATGGGATACAGAAGATTTACCTCATCCTACTTTACTTCCGTAAACACTACTTTCTGTCCTACCTCCAACTCCTCCAATTGTAGCTAGAGGAAAGACCTCGAGGCTGTTTATTTTATTGAACCTGCTTGTAGAAGAGACTTACCCATCCCTAGGTGTAGGTGACATCCTGAGTCAATATTCTCCCTAGAGACAGTTGCCAAGCAAGATAATGCTGATTTTCTCCAGGACCCACTCCTTCTATTCATCCCTGGTTGCTTCTAGACTAATGACAGCAGGCCAGAAGGTGAGAGATAAATGTCTAAAAGGTGGTGCACTGTACTCCTGGAGAGCTACTGAAGTGTTCATGTGCATAATCTCAGTGAAGAAGGAGGCAGGAGGATTACTACAAGTGAGTCCAGCCAGGTATGCATAATACCAGAGCTTACAAAGTGAGATCTTGTCTCAAGATAACAATAATAAATTAATAAAAATAATAATACAAGCAGAAATCTGGGGGAAGATGTATAGGAACAGGTATTAAAAAGAGAATAATAGCGAGCAGTGGTGGCGCACGCCTTTAAATCTCAGCACTTGGGAGGCAGAGGCAGGCGGATTTCAGAGTTCGAGGCCAGCCTGGTCTACAGAGTGAGTTCCAGGACAGCCCAAGCTACACAGAGAAACCCTGTCTCAGAAAACCAAAAAAAAAAAAAAAAAAAAAAAAAAGAAAGAAAGAGAATAATAGGCCAGGCAAGTGGATCTCTGAGTTCCACTAGAGTTAGGGCTACATAGTGAGACCCTGTCTCAAAACAAAACCAACAAAATCTAGGGTTAGAGAGATGGCTCAGTGGTTAAGAGTACTGGCTGACCTTTCTGAGGACCTTCAATTTCCAGTATCCACATAGTGATTCACGACTATAACTCCTGTTCCAGGAGATCTATTGCCCTCTTCTGGCCTTTGGCACCAACTATGCTTGTGGTATGCATACATATATGCATTTGAAACATGTACACACAAAATAAAAATAAATCTATGTACACTAGGAGACTTGAGAAGCAATACCGTCATCAGAATTTTGCGAAATACAATAGATTTTCAAAAGTCCCAGCATCACTGAAGAGCTCCTTCTTTGTAGGCCAGACATTACAGAGGAGATACAGCAAATTACTTGGAAAGCTAAAAAATAAAAAATAGATCCTGGGATGGCAGGGTCTAAATGGAAACACTCAACATAGGCATGGATACAGATGTGGTAATAGCACAGAAGCAACCAGTAAACTGAGTCTGTGGAGGTTTATGGCATTCACCATAGATCTACATGAATCATGGTATTCCACAAGTGCAATAGGAAGCCTACTAAATTTTTGATCTGTATAAGTAGATGTTTTCAGGTCAATAAAAGTAACTTGAGTCATGAGAACAGAGAATTGTGGTCCCTCTATCAATACGTAGACCTTTGTCCTTTCTGAAGATGGCTTTTGACTCAACTTCCCATCCATTGCTCTCATCTTAAATCCATCCTTTAGTTGCAAAAACTACTGCATCACATGACAAAATTCATCCCCCAAGGCCAGTGCAGACAAGACCTTCTTGAGCACTGAGTATCTTTGTTCTTCACTGTGAAGGCCCTCTTGGTACTTGACAGTAGTGTGCATACCCAGCTCCCTCTGTAAATTAAGTTTAAGATATAACTGGTGGAGTATTTCTTTTTTATAGCTACAGAAGTTTAGTTGCATACTAACCAAGCACACTAAAAATATCTAACATTTGTTATTTACTGTGTAACTATGTATTAATAACTAATAACTTAAAAATGCAGATTTGTATTTGATTCTCATAACCTTACAGGGTAAACAGCTCAATTTTGGGTTCACCTGCTAATGGTTGTTAAGTGAAAAATCCACAAGAACAGTGACTTGATTTTTTATTCGTTTGTTTCCTGTGCCTATCGAGCATAGTTTCTGGAACATGAGAAACAATCAGCAAATATCTTAAAATACAAAAACTCGAATAGATGAATGAATGAACATATACAAACTTGAAATAAACTAGAAGGTTGTTTTCTTACCTATGGATGAAGAATCTAGATTATTAAAGTATTATGAGATTTGTGCTCCTAATATTTGTAGAAAAAAAATAATAGAAGAAAAGGATAATTAACTATTTTGAAATTGTTAGCAAGTTTCTGATTTATTTCTTGGGAAGAGTGGCAGTAAAATATGGTAAATGTTTTGTGAAATTCTGACTTTTTTTATTATTATTTTAAATAAAAATGTACTACATCCAGGGATCCTTGGAGTTCAAGGTCAGCCTTCGTCAGGCAGTGGTGGTACCTTTAAGCCCAGCCCTTGGGAGGCAGAGGCAGGCAGATTTCTGTGTTGGAGGCCAGCCTGGTCTACAGAGTGAGTTCCAGGACAGCCCGGGCTACACAGAGAAACCCTGTCTCGAAAAAAACAAAAAACAAAACAAAACAAAAACAAAAAACCTAAAAACATGACGAACATTGTCTGAATTCTTCCTACTTTTCAGTATGTGTGTGTGTGTGTGTGTGTGTGTGTGTGTTTCTGTGTATGTATGTGCATGCGTGTGCACATACTCCTGTATGGAAGTGCCCTTGGAATCCGGAGGCATCACATTCTGGAGTTACAGGCAGTTCCTATCCTGGGTGCGAGGAACCAAATTTAGGTCCTTGTAAGAGCAATACAAGCTTTGTTTTTGTTGAGACAAGGTTCTTCTATCCTGGCTGTCCCGGGTGGGACTAACTTTGTAGACCAGCCATGCCTCCAATTCAGAGCTATCCCTACCTGTCTTCTGAGTGCTAGGATTAAAGGTGCATGCCACAGGGCCCAGCTGCATTTGGTACAGTTCTATTGAACCCTTTCTCACTCCTGTATTGTTGGGGTTTTCTTTTTTGGTTTTTCGAGACAGGGTTTCTCTGTGTAGTCCTGGCTGTCCTGGAACTCACTCGGTAGACCAGGCTGGCCTCGAACTCAGAAATCCTTCTGCCTCTGCCTCCCAAGTGCTGGGATCAAAGGCGTGCGCCACCACCACCCGGCCTCCTGTATTGTTTTTAAGCAAACATTTTCAAATATATTTAGTCATATTCATTTGGTAGGTGGTCTTTACTATTTGGTAATTTTAAAAGCTAAGCTTCCTGGTCCTATTCAAAGGCTTTGCCTTTTGGAACTTCACCTGCAGAGATGACAAGCCACAGAAAAGCCCATTCAGTAGGGTAGGGTTACATTTTGATTTAGCTAAGTGTAATTATTTGTTGTTTCACCTCAAAGTGGGTATACTTTGGTACAACTAGATTCTGGACACTTGGAATTAGCACTAGACTCCATAGGTTTAGGGGTTCAGATTTTAGGAACACCTGCACATGACTGGCTATAAATGTGTCACCTCCCTATGCCTCTTTTCCATAATTCACTACAACTACTAGTAGAGCTCAGAAAAGTTCTATACTTATCACTCCAGTGTTATCATAAGGGTACTAAATAGGGTGAGATGGAGGGGAAGGTGAGGGGGAGGGGATTATGGCTTACATTCAGCCTCCCCCTGTAGCCAGTGTTCACCTCCTAGTTTACCATGTAGGAAGCTCCAGCCGGATGATTCCTTTTTTAAGGAATTTGATTTCAAAGGCATGATTGGTCAATTTGCTGGCCACAAGATTGGACTCAGGCCTCAACTCTCTTATTCCACCCAGGAAGTTGGGCAGGTTCAAAGTTCCAACCCTCTAATCTTGTGGTTGTCTTCTGGTGAGCAGCTCTATTTCAGAAGCTAGTTAGAAACTTACCAAGACTCAACTTATTAAACAAATTCCCACAGCTCAGGAAATTTCAAAGGTTTTGAAGTTCTATGCCAGGAGCCAAAAACAAAGCCCAGATTATTTGTAATGCCACATTATTTGACTTTGCATGTTTTATGGAGGTTCATATAAACCACGAAGCCTAGTTTATTTAAATAGCTATATTCAAATCATAGGTCATTTGCACAATAAATTGGCTTTTTACTTAAGAGTTCTGAATAGACACAATTCGAAGTTAATTATTTATATACTCAAGCATCTAATTCCCAGGGGTGTATGGAGAACCCAGTAATACTGGTTTTAGGTACTATGATTAGGAAAACCAGGGAGGAGTAAAGGACACTTTAGAAGTTTCTATGACAGGACTGGAGAGATGGCTCGGGTTGAAATCTCTTGCCGAGGACCCAGGTTTGGTTCTCAGCACACACTGGGGGCTCACCACCATCTGTAACTCCAGTTTCAGGGATTCTGATGCTCCCTTCTCCGGCCCCAAGGTCACCAGAGACACACAGGATGGACATAAATACATTCAGAAAAAATACTCACAAATTTAGAAATTTTTGTAACAAAAACTATTTGCTAATGGAAAATGTATCAGATTAAAGTATCTTATTTATATTGTGTTCATGGGTAGACTTTTTTTTTATTTAAATATAAATTCCATCCATATTCATTTGAGGAGTGTTAGTGTTTGCCATAGTCTGAGAACTAAGTGAGGAGATTCTGTTAATCTACTTGGTGCCACTGTCTTCTCCCTAGTTTTGCTGTGCTGCAGATTACTGAACTCAGGTTTTAAGCTTTTGTTCTGACCAGTAGGATTTACAGGAGACACTTGCTTTAGCTCCTGTACTACAGCCTGACCAAAACCAGTCACTTAGCTTTAGTGTTCCACATCACTAATCTGAAACTTTAAAGGAAGTTGACTTTAAAGGAAACCAAGAATGAGAAAGTAGCTGACTTCAACAAGACATTTTCTTTTGCTTTCTTTTCTGTTTTTTTGTTTTTCTTCAAGACAAAGTTTCTGTGTAGCTCTGGCTGTCCTGGAACTTGTTCTGAAGACCAGGCTGACCTCTAACTCACAGAAACCCACCTGCCTCTGCCTCCTGATGTGGAGATTAAAGAAATGTGCCACCACCATCGCCTAGCGCAAATTGCTTTTCACACTTAAGTTTTTAGATTTATTTTTTGTGTATGAGTTATGTGTGTGCCTCATGCATTGAGGTCAGAGGACAACTTGCAGGAGTTGGTTCTCTTTCTCCTTGTGGGTCCGGAGATCAAACTCAGGTCACTGAGCTTGCCAGAAAGTTCCTTTTCCACTGAGTCATCTTGTTGGGCCCCTCTCTGTTGTTAAAAGTTTGCATCCACTCAGCTCAACACAACACATAGATTTTTATTTGAAGTTTTTTTTTTTTTTTGTATTTATTTATTATGTACAGTGTTCTGCCTGCACATATATGCCTGCATGCCAGAAGAGGGAGCAAAATCTCATTACAGATGGTTGTGAGCCACCATGTGGTTGCTGGGAATTGAATTCAGGACCTCTGGAAGAACAGTCAGTGCTCTTGACCTCTGAGCCATCTCTCCAACCCACAACACATATTTTTTGTGTGTTTCCCTCATGTGTAGGTGTATATGTATGTGGTAACCAGAGGTCAAGCTCAGGTCTCAGGTGTCATTTTGCAGGAGCTGTCCTTGTTTTGTTTTTGAGTTTTTTTTTTTTTTTTCCGAGACAGGGTTTCTCTGTATAGCCCTGGCTGTCCTGGAACTCACTCTGTAGACCAGGCTGGCCTCAAACTCAGAAATCCACTTGCCTCTGCCTCCCAAGTGCTGGGATTAAAGGCGTGTGCCACCACCGCCCTGCGACTCTATAGTCTCAAATAGCTCATTGAGGCCTTCAACTGGAGCTTGGGATGCAGCTCAGTAGGTAGAGTGCTTGACTATAGTATACAGAGACCTGGGTAAACTGGGTGTGGTGGTTTATAACTAATCCTAATACTTCAGAGGCAGAGCAAGAGGAAATTCAAGCAGAATTGCTGTTGTTTGAAATGGTATCACTCTGTAGATCAGGCTGGCCTCAGACTCACAGGAATCCACCTATCTCTGCCTCTGTCCTACATACACAGGTGCTTCAGGAGATCAGAAGGCTTTAGATCCCCTGGTGGTACTGAGAAGTGAACTCTGGTACTCTTAAGAGCTGAGCCATCTCTCCAAACAAACCTGTAATTTTGTTTGTTTTCTCTCCTTTTTTTTTTTTTTTTTTTTTGACATTTGTTTACCCTACATTTTCAGTGAAGTTTTTTTTTTTTTTTTGGTTTTTGGTTTTTCGAGACAGGGTTTCTCTGTATAGCCCTGGCTGTCCTGGAACTCACTCTGTAGACCAGGTTGGCCTCGAATTCAGAAATCCGCCTGTCTCTGCCTCCCAAGTGCTGGGATTAAAGGCGTGCGCCACCACCGTCCAGCCTTCAGTGAAGTTTTAAGAAACAAAATAGCCAGGACTTTGAGAAGTACTGAATAGCTAACTAAAGGGAGTCATAAGAGGGACAAAGGCTGGTACTGAACTGGTGACAACTGACCCAAGGGTTCTTTTTTTCTTTCCTTTTTTCTGAGTCAGGGTCTCTATACATAGCCCTGGCTGTCTTGGAACTCACTATGTACAACAGGGTGGCCTCAGACTCACAGAGGTCCTCCTGCCTCTGCCTCCGTAGTGCTAGGATTAAAGGTGTGCAACCTCTTGTCCTGGCAGACCCCAAGGGTTTTAGGCAGCTAGGATCCAGTGAGGAGGACTGGCAAAGGAAAGAAATTATTAAAATAGTGTGTTTGTATACACTATATAAAATTTGTATAGCAAATTTTGCAATGTTACAATAATGACAGTAATATATCTGGTAAAAATTATCAATAAGAAAACTCAGTGTTACTATAATTTTCCTTCTCTCTTTGTAGTATCAGGAATCAAACAGAGGCCTTGGTACTCCGCCCTACCAAATCCAGTATATCAGAGAGGACATCTGTTATGGCCATTGCAGTTACATTTTAGTATATATACCTTCTGGTGTTAAGGATGCCTCCCTGCACATATGTTGTAAACGTGCAGCTTGGTTTTCATGCAGGTCTCAAACATCTGGAGTGGGGGCTATCCAAAACATGCAGCCTGTATATGGAGTATGGTCTTCTAGCTGGGTGCCTCATCTGGCCTCAATGGGAGAGGAAGCACCTAGCCTCTCAGAGACTTAAAGTGGCAGGGTGGGGGATACAGGAGGAGGGGGTACTCAGAAAACAAGAGATGGGGAAGGATTGTGGGAGGGGGTGACTGGGACGGGTTATAAAGTGAATAAGCAAAAAAATAAAATTAAAAAAAAAAAAAAAAAAAAAGGATTGAGGGCCTTGGATCTGCTAAGCAAACGCTCCATCAGTGAGCTACATACCCTAGCCAAAAAGAACCTTTAAAACAACAACGATTTTTTATATTATTTTAAACTATGTGTTTCTGTGTGTACATGAGTGCAGGTATCAGTGGGGTTTGGTTTGGATGAGGGTGTTTGAGCTCCTGGAGCTGGTGTTAACAGATGACTGTGAGCTGCAGAGGACGCAAACTCAGGTTCTTTGGAAGACTGGCAAGCCTGCCTAACCACTGAGCCATTTCTCTAGACTCTCAGAGAACCTTTAAACTTTCTGACAGAAAAAACCCCCAAAACCCACAAAACATGATCGTATTACTGTGGAGTAATAAAACCTAACAGGGTATAGTAAACACAAGCACAGATCCACAGTGGCAAGCAAACTGCAGTGAGAGAACAAGGCCCTTCTGCTCTGGTGGGAATCAAAATGAGATGGGCAGAAATAAAGGGAAGAGCAGCCTGGCTTTGACATGGCAGCTAGCACAGGAAAGGCTGGCAGTGCTGTGTGAACTGCTGATGCAGCACCAGTATTCTCTTACTTGTCACTCTTCAGATACAGCAGAAACAGGGTTTGCTATTTCTCAGACTACGACTGATCATGGTTGAATACAGGCCAGTGCCTTTTACATGTAGTGGAAAGCCACAAGTTTAGAAAGCTGGGAGGGTAAGGGCCAATCCATAGCATGTCATATTAAGCATTGGAGAACTACAAACTATGTAACACAAAGTGGATGTTAACAGTATAAATTCTAAAGTTTATAAAAAACACAGATGTCAAAGGGCATTCATTCAAACTAGTATAGAGACTATTTCCTTGAAAGATAAATCTTAATATACAGAATAAAATCAAAGGATATTTTTATTATTTTTCACCTTTCCCAAAGTTTGTATGCATGAATGTTTCTGATTCTGACCAGTTAAATTCTATTTTGGTCCAATATATTATCACACTAACAACTGTATGATCAAGTCCAGCTTGATTATTATAAATCACATAAATTAATATAATTTGAAAATGAAAATCTGTTTCTTTTATAGATGATGGACATTAATTTTGTTCTGATGTTTACTCAACTTTAGCCTTAGAGCCAGATTCAAAATATATTTTCCTTAAAAAGCTGGTCATAATTTATGCTTAATCTATGCATATTACTAATATTTTATTGAAGGTCATATGAAAAACTCTACAATAAATAATGAAAGAGTATGTAAAACCACTAGCCTTTGTTTGCAATACAGAAAATAGATGTTAGTTCTGGACCAAAACAATCCCACTGAAATACAAAAAAGATAAGGAAAAATTAAAAGATATGCAGTGACAATTTGGTGGTCAGCTGTAATAAACCAACAACCATTAGCTATTAATGAAAGTGAAGGTGAGTTTTTGTTTGCAGATAAAGGATGTCTTCGGCAGCTTAAAAAAATATAAACTCTGAAAAAAGTTGAGAATCATATACAAAAGCAGCTGTTAGAGACAAAGTTGGAAAACCAGAAACCATGTTAGCACCACAAGCAAGCACAGGGTCGGTCCTGACTTTGTTCTCTTATGTTGTGCAGAATGCAGACTCAGGCGCTGTACACATCATTTACAGTTATAAAAACTGGCCTTGAGGACAGGGTTTCTGTAGAGTCTTAAGCCCTAAGAGGCACCAAGGTTACAAAGGCTGAGCAGCTATCCAGATCACAAGTCCCGACGGTACAGTAAATCTCGTGTCGCCTTGTCAACTTTTTGCTGGTAGTCTTCTAGTTTGTCAAGAATTTTCTGGGACAGCTGTAAGAGAAAAGAAAGTCATTATATACAGCATTGAAGACTGAATCACTCTGACTTATCAACCAGACTACCTATGAGAGATGTTGGCTGCTCTGCTTCATTATTTACCATTCAGCACAGAAGCCTGTTCTGAGATTTTACACAGAACTGACCTTCTGTGTTGTATGTAACCATCATTCCTGTTTTTGCAATACATTTTCTAAATATGCAAATCACACTTTTTTTGCTGTTTTTTTTTTCATTTCTTAAAGATTTATTTATTTTATTTATATTTTTTTTTTTTTTTTGAGTTCATGTTCTGTGTAATTCCCCCCACATTAATATCCCTTCTTAATACTTTTGGTTTATGTGTGCTCTTAGACCTTTATTTATAAAGGGGTGGGGTGCAGCACATTGTGGGCAATAACTGACTTTGTTCTCCCTCTCCTCCTAGAGACACGATAGTCATGCTCTCGGGTGTGCTTGCCAGTAGAGCCTGTTGAAGATAACTCAGGGTTTACTTACTATGATGTTGTGACTGTTGGCACTGTTCTCCCCAGAGCCTGGAGAAGCTGGTCAATAGAAGAGTATGGGAGCCATACCATCGGGGCTGTTGCTGACAGTGGAAACTGAAAGAAAACGTTACTTATTAACATGACACCATTTCTTCTAGGTAGTTGTCTTTGTAGGACTCTATAACATGAAACACTTTAAACTCCACCCCCTTGCCACCATTATGAAAGTATGTGGGGCTGTGAGATAGCAAAGGCACCTGCCACCTAGGTAACTGTACTGGCTGGTTTTGTGTGTCAACTTGATACAAGCTGAGTTATCACAGAGAAAGGAGCCTCCCCTGAGGAAATGCCTCCATGAGATCCAGCTGTAAGGCATTTTCTCAATTAGTGATCAAGGGTGGGAGGGCCCCTTGTGGGTGGTGCCATACCTGGGCTGGTAGTCTTGGGTTCTAAAAAAAAGCAAGCTGAGCAAGCCAGGGGAAGCAAGCCAGTAAGTAACATCCCTCCATGACCTCTGCATCAGCTCCTGCTCCTGACCTGCTTGAGTTCCAGTCCTGACTTCCTTTGGTGATGAACAGCAATGTGGAAAAGTGTAAGCTGAATAAATCCTTTCCTCCCCAACTTGCTTCTTGGTCATGATGTTTGTGCAGGAACAGAAACCCTGACTAAGACAGTAACTGAATTCAATTTCTGGGCCACATGGTGGAAAGAAAGGAAGAAATCCAAGTTGTTCTCTGACCTACATGAGCACTAGGCACATGTGCACACAACAACAAAACCCCCCACACACACACACACACCACACACACACAACACACTTCTTCCTTTTTCTTTTAATTGGTTTAACATCCACCACTTTACACCATCCCTTATCTGGTCTACACAGATAGCTAGAGTTCTAGGACAACCTCAGCTACATAATAGAGAAAGCCTATCTTAAGAAATGCTAAAAAAGAAAAGAGTGTCAGGGTTTGGTGCCTGCCCATGGGATAGATCCCAAGTTGGGCCAGTACTTGATGGTTTTTCTTTCAATCTCTGCTCCAATTTTTGTCCCTAAATTTCTTTTAGACAGAAACAATTTGGGTCAAAAAAAAAAAAAAAAAGAGATAGGGGTGCATGGCCCCATCCCTCTAATGGGGGCCTGTCTATCTACTGGAGTGGCCTCTCCCCATGTTGGGCATTTTGGCTAAGGTCATCCCCGTTTTGAGTCCTGGGAACCTCTCATTCTGAGGTTCGAGGACTGTCTACCAGTAGTGGCTGAGGACAGATGCACTGGACTGAGAGGAATCCTATGGAAAGACTTGCGGGAAGGACTGAAGGAGCTGAAGGTATGGCAACCCTACAAGAAGAACAACAGCATCAACTAATCCTAATATGCGCCTATTACTTGATGCCCAGGAAGGGGGAGTGCTGTGTGTGTGTGAGGATGGGGTGGGTAGGTGGGTGGGTGGGGTTGAGCATCCCTTTCTGATGCACAAGGGGATCAGAGTGAAGGAACTTGAGAGGGGAACATCTTTGGTGGGGGAGGTGGACAAAGAACTCTGGGAAGGGGAGGCAACATTTGTAATATAAAAAAAAATTTTAATAAAAAAAAAATTATAAAATATTTTAAACTAAAAAAAAAAAAAATACATAAGAAAAAGAAAGGAAGTAGCTAGGTGGTGTGGCCGCCTTTAATCCTAGGACTCAAGAGGCAGATGTAGGTGGTCTCTGTGAGTTCTAGGCCATTTTGGTCTGAAGAGTGAGTTCTAGCCAGCCAGGGCTACACAGAGAAACCCTGTTTCAACAACAAAAAAAAGTACATATCACTCTTCTAGAAAACCTGAAATCAATCCCAGCATCTGTATTATCAGGCGGCTCACCATTATCTGCGACTCCAAAGGACCCAGTACCTCTGGTCTCGCAGAGCTCACAGGCCATGTGGCACACACACATGATTAAAAATAAACCTTTTTTTTTTGAGGACAGGGTTTCTCTGTGTAGCCCTGGCTGTCCTGGAACTCATTCTGTAGACCAGGTTGGCCTTGAACTCAGGAGCCTTCCCAAGTGTAAAAATAAATCTTCAGGGCTAGAGAGATGGCTCAGCAGTTAAGAGCATGACTGCTCTTCCAGAGGTCCTGGTTCAATTCCCAGCAAACACATGGTGGCTTCCAACCATCTGTAAGGGGATTCAATGCCCTCTTCTGGTGTGTCTGAAGACAGTGGACAGTGCACTTGTATAAATAAAAAAAATAAAAAAAATAAAAAATTCTTTTAAAAAAACCCTAGAGATTCGTAGACTATCAACATTTCCCATATAACTAAATATATACTTACTATAAATAACATACTAAATTTATTTTAGATACCTTCCTTAGTGTTCTAAAAAAAATTCATATGCGTCTAACTCAATTCCAAAGTACTGATGTCCTTTTCCTAATTACAGCATCGCATATTCAGAGACCAAATCCACAGCTTCCTCTGAAGGTCGTAGTTGAGGTAAAGACGAAGCAGCTCCGCAGCATCAACCTTCTGTGAAGAGCAACAATTATGAGCCCGTCTACCCCAACCTCAACTAGAAACTTAACGTGTTGCCTTCTAGAATGTTTGGAAACTATCCAAGAAACCAAATGCATAAAAAACCTAAATGCATTACCAAAACAAATACTGACTGTTTCTATACATCAACAAATTAATCGGTTTTCTATTACACTTTTCAATTACAATTGTATTTTCAACTTATATAAAATATCACATCTAGGTAGGCAGAGCTACATAGTCCTGCTTTAAAACCAACAAACAAGCATTTAAAAAAGTTTCTTAGTGTGAGTGAGCTCTGAGTTTATTCATCTGTCCTTTGGGTGAGGATCTGTAAATTCCCATGAGCCCAGTTACCTCCAGGCACACGTAAACTGTCTGTTAAGTGGGTTTCTCTTCTGTTTTGTGATCTAAGACAGGTTTTAAATTGTCCTACTTCAATTTCACACTAGTAATGTCAACATGTTTTTCTCAGGAACATCTGAGCACTAAAGTGACAAGATTATCATTAACACTCAGAAATAATGAAAACGCAAAAGAGTCACCAGTTTTAATATGTATGTAGCTCGAGGTGGTAGAAAGGATCCTTGATTTGGATGCTCTATTATACGAGTGTCATGGTTTTGCAATTGCTTGGTCAGGGATGGCATTATTTGGAGGTCGGCTCTGTTAGATAGGTTTGTCACTGTGGGTATGAGCTTTAAGCCCTCATCCTAGCTGCCTTAAGCCAGTCTTCTCTGTTTGCCTTTGGAACAAACAGATTTATTAGAACTTTCAGCTCCTCCGACACCATGCCTGCCTGGATGTCTGCCAATTCTCCCCTTGATGATAATGGACTGAACCTCTGAACCTGTAGCCAGCCCCAACTTAAATGTTGTCCTTATCTAGAGTTGACTTGGTCATGGTATCTGTTCAAGCAGTAAGACAATGAGATTGGTGTGATTTTTTTTTTTTTTTTTTTTGGATAAGGTTTTTCTGTGTAGCCCTGGCTGCCTGGAACTCCCTCTGTAGACCAGGCTGGCCTCAAACTCAGAGATCCACCTGGCTTGCCTCCCATGTACTGAGATTTAAAGGCTTCTAGTGGGTCCTTTCTGTACTTTATTACAGTGAGGATGCTGTTCTCAATGGATGCCTCCTGTGTTCTAATGCAATCTCAATTTTACTTTTCCCACTTTAGCTGTTTTTCTCTACTTTCTTCTCCCTTTTTTATGGGGTTTCATGTAGCCCAGCTGGCCCTTGAGCTTTTGACACTGCATGTGGAGCACATCCATGTTGTGCAGTGCCCGAGCTCAGTGCTTCCTGCATGCTAGGCAAACACTCTATCAAGGAAATAGCTGCTTTTCTTTTTTCTTTTTTTGAGAGGGGTTTTGCTATATATAGACCAGGCTGGCCTTGAACTCACAGTAATCCTTCCTCAGCCTTTAAGTTCTGTTATTACAAATGTCTAACCAATTTTACTAATAAATAACTTTATTCTCTTTTTTTATCCACTGAAAGTGTTCAGATATTATTTTCCAGCAAGTGCCACATCTAAACCAAACCAGCAGCACTTGCCTTAGCAGCATATGTACTAAAACTGGAAGGCATATAAACTCATGAAGCTAAGCTGCTATACACAGCCTATTGCATTGTGGTGGAAAATGCATACAGCATTATATGGTCATATCACCAGACAGGAAGCCAAGGGGCAGTTTAGCCTCCCGTCATTCATAACTGCTCATGAAGCATTAAACAACTTGGCTTAGTGTTGGACACTTTTAATCCCCATACTTGGAGGTGGAGGCTGGTGATTTTGAGTTTCAAGTCCAGCGGGTTTACATAGTAAATTCAAGCCCAGTCTAGTTTCGTAAGTTTTAGGTTAGCTGGGCTACAGTGGGACCCCATCTCAAAAAACAAACTAACAAACAAAATAACACCCCCCCCCCAAAACAAAAAAAACAACAAAAAACAGAAGGTTGTCAAATGTGGGGTTTGGTTCCTGGCCCCAGGTAATCTGACTTTGTAGTCTGACATAAGACTGAGGAATCGACATAAAGAAGCTACCATTCCAAACATTTGCTATAGATGATCTTGTATAGTCACATGTGAATCTAGTTAGAAGTTCGGCCCCCAATGTGGTAGCACTGGGAGAGGAAGGGACCTTTGAGAAGTGGGACCCAGTGGGGGATGTTTAGTTCAAGGAGGGTGTCCGTCACTCTGAAGAGATTAAGATGATTCTCAGGAGAGAGGGCAGGTATGAAATGACCGGAAGGCTGAATTGCCCTTGGCTTTCCTGTCTGATGTATGACCATATTATGTTCTGTACATTCCCACACAAATAATAAAATAAGATATAACAGCACAGATGACTCTTACTTGGAGGCCAAAAATAAATGAGCCACATGTTCTTGGACATTTAGCTTATAAAACTGTGAGCAAAATAAAACCTCTTTCTCTAAAAAGAAAACCTCCCCGGGGAAACTCTTCAGGGAAATTTTAGACCACGACTAATAGATAAACCTCATTCAAAGATAAACTGTTGTTTTAACTGGGTTTTTTTCTCTCCCTGTTGTGGGCCCAAAATGTTTTTTTTCAGTTCCATGAAGTAATCATTATTCTAATTATGAGCTCATTTCAATTGAAAAACTAGCCCCCGGGGAAACTATTTGGGGGAATTTAAGATGAATTTTTCAGACCTGTTAGAGATATTGGAAAAAAAACATTTAAGCCGGGAAAAATTTCCTTTTTTTTCCCTTTTTTGCCCCGTGTCTCCCCCACCCTAGGTGGCCCTGAATTTTACTTTGGGGGCCCCCTTAAGGGGCCTTTTGACCCTCTTGCCTCTGCCCCCCAAGTACTGCCCCCAAAAAATTGGTTTGGGCAACTTACTTTTCCCCAAAAAAACCCCCAACCACCCCCAATTTCCAAAAAACCAATTTTTAAAAAACCCCATTTATAAAAAATTTTCCAAAAACAAAACCCCCCTTTTAAACCCCCCATAACCCCAATTTTTCCCCCCCCCCTTTTTTCTTCCCCAAAAAACAAAAACCTCCTTTTTAAAAATTGTGATAGTTTTTTTAAAATTTAAACAAAATTTTTTTTTTAATTTTTTTTTTAAAATTTTTATTTTTTTAATTTTTTTTAAAGAATTTAATTTAATTTTTTTAATTTTTAATTTGGGTTTTTAAAAGGGTTCTTTTAAAACTCTTTTTGTTTTATTTTTAGGTTTAAACTGAAAAGAAGAATTTTTATTTTTTTCAAAACATCCCCTTTTCCCCCATTTACTTTTTTTCAATCTTTTTTTTTTTTTTTCGGAAGGGGTTTTTGTTGGGGTTTTTTTTTTTCGCCGGAAAATTTTTTTTAAAGGGCTGGCTGGAAAAGTTTTAAAATTGGGCCCCCAAGTGCTTTAAAAAATTTGAACCCCCGGTTTGTATTACTTTGGGGGGTCTCTATCCAAAAGTGTCCCAAGAGAAAAAAATAAAAAATTTAGGGATGACTTTTCTTTCCCCACTTTTTTAGGGGAATTTTTTAGGGGGCCTTTTAAATTTTTTTTGGTTTAAACCTTCCCCCAAAAATTTATTGGGGTCCACCTTTCCGAAAAAATTTTTTGGAAATGAAAATTAAATCCTTACCCCAAACCCTTTGAAATGGGGGGGGTTTTAAATAAAGACATTTTTTTACAATTAATTTTAAAGTTTAAATTTTTTTTTTAATTTAAATTTTAATTCCCTTTTTGGGGTTTTGGGAGTTTAAAGAAAAAAAATTGGGTTTTTTTTTCCCCCAAACTGACGGCCAATAAAATTGGTTTAAAATTTTTTTAAAAGTAAAATTTCTTTTGTATTTTTTTGTCGCAGGGATATTTGGGGGCCATTTTTTTTTGGGGGTTTTTTCCCGGTTTCCCGGGGGGGGGAAAAAAGGTTTCGGGTCCTCCCCTTTGGAAGGGGTTTGGGGGTTTGGGGGGGGGCCAAAAATTTTCATTTTAAACCAATCTGGTTTGGGACAGAATTTTGAAATTAAACTGTTTTTTTGGGGGGCCTTTTTTGAAAGGGGGGGGGTTTTCTTTGTGTTTTTTTTGATTTTTTCCTTTTCTTTTTTAACAACAAACCCAGAGAATGGAGAGGGGTTGGTGGCGAAAAAATTTTTCCCCCCTTTTTTTGGGGGGGAAAAAGGCCCAACCGCCTTAAGGAAAAAATTTTTAAAAAAACCAAAAAAACCCTTTGGGGGTTAGCGGGTTCTTTGGGCGGGTTTCCCGGTGCCTTGCGGGGTTTGGGGGGGCCAAATTGGGGGGAAATTCCGGCCCCCCCTTGGGTTTTGAAGAGAGAAATTTTAAATTTCTCTTTTCCCCCAAAAAAGCAGAAACTTAAAACCCCAAAAAAATACCCAAAATTTTTTTTCCAAATTTTTTTAAAAACTCCCAAAAAAAACTGTTAAAAGGGGGAAATGTAATTGGTCATTTTGGGGAAAGGGGGTACTTGTTTAAAAAAAAAAAATTTTTAGGGGCCTCCGGGCCCGGGTTGGAAAACGCTTTAATTCCCATCACCTTGGAGGAAGGAGGGGGGGGTTTCCCCAAATTGGGGCCCCGCCGGGCAAAAAGGGTTTTTCCAACAAAAATTTTCAAAAAATTTCCCCAAAAAACCACAAAGAAACCCCAAAAAAAAAAGGGGTTTTTTAGGTCCCCGGTTAGGTTGGGGAACCTGGGGGAAAAGGAGTAGGGGGGCTAACGGGGAAACGTCTTCTCTGACTTTTACATGTGGCACTTTTTGGGGTTTTTTACTAATAAAAAAGGGGAAAAAAAGTTGTGACTTGAAATGGTCCAAGTTTTGTTTTAGAAGCATTTTTGGGGGTGAAAAGCAGAGGCGGGGGGGGGTTTTGGGTTTTGGCTGTTTGGGCCTTCAATTTTTAGACCGGGAAAATAAAAGAGATTGCCTCCTCCCTCTGCCTCCCGAGTGCTGGGATTTCTTTTACCATTAAAAATTTTAAAAAAAAATTTTTTTTATTTCTATGTGTGCATTTTTTTTTTGGGTGTGAAAAGATGTCTAGGGGATCTGCGAGGCGTCAGAATAGGGGGGTCAGACCCCCCAAAAATTGCATTTTTGGGGCCCCGCCAACATGAGTGGGGGGAAAATTCCCGAACCATCTTTCCCCCCCCTATGAGGGGAAAACCATCTGCGTTTTAAGTTTGGGGAAGTAATAGCTTTTTTTGTGGTCTGTGGGAAAAACCCCTTTTTTTTACAGATCAGGATCCCCCCCGAAAAAAGTGACTTAGTTTTTGTGGTGGAAAAAAGAGCATTTTCCCTTTTTAAACCCCCCCCTTTTCTACTAAAGGGGCGAAAAAGGGCCCCTTGTCAAAAAAAGGTTCCCCCTTTTTGGAATTTAGCTTTCAGAACATGAGGCAAAAAACCCCTTTTCCTGTTTTAATTTTTCCCGCTCAGAAATGATGTGACTTTTAATTTTGCAAAAATTTAAAAAAAATTTTTAGTTTCAAAAAATTTTTTCCCCTTTTAATTCAAAACTGCATAAAAAAAGTGAAAAAGCATTTCATAAAAGGAAAATTTTTTGGGAATTGGTTTTTAGAAAAATTTTTGAGGAAGGGGATATTAACTAAATGGCGAAAAAAAGTACGTGGGGATGTCAGAAAAATTTTAGGTTAATGAGGAAAACTGCAAAAGAGAAAATTTTAAAGGGGACAAAAAATTTTTTTTTTGATTCAACCTTTTTTTTTTTTTTTAAATTTTGATTTTTTGTGTTTTGTTTCCCAATTTATCTACACCCCCAAAACTAGGGGAATATCTGAAGGTGATATTTTTTTCCCCCGGAACGGGGTTAGGTGCAAAAACTGTGGGTGGGGGAAAAATTAAACCCAAAAACACTGATTCATCTCTGTTTAGCCCCTGGTTGTGTGGGGGGGTGTGTGTTTTTTGTTTTTCCTTCCCGTTTTGGGGCCGGTGGCTTTAAAATTTTTTGGGTGTAAGTGATTTTTTTGGGTTTACCCTTTTAAAGTAGTTCTGAAATGGTTATCTATCCCCAAACCCCTGTAAAAAAATTTTTCCCTTTGTGTTGGGGAAAAGGTTTTTAAAAAGGAAAATCTCATAGTTTTTTATGATCTGAATAATAAATGTTTGGTTTTCCCCTCAATTAAAACCCCTTTACTTCATTTATTTTTCTAAAAAAGGGGCTCTTTTAGGGGAGCCCCCGGGGGGCTGTCTTGGTCTGTGGCCGGCGGGGTTTTAATTCAAAAAAGCCCCCTTGGCCCCGGGGTTTTGGGGTGCGGGGGTTAAAATGTGTTCCATTAAAATTTTGCATTTTTTTTATTTTTTTTAATTTTTTAAAATTTGTGTTACATGTGTGTCTGGCCATGGGGAATGAAAATCCCAAACAGGGTCCGAAGGGGCTTTGACCCATGGAGCTCCAAGTATAAAAATTTGGCTGGGGGGGTGGGGGTTGGAGAACCAAATTTGTTTTTTTCAAAACCCCGTTTGCCTTTTTAAAATTTTTTTTTAAAATGGGTTTTCAATTTATAGCTTTGTCGGGGCCCAAAAATTTCCCCTGTAGACTAGGGGGCCCCTTTTCTCATAGAGACCCAAATTGCCTTTTTTCCCCCCGAGGGCTGGAAAATTAAAAGGATGCCCCCAAAATTTTTGGTTAAACTTTTCACTTTTTTTTTTTTTTGGGGGTGTTTTCGGAGGGGTTTTGGGGAAAAACTTTTCCAGGGGCCCAAATTAGTTGGTCCTTTCCCCCCAATTAAAAAGGGGGCCCCCCCTAACGCTTTTCCCCTTTACCACTTAAAAACCCCCAACCCCAAAAAAGAAAAAAGAAAAAATTTTTTTAAAAAATTTAAACCAAAACAAAAAAAAAAAAACCCCCCCAAAAAAAAAAAAAAAAAAAAAAACCAAAAAAAACCCTTTTAAAAACCCAGGAAGGAGGGAATTGAGTAAACAATTTAAGGGTCAGGGGTTAAATTTTTAAATTCAAAAACGAAAAAAAAAAACCCCAATTTTCCTCCCCCCTTTCAAAAAAAGAAAAAAAAATTGGGGAAATTTTAAAGCACTGTTCAGGGGGAAAAGGGAAAATAAAAGTAGGTTAAGGCATTTTTTGGTCTTCCCGAGGACCTGGTTTTAGTTTTTTGCCCCCCCCTGAGGTCACAGGAACCAAAATTGGTTTTTTATTTCCTGGTAAACCCAATGGTTCACATAAAATTTGGGGGAATGGGCCCAAAAATTTTAAATTTTCCCCAAACCCTACTTAGGCCTAAAGGCCCCCGGGGTTTTTATAAAAACCCCGGACTCCTTTTTTGGGATGCGGAAAAAAGCGTTTGGCTGTAGCCGGCCCAGGCTTCTCCTTGTGCGCTTCCCCTTTTCCAAATGCCCCCTTAAAAAGCCCCTGCAAAAAAAAAGTCCCACCCCGGAACCAAATGCTAAAGTGGGCCACTTTTTTTGTTATTAAAATTGGCAGTTTTTGACAATTTTTAACCCAAAAGGGGTGGGGGTGCATGTTTTTGACCCCAAACACTCAGGAGGGGAGAGGCAGGAGGATTTCTTTTGGTTAGGGGTTTGTTGGTTATAGAGGGGTTTCCCCGGACGTCCCTGTGTTTTTAAACCCCAAAAAAAATTTTTAGGGGAAAATTTCTTTTTTATTATGGGTGTTTTTTCCCCTTTTCCCCTTTCCCTCCCCGGTACTGTGGAGGTAAAATAGCCGTTTTCCCCCGCTTTTTGGGTTAAAACCCTCCACCCCCCCAAATTTTTCAATTTTTTAAAAACACAAAATAACCCCCAAAGGGGAAGGGGGTTTTGGATGAAATGAAAAAAAATTTTGGGGTAAAAAAAATTTAAATTTTTAAAAAAAGGGGTGGTCCATGCCAAAAAACCCCCAAATTTTGGGGGAAGGAAAAACCCCAAAATTTGGGGTCATGCCCCCTCTGGGGGAAAAGGGCCCCAGAAATTGCAAAATCCAGGGCCAAAAACCGGTTTTTCCCCTTTTTAAGGAAGGTTTTTGGGGGGTGCAAAAAAAAACCCCCAAAAAAGGGGGGAATTTTTTAAAAAAAAATAATTTTCAAAAAAAAAAAAAATTTTAAGGGCCATAACGGACATCCCAAAAAAAAGGGAAAAAACCCCTTTAAACTTTAAATTTGGGGCAGAGGGGTCTTTTTTAAGGGAAGTCATCCCCCGGGGTGATTTTAAAATTTTTGCAAAAATGGGGGCCCAAAAATTTTTGGGGGTTCCCCCCTTTTTGTGCGGGTTTAAAGGAAAAAGTTTTTTCCCCTACCCCCCAAAAAAAATTTAAAAATTTTTTTTTAAAAAAAAAAAAAAAGTAAAAAAAAAAAAAAAATTTTGGTTTTTTTTTAATTTTTTTTAAACGGGCCCCAAAACGGGGTTTTAAAACTTAAAAATCGACAAAATTTCCCCGGGCAAAGAAAAAAGGTTTAAATTTTTTTGGGGCCCCGGGGGAAATGGTTTTCTTTTAAAAAGGGGGACGGGGGAATTGTCCAAAAGGTTTGATTAAATTCAAAATACCACTGGGGGCCCTTCCAACCCCCTCCTTTAAGGGGGCCGGGTCCCCCCCCTTTTGGGTTTTGGGTCTGAAAAGAGCAAAAAAAAGTGGGGTATTCCCCCAATAATAAATTTTAAAAAATTTTTTTTTTTAAAAAAAGGAAAGGGGAAAAAAAAAAAAAAAAAAATTTAATTAAAATTAAATAAATTTTTCTTCTTACAAAAAACCCTTTTAAAGGGTTGGATTTTTTCCCCTTTTTTTGGGGGTTTTGGCTTAAATAATGTCTGAAGGTGATATTTTTAAAAAACCAAAAAACCCCAAAAAAAGGGTGCACATTTTTTTTCCCGGTTTAATTTTCCTTTTTGGGAAAAGGTTAGGGGAAAATTTTGGGTTTTTTTTCGGGATAAAAGAAGGGGAAAAAAAAGGGGTATTAATAAATTTGGGTTTTTGTCCCCTTTTTTTAACCCCCCCACCTCAAAAAACCCCCGCTGGCCCCCTGGCGGGGTTGGGGGGTTTAAAATTTTAAAAAGGCTTTTTTCCTTTTTTTTCATGGAGAAAGGGGGAAATTTCAACAAAAGAAACCTTTTTGTTTAAGAAAATTTTTAAATTTTCCTTGGGCCAAAAAAAGGAAAAAAGGGGTCCCGATGAAAGGATTTTTTTGGGTTGGAAAAAAAATTGGTTTTTTTGGGGGTTTTTTTTTGGGTACTGAGGTTTGAATTAAAAAAAAAAAAAAAACCCCCAAAAAAAAAAAATTTTAAGGGCCCCAAAAAAAAAACCCCTTTTTTTTTTTTTGTTTTTTTTTTAAGGGGGGGCCCCCTTTTTTTTCCCCTTTTTCCAACCAAACCCCCTTTTTAAACCTTCCTCCAAGTTCTCAACGGTACCCAAGGCCTGTTTTAAGGCCTTAAGGGGGAAAACTTGTTTTTATTATTAAAATTAACTAAAAGGCCCCCCCCCCCGGGCCCCCCCTTTTAAAACCCAGAAGAAAAAAAAACCCCCATTTTTGCCCTGGGGGGGCGGGGGTTAAAAAAGGGAATTTTTACCACCAACTGGGAAAGGGCTAGCGGGCCCCGTGAGCTCTCGGATCTTTTGTGTCTTCTCTAGAGCTGGTTTTCAGAAGAAAAAACCCTTTTGTTTGGGGTTTTTAGTGGGGCTGGAGATCTGAACCCAGGTCCTCATGCTTGCACAGCAGGCACTTTATCCACTGAACTATTTCCTAAACACAAAGAAATACTTTTTAAATTTTCATTTCTTACATGACAGTATAGTACTTCCAAAGACTTCTTAAGACAACCTTTAGGAGATTAGAAAGTTGAAGCTAAAGTAAAATGAAGTAATTTTACTATAGGTAATGACTATGTGTGATATTTGTAATATTATATATAAGTAATGTTAAGATCTATCTATATTACACACAATCACTGTGATATCACACACACACACACACACTCTCTCTAGGACTTTAATCCACATCTACTGAACTATAACAATGGCTACTATCCACAGATCAGAAACCCCTGGCTCACTTGGGGCAGCTGTGCACTCGCCATCATGATTCCTCTTAGGAGATGCTCCAGGGCGATCAGACTGAAAAACAAAAACAGTGACTTAACTGTAAAAACAGTATCTCATTTTTCTAATATTAACTGTGATTAGAGCATTCATATTTAAATTAGCGGTAGAATTTTTGATACCCGGCAAGGACTTATTTTTATTTCAGTTAGCCTAACTCTTTCACAGGGTTCTGTAACCATAACACAACAAAATGGAGCTGTTTTTCAGGGAGTCACTTGCCTACAAGTTATTTAGACCAAGGTCATAATCTGATCTGTATATAAATCATGTAATTTTCATTGGCTCCATAGTTCTATCATTCATTGGTAACCTTGGCTTAGTAAATTCTGACACTATATAACACAAAAAACTATCAGCAGGATAGGAAAAACTGTCTGACTTCTCTAATGTAATTAACCAAGACTAAAATTAAAAATGGGTATCATTTATTAAGCACCCTTTTTGAGACAGGGTCTTATGTACCCCAGGGTAGCCTTAAATTCACTCTGAGGATGAGGCTGGTTTTTAAGTCCTACTCCCTCCCCCTTGACTTCAGTTCCTGAGTCCTGGGATTATAGGTATGTGCCACCACTACTCACATCCTCAGTAGATTCTTTAAACAAATGAAGCAAAATGAGATAATAATCCTTATAATAATGAAAAAAACTCCAAAGAAAAGTTTTCATACCACTGCCCCAGAGGCTGGCTGTACGATCCATGCATACTCTGGGCGAATAAGCCGTAAACAATTAATAGCGGCCAGGTAACAGTTGCCTTGCTTCTCAAGTCCCCCAAGAGTTCGAACCTCTCTGCCAAGACGCATACCATATTCAAACATCACTGTACCAGCTATGAGACAAGAGGAAATTAGACAAAAAAATGTTTCTTTACAAAGAGAATCCATTACACACAAGGCACTAACACCTGAGACAAAACTGAGTGTAACTTAAACTGTGATGAGAATATGGAGTGTACCCTTGTAACAAGCACCTTTTTGGGGAATGTAATATAATAAAAAGTACAGAAGCTAAGAGAGTCCTGGTTGGCCTTGAATTCACTTTGTAGCTAAAGATGACTGTGAGTTCTTAACCCTGATTTACCTCCCAAGCAGCGTATTATAAGCGAGCACCACCATGACTAGCTATTTATTTTGTGTCTCTCTGTATGTTTGTGTGTATATGAAGGCCAGAGAAGAAACATGGGCAGTGTTGCTCAGGAGTCGTGTACTTTGTTTTTTAGGCAGGATCTCTTGTTGGTCTGGAGCGCAGTTAGGCTAAGCTAGCTGGCCACGACCCAGATTTAGGTGGGTTCTAGGTTCATATCAAGTCCTCACACCTGCTCACTCAGCACTCTACTGGCTGTGCTGCCGTCCTCACCCCACGTCTGGCTTTGGAAAGCAGGCTGAGATGAGGGTACAATGCAGCATTACTCGCTACATCCCAAACGCAGAAGTGATCCACATACCCGCTGATGGATGGGCAAGCAGAACATGATATCTTAATACACCTATATCATTTTTAGGGGTTATAGTGGTACTGGCAATCAAATCCAGAGCCTCAGGGGCTGGAGAGATGGCTCAGTGGTTAAGAGTACTGATTGTTCTTCCAGAGGACCCGGGTTCTATTCCTAGCACCCATATGGCAGCTCACAACCGTCTGTAACTTCAAGATCCAACACTCTTACACAGGCAATGCATACAGGCAAAACACCAATGCATATAAAATTAAAAAAAAAAAAAAAATCCAGAGCCTCCATTCATGGTGAGCAAGTTTTCCACCACTGAACCATATAATTCAATCTTAAAAAGGGAAATAAATAAAAAGGAAACTCTTAGCACATGCAACTATATGTATGAACTCTAAAGTCAAGCTAATTGAAATAAGTCAGTTCCAAAGACAAGTACTGCAGATCAGCAGCTACATTCAGAGAAGGCAACATGTGCTGGGGATGGACTCTGGGAGAACTGAGGTGTGGAACTTCAGTTCTGTAGGAGGAAAGAGTCTTGGAGAGTGATCATAAAACACTTGGAATGTCTCTGAACAGTCTACTTACAAACAGCTAAAATACAGTGGAAAAAACAAAGCTAGAAGTAGCTCAGTTGTAGAGCCTTTGCCTAATGCCTGGGGCCCTGAGTCTGACCTCCAGTGTAAAGAAAGAAAACAAAAACAGTAAAACTCTCCAACATGGAGCTGATGAGATGGGTCTGTGAAAAGGCACTTATTGTCAAACCTGGCAACATCCGTTTGACCCCTGGAACTCACACGGCCAGAGGATAGAACTGACTCTGGTAAATTTCCTGATTTCCATAAATCTGCTATAGCATATGTGCACAGAATAAATTTATTAAAGATCCTACTAGAAGAGATGGTTTAGGATTAAGAGCTGTACTACTCCTGCCAGTGACTTGAGTTCAGTTCCCAGCATCCATGTCGGGCAACTAACCTATACCTTTCAGAATGCATAAACTAAGCCAGGAATAGTGGCACATGTCCCTAATACTATTTGGCTGCCTGAGCAGAAGGATCATGAGTTGGAGACCAGGCTAAGGCATACTTTAAGATCCTGTCTTAAAAAACAAAAACAAAACAAAACCCCATTTCCTGTTTTTTCTTCAGATTTTACTTTTCAGTTTTAATTATGTGTATAAGATGGAAGGAGGTATGTCACATGTGTGCAAGTGCCCATATAGAACACCAGATTCCTGGAGCTGGTAATTGTGAGCTACCTGATGTAGGGTAGTACCCAAACTTGAGTCCTAAGTTACAGAAGTGTAAGGTTTCGGCTGCTAAGCCATCTCTCCAGGCCCTATAGTCCTTTTTGAAAAACTGATAAAATGCATATGGCATAAAACCGACCATTTAGTGGTTTTTTTTTTTTTTTGTTTTTTTTTTTTTACTTGTTTAAAAGTGTGTGGCCATTTGCCTATCTGTCTGTCTGTCTGTCTCCTAGTGTTCTGTGCATTCAGTACCTGAACTCTGGTCCTTATCATTGTATAGCAAGTACTTTAACTTACTGAGCTCTCATTTTACTTTTATTTTTGTTGGTATAAGAGAATGTTGCCAACATGGTGGCACAAGTCTTTAATACCAACACTCAGGAGGCAGATCTCTGAGCTTGAGGCCAGCATGGGCTACCTAGTGAGTTGAGAGACAGCCAGAGTTACATAGTGAGACTTTGTCTCAAAAGAAAAGAGAAAGAGATAATGTGCATAGTCATCTGCAGTAATCATGTAGTAGGAGTCATGATACCTGTAATGTACTTTTTTTTTTTGAGACAGGGTTTTTCTGTGTAGCCCTAGGTATCCTGGGACTTGCTCTGTATACCAGGCTGGCCTCAAACTCAGAGATCTGCTTGCTTCTGTCTGCCTCTTGTGCACTGGGATTAAATGTACGAGCCATCACTGCCTGGGTAAATTGTGATCTTTTTAAAGATTTTGCATAATGTTGAAGGGATATGACAATTTAACCACTGATACTAGGGAAGACTATTATAGTCAGGAGACCTAGTTACACTTAAGGAATTAAGCAGTTAGGATTTTACTCTAGGAAACAAAATAAAAAAGGGAGGCAGTCAAGGGTACAAGAACTAAAACTAAGGATCATAAAGCACTTCTAGTTTGAGAAAATCAATACTCCCTTTACAGTCAGGCAGAAAATGAATGGAGTTTATTCCAGTACCAGTTTACTAGAAATCACTTGAAAATGTTATAGAATGAGAGCATATATATATATATATATATATATATATATATAAACTTAATGTTATTAGACATACACATATAATCTTATATATAATTAAAACATATGTCCTATTCACAATGTTTTTGGAAATACGGTTAAACTAATAAAGTTGCTTTTAACCCCAAGGTTCTGGCTCACCTTTTCGGTAATTGTGACGGTAAATGTGAAAAGCATAGAGAAGCTCATAGTAATTGTGAGTCATAAGGTCCACAGCTCTAGCACGGGATTCAATGATTCCTACAACCTAACAAAAGATGAGCCATCAGATGCTGCAATCACGGCAGTCAAAAGACTTGTTACTAGACAAAAGTGGACAAATTACCTCATTATGCAGATTCACATAGGGAAACTCCACAAGATCCTGCAGTTGGGAGCGTTCACAAAGAACGACCACGAGCTGTCGCAAACAGTCTAACTGCCTAGAGGGGAAGAAGCAGATGAGGGTGAACTGTCTGGGTTAAACAGGGCTGATAAACTGCCTTCTCTAAAAAACGACTGGGAGAGTACCTGCTAGAGTCAGGAATTTGAGTTAAGGCCTCATATGCTTGGCTATTATGACCCAAGTCCAAATGATGTTTGAAAATGCATGTTCTTAAAGTAGCCTAAATGAAATATCAAAAAAAAAAAAAAAAAAAGAAATTAACATGCCAAATTCATAACTAATCTTAAGGGAAACAATTGAATTTAGTTAATTTTTACCTGACTTTTCCAGTCATCACCTGCTTCAGTAATTGCTGATGTAGCGAGCTGAATAACCAGCTCAGGCAATCCAACAACATCTAGTAGACGTAAAACCTAAAAATTTAAGAAATTTCCATTAAAATTCATGTGACTGGGGGCTGGTGAGATGGCTCAGCAGTGGCACTCTAATGGTTCTAAGTTGTTCAGAAAAGATAATTAGATGAGACCATGACAGCAAGTGTGAAGACCTGCTCAGTGAACTAGTACCACAGGGAGGAGGTGCTAGGACGAGCAGGATAGTTAAGATCGTCCAGCTGAGCTGGGCATTACAGTGCACATCTGTAATCCCAGATTTGGGATGTGGAAGTAGGAGGAATAAGAACTACACAGTGAGTTCAGCTGTGGGCTACACAAGATGGTATATCAAAAACTAACCAACCAACCAACCTACCCACACACCCACAGGTCAGTGTGAAATCCATTTGTTTTACAAGAAAATGCTACTAGAATGATGACTGGCTCTAGTTACAGATTGATTTTGTTTGTAAGTGTTAGGTTGAAACACATAGACATTTAAGAGATGATTCAAACATTCTCTTTAGAACATTGGTAAGAACCACTATTAACGAGTAATAGATTATACAGGGCTTACAGTTGTCCTATTTTACTTTATTTAATTTATACATAAAGCCCTACTATACTGCCAGATTGAATGGAACTCCTGAGTAACCCTTATGCCTCAGCCTCGAGGTATTGAAAACATAGGCATATATACATTTTTCTTTCCCTATTGACAGATGTGATGAAGTAATGAAGAAGTTCTAAGACCCAGATGTCTATGTCCTTACATTTGCATCCAATAAGCTGAGAGGACAAGAATCACTGATTATAGAAGGCCTATATGGTACAGGAGTAACCACTACTCTCACGGCAACTGGATGAAGATAACAGACTATCGGTAAAGAATAATCTGTCCAAATTCACTTAAGAGTCTTGGGACCCAGATCGTCACACTGAAACCACTACAGTTTCCAAAATATTTTGATAATAAAGTAACATTTCTTCATCTATCCCCTTGATTTGCTTTACTTTTATCAAATATTTAGCAATATCACCATATATATCTCACCATATATATATACTTATTCTTTCAAAGTTATTTCCCATTTCAATATATATGTCAATCAATATCACCATATATACATGTGTGTATATGTGTGTATGTAAATACACACATACGTATACCTATATATACACATACATGTCTAGTTTCATGTTTGTGTGTGTGTGTGTGTGTATGTCTAGCTTCTTTCCCACCCAAGGATCAGGAAAGTGACTTTAAAAAAATATTTTACTACAGGTTGATCACCCCTAATCTAAAATCCACAATACCCAAATTGAAAACTTTTTAGATGCTGATGTGTCAACTTAAGTGGGAAACCCCACACAATCTCATGAGAGGGGCTCAGTCAGAACAGAGGGCCGGGAGATGGCCCACTGGCAAAACACTTGCTGTACAAGCATGAGGACTAGAGTTTGGATCCCCAACACTGTGTAAAAGGCAGGGAAAGTGTGGCAGCAGGTAACAGTAAGCCCAGTCGTGGGAGGCAGAGACAGGTAGATACTGGGGGTGCTTAATGGTCAAGCCAAAATGGCTGGCTCTTTGTTTCGTGAGAGATTCTGTCTCAAAAAATAAGATAGAGGGACTGGAGAGATGGCTCAGGGGTTAAGAATACTTTCTGCTCTTCCAGGAAACCAATTTGGTCCCTAGCACTGGATAGTATCTCAAAACCACTTGTAACCCTGACACCAGAGGAACAGACTCCTTTCTCTTGCCTCTGAGGTCACCCACAAATGTGCTATAAACTCACAGAGACATAAACAAATAAAACCAAATCTCTAAATTAAGAAAGATGGGTGGTAGTGGAGAGGTGGTCCTATAAACTCACACAGATATAAACAAATAAAACCAAATCTCTAAATTAAGAAAGATGGGTGGTAGAGGAGAGGTGGTGGTGGACCGATGGCTCAGTGGTCAGGAGCACTGACTCACAAGCATTCTTTCCTCTATTCCAGAGGCTCTCTTCTGACTTCCACAGGCACCAGACACACACAGTAATATGCATATACGGGGAAAGCTTCGTGTATACAGACACACATAGTACATATGCATATACGGGAGAAGCTTCATACATACAGACACACACACACAGTACATATGCATATACGGGAGAAGCTTCATACATACACAACACATCACTCAACCACAACACAAAGTAATATGCATATACGGGGGAAGCTTCATTAACAGACATTTGCTAGCTCTCAGATTAGCACACACACGGTGGCTCACAACTACCCAGAGTTCTAGTTAAAGTTCTAGAAGGTATAGAAGGATCCTATACCATCTTCTGATCTCTGCTGGCACCAGGCATACACCACACAGGCAAAACATTCACAAGCATAGAATAAAAAAAAAAAAAAAAACTAAAATAAAATAAAGATGGAAAGATAGAAAGATGGAGTGTGATATTAGAAGATACATGAAGTTGACCTCTGCCTTCTATGAATGAGTATACCCATACATATGAGTACTACTACTTGGAAAGTAACTTAAAATCTTTCATTAAATAAGTACATCTTTTAGTATATATTTCTTACTGAAATTGATACAGATAATGAATTTTCTAAAGTAGCTCTAACAAATCTATTGTGATCATATATATATCCTTAAAAATTTATTGTTTTATAGTTATCTTGAAGTGGCACTTCATGGTTCAAGGTTTACTTTGTTTAAAATCACAATTTTAAAAAGTCCCAGTCGGGCGGTGGTGGCGCACGCCTTTAATCCCAGCACTTGGGAGGCAGAGGCAGGCGGATTTCTGAGTTCGAGGCCAGCCTGGTCTACAGAGTGAGTTCCAGGACAGCCTGGGCTACACAGAGAAACCCTGTCTCGAAAAACCAAAAAAAAAAAAAAAAAAAAAAAAAAAAAGTCCCATTATTTCTTGGTGCGTTATCAGACCTGCTTACAGTCTGCCACTGTTGTAATATAGCTGATGAATTTTTAGATCAAGGGGAGATATGCTACGTATATCTTTTCTTCAAGTTTGTACTTTCACAGTTAGTGTGTGTGTGTGTGTGTGTGTGTGTGTGTGTGTGTGTGTGTGTGTATATATATATATATATATATATATTTTCTATCTTCCACATGACCCTTTTGTGCTTAAGTGGTATTTTTCCTCCTAGGGTTCAAACTTAGAGCCTCAAATACTAGACAAAGAATCTCATTATATTTTCCCAGCAGGTGTTGGAATGCCTAGCTTCTAGCTTCAAGTGATTCCCCAACCTTAGCCTCTCAAAAACACTTATGGGTACATGCTACTAACTCACAGCATTTTGAGTGAAGCATGCAACACACACACACACACACACACACACACACACACACACAGAAAGAGAGAGGAGGGGGTTTATTCACATGAAGAAAAAAAAAAAAGGTCAATCTAGCTAAATATAACCCACTGAAGGCATCACTACCTTACTCCAACCCCTAGCTGGGAAACTGACTCTTCCAAGACCTAGGACTGAGCCACAAATGGAGCAAATCAGAGTACCAGTTAAACTTATGCTAACAGATACAATGGCTTCTTCCATGAGAGAAAATTCCAAGACAATGCATTTGAGATGGATGCACTTCTGTACAGAGTGTTTAAGAAGGCCCTGAGCACAACACTGTACCTTATCATAATACTGCAACTTCGGGGTGGACACAATCTCCCCGTCCTCTGATCGGATCAATCGATCTAAGAATTCTTCTTTGCCTACTTCAGATGCTGCCTGACAGAAACATTCCAGAGCCTGAAGAGATAAATAATAAAACACAAAATAACTTTCTACAGATTGTTCAAAGGTTGGGCATAGTGGGACAGACACACCTTTAGCCTCAACAGTTTTAAGACTTGGACTATATAATGAGACTGTTTCAACAAAGAAAAAGTTCGTTCCAATTCTAGTTACAATAAATTAGGATGTGTTAACTAGGGAAAGCTAAAATAGAAGCAAAATCGCTTAAAACTATACTACACTCACATTTTCTGTCAAATCTAAATTTTCTTTGTTTATCTGTTTTAGTTTTTTGAGATGGGGTCTATATATGTAGCCCTGGCCATCTTAGAACTCATTAGATGAACCAGACCAGTCTCAGACTTAGAGCCCCGCCTGCCTCTGCCTCCCAGTGCTGGGACTAAAGGTGTGCATCATCATGCCTGGCTGCCAAGTCTACATTTTGAGGATTTAATATTTTTTTAAAAATTTTCTCATTTAGAAAAAAGAAATTCTTTTCTTTTTTGTTTTTTACATCTATTTTGTGCACATGTGTCACTGCACACATAGAGGTCAGAGAACAATTTTCAGAAAATGATTCTTTCCTTCTGGTATGTGGGTTTTGGGGACTGAACTCAGGTTTGCAGCAAGTGCTCTTACCACCAAAAAGCCACCTTATTTGTCCCTACTTCACTCTTAAAATGCCATTACATATTTATATTTGCTGTCATGTATGCATATCATATGTGTACATCAGAAAGGGATGTCAGATTCCCTGGAACTGGAGTTACACTAATGGTTGTAAGCCACCATGTAGGAATTTAACCTGTGTCCTCTAAAATGGCAACAAGTCCTCTTAAGCACTGAAACATTTCTCCAGCATGTTAAATACTATTATTACTAAGCAAACATGTTTTGCCAGATGTGATAACAAGTCCCAGCACTCAGGAGGCAGAGGTAGATAAATTTTTGATGAGTTCAAAGCCAGCCTGGTCTACATAGTTGAGTTGATGGTCAACTAGGGCTCATAGTGACCCTGTCTCAAAAACCACAAAACAAAACAAAAAAAGCAAATACACTTCCAGTATCAGGAGGCAGAGGGAGGTAGATGTCTGTGAGTTCAAGGCCAGTCTGGTCTATAGTGAGTTCTAGGCCAGCCAGGGTTATATAGTGAGATCCAGTCTTAAAACAAAATAACAGATATGCCCTTAATTCCAACAATTTGGGAGACTGAAGTAAGTACCAGGATAGCAAATTCAATGCCAGCCTCAAACTCAAATTAAATTTTTACTAAATAAAAAAAGGGGAAAATCATTAGAATTAAGCCAGTTCTACCAACACACTGATTTTATTTTTATTGTATTTATTTATTTTTCTTGGTTCCAAAGAGGGTTTATTTTCATGGCAGGTGGTGGATGGATCTGGATGTACCCCCCACCCCCCAAACTCAGGGCAAACCTGAGTTAAGTAGGGAGGGAGAAGTGGGAAGGGTCTAGGGAAGAATGCTTAATTGGCTCCACCCACTGACCTTCATTAGTATGTAAATCTCTAGAGCCTGAGGCCTGTAGTCACACCCTCTATCTGTGCACTTTGGGAGGGGTGTAATGGCCTGAACCAAGTAGGTCCATGGAGATTAGACTGCTTTTCAGGATCCTGGGTTCTGGGGATGTGGCCAAACTCCTGCCGTTTCTCCCTTGGAGTCTTGGGGTTCCAGGCCCATGCCCAGCCAAGAACCAGGATACCCTTATGCAGTCCCACATCTCTTCCCCTTTACTTTTTTTTTTTTTAAAAGGAGGGTCACTGTGTCATCTGTGGTGAAAATTTTGGATGAGGAAGTCAAAAGAAAGCACTATTTAGGCCAGAAGGGTTAGCACAATTAAGTCACAGGGTAAGGGGAGTTGAGGGTGGGGGTTGGGAAGGCAAAGGATCATTGAATCAATTGAAAACGGCACACTGATTTTACATTGTGAAGGAACAAACTCATATTATTTAATTAGCAAAGGTGGAGTTGGTTCATGGACATAGCTCAGTGGAAATGGCTATAATTAGGCAAGGCTCTAAATTTAATCACTAGTATCTCACACATATGTGTAAAGTTTAATAAGATGTCTATTTGGCTTTTTAAAAACTTAAAATCATCTTTATGTTTTTATTTGATCCATTTGTACTAAAGTAACTACAGCAGCATGTTACCAGCCTCAGGGTGTGAATGGTAGGTATAAGACTGTTCACTAGCTCAATCTTTTCATGTCTGTGTAACACTAGCCAGAAGGTTTCAGATTCTCTTGGAGCTGCAGTTACACTTGGTTGTGGGCTGTCACATGGAATGGGAATTAAACCTGGGTACTATGTTAGAACAGCCTGTGCTCTTAACTGCAGAAACATCTACCAGCTCCAACTATGTGAATTCAACGTTAAAAAAAAATACACCACTAAGCATCACTAAGTGCTGGTGGAGCATGCCTTTAATCCCAGTACTCAGGAGGCAGGGGCAGGTGAATTTATGAGTTCCAAGCCAACCTGATCAATACAGAGAAATCCTGTCTCAAACAAAACAAACAACCCAATTGACAAACCAACCAAAAGCATCAATAATTCTGAAAAAACAAGAAACAAACAAACAAAAAAAACAAAACAAAAAAAACCCCTTCTGCACTGGTGTAGAGGGATTTTAATATTTTCTTCTTACTTCCCTGTACTAACAAAGTACAGGTAGTTGGCTAATCCTGACACACATATAATGTCCTTTACTGGTCAGTCTTCTCTAGCCTTTTCCAGAAGATTCTATGTCTCTCATTTCCTATATCCTAGATAGACAGAAACCAGGTGTTTTCCTTACTATCTTGCTCACCACTCAAATGTAGTTTACCTTCTGTACTTCTCCAGTAACTAGGTAACACCGTCCCAGCATAAAACGACAGGATCCAACATTGACTTGACACCAGGGATGCAGTAGTTGGATATAATCCTAAAAGGCATAAAAGAACATTCTGATTAGAAAAAAAGCATTACGTAAGAACAGTCATTTCTAAGTTCTTCAAAGGGAGGAGTGATCAGTACAAAGCTTTATTTCCGAAATACTCAGAAAAATGAATCCAGTTAGTACATTTTAACATAAACTATGGACCATAAGAAAGCAGAGCCAGGGGTAGTGGTGCATGCCTATAAATCACAATTCAAACCTGGGATGGGAAGATCACTTGTGGTCAAGAGTACGAAGCCAGTCGAATCCAGAAACAAACATACATAACTTCACATCTAAGCAATTTCCAATTTTTAGTGTTTCCATATTTAGTTGAGAATATTTCAATAAAGGATTTATATGTAAATGGTTTATTTTATTTTAAAGAATACCTAATGAGAATTTAAAAGTTTTCTTTTTGAATCTGAAGACAAGTTTACTAGAGTCTAAAAGAAAAAACCCAGGGCAGTCAGCCTCTTAGAGGAGGAAGCTGGAAAAACACAGAGAGAAAGCCATGCTGTTTGAGTGAAGCTGGCATGGAGGCCAGCTACACAACAAGGAAAGCTTTGGAGAAAGAGTGGGGATACCCAATTCCCAAACGTTAGAAGACATGCTTTGAAAAAAGTTGAAATTAAAAAAAAGAAAAAAAAGCTTTTCTGAATAGTTCAGAGAAGTGAGACTTAGGCTGCATGGCTGTGGCTCTGTGAGCTACTGTTAAGGAGGGACAACTTAAAAACAAAACGACCAGAGAGACGGCTCAGTGGTTTAGAGCACTTGTTCTTACAGAGAACAGGTGTCAGTCCCAGGAGATTCAATACCTTCTGATCTCCATGGGTATCAGGCAAGCACACGGTACTGAGATATACATGCAGGGATGCAAAGGGTATGCAAGGCCTGTGCATTCAGATAAACACTAGAGAAGCCAGGAAAGTTAAACACGAAGCATATCTTTACAACTGAATGAGGTGCCTAGCTGTTCTTCCAGAAATGCTGGGAATGGAGAGTTTTATAACTCGTGATCCTTTTATGTCTGATGAGCTAGGCTTGGCTTGTATCTACCAGAATTTATGTTTTACTTATCCCAAGTCCTTTCCCCTTAAAATGTTGAGCATTACTTTTAGGCCACAAAAGCCTTGTAAGATGTCATTTGTATGCTACAAGAGTCTAAGTGACTTCTATGTTATCTTAGGGTTGGGCCAAATCCTGACTTCCAGAGGGATTATGTTTGCCTCAGCCATTTCCCTAGAGTCTAGGGATTCAGCACAGCGGCAGTTTTCTTTCTGTTTGCTTTTTTGAGACAAGGTCTCACTTCAGAGCTCTGCCTGGCCTGAAACTCACAATATAGACAAGGCTGGTCTCAGACTCATAGAGATCCACCTGCTTCTGCCTCCTGCAGTAGAGGGTTTTTTTTTTTTGCATATTCAAGTCCCTGGTTCAATAATCAGGACTCTATAGAGAGCAAGAGTGAGAGAGCGTGGTATGTGTGTGTGTGTGTGTGTATGTGTGTGAGAGAAAGGAGAGAGAATAGAATAAATATTCTATTGGGGCATGTCTTGGCATAATCAAGTTTAATTTTTATCGTTCTTGCTACCAGTCCATTTAAAATATAGTTGCTAACTATAATCTATCAATGGCCGCCTTTATAAGAAATGTTGAAGAAATGTTCAACAAAACTCACCTGCAATTGTACATACTGGCAATTTCCCATCAAACATTCTAGAAAGAGACAACCAGGATTGCTAGGCCATCTAGTTACTACATTAAGGAATTTTGTTTTTTCCTTGTCTTTGAGTGAAACTTAAAATATCCATTATTAATAGGTATCAAACTCAGAAGAATCACTGAAACAGTTTAATTACAAACAAGTAAGAGTAGGCTGGAGAGTTAGCTCACAGTTTAGGAACACTTGTTGTTCTTCCAGAGGACCTGGTTCAATTCTCAGGACCTACAGTCAGGTGACCCACAATCATCTGTAACTCCAGTTCCAGAGGACCAATGCCCTCTCTGACACTCATGGGCACTCTAAGTCGTGTGCAACAACACATACAGGCAAAACACCCATATATATATATATATATATATATATATATATATATATATATATATATATATATATATAAAATAAAATAAAATAAAAACTAAAAACAAGAAAAAACCAAACCAAAAATAAACCAACCAAACAAGAAAAGCCCTGGGGCTTAGTCTATGAGTACGAGCTGTGAGAGCCTTAGGATCTGAGTTTGATCCTAGAACTCAAAGGAGGGAGGGAAAGAAAACAACCAAAAACCCAGAGCCCATGCTTTCAATCCTAGCATTTGAGAGACAGAGACTGTTCACGTTCAGCATGGTCTACAGAGTGAGTTCTAGGTCAGCCAGGGCTATATATTGAGACTCTGTCCCAAACGATAACAAAAAAGGGGTATCTTAAAATAATACTGTCCTTTTGCTTTGCATGTAACTCATCTGTGTATGGTATGTGCATGTAAGTAAGTGCCATTGCCCTCAGAGGCTAAGCCCTCTCAGTCACACTTCAGTATTTATATAGAATATTTGTGTTTGAGCTAGAAGGTGGAATCTTGAGACTATTGTAAAAGGTTTCTGGATAAAGAAAACCTTAAAAGGAAGTTGGATCTTCTGAAGATGGAGTTACTGGCAGTTTAGAGCCATCACACATGGCTGCTGCGAGCTGAACTCAGGTCCTCAGGTACATGCTCTTAACCACTGAGCCATCTCTCCCCACCTTATTTTAAAAATGTTTAAATGTTCCTCATGGAGCTGAAGATGTAGCTAGCTATGTGTTAATACACTTGTCTAAGATGTGAGTTCCAGGACAGCCCGAGCTACACAGAGAAACCCTGTCTCAAAAAACAAAACAAAACAAGACAAAACAAAAATACACTTGTCTAGTTTGTGTTGTTCTGAGCTTGATCTCCAGCACTGAAAAAAGAAAGAAAATAAACTTCATTATACAGCAAGAATAAAGGCTTTAAGGACAATTTAAACAAAATCGTCACCTAGCTTTCAAGCAAAAGGATACAAAAGCTGCAACAAATAACCGGTAACTGCACTAATCATTTCAGGCCAGTTCAATCCAGTTTGGCTTAGAGGGGCTTTGGGTTGAGAGAAGAGATGAGATATAATATGTTTTCTTGCAACTTCTTGGAAGAATAACTCCATAATTGTCTGAGGGCTAGATACTTAAAAGAAAACACAGCACATCATGGCTATCATCAGTAGCATGGCAATGAAAGCAGTCTGCAAACTGTCACCCTGTGCATATGCAATGGAAAAGCAAGGCAAATCATTTCATCATTCACTACAGTTAAACAAGTTATCCAGAAACCCTTTACACTAGTCCCAAGATTCCACCTTCTAGCTCAAACAAATCCTCTATGTAAATACTGAAGCATAAATGAGAGTGCCTTAAAGACTGAGGTAAGATCAAGATAAGTGTATGAAAGCCACTTAGTAAAGTTAGAATTTAGTAAAGTTAAAAATGATTTTGTTCAATTAATTACTGGGGTATCAAAAAAACAACAGACAAAACAGCAATGTAAGAAACACTAAATGCAAGATTCTGATTTTAGGAAGGTTTCTCTTGGTGGTTTTCTATAATCGTCCTAACAGTGTTTATTCTCATGCTACACATACACTTATGACACCCTTCACTTAATGCCTGATCTGGGACTATATCTTCCCAGATGACTTGCCACAGCCACAGGTCTCAGGCCACAGGGTGCTCATGGCACGAAAGCAAAGAGCAAGGCCATTTCTACAACAAAGGTGATGAAAGAACATTTTAATAAATACATAATAAACCCCCAAATTAAAGCAAATATACACATGGCCTACTCCTTACCCAATTTATTTGCCATTAAGGCACCAGAATCAGTTAGCTCCAGTACTGACAAATGTTGTAGATTAGACTCCCTATGAAAAAAGAGAAAACATAAATAAATCTGTTAAATATTATATTTCTAAATCTATTTTATATTGTTGGTTTAATTAATATAAAACATATAAAAATTTCACTGAAAGCTTAAAAAGGTCAGAAAAGAGGATTCAGGAGTTAGATTGCTGTCTATCCACACCGCTCAAGGGCTATTCAAGGTCACTTGTGTGCCAGAGCTCACTGACTGATAACAGTACTATCAACTTTCTCAGTGTATTTTATCAGAGCAACAGGAAAAGCAACAGGAGCATACTGCCATCGTGGGACGTTTCCTTCTTCTTTGCATATAAACTTAAGTCTACTTCTAACAATCATTTTGTGTATGGTTTATATAAAATAAAGTATTACTTTTTAATACATTATACTCAACTGTTAAAATAATGGAAGATCTAAAATGTCAATTCTTTTTTAAAATAAATTTAATTCCTTTTAAATTTTATTTTTTTTGTAAGGGTGTCTTGCCTATATATTATGCCTGTACACCATGTCTGTGCAGTGCCAGTATTGGCAAGAACAGGGCCCTGGATACCCTAGAACAGGAGTTAGAGGCAGTTGTGAGTCACCATGTGGGTGTCGGACATTGAGCCCATGTCCTCAGAAGAGTAGCTGGAGCTCTTAACCACTGAGTTATCTCTCTAGTCTCAATCTTTCTGATTCTTAAAGGCAAAAACAAACTCAACAACCTATGTTTTACTTATCCCAAGTCCTTTCCCCTTAAAATGTTGAGCATTACTTTTAGGCCACAAAAGCCTTGTAAGATGTCATTTGTATGCTACAAGAGTCTAAGTGACTTCTATGTTATCTTAGGGTTGGGCCAAATCCTGACTTCCAGAGGGATTATGTTTGCCTCAGCCATTTCCCTAGAGTCTAGGGATTCAGCACAGCGGCAGTTTTCTTCTGTTTGCTTTTTTGAGACAAGGTCTCACTTCAGAGCTCTGCCTGGCCTGAAATCACAATATAGACAAGGCTGGTCTCAGACTCATAGAGATCCACCTGCTTCTGCCTCCTGCAGTAGAGGGTTTTTTTTTTTTTGCATATTCAAGTCCCTGGTTCAATAATCAGGACTCTATAGAGAGCAAGAGTGAGAGAGCGTGGTATGTGTGTGTTGTGTGTGTGTATGTGTGTGAGAGAAAGAGAGAGAATAGAATAAATATTCTATTGGGGCATGTCTTGGCATAATCAAGTTTAATTTTTATCGTTCTTGCTACCAGTCCATTTAAAATATAGTTGCTAACTATAATCTATCAATGGCCGCCTTTATAAGAAATGTTGAAGAAATGTTCAACAAAACTCACCTGCAATTGTACATACTGGCAATTTCCCATCAAACATTCTAGAAAGAGACAACCAGGATTGCTAGGCCATCTAGTTACTACATTAAGGAATTTTGTTTTTTCCTTGTCTTTGAGTGAAACTTAAAATATCCATTATTAATAGGTATCAAACTCAGAAGAATCACTGAAACAGTTTAATTACAAACAAGTAAGAGTAGGCTGGAGAGTTAGCTCACAGTTTAGGAACACTTGTTGTTCTTCCAGAGGACCTGGTTCAATTCTCAGGACCTACAGTCAGGTGACCCACAATCATCTGTAACTCCAGTTCCAGAGGACCCAATGCCCTCTCTGACACTCATGGGCACTCTAAGTCGTGTGCAAACACACATACAGGCAAAACACCCATATATATATATATATATATATATATATATATATATATATATATATATATATATAAAATAAAAATAAAATAAAAACTAAAAAACAAGAAAAAAACCAAACCAAAAATAAACCAACCAAACAAGAAAAGCCCTGGGGGCTTAGTCTATGAGTACGAGCTGTGAGAGCCTTAGGATCTGAGTTTGATCCTTAGAACTCAAAGGAGGGAGGAAAGAAAAACAACCAAAAACCCAGAGCCCATGCTTTCAATCCTAGCATTGAGAGACAGAGACTGTTCACGTTCAGCATGGTCTACAGAGTGAGTTCTAGGTCAGCCAGGCTATATATTGAGACTCTGTCCCAAACGATAACAAAAAAGGGGTATCTTAAAAATACTGTCCTCTTTTGGCTTTGCATGTAACTCATCTGTGTATGGTATGTGCATGTAAGTAAGTGCCATTGCCTCAGAGGCTAAGCCCTCTCAGTCACACTTCAGTATTTATATAGAATATTTGTTTGAGCTAGAAGGTGGAATCTTGAGACTATTGTAAAAGGTTTCTGGATAAAGAAAACCTTAAAAGGAAGTTGGATCTTCTGAAGATGGAGTTACTGGCAGTTTAGAGCCATCACACATGGCTGCTGCGAGCTGAACTCAGGTCCTCAGGTACATGCTCTTAACCACTGAGCCATCTCTCCCCACCTTATTTTAAAAATGTTTAAATGTTCCTCATGGAGCTGAAGATGTAGCTAGCTATGTGTTAATACACTTGTCTAAGAGTGAGTTCCAGGACAGCCCGAGCTACACAGAGAAACCCTGTCTCAAAAAAACAAAACAAAACAAGACAAAACAAAAATACACTTGTCTAGTTTGTGTTGTTCTGAGCTTGATCTCCAGCACTGAAAAAAGAAAGAAAATAAACTTCATTATACAGCAAGAATAAAGGCTTTAAGGACAATTTAAACAAAATCGTCACTAGCTTTCAAGCAAAAGGATACAAAAGCTGCAACAAATAACCGGTAACTGCACTAATCATTTCAGGCCAGTTCAATCCAGTTTGGCTTAGAGGGGCTTTGGGTTGAGAGAAGAGATGAGATATAATATGTTTTCTTGCAACTTCTTGGAAGAATAACTCCATAATTGTCTGAGGGCTAGATACTTAAAAGAAACACAGCCATCATGGCTATCATCAGTAGCATGGCAATGAAAGCAGTCTGCAAACTGTCACACTGTGCATATGCAATGGAAAAGCAAGGCAAATCATTTCATCATCTCACTACAGTTTAAACAAGTTATCCAGAAACCCTTTACACTAGTCCAAGATTCCACCTTCTAGCTCAAACAAATCCTCTATGTAAATACTGAAGCATAAATGAGAGGTGCCTTAAAGACTGAGGTAAGATCAAGATAAGTGTATGAAAGCCACTTAGTAAAGTTAGAATTTAGTAAAGTTAAAAATGATTTTGTTCAATTTAATTACTGGGGTATCAAAAAAAACAACAGACAAAACAGCAATGTAAGAAACACTAAATGCAAGATTCTGATTTTTAGGAAGGTTTCTCTTGGTGGTTTTCTATATATCGTCCTAACAGTGTTTTATCTATGCTACACATACACTTATGACACCCTTCACTTAATGCCTGATCTGGGACTATATCTTCCCAGATGACTTGCCACAGCCACAGGTCTCAGGCCACAGGGTGCTCATGGCACGAAAGCAAAGAGCAAGGCCATTTCTACAACAAAGGTGATGAAAGAACATTTTAATAAATACATAATAAACCCCCAAATTAAAGCAAATATACACATGGCCTACTCCTTACCCAATTTATTTGCCATTAAGGCACCAGAATCAGTTAGCTCCAGTACTGACAAATGTTGTAGATTAGACTCCCTATGAAAAAAGAGAAAACATAAATAATCTGTTAAATATTATATTTCTAAATCTATTTTATATTGTTGGTTTAATTAATATAAAACATATAAAAATTTCACTGAAAGCTTAAAAAGGTCAGAAAAGAGGATTCAGGAGTTAGATTGCTGTCTATCACACCGCTCAAGGGCTATTCAAGGTCACTTGTGTGCCAGAGCTCACTGACTGAAACAGTACTATCAAACTTTCTCAGTGTATTTATCAGAGGCAACAGGAAAAGCAACAGGAGCATACTGCCATCGTGGGACGTTTCCTTCTTCTTTGCATATAAACTTAAGTCTACTTCTAACAATCATTTTGTGTATGGTTTATATAAAAATAAAGTATTACTTTTTAATACATTATACTCAACTGTTAAAATAATGGAAGATCTAAAATGTCAATTCTTTTTTAAAATAAATTTAATTCCCTTTTAAATTTTATTTTTTTTGTAAGGGTGTCTTGCCTATATATTATGCCTGTACACCATGTCTGTGCAGTGCCAGTATTGGCAAGAACAGGGCCCTGGATACCTAGAACAGGAGTTAGAGGCAGTTGTGATGTCACCATGTGGGGTGTCGGACATTGAGCCCATGTCCTCAGAAGAGTAGCTGGAGCTCTTAACCACTGAGTTATCTCTCTAGTCTCAATCTTTCTGATTCTTAAAGGCAAAAACAAACTCAACAACCTATTTTTAAATAACTTAAGAAATAAAAAATAATGAAACTCACAGTGTGTCAACTGGGACATCAGTTGCCAAGCACTGGCTTGCCCACTTAATGAGGTAGTAAGACAGGAGCAGGGGAGCCGTGCGGTGCAGCAGGTCTTGTTGAGCTTGAAAGAGCTGACCAGCTCCTAGGATCACCTATGACAGCAAAGTCGGTAAGCTGTTAGGAATGGAGACTCCAGGGGTTCAGGAGAGGTCAATAAAGCAATGCAGTTTAGGTAACAGTATTGTAGAGGCAATACACATGCTACATTTTTGTGTAGCAACTAGCAAGTATTTTGCTGAACAGTAACCGTCAAAACAAATATAACCATCACCAACAGACCAAAACAGTTTCTATTTCTTTTGTTTTTTTTAAGACAGGGCTTCTTTTCATAGTCTTGGCTATCTAGAACTCACTATGTAGATCAAGCTGGCCTTAAAGTCACAGAGATCTACTGCCTCTTCTCCTGAGTGCTGAAATTAAAAGTCTGTACCACCACACATGGTTCAAAAGTTTTCTGACTCATGGAAGCTCATAGTTAAAAGAAATAAAGGAACAGAGAATTCTAAGTCTCTTCTGTTGCTGCTGTTGAAGTTTATGTGAAAACAGCTATGACCAATAGATGAAAATTTGTCAACGATCCCCAAAGTCTTAAAAATGTGTACAGCCTATGGCTCCCAAAGTCTTAAGAATGTGTAAAGCCTATGACTATCAACTCTACTTCTCAGAACTCACTCTAGAGATAGTTAAAGATGTGTAGTAGGGTATTGTTGGTCAGTGGTTAGTTTCCGAGCATTTGGACATAAGGACAGGAAGATTAAGAGTTAAAGAATAGCCTCAGCTACATAGTGAGTTTGAGGCTATAGGAGACCATATGTAACTCTGACTGATTCCTGCCAAAAAGAAAAAAACAAGACGCCAATATTCTAGGTAGCCAAAAAGAAGAGCTTAAAAGGCGTGCCCCCAAACCCCCCCTTTTTTTTAAATTTTTTTAACAAAGTAATGTTGTTTTTGATGTGGTATGTGCCTGAATGCAAGTGGCACGACCAGGTGCCCTTTCCTCGGGAGCGGGCGGGTCCCTAGGGGGTGTTGGAAGGCGATTTGGTCCTCGGGAAAAAGTTTGTCCTTTTAACCCCCTTGACCCACTTTTTTTTTTAAAAAAGCACAGGTTGTTTCATTTTTACCTGGATCAAATCCCTTTTTTTTTTCCCAATTCTGTTTCATATCCTTTTTCCTAAACAGCCCAAAAGGGCTGGGACGGGTTTTTCTGACTCTTGCAGTTTACTAAAAAGTCTTCCATCACATTTCTTACATGAAAATTTGGGAAAATTAAAAATTACTATTTGACAAATTTTAAGACGGGGCTTTTATGTGTCTGCTCACGTGAAGTAGTGAAAAAATCACGGGCACAAGGAAACTCGGCTCCACATAATCACCAAAAACTTTTTTAGAAAGGCCCCCCAAAATTTTCAATGTGGGGAAAATCTTGTATTATTTTTTTTTTTAAAAAAACCATCCAAAAAATTTTAAGGGATTATAAAATAATCTTTATAAATTTGTTTTGGGGAAGAAAATACTTACTTCCCCCCCCTTAAACTAAAACGGGGGTGCAGATGTCTTTTAGGAGTTAAAACATTGCCTAAAAATTTTGCACTAGGCCAGGTTTTTCGAGGAAAGGGGCGCGCCCCGGGGCCCGCACCCGGGAAAAACCCGGAACCCCCACCCGCAAAACCCCGGGCCCACACACACACACACACACACCACACACACACACACAACACACGGGAACACCAAGATCTATTTAAAACCCGGGGAAAAATTTTTTAACAAAAAACCAGGGGTTTTTTTAAAACTTCCCTTTTTTTAAAAAAACTGTGTAACACACGCTAAAATTTTTGGGAAAAAATGTATTTTACCCTAAACTCCAAACACTCAATAGTATAAAATTTTTCCAAAAAATGTGTTCTGCAGCCTTCCGGGAGCTGCAAGTTGTAAAATTTTTTTTTCCAAAAACTCCCATATCCATAAAAAAGACTTTTCCAAATTCACCGGGGAGGCATTTTATAAGACATAAGACATCCCGTGCCACATTGCACCCTATGAAAAAAGAGTGAATGTTAACCACGATTTTTGGCCCCCAAAAAAGGGGGTCTATTGATTAATACATTAAAAAAAACTTTCATTTTAGATAGAAGGGATCCTTTTCCAAAAGCATAGGTTTTAAAGGTCCCAGTTTAAAAAAAATTCTTCAGTGAGTGGGGTAAACTCATCAAAAAGGTCACAGGGGTAAAAAAATTTTTAACTGAAAAAAAAAAAAAGGGGTTTCTTTTTGGGGGGGGGCAACTACGACAAAAAAAATTATTACCATCTGAATGGTCGTCCCCCCCCTGTCAAAAGGGCTCATAGGGGAATAAAAAGTCTACTAAGGAAATGTCCCCGGGAAAGACGGGTACCCCTGCAAGTAAAACCTTTCAGTTATTTTTTTTTTAAAAAATTTCCCAAAAAGACATTTAAACATAATCCATAAGAAATCAATAGACAACAAAGGGTTTGCTATAATAAATGTAACAAATTTTTACGGGTTTTTTTTTTAAAATATTTGGGAAAAGGGGTTTTGGGGGATGTAGCTCAGGGGTAGAGGGCTTTTCAATACTCACCCCCCTTAGGTTTGTTTGATTCTAAAAAAAGGGACAGGAAAGTAAAAAAAAAACGGGACCCAAGTTTCCATTTTTTAATGTGTCTGGTTCCTGAGTGGGGGGGGGTGTTTGGTTGGGTTTTAAGCAAGGCTGGGGGTTTAACCCCTTGGGGTTAAAGACTTTACAGATTGTTTTTTACAACAAAAACATTTTTTAGTTTTTAAATGGTGAAAAACCCCCCCTTCAATTTAGAAAGAAATAAAAAAAAAAGATGTGGTTTTAAAGGGGGGGAAAAAGGAAAAAGGGGCCAAAGAGGTGTTCCCCCCCCTATAGCAGAGTTATAAGTGGTCCCACTTGAAAATTTTTGGGGGGGGGAATTGAATCAGGTTACCTTAGAAGTACAAGCCTCTTTTTCTTGGGCCCCATTTTCCTAGTCCCATTTTCTTTTTTTGACATTTGCTGAAAATTTCAGAAAAACAAGGCATAAAGGGCTCAAGGAAAAAAAGAAAAAAGGAAAGAAAAAAAAGGAAGAGATGAAAGGGGAAATGGGGAAGGAAAAAAAAAAAAGGAAGGGAGGAGGGGAAGGAAAAAAAAAAAAAGAATTTTTACGCACCCCCAACCCTCCCCCCAAAACAAAGCTGACAAAAATGGTAGGGAAAAAGGAAAATCCAAAAATTTTGTTTTCATTTTTTAGTTGTTTTTTTTTTAAAAACGATTTTAAAATCTACCCGGCTGACCGGGAATAAACGGGCATTCCTTTGAATCTCTAAATGTTGGATAAGGGCCCTACCCACATGTTTTTTTTTAAATTTTTGAAAGTCCCCCAAAATATAGACTCAAAAAACTTTGCAGAGGAGGTCTGAACGCCCTTTTTCCCCCTATTTTCTTCGGGAAGCCCACCTGTTTTGAGGGTTCAAATGTAGCAAGAGGGGGGGGGGTTTTTCCCCTGATATGGAGACAGCGGGCCCATAGGAATTGCACCAGAATTCCTTTTTTTAAAGAAAAAAATTTCCTCCGGGGAAAAATTCTACTGGGCCCCCTTTCCCTTTTGGGAGCTAAAAAAGAAAAATTTTAAAATTTTTTTTTTTTTGGGGTTTTTTTCCCCCAAAAATTTTTCTTATGCTTTCCCCCGGGTTTTTGAAATATCTATCAGATTCCCAAAAAAAAAAGGCTTGACCCTTTAATTTTTTTTTCCCCCCCAAAACCCCCCACCCCTTTCCCCCTTCCCCCTTTTGTTTTGGCCTCCCAAACCCGGGTCCCGCTCACTCCAGTTCCACTTGCTCCACCCAAAGGTTTTTATTTTTTTTTTTATTTTAAATTTACACGAGCTGTCTTAGACCCCCCCGGGAAACCATAAAAATTTAATTTGGTGTTGGAAAACCCCCTTTTTGGGGGAACCCTACCCAAAAACATCGGGCCCAAAAAACCGTTAACCCCCCTAACCCCCTTTTTCCTTTTTACAACAGATAAAAAAATAAATTTTCATTAAAAAACCCCAAAAACATTTTTTCCCCTTTAAATCCTTTTTCCCCAAAGAAAAATTTTTCCTTTTTTTTTTCTTCCCCAAAAAAAAAAGTTTTTCAAAACCCCCCGGGGAAAAAAAATTAAAAAAGGGAAAAATTTTTTTTTTTTAAAAAAAAATTAAAATTTAAGGGGTTTTTAAAAGGGGGGGAAAATCAAAACCCTTAAAAAAAAAAAACTTAAAATAAATCCCCCCCAAAATTTTTAAAAGGTTTTTTTAAACAAACCCCCCCCAAAGAAATAAACAAATTTTTGGAGGAACCGGAAAAACCCCCAAAGGGAAAAAATTTTGCTTAAAAAAAATCAATTAAAATCATAAAAAAAGCTTTAAAAAAAAAAAAAAAAACCCCTTAAAAAAAGGGGAAAAAAGCTTTTTTGACCCCCAAAAGCCCCCAAGATAAATGAAATAAGAAACAAAACAAAGGGGCCCTTAAAAAAAAAAGAAAAAACAAAAAAAAAAAAATTTAACCCAAACGGGAAACAAAATGAAAGTGAAAAAGGGGAAAAAAAAAAAAATTTTTGGGAAAAAAAAAAAAAGGGAAAATTTTAAACCCCGGGGGATTGGGGGGGGGGAAAAAAAAAAACCAAAGAAAACCAAAAAAAAAATTCCTCCCAAAAAAAAAGGTTTTCCCTGAAACCCCGGGGATTTAGGTTTTAGTGGGGAAAAAACCCCCAAACCCCACTTCCCCGGGGAAAGAAGCAGTTAAGCTTTTAAAATTAAAATTTCATAAAAAAAAAAAAACCCCAAAAATTTAAACAAAAAAAGGGGGAACAGTTGCTAGGGACGAATTTTTAAAAAAAAACCCCCCTTCCCCCCGGCCCCCCCACACCAACAAAAGGGTGGGGGGGGAAAATTTCAGGGGTTCAAAAAATTTTCCTAAAACCTTTTTTAAAAATTACATTTTTGGGGAAAAAAACAATCATGAACCCCTCTCCTAAAAAAAAACCCCAAAAAAAAAAAACCCCCCCCCCAAAAAAGGGGGGGTTTCAAAAAAATTTTTTTTTTTTTTTAAAAAAGGGAAAAACTTAAAAATTTGGGCATAAAAAAATAATAATCGGGAAAAACAAAATAAAAACAAACTGCCCAAAAACTTAAAAAAAATTCTAAAACTTTTTTTTTTAAAATATAAACAAATTTTTTTTTTTTTTTTTTTTTTTGGTTTTTTTGGGAAAAGGGGTTCTCTGTTAGGGGTTCCTAATCATCTTTAAAAAATCCCAAAAACCCCCAAAATTTTGGGGTTTTGCCCCAATGGGGGATAAAGGCTGGCCCCCCTATCTAAAAAAAAATTTTTTAAACCCTTACAAAAAAAAATTTTTTTGGAAGTTTTACCAATAAGCATATAATTTAAAAATTTTTAAAAACCCCCAAAAGGGTTATAAATTTTTAAAAATATTAGAAAAAAAAATTTTTTGGGTTTTCCTTACTTGCCCCAAAATTGGCCCTATTTTCAAAAAAGGCAAAAAACTTTTATAAAAAACCAAAAAAAAAAATTTTTTTAAATTTTTAATTGAAATTAAAAGGATTGTTTGGACAAACTGTGGTTTCCCCCCTTAAGCAATAACAAGCTACACTGCAGAAACAGGTTTTTACAGTGTAAGTGAAGACTGCACCACTTTGGGGGTCAAGCTGCTATATTCTCCTGAATGGTATGCATTCTTATAGAACCCTACTGGGTGCCACTGAAAAACAAAGGTGTCGGCTGTCAATCTTAAATGCATAGGGTGGACCCAGCCTGTTGATGCTATGCATTGGTAAAAGAGCAGTTAGAACAAGTTGATTTCAAAACCATTGTCACAAGGACTCACATATAAAAGAAACTTTCAATAGGTAATCTAAATCTAACAAAATAAACTGCAGAAAACTCACAGGAGTATAGACTAGGATAGAAAACTGCCATGCTGCCTCATTATTTTGAACAAGTCTCATGAACCAGATTTGCTTCTAAGCATCAAGTCTGAGTGACCATCATCATAGATTGTTTTCTTTTTTCTTTTTTTTTTTTGTTGTTTTTCGAGACAGGGTTCTCTGTGTAGCTCGGGCTGTCCTGGATCACTCTGTAGACCGTGGCCTCGAACTCAGAAATCCACCTGCTCTGCTCCCAAGTGCTGGATTAAAGGCGTGCGCACCACGCCCGCAATAGATTGTTTTCTTCTGAGCTTCTTGTGTGATAACATAGTACATAGAACAAAGAACTAATAATAGTTCAACAGAACTATGATCAGGAAGTGACTTTGGCTTTAAACAAAACCCAAAAGCCAGTCTTGTTAACTGTAGTAATAAGTAACATTACCAAGGACTCTAAGGATTAACACTTGAACAACATTCAATTTCAGATACTTAAAGTGGGGTTTCCATGAGTGAAAATCTTTGTCATTTCAGCTTAGCTCCCTAAGGCATCAACTAGAAACTTTCTTTCATTTAGCCTGAGCTATCTCTGAAAACATGCAGACTGGCCTATTGTGCTTTATGGCATATTATCTTTACCAGAACTGTTGGTTTGTTTGTTTTGATTTTCGAGACAGAGTAGTTCTGTGTAGCCCTTGCTGTCTTGGAACTCTCACATCTGCCCGCCTCTGCCTCCCAAGTGCTGGAATTAAAGACCTGCGACCACCACCCAGCCCTTTATCAGATTTTCAAGCCATTGATATGGTGCTTTGGATTGAACCCAGATCTAGCATACCAAGTTCTCTACAATCAAGCTATAGTCTTCAGAATTTATGTGAACTCTACATAATGTTTAAGCAGATGGAAATACTAATTACTAAAATATGATTGTTGCATATTACATAATCATTACCATGCTATATTTCACAAATGTATATAATTATTATGTCAACTGAAAGGCTTGGGGGCTGGAGAGATGGCTGAGTGTTTAAGAGCACTTGTTGCTCTTACAGAGGAAACAGCTTTGGTTCCTAGCCCACATATGGCAGCTTACCACCATCTATAACTCTGCAATCTGACACTCCATTTTGAACTCTGGGCATCAGGTGAGCACAGGGTGCACATACATACATGCAAGGAACAAATGCCCATGCATATAAAATAAAATTCTCAGTCACCAAAATGGCTCAGCAGGTAAGACTGTAAAGGTACTCGTCACCAAGCCTGATAACCACAGCTCCACTCCTGGTTAACCAGGAGAGAACTAACTGCAGAGTTGTCTTCTGACCTATTTGTCTGCACTGTGAGCACGTGTGTCACATTAGCCCAGAACACTTATCCTCATCAGTGAACACATTAGGATTTAACATGTCATCCAGGACACACCAATTCATCACAACAACACAGGATGGAGGTACAGTTGTTTCCTCCAAGACAGTTAAACACACACAATGTAGACTTTGTCAGGGCAAGAGGAACTATCTGAGACCAAAACGAGGAAGGAAGCAGAATAAAGAGATGAAGCCTTGAAAACGCTATGCCAGCCCTATCTGGGAGCAGATGCTGAACATCTAGCTGCATAAGCCAATGTACCTGCCTTCTCATTTCAGTCAGCTCAAATTACTAAAGCAAGTGGTTCTTACCATGACATGGTAACAATAACACGACAGTTACCGTACTTACTCTGGGGTCTTGGTCGTCTCTGATGACAATTTCTTCTTCTGGTAGAGACTGCATAAAAACTGGATTCCACTGACCTGCAACATTACTACAGAAAAAAAGTTCAAAAGTTTACCAAAAAAATGGCCACACACTTTGGCAGTATCTGAGTAGGAACGGCCTCATCAGTGAATCCCTTGCAACCAACCACAACGTTACCATTAAGCAGTTTTCCTTACAATTCTGTCCTTACTATCTGTGTGTCTGCACAGGTGCAAAGATGTGCATGTCCTTGTGGAGGCCAGGGCTCAATGCCAAATGTCTTTCTCAACTCTTCTCCACCTTGTTGTACTCATTGCCCCTGGCCTTATTTTTTATTTTTTTTTTGAGACAGGGTTTCTCATGAATCCAGAGTTCACCAATTTAGCTAAACTAAGCTAGCCAACAAGCTCCAGGGATCCTCATGTCTGCCTTACCAGTGAGGATTCTAAGCCTGCACTGCCCGACTGACTTACTATTACATAAGTGCTGGGGATCTAAACTCAGGTCTTCATAAATTCATGGCAAACACTGCCAAATGAGCCATCTCCCAGATCCAAAGTTCTATGTTTAACAGGCATTATCTTCAATTTAAAACCTTGAAATATAAATCTACTAACAGCTGATTTTTACTATGTACTTAAATTTTACTAGATATTATATAAGATGCTATTCTTGACACTATTCATGTTTGCCTTACAATCTCCTTCAAGAACAGTATTGCGCTCAATTTGTAGCTGGGGAAATGAGTCTTAAGGTCTAGAACAGCTGGTAAGCTGCTCAAAACCCTGAATCCAGAACCTAAGCCTTTTTGTTTAAGACGTGGTTTTACTCTGTAGCCCTAACTGGCTTCAGTTCTCTCAATGTGCTACTTACTGTACTAAGTTCCAAGCTCATGGTTTTTGAATGCTACCTATAAGAACTAAACTAATATTTTTCAAGGTCTGGCTTTGGATCAGAATAGACCTTTTATAATTCTATTATGAAGTTTAGTGTTGAGGGTTCAATTTGTTTAAGTGTTCTTAAAGGAATCTTACAAGGAGGACGTTTCATACTTGATCTTTGCCAAAAGGCCAATGAAGAGTGTTTTAGTGGTTATGTATTTGATAAAAAAAAACTTTAAATCTGTTTATAAGTACATTTGTAAATATTAGATTTTTTTTTAGATTAATGCTGGGTGTTGTGGCACACAACCTTTTTTTTTTTTTTTTTTGGTTTTTCGAGTCAGGGTTTCTCTGTGTAGCCCTGGCTGTCCTGGAACTCACTCTGTAGACCAGGCTGGCCTCGAACTCAGAAATCTCACCTGCCTCTGCCTCCCAAGTGCTGGGATTAAAGGCTGTGCACCACCACCGCCCGGCAACAAAACAATTTTTTAACATTATTTTTGAATCATGTATATGGTATATGTGTGTTCATGTGAGTGTATGTGTCCCAGGAAGCAAGAGGACTACGACCCTCTGTAGCTGGAGTACCAGGAAGTTAGTTATAAGCCACCCCACAGGGGTTCTGGGACTCAACGTCAGCCCTTTGTAAGAGCAGTCTGAGTCTTAACTGTTGAGCCATTTCTGAGAGACCACATCAAAAAAATTTAAAAGCAAACCAATATACATTTAGATAAAGTATATCCAACAGTAGAGATTATCAAACATTAAATCGTACAATACAATTTTATATCATAAAACACTAGTTTAGTACTATAGCTCATTTTCTCTTACTTGTCCTCTCCTTCATACTCTCCCTCCCTCAAGGTATTACATACTCCAGGCTAGCCCTGAATCATTATGAGCTGAGAATGACCTTGGATTTCTAACCCTCTTGCCTCTACTTCCATCATTCCGGGGCGCAACCATGCTCGTATGAGGTGCTGGGAACTTAATCTAGGGCTCTGAGTGTGAGGAAGGCACCCCACTCACTGAGCCATATTCTCAGCCCTGAAGTTAATTTTCTCACGAGGAGAAACGTTTCCTGTTTTAAAAAGTTTCAAAAAACCATACTAGTTCAGTCTATCTCTTGATATTAACTTAAGGAAACTGAGAATAAAAAAGAATTTCAATGTCTTTGTTAAGTTGTGGGCATAAGGACATTAGATTACTAACAGTGAGATTCCAAATTATTGCTACTGTTTTTGGGGTACTCTCCTATGAAATAGGGTATTTTATCTTAGCTCAATCCTAAGCATATTTGCTCTAAAATCAAAAAAGGTAACAACCACAAAAGGTAGCACTTCAGAAAAATCCAGATAAACACATCAGAATTCTTTGAACTAAATATGAAAAGGTCTCATTCAGCATGGCTCTGCCTGGGGTAAAGCAGGAAGATAAAGGTTAAATATTCCATACTGTTCGAAGTTGATTATTTCACAATTGTTTGGTTCTCAGCATCATGCCACAGGGCCCAGATATCCGTTGAGGTTAAGGCAAATCAACCAATGTCTCCTAGGAAGAAATGGGGAAAAATAAGAAAGAAAAGGGAGCAGAGACTAAGTTTGTATTGACAAGAGAACAAAATGCATTAACACACAACATGCCACATGAACTTGATGAAACCCAACTTAAATTGTTTCTTTATATGAAGAGGGGTTGGAGAGACGGTTCAGTGGTTCAGAGCACTGCCTGCTCTCCCAAATACTCTGGCTCAATTCCAGCACCCACGTGGTGGGCTCTCAACTGTCTATATATGAAATACCTTAAGAATATAATCCCATAGCAACACAATGGGGTTATGGAATACTGGGAGACATGACTTGGTAACTACAGAAAGTTGCTAAGCTTTGGAACTCCCGTGTTTAAACAACCCTGCCCCAGATTCAAAAAAGCTATGATTACAAGGGCAAGCAACCTCACCAGGCTATAGCCAACATTTCCTTCCTGTGCCTGTGTGAAATGCACAGGATGGTTTAACTTACCTGAGAAGTGAACAGTGAAGAAATGTGATCTAAACTATAGCGATTATTCTCAGTGCTCACCAACTGGAAAATGCAGAACTGTTGAAAAACAAGTTAATAGCTCATCACTTCATACAATCAACATGTTATTCTTCTAAGGAGAGAATTCACAATTCTGCCTCTGAGTGCTGGAAATTCAGGTGTGTGCCACCAGACTTAACTAAAATATAAAGTTTCCATCTTAATCATTTTTAAGAATGTATTTTATATATATTGACATTGTTGTGCTACCCATATGCAGGACTCTACCTTTTGCAAATTGAAACTTTACTCCCATCAAACAACTCCCCTTATACTCTCAGTCCCTCATACTTCAGTCATACTGCCTCGCATAACCACTTGAGTCTATGACTACTATTTTAGAAGCCAAGATGGGACCCTATGTTTGATCCTAAGTGTTTGTGATTGCCCAATTGCACATACACACGCACCCACACACTTCCTATAAAATTAACTCCAGTTCCAGGGCAATCCAATGCCCGCTTCAAGTATCCCAGGTTCATGCAAGTATGTAGCTGCGCGCACACACACACCTACCTAAATTTAAAATACACAATTTACAAAACATAAATACTATATATAAATTATATATAAACATATAAAAGTATTTTTCTTAAATGACAGTTGAAGCCTAGGTTTAGTTCAGTGGTAGAGTCATTGCCTTAGGTTCAATTTCAATCCCTTACACTAGAAGAAAAGACAAAACAAAAACAAAGAAATTAGAGGCACAAGATACTTATAAATAGTATTTTTGACAATTTTTACTGAAGAAAATTCACTGTGCACTGACAGTGTAATGATCTGTGCCTTATACCATAGGTAGTAAGTTAAAATCTTTTTTATTCATGAAGACTCAAGTGTTGTGGAGGACAGCCTGCAGGAATTGGTTCTGGAACTGAACTCAGGCTGTCAGGCATGGCTGCAAACACTGGGACCCACTTAGCTGTCATGTCCCCACAATCCTTTAACCACTTTTTTAAAAAAAGGGTTTCTTTGCAGACAAGATCTTTTGATATAGCTCTGATTGCTTTGGAACTATGTAGACCAGGATAGCCTCAAACTCAGATTTGCCTGTCCTTGCCTTCCAAGTGCTGGGATGAGAATCATGTGCCACCCTGCTGACTTTAACCTAGGACTTTACTCATTGTAGGTAGTTTTACTACTAAGCTATAGTCCCAGCGTCACAAGCAAGCTATCAGGGAAAAAAACCCAAACAAACACTGAATTGTCTTCTGAGAAAAAGGGGTGCATGAAATATGGAGGGGAGCCGAGATGGCTTAGCAGATGAGAAGACTTAAGGAAACTGGGTCCCATCACTTGCATCAGACAGCTTGCTTACTTCAGCTCCAAGGATCTGACATCTTCTAGACTTGATGGCACCTGTACACATCTGTGTGCATACTTACACAAACACATATGTACACACAAAAATAAATCTTAACAAATAAAAAAAAGATCTATGTAGGGGATGAAGATATAGTTTCATGACAGTGCGAATGTGTAGTATGTATGAAGACCAAAAATAAAAAGTGTTGCACACCTTTAATCCCAGCACTTGGAAGACACAGGCAGGTGGATCTCTGAGTTCCAGTTCAGCCAGTGATACTACACAGAGTCTACACAGAGTCTGTCTCAAAAAACAACAAACCAACAAAAATCACAATAGAACTTAAAACCACAATAACTCCCTAAAGAATTAGAATTCACCAATTCACTGTGGTATCTGTTATAGTAAAAATAAATTTAATAATAAAAAAAAATTCCCGTTATATGTCTATCATTACAAAAGTGCATACTAAGTAGCAAAGTAAAACGTGTATTGTAGAATGTAGCCCAAACAAAACAACAAAATCCCAAAAATTCCAGTTGAGTGCATGAGTTTCTCAAATGACTTGTGACAAAAAATGAATTTATTCCATTTTTTTTCTTCTGGACAGTCTTATGATGTCCCTTGTGTGGTCTTAAAACCCTGATAACCTCTTGCTTCAGCCTTCTGGATGCTGGGATTAAATATATATCATAAGCCCAGGCTTATTTAACTTTTATTAATTTCTTGTTTACTTAGTATTCATGTATGTTGTAGCATGGGCCATGTCACTCAGAGAACAATTTTAAGGAGGTTCTCCCCTACTGTGTATGTCCTGAAGATCTGATTCAAGTTGGCAGGCTTGAAGGCTAGTATCTTTACCCTCTAAGCCATCGTATCAGCCCTGTTATGAGAACTTCCATTGTGGAAAATAGGGGGTAGGGTCTCAGGGCTCAAACAGGAAAAGGACACAAGAGTCCAACCAGACTTCTAAGCAAGACAAAAAAAGCCTAGCATGGGGAATAAGAGCTCCAGTAAGTAAGGGAGACACATCCTCTGTCTGGTAGGATTACGGTAAACTTGTTCAAGTGTTGCTATATAGAATACCTATTACCATGCCAAACACACAACAAATGGCTATTTATTATTTGATTACACTACCGTATACATTCTGTATGCCTCACCTAACACCACCACCAGGATCTGGGTGGTGAACAATTATTTCTAAACATTAATTTCACCATAACTACGTCTAATACACTAACATCTGCATTCTTTTTCAGCAATTTTATTTTCTTCACCTAGATTTTTCAAATCTAACTTTCCCTTAAACTTCCCTTTAATCCTAACCACCCCTTCCCAATTTTCTAATTCATGTTACCAGCACAAAACCCAATCACCCTTCAAACAACTCAATATTTTAAACAAAGCTTAAGTGGACTCACTGAGCCTGGTATTTCCCCAAGTCAATCCACAAAATTTACACACACACCACACCATTTCATACCTGTCCTCGCTTTGGAGCATGCATATATATTCCTAGGTAGAGCCCCATGGAAGGGGAATAGGCAAGCCGTAATTTATGCCCTGTTCCTGCAGTGAGCCGAAGGTCTTTGTTTACAGGGACATATTCCAGCATGTCAGCCACCATCAGGCACATTTGGTCCTGCCCAAGAAAGAGTAAAGGTGATGTTTAAGAATACTGAGGCTAGCCGGCGTGGTGGCGCACGCCTTTAACCAGCACTTCAAGCGAGGCAGGCGATTTCTGAGTTCGAGCAGCCTGGTCTACAGAGTGAGTTCCAGGACGCCAACTACACAGAGAAACCCTGTCTCGGAAAACAAAAAAAAGATACTAGCTAGAATAATCCTTAACTTCAAAAGTCTGTCACACACCTTTAATTCTAGAATTTGGGAGGTACAAGCAGTTGGATCTTTCTGAGTTCCAGGCAGGCCAGAGCTACACTGCAAGACCTTGTCTCTAAACCAAAAAAAAAATTATCAACTTTTTTTTTTTTTTGGCGGATCTTGAAAATCATCTAATCAACATGCATTAATTTCTCCCTAATTTTCTGTGTATGTATGTTTTGCCTCCATGTATATCAGTGCACACCTTTGGAAACCAGAAGGTGTCAGATTGCCTGGAAATAGAGTTACAGGAAATTATAGTCACTATATGGGTTCTGGGAATTGAACTTCAATCCTCTGGAAGAGCAGCCAGTGTTGTTAACTACTGTTAGCCAGGGCCATCTCTTCAGCTCCAACATGGATTTTAGTAAAGTTGTGGGGATTAAACCACCTGTTTTAAAACCAACTAACTCCAGTTCCAGAGGCTCTGACACCTCTTCTGACATCCCCAGGCACCAAGGATACATGAATTATACATATTTGCATGCAAGCAAAACAGTCAATACACATAAAATAAATCTAAGAAAAAAAATTGAAACAGTTGATGCCGTTAAGAGAAGAGGTATCTCATATTATCCTTTTAGCTCTAAAAGGGCCATAATTCTCAAAATAAAAAATAGGAAAATGTACAGAAAATGTTAATTCAAACTATCAAGATCTGAAAGTAAATCATAATTTTGAACCCAAATGATCTAATCATCTTTAAATGAAGCAGCAGGACTGATTTCAATCCTTCCACACTTCACACATTTTTAACTTATGCCAACCTAAGTGCAGTACTTACCTTATAAGACCACATCCGTAGTTTATGATCCTGACACAGGGCAAAAATAAAGGCATCATGTTCAACACAATGAACAGCAAGACTCAGGGCACGATCTGAAGGCCCATGATCACCCCTAAAAACAAAGGATGGGCTTTAGAATTTTCACTACTGCCAAGAAGCAGATCATTAGAATTTGTGATTTAATAGGTAAAATAAAATTGTAAATGGATATTCTTAGCAGAAAAACATGAATTTATATGCTGGTATAAGACAAATACATTTCTATGTCATTTATGCTTATTATTACTGTAAAATAGAATATGGTCTATATCACAAAAAAAGTGACTCATTTCATATTGGTTTAGGAATGTCCTACATTAATTCTTATTTTTAACTTTAAATCTATAGTACCTTTTGTTGTTTGGTTTGGAGATAGGTTCTTATTTTGTAGCTTTGGCTAGCTTAAACTCAGATATCTACCTGCCTTCTAAATGTTAGGATTAAAGGTGTATGTAACTACACTAGGCTTATTATTAGATCTTTATAAAAATAACACTTTTAATTGTGTTTATGTCAGAGAGAGAGAACACAAGAGAGTGAATGCATCAGGGTTCATGTGGAAGGTCAGAGGACAATACAGAAGCCGTTTTCTTCCCTCCAGCATGTAGGACATACAATAGAACTTAGGATGTCAGGCTCTCCGCCAGTGCCTTTACCACTGGGCTATCTTGCATGCTCTACTTTAGCCATCTTCCAGAAAACTGAATTTGGTTAAGTCAGGGCACAGCATGGAATTGGACATTGTGAAAATACAGAAGAATGGTGTCAAAGTGTGGGACTACAAATAAGGCATGGTTATGGAGTGTGGCTTCCTCAGGCAAGACATCACGCCATGCACTCTTCTGCTCCGTGCAGAATATGCCATGAAGTACAACTGGAAGTAGTAACACAGGATTACAACGAGTCCTTTGAGTTCTTGCAGGACATGACTTACTGTTGGGGTTAGTCTTGTACACTGTGTATTCAGATGTTGAGTTCTGTGCCCCAAGATCAGGTTGTAGTCTGGACAAGGGCACTGTATTGACCAATGTGCTATAAAGAATGCTCCCCAATAATCTGACTTATTATTAAAAGGTCAGAGTTTGTGACTGGGTAGGAAGAGAGAGGAAGGCAGGACTTGAGATTGACTAGGAGGGCTCTGCTAGGGACCACAAGGTGGAGGAGGAAGGAGAGGTGGTTTTGTTTACCATTAATTAGGATGGAAAAGGAGTACAGATAGCAGAGGCTACCCAGGAGACACTAATTTGGCAAGTTACAGGCATTCATGTGGGTTTTAACAGCATGGAAAGAAGAACCTACCTAGCACAGAACTAACTGCTTATTAATAAATTAGTGTTTCTGTCATTTTCTTGGGAGCAAAACAGGCAAAAGTGGGGTAGAAACTCCCAATAGATATTAAGATGCAAAATGGGGGTGCAGCACCTCCCAAAAAATATTTATAGCAGTAACTTACCTTATAGCTGTGGGCATCCAGCCTGTGAGCAACCGCTGCATCACTGAACTCTGTTTCAGTTCCACAATTGATGCTATCCCTGCAATGATACCCAAGAAACGTCCTGATTTTAACCTAGAGAAACCCAATGCCACGAATGATATAACTAAGAATGAGATCTTTATATGACAGGCTTCTATGTTTTCTATATCAACAAGGTTCTTAAATGTACTTTTCTACTTATATCATACTTAAAATACTTTCAATCAGTATGAGATCAATAAAAATGGCATTTTTTATATTCTTAGGAGAAATGCCTTGCCATTTGAAGACAGCAGCATATTCTTTCACTCAATAGAATCATTTCATATTCTTTTTCTTTCTTTTTTTTTGGGGGGGGGGAAGGAGGGGGGTTGAGACATGTCTGTGTGTAGCCCTGGCTGTCCTCGAACTCACAGAGATATACCTACCTCTGCCTCTCGAGTGCTGGGATTAAAGGCGTGTGCCATCACTGCCCAGCCATCTCATATTTTCTTAATCACTGGGTGCTTTTCATGAGGCAGTAGTTCTAGGTGTTGGAGATCCACTAGTCAATAAACAACTGTCCTCAGGAAAGTTCACATTTTATTATTAGAGGATGAGAGAAGCAGGGGGTTAAATTAATAGTGAAAAAGACAAAAGTGAGTATTGCTGGCATGTCTGTGAAGGGAAAGCTGATTTCCAAAAGGATGGTCAAAGACCTCAATGAGGAGACATAATCAAGAACTAAAAACACTGAGGGGGAATTAAAATGTAGGAATATGCCTCATGCCTTTAAAAACTACAAAAGGGCATGCAGCTGGCATTGAGGGCAAGGGAGAGAAAAATGAACTGAGCTTAGAGACAACAGTGAACACTCACAGTGAGCCAAGTATAGAGCCTGAGGCTATTCGCATTATAACGAGCATTGTGATAACCATGGTCTCACATGACTAATCAGCTTGTTTTTCACATTTATTTACATACAGGGTGCTTTGCCTGCACATGTATATGCAACCACCTGCAAGCCTGATGCCTCGAAGTCCAGAGGAGGACACCAGATCCTGTGGAGCTGGAGGTGCTGACAGTTATGAGCCAGAGTGTGAATGTCTTAGAAATGGAAAAGCAGCCAGTGCTTTTTAACTGCTGAGCCATCTTTCTAGTCCCCCAACCAATTTTTTGTTTGTTTGTTTTAGTTTTTCAAGACAGGGTTTTTCTGCATAGTGCTGGGTGTCCTGGAATTCCCTCTGTAGACCAGGCTGGCCTCAAACTCACAGAGATCCACCTCCCTATGCCTCCCAAGTGCTGGGATTAAAGGCATGCACTACCACTGTCCGATTACTAACATTTAATATATCAATCTGCCCAAGAAGTTCTGAAATGGGAGGACAGATGTGGAGACATTTAGGACATTTTAATGAAGGCAAGAGACAGTGGTGACTTAGAACAGGGATCAGTTGTCAAACTTGGTCCCAAAACTCATTTGTTTTATATGAGGGTGGGAGAACTAGTAATCTGTCTGTTAGAGTCAGAATAGGCTACTTTATATATTTCTGTTTTCCCATACCCAGCTCCATTCTGGTTCCTCATCCACTGAATAAAGAAAGGTAAAGCAGTAGGGACTGAGTAAGCAATAACTAAAGCAGACAGACTGATTGGATGGGACTGAATGTCTGTTTCAGTGTCAGCACTGACGGTAGATTCATGCTCAGTTCCCATACTTACCAGGTATGTCATAAGGAGGGAGCTTAAGAACAAAGATGCCACCAGAAGCAGATGGTAGAGCAAACAGAGCTCCCCATCACTGCTAAGCCAGGCTGCAGAAGTGGTGGAACTAGGGGACAGTCAGGTACTGTTGGATTAACTGACAGTTGCAAGGATCTCTGAAATCAACTTTCCCAATGTCAGTGAATATTGACTGCATCTGACTTCAGTTACCAGCTCCTGCAATGGAAAAGAATATTTTGAAATAACCTGAATTTTTTTTAGTTCCTTTCAATTACTAAAGATGTTTATTGAAAAAGATGTTGAGGGGTTGAGAGGATAGCCAGTGGTTATAAGCACCAGTGACTCTTGAAGAGGATCTGGGCTGTGTTCCCTGCAACTACACGGTGGCCCACAATTAACTGTAACACTGATTCCAGGGATCTGATGCTCTGTCTCCTGCAGGCACTGCATGCATGTGGTGCACTTACATACATGCAACAAAACAGTCATAACATAAAATAAATCTTAAAAAAAACTTTTGAGGAGAGACGAAAGCTTCCTCTCCTCCCTGTCAGTCAGGCTGCCATTATATAGCCCAGGTTGGCTATGAACTTCCTCTGTATAGCTGAGACTGCTCTGAGACCTGAAATTCTCCTGCATCAGACTCCCTGTTACTGGGTATAGATGGGTACTGTAGTACCTAATAAAAACTACCCTTTTTTAAAGAAAGAAAACTATTTTATCAACTTAAAATGTCTGATTTTTTATTGAGACAGGGCTATGACAAAAGCCCAATCTTTCTACTTCCATCTCCTAGGTAGTGGGATTACAGGCACAAAGCTCAGTGTATGAGGCTGGAAGCCAGGGCTGTGTTTATACTAGGCCAGTACTCTATGACTGAGTAACATCCCCAGCCTCAGTATTTCAAACAGTAACTATAAAGTATGCTACCTAAGGGTTAACATGAAATCTATTTTTTTCCCATCTCAAAGAAATAATTCCAGTCTTCTTTTTTGCATTTTTAAAAAAAGATTTATTAATTTATTTTATATATGTGAGTATACTCTTGCTCTCTTCAGACACACCAGAAAAGGGCATCAAATCCCATTACAGATGGTTGTGAGTCACCATGTGGTTACTGGGAATTGAACTCAGGACCTCTGAAGAGCAGACAGTGCTCTTACCCACTGAGCCATCTCTCCAGCCCTCATTCCAGTCTTCAATCTGTGATATCGAATATGGGAAACAAGTTACTGCACACAACAATCAACTTACACTTCTGTACATACGGGAAGGATGTGGTAAAATTAATCTGTGCACTGTTGATTGGTTAATATCAAGATTATCACATGATTCTGAGTCTCAGAGACATGAACACCACCGGGTAAGATGCTGGAATTTTGGAATTTTAGGCGAACAGCATTATTCAACAAATTTAAGTCCAGTGATTCCTCCACCAGCTCCAATGTATCCCCAGAAGTCTTCCTGTTAAAACAAAGACAAATTTGTTTGAAGTTATTTTTTTTCTCAATGACTGCTGCAATAAAATATATAGAAGTATATAAATGAACTCTCCTAATTTGAAAAGATTAGACAATTCAACTTGGACCCACAGCCTTTTCAGGGTCTCTCTACATAGCCCTGCCTGTCATGAAACTCACAACATTGATCTCACAAAGATTCTATGGCCTCTGCCTCCTGAATGGTGGGATTAAAGGAGTGTGCCACTATGTCTGGCTTGGACCACTTTTCCATTTAAGAATATATTATTATATAGATCTATAAAACACAGTACAACAAAAAATCTAACTCTCATTATGGTAACAGTAAATATACTTCCCATTTCCTTAATCCTTAATCTACTATATAAAAATTAAACCACCCATCACTTGTAGAGAAATGAGGTATTCATGTCCACTATATCACCAAACAAAATTGTTCCTAAAATAATAAGCACATTTCCCTTTTCTATTATTTTTTATCATATTTTGAAAAACAGCAACTTTGTGAGTTTTACACTTACTGTGTAAGGGTCAGTATTTCTTAATATTTTAGAAAACATAAAACTAGTCCAACTTCCTAGTCCTCTTAAAAGAGAGCTTCTGAATAAATGGCAGTAATGTCTTTGAGTGCAGAGGAAGTACCATGTATACTTAGATATCTGCAAACCTAGGAAAAGTGTGTGAATCAGAGCTGACATTCACTAAATGCTGTCTGATAAGATACAAATGCAATTGGCAGCAGGGAGGTGGGGTGAGCTGGGAGTTTGTCCAAATCCAAGTCACAACACAGGAACAAACTGTTTTACTGAGAGTCATCAGTCTGAATTTAAATTCATATAATTCTAATTACCCTCTATTACCTGTGCTCTCCTTTGTGTCGTCACAGATGCTGTCACTTTCTCTTATTCTGCAAAGTATTTCTCACTTTTGCCTTCTAAGAATTTGTCATTTTAAAATATCTTTAATACATACTCACTGGTCTATGTCTACATGTAGTTTGGATCTTGAATGTCTTTCAAAGTCTTATGTGTTAAAGGTTTAGTCCTCAGGGCACTACTGGGATGTTGTAGGATCTTTAAGAGGTGGGGCCACAGGTCCAAAGGAAGAATAGATCAGTTCTGGACCAGAAGCCGGGCGGTGAGGCGACGCCTTTAATCCCAGCACTTGGGAGGCAGAGGCAGGCGGATTTCTGAGTTCGAGGCAGCATGGTCTACAGAGTGAGTTCCAGGAAGCCCGGCTACACAGAGAAACCCTGTCTCGAAAAACAAAAAAAAAAACAAAAAAAAAAAAGTTTGACCAGACTCAAAAAAGTGTGAACCAAATGACTCTCCTTAGACCCTAGCTGCCTTGCTTAACAAACCCACAGGTTCTCCTCAGACCCTAGCTGCCTCAACAAACCCATAGGTTCTCCTCAGACCCCAGCTACCTCAACAAACCCACAGGTTCTCCTCAGACTCCAGCTGCTTCAACAAACCCAAAGGTTCTCCTCAGACCCCAGCTGCCTCAACAAACCCTCAGGTTCTCCTCAGACTCCAGCTACCTCAACAAACCACAGTTCTCCTCAACAAACCACAGGTTCTCCTCAGACCCCAGCTGCCTCAACAAACCCACAGGCTCTACACCTGCAAATTCGACTAGCCACAAACTGAAAACACCCAAGAAAACAAACACACAACCTGTTTGTACCTCAACTCTTTATTCTTCCCACCATCCTCCTATACACACTATTAACATTATATAAAACATCAAAACACAATTATTTACACAGTATTAACATCATACAAAGCATCAAAAGTGGGCTAGAAATGAACTAATGTATGTTGGACATACAGATTATATGCAAATACTATGTTCTTTAAAAGTATGAAGAACATTTTTAGACTAGTATCTGCAGAGGTGCTGGAACCAGTTCCCTAGATAGAGGGACAACAGCACTTCAGCTTTCTCCTTAGGGCCCTTTTATTTTATATTTTAAAAAGATTTATTTATTTATTTTACTTATATGATACACTGTAGCTGTCTTCAGACACACCAGAAGAGGGCATCGGATTCCATTACAGATGGTTGTGAGTCATATGTGGTTGCTGGGAATTGAACTCAGGACCTCTGGAAGACTAAGTCAGTGCTCTTAACCACTGAGCCATCTCTCTAGCCCTAGGACCCTTTTCTTAGCAGCACCAGGTGACATTAATATCCTGCTGTGATCACAATGACTTCAGAATGATAAAATGAACTTTTTCTTGAAGCAATAATCAAGACTAAAATTTAAATAAAGAAGCCAACCAACTTATTCTCCTTAACTTTTAGCTTTTAGTTTTATCCCTCTGCTCCTTTGAAGAAATATATTCTTTTATTAATATTGTTCTTAGCCAGATGCATATGATGGCCCATATCTTTAATACCAGCACTCTGGAGGCAAAGGCAGACAGATCTTTGTGAATTAGAAGTCAACTTAGCTACATGGTGAGTTCCATAACAGCCGGCAATACACAGTGCTACCTTCTCTCCCCCGACCCCCTCACACAACACAAAAGTTAACAATTTTGGGGCTAGAAGGATGGTTCAATGATGAAAAGCACCAGTTGTTCCTTCAAACGATTCAGGTTTGAATCTCAGCACCCATATGACAGCTCACAACCACCTATAACTCCAATTCCCGGGACTCAAGACAACCTCTTCTGGTCTTCAACAGTACCAGGCACACATGTGGTGCACATAAACACATGCAGGTAAAACACATGAACTTTCTTGGAGCTTAATCATTTCAAATTCTCTTCATTTTCCTTGTCCAATTTATTTGGCTTCTTTCAAGTATGTATCAAGTGTCATTAATCAACTGTTTGCTTGATAATGACAGGAGAAATCCCACCTAAAAGTTTCTCCTCTTGGCTCACTTTACTGCTACTCAGCCCTTTCTCTCTGGATCGTCATATTTGGTTCATGTAAATTGTGGTGCTGTTTCTGACTCAGGTGACGGACTTTACTCACAACAGAGGAAAGAAAAAAAGTTATGAATGAATCTAGGCTTTTCTATTCATAAGAGTAAAAGTTCTAAAAATAAAATCTATTATCTTTGCTGAGGGATAGATAACATAGCAGGAAATAGTTTAAAGCAGCATAAAAGAAAACATCAGGAACATATTGTGTTGCTATTCTTAAAAAAAACAAAATGGACAAAAATTACTCATGGCAGGTCATAAAATTTAAGAAATTATAATACATACTGTGGTGGTTTGATTAAGAATGGTTCCCATAGACTCATATATTTGAAAGCTTAGGGAGTGGCGTTAGAAGGTGTGCCTTATTGGAAGAACTGTCACTGGACTCAGAAGTATGAGCCATGCCCAGTGGCTCACTCCTTCATTTTGTTGTCTGCTGATCCAGATATAGAACTCTCAGCCACCTCTCTAGCACTGTCTGTCTGTCTGTCCCCATGTTTCTAGCAAGATGACAATGAACTAACCATCTGAACCTGTAAGCAAACCTCGATTAAATGCTTTCTTTTATAAGAGGTGCTGTGGTCATGGGTCTCTTCACAGCTATAGAAACCCTAAGACACATACTATGCTTAAACAAAGCCAGACCTTCGACAGGATTTGAGAGGATTTCTCCAAGGTGCAGGAGTCTCTTCCATCCCCTTACCAATCCCCATCTGCATCCTTGTCTCCAAAACCAAGTCTCCCTCAGTTAAAACATCAATCTTTCTCAGAGTGGATTCTTTCTGCATCCAGCCCCCTCCTTTCAGTCTTTCTTTGGTATTCACATTCTCGATACCCTGGACTCCCCTTTAATCCAGCTCTCAAGGTTTGTCTATTCCCTTCCATGGTATCTACTTGATCCTTCTTTGCCCATGCTTAGCTAACTTTTTTGATCCTTAGGATCTCAGTTTAACTGTGGCTTTCTATACTCTCCCTCCCCTGCCAATACCATCTGATCATACCATTACTTCTTTATAGTCCATAGACTTTTCTCTGGGGCATGAAACTCTGTATTTATATACCTACGTTATATCATTAGTTTAATGTCTTTTGTGTGTGTGAAACTGGCACAACAAAGGTGGCATCCACTATATGTCTACTATTTTATAGCTACAATGTCTTGCACTATTTCCTAGTACTCAGTGCCACGAACGACATGTACAAGCTTAATTTCATCAACAGAATGATGCTTTGAAGACTAGAATGATGTTTTGAATTCATGGCTAACATGAGTCTTCAGTGTTGTATATCAACTACATTCCTTTAGTTTTATCTAGCTACAAGAATACTCTAGAACTGATTCTGACGAGAACACGGAGACACTGGCTCTCTTCCTGTGTGTGGATAACTGCTAGACTTGTGGATAACTGCAATAACTTGGAACTGGTACAAATATTTACACATCAGACAACCCTACACCTCTGTAGGTGAGGGAGGAAAGCAGCACTTACCAATGAATGAACCTGTTTCTGGTGATGGAGAACAACTTGCCACTTTCCACATAATAGAAGCCTCCTGCGCTCTCACTGTATTTCACGGTTCCAAACGCGGCATTTGCAGCTCCTACAAAATGAATGTGGTGGGCTTGCACACGTGGTTCTCTGGGGATGACAGGCACTGAAGAGTGCTGAGGAAGCACAGTGCAAGGGACTGACAGTGCATACAATAATAAGTGGAAAAGGGAGAAAGAAGTCAGGCACAAGACAGGCTGTGTGATGCACAGGCTTTAGGCATGTGGACTTGGAAAAATCAGGGGAGACCAAAGGCCTACTTGGGGAGCCCGAGGGAGAGCAGTGGCTCCCATTCTCCCAAGCCCTTTCCGTACCAATGTCGCAGACTGTAAATTCCCGAAAGTGCCTGGGCCTTTCGCGTTCAGCTCCGCTCAGTTCCACGAAGCTCCGTTCCAGGGATCCCGCCGCCGCCATCTTCCCGCCGTCGCCGCGAGGCCTGACGGGACAAGGGCGGGACACGTTGTACCGTCACTTCCGGGGGTGTGACGCAAGGCGGGTCTGGGCGACTTTCGCTGGCTGAGAACCGTGGGTCGGAGGGTCGTCTGCGGCTTTTCACCGCGAGAATGTGGCTGTGGCGGGAAGAAGATGCCCCGACTCGAGGTCACTTCGGAGCGGCCGGCGGCGGGCGGCTGCGCCCTTTCCCGACTGCCTCGAGCAGGGGCGGGGCTGTATGTGTTTTGGTTTTGAAAAAACGGGCGCGGGCCGGAGGGGAAGAGGCCTGACCGGAACACTCGCAGCTAGCGGTCACCTTCCCTTCCCTTAGAGTGTTGGCTTGTAAGCTGTTACCCAGCCTCTTCTTCGTTCAGCGAAACAAGGAGGGAACGTGAATGGAAGAGGAATCTTTGTGTTGGCATTTTTGCCAGCCTTTTTTTTAACACACCCACAAACACATGCATGTTTTGAGATGGCAGCTCAGGTTGGCCTTTGAACTCTGATCCTCCCACCCCAACCTCCCGAGTACTAGGATTATTGGCACTTGCCACCCTGACCGACACGAGTCGGATGCATTGAATTAAACATTAACGCTGCAACCTTCTGAGGTTACCAAAATGCAGTACAATTTACAAACGTGCAAGGAATTTGTTTTTAATTTTTCTCTGGGATCGGTCAGTATTCTGGAAGTTGAAGAAGGTGAATTGATCATTCAAAGCCAGCTTGGGCTACATAGTGAGACTTTGTAAATGAAAGAGTAAATAAATAAAACTACATCTTCAGGCTTACAGCTGAACATATTCCTTGTCAACTCCATCAGAATCATAGCATTGCACAGTTCCATAATTTTGCCCCAGCAATTACATTTCCCTTGACCATTTATTGCCTGAATGACTATTTTGTGATTGTAACTGCCCACACCTTTCTCACCCCCACTCTTAGCTTACTTTGAAGTCAGGCCAAGTGGACATAGTGGTACAGGACAGCAGCTTTTGTAAGCATGTAGATCAGGAGTTCAAGATTATTCTCCAATTTATGTCAAGATCCAGGCGAGCCTGAAGCTGCCTGAAATCCTGGTTCAAATCAGACAAAAAGCAGCCAAGTGAAGTGGCCCATCCCCTTTAATTCCAGCACTCCGGAGGCAGAGGTAGGTGGGTTTCTGTGAGTTAAAGGCCAGCCTGGACTACAGAGTGAGTTCCAGGACAGCCCGGCTACACAAAATAGAAACTCTTTCTTGACACTCCTACACTCCTACAAAAAAGACAACTTGCCTTGCAACCATATTTCCCAATACCAGCAATTATAGCCTTATACTTCTGTTTCTGTACATTGAACTGTGTCTGAGCTTATAGACAACCTTCCTACTTCGACCTTTGGTCAATTGATCATTTTAGCATCTTTAATTTTTCTATTTTTACTAAGTTACTCCTCTAAATCTTACAGAGATAGTCTCCCCAGAGCCCTGTCTTCTATACTTGGTGAAAGGGAGTTATGTCTGCATCCAGTGGATGCATTTTAGTGGATCAAGATGAAGTATAAGGTCCTGGTCCCTTGCTTCCATCTAGGTCCATCCTGGTCAATTTCAGTTGAGTTTTCTCTGCCTACTCCTGCTTTCTTCACTCCCTTAGCAATGCTGTTCTGTAAGCATGCTATGTGCTCCTTCCTGTGTGCTAATCTCTGCCTCAGAGACTTTTTTTTTTTTTTTGAGAGGGAAAGTGCACACACACACAATTTTAAAAAGAATACCTGTTGTTGGGGTCGGTGGTACACATCTTGAACCCTGGCACACAGGAGGCATATGCAGGTAGATCTCTATAAGTTTGAGGCCAGCCTGGTCTATGGAGTGAGTAAGGTATGTTTTGAAGAACTTGATGTTAGTGTCGTTTTCCCCACATATTCAGAATCTCTCTCAGGACAGAAAGAATGGAAGATGAACAGGGAGGAGTGCTGTAAGAACACTGCCTCCTGCCGGGCGGTGGTTGCACACGCCTTTAATCCCAGCACTTGGGAGGCAGAGGCAGGCGGATTTCTGAGTTCGAGGCCAGCCTGGTCTACCCAGCGAGTTCCAGGACAGCCCGGACTACACAGAGAAACCCTGTCTCGAAAAAACAAAACAAAAACAAAAACAAAAACAAAAACAAAAAAAAAAAAGAACACTGCCTCCTGGACACAGCCTAGTGTCTGCTCTCAGAAGATCATAACTGTGGTTACCTACACAAAAGATAGCGCCTGTCAACATTCTGTTGTGGGGGGTTGGGCTATGAGGCCCCACCCCTCCCTGAGGAACCAGAGGTAAAGTCAGTGGCTGCTGAGAGGGAGGAGTCATTTTCTTCAGTGGTGTATTTACTGGTTAGTTGCCGGTGCTCCTATAAATAATCCCCCTCCCATGCTCTTTCAAGCATCCCTAATTAAACTCAGTGAGTCACAGATATAGAAAAGACATGAAAGTAGAAGAGGAACTAGTTGGAAAGAAGGAAAGGCGATGGGGGTCCATGATGAAGCTGGGAATAGTGGCCCACGCCTGTCACCCAGGTACTTGGAAGGTGGAAGCAGTCTAGGCCAGTCTCAGCAACATAGTAAGTTTGAGGCCCACCTAGGCTGCATCAGACCCTGTCTCACAGACATAAACAGAAGATTCTATTAGAGGATGTTTGCTTTTTTATTAATGTTACTCATGTTACAAATGATGGACATCATATGACATTTTTGTACCTGTACTTTAACCTGCTTTGTTCACATTCACCTGTTAGCAAATCTTGTCCTCCCTTCCCCTCTTATGCATGTATACATATATTTAAATCTAGGTTTTGCTTGTAAGAACCAACAGGCAGAACTTGTTTTGTGTGTCCCCGTTTATTAATAATGATGATCTCCAATGTAACCATTTTCGTTCAAATGATATGATTTTCTTCTTGTTTATGGCTGGATAAATCTTTAGATATGATGTTTTCCAGACTTCAAGCTGTCTTTGACCTTTGGTCCATGTTACAGTAAATTCAAGGTGAATTGCAGTAAGTTAACAGCAACACTTTACATTGCCCCAACTTAGCAACTTCTTTAGGTGGTAACTCAATGGAAATTATTGAATTATTCAGTGGAATAATTTCTTTCAATGGGAATTAGTGTTATTTCACAGCGGGCACTTTCTGTGTAATTTACTTTATTTCAGGTTCTAGGAATGTGGTTTCCTGTCATTTGGCCAGTGACTTTTTTTTTTTTCTTTTCGAGACAGGGCTTCTCTGTGTAGCCCTGGCTGTCCTGGAACTCACTCTGTAGACCAGGCTGGCCTCGAACTCAGAAATCTGCCTGTCTCTGCTTCCCAAGTTCTGGGATTAAAGGTGTGTGCCACCACCGCCTGGCTGAATTTTTTTTTTGGTTTTTTTTTGGCCAGTGACTTTCTTATGACTTTTTTTTTTTTTTTTTTTTGTTTGTTTGTTTTTTCGAGACAGGGTTTCTCTATATAGCCCTGGCTGTCCTGGAACTCACTCTGTACACCAGGCTGGCCTCGTGTACAGAAATCCTCCTGCAGAAATCCTCCTGCCTCTGCCTCCCAGGTGCTGGGATTAAAGGCGTGCGTCACCACCGCCCGGCCGGCCAGTGACTTTCAAAAGTGATAAACAGCAATGACTTGAGATCTAGCCACAGTGCAAAAGGCTTATTATTTTTCTATTTCTTTAGATTTTTAAATGTTGGCTTTTATCTTCATGTTGTTCTATTAATCATAGTAACTAGCTTTCCAGTTCCTGGAAGCATATTAGTTTATCCCACACTTAGTTTTTCAGTCTTTATTGCATGCCTCCTTTTGTGTTGCACACTGGGTTATAATGATCCCCCCAAATAGGCTATGCAGCCAGATACCTTGTCTTTCTTGTTTTTAGAGACATGGTTTCTCTGTGTAACCCTGGTTATCCTAGAACTCCCTTAGAAGACCAGGCTGGCCTTGAACTCAGAAATCCACCTGCTTCTGCCTTCCAAATACTGGATTAAAGGTGTGCCACCAACACCTAACTAATTATTTTTTAAACACTACAAAAATTTAAAGTTTTCTGCTTTTTAGTTTCTCTCAGTTTAATGGGGTTGCAAAGGGGGAAGTAGAGATAATGGTAAGATATGGTAATTATACAAGATAGTTACAGTAAAGGTAGAGCTGGACTATCACAGGAGAGGACCAGGCAAGCCGTGTCTGAGATGCCTGGGGCATAGTCTAAAGATGTTTCCTTTCTTCCTGAACAGTTTGGACTAATGTTAACTGTCTTTCCTTACAGCTTAGAGCCGAAAGAACTGAATAAATTCTTTGTTTGCTTGTTTGTTTATTTGCCAAGGTCTCAGTATTCAGCCCTAATTTCCCGGAAATTCACTATGTAGATTAGGCTGACCTCAAACTCAGAGATTTACCTGTCTGTGCTTCCCAAGCATCAAGATTAAAGGCATGAGTCACCATGCCCTGTTATAAATTCCTATTGTAGGTTTTACATATGAATATGAAATGGCCCTGCAGGTAAAATGCCTACTATGGTAGGCCTGAATACCGGAATTACCTCAGAATCCATGTAAAGGTTAACAAAAGAGAATTGACTCTTACAAATTGTCTCTGACCTCTACATGTGAGCTATGGCATAATAATTTATAATTAATATGTTTTATTATATAATTTATAATTCTTCTAAATTCATTCCTTTTTATTGTATATGTATGTGTGAGTTCCTGCATGTGTACATAAGGACCACATGCAGGCCTGGTACCTTAGGAGGTCAGAAGAGGGAACTGGATCTCTTGGAATTGGAGTTACAGGCAGTTGTGAGATACCATATGGGTGCTGGGAATGGAACCCAAGTACACTGAAAGAGCATTGAGGGATCCTAACTGCTGACCCATCTCTACAACTCCATAATAAGTTTTAATTGACATCTTCCTTCCTTCTCTTCCTTCCTTCCTTCCTTCCTTCCTTCCTTCTTCCTTCCTTTCTTTCTTTCTTTCTTTCTTTCTGTGTATGGGTGTTTTGCTTGTAGTGTATTAAGTGTGTGCCTGCTGGCCAAAGAATCCACAAGAGGGCATCAGATCCCCTGGAACTGGAGTTACAGACATTTGTGAGTTTCCACGTTGGTTCTGGGAATCAAACCTGGGTCATCTAGAAGAGCAGCCAGTGTTCTTAACTGCTGAGTCAAAAAAAAAAAAAGTATTATTTTAGGGACTAAAGGGGTGGCTCAGTGGTGGAGTGCCTGCTTTGTATGCATAAGCCCTGGTTGTTGTTGTTGTTACTATTGTTTTGTGCTTTTTCCCCCCTTTTTGGTTGGTTTGTATTTTTGAGACAAGGGCTCATTATATAGTCCAGGCTAGCCCAGAACTTACTATGTAGATCAAGCCCTGAAATGTGCTTGCCTCTGACTCTTAGGTCCTTGGATCAAAAGCCTATACTACCATAACTGCCTAAGAGTTTTATTTTAGCAGGGTATGATGGGAGAAGAAGAGGCAAGAAGATCAGGACTTCAAATACAGCCTGACTACATAGTGAGTATAGCCATCTTGGGCTATATGAGACCCTATCTAATTTTTTTAAAAAAATCAAATCTTGGGGTTGGGGATTTAGCTCAGTGGTAGAGCGCTTGCCTAGCAAGCACAAGGCCCTGGGTTCGGTTCTCAGCTCTGGAAAAAAAAAAAAAAAGACAAAATAACAAAAAGACCAAAAAAAAAAAAAAAAAAAAAAAAAAAAAAACCAAGGAAAAAAAATCAAATCTTTGTAAATAGTTCTTAAAAATTAAATACATTGGAGGGTCTGAATCTTATGGCAGGACCCAGATTTGGTTCCCAGAACCCACATAGTGGCTTACAACTGCCTATAACTGTAGTCCCAGGGTATCTGGTGCCCTCTTCTGGCCTCCTAGGTTTTCTGAACACATGTGATACACATACATTGACTAAGGTACATACACATAAAAATAAATAAATTTTTATAAAGTAGATTTGACCTCATTTATAAAGCCTTAACAGTTATGTGGGTCCTGGAACTTACTCTGTAGACCAGGCTGGTTTCAAATTCAGAGATCATCTTGCCTGTTCCTCCCCAATGCTGGATTAAAGGTGTATGCTGTCACTGCCTGGCACAACATTGCTTAAAGAGAGTAGAGGTCACTAGAAAGTTAGGTCCTGGAGCAGTCAGGCTGACATGTAGGTGCACACCAACTGCTCTGGCATGGAGTCTAGAATCTTTCAGTTCTCCCCAGGAAACCCCTAGTGCATAACCCTGCAAAGGGAACTTCTTTCAAAAAGAGAAATTGTGAAAGAAGTGAAGTATGTCCATGCTCTCTCTCACTTCTGCTTTCCCCTGGACTTTTTTTTTTTTCACTTTTCATATATTTTCCATAAATTTCAAAATGTTGCATGTTGTTCCACAATTAATTGATTTTCTTATTATTTTTTTAGAGTAAGCAGAGTAAACATGAATTTATTAAGGAAGAAAAGTGGGGAAAGAACTTCTGAGAGTTGGAGGGGTCCAAGGGATGGATACTGGAATGCTACTTTTATATATTTGCAAAACCAGTTACATAGGCTGGACAAGGTGGTGCAGCACTTAGGAGGCAGAGACAGGTGGATTTCCCTGAGTTCAAGGCCAGCCTGGTCTACATAATGAGTTCTAAGACAGCAAGGTCTACATAATAAGACCCTGGTTTTGTTTGTTTGTTTTGTTTTAAATGTAGTACAATAATCCACAGAATCAGGAAAAAAATGATATCTTGAGTTCTCTGAGATGGCTTTGCCTATCAAAGCCAGCTCTAGTGTATCTGGAAATATAGTGATGATGTATACAAGCTTAATCAGTTGTCTTTCCTAGAGGGACAGGAGCCTTGTAGCCCTTCTCACCCTTGTTTGTCTTGCTAGTGAGTTTTAGGAGTCCTTTCCCATTGAGTGTTCATATTACTGAGTTAGACAACTATCAGTTGAGTATAAGACATTTACCATTCATTCTTGAGAGTGGCACTTAAGTGTGAAAGCACCAACAAGAAGCATGATTTGAGCCAGGCAGTAGTGGCACACACCTTTAATCCCCAGCATTCCAGAGGAAAGGAAGGTCTCTGAATTCAAGGTCAGCCTGGTCTACAGAGCAAGTTCCAGGACAGTCAGGGCTACACAGAGAAACTCTGTCTTGAAAAATCATAAGTAAATAAGTAAAAATAAAATAAGAAGGAAGATGTCTAGGTAGCCTTAATGGTATTAACTAAGCAGTTATTGAACTAAGACTAACATTGATTTCAACAGAATAAAAATAACCCAGGAGATAACTCAATGGGTAGGGATGCTTGCAGTGCAGGGTAGAGAAACTGAGTCTGATCTTGGGAATTCATGGTGGAAGCCAACTCCTGAAAGGTGTTCTCTGACATCCACACATCATTTGACACATGTGCGAACACACACACACCACATACATATACAAAGAACAATTCAGCTGTAGAAAAGTGGTTTACCCTTTATCCCAGTATTTGGGGAACAGAGGCAGATAGATTTCTCTGAGTTTGAGACAAGTATGGTTCACATAGCAAGACTTGGGCTATCTAGGGCTATAAGGTGAGAGACCTTGTGTTAAACCAACCAGTCAACCAACCAGCTAACCAACCAAGATAAAAATTCATACAGGCATGGAGCAATAGCTCAGCAGCTAGTCATGGTACCCAGGTACAATTCCCAGTACCCACACAGTAGCTCAGCACCACTGGTACCGGCAGTTCTAGGGGATTTGACACCCTCTTCTAACTGCTAAGGGCACCTGGTATGCACTTGGTGCACATGCACACATGCAGGCAAAACACTCACAAACATAAAAAATAAAATCCTAAAGAAAAAAAAAAGAGCAGCTTAGAAAAAAATTAAGACTCATTCAATAATTGGGTTTTATTTACAACCACAGAGCATACTATCTCCCTCCTTGTGTCTCTTTCTGTCTGTGTCTCTCATTTCTTTGTCTCCATCTCTCTCTCATCTTACTATTAGCCCAGGATAATTCCAAAAATACTTTTTATTTTAATCAATGTATGGTGGTAATTGTAATCCCAGCACTTAGTCAGAGGCGGGAGGATCATGAGTTTGAGGCTACTCTGGGCTACACAGTGAGTCCCTGCCTCAAAAAACAAAATATTTTTTAAATGATCTCTTTTCATTCTATTTTACTGTTCTTTGAGACAGGGTCTCACTGTAGCCCTGGCCGACTTGGGTCTTACCGAGTGGGCCAGTCTGGCCTTGAACTCTCAGACCTGCCTGCCTCTGCTTCCTAAGTGGGGAGATTAGAGTGCTCCTGTCCTGACCTATCCTCACTTTCAGGGTTGTCATTTTTTGGCTGCTGTGCCAACCTGTCATATCCTCGTGTTTTGCTCTGCAAAGTAATGATGGCAATACATGTCAGTGGAGATATTCCCAATCTGTTTAGTGATGTTTTTCTCTTCTTATCTGCTCCAGAAATTTCTTTTAAAAACCTTCTGCTTGCTGGGTTGGGTTGCACGTGTATTTAATCCAGCATTTGGGAAGTAGAGGCAGGTGGATCTCTGTGAGCTCAAGGTCAGCCAAGACTACACAGTAAAACTCTGTCTTGAAAACTAAAGCCCTCTCCTGCCAAAAACAACAACAACAACAACAAAAAACAAAAAAACTTTCTGCTCATTCCTTCAAAAGGGTAAAAAGGTTCAACCATAAAAATAGAATTTCTAGAAACAGTACTTCTTCCTTATTTTATCCACCAAGTTTCATTTCTATGCAGGTGCCAAAAGAGGCACCAGGCAAATAAAATAAGTTGCTTTCTCATACCTCGGAGCCTGGTGTCAGTGACCTGAGCAGAGTCTGAGACTCTGATAAGAGGCTTGAGCTTAGGTCAGAGGACAAAGCTCTTCTGAACCCTAGGCTGTTTCTGTTTTGTTTTGGCTAGCCTTTGTCACTCCTACAAGAATGTCTGGAAATTAAATAAGTTGAAATATATAACTGAAATTTCAGACCTGGCAAAGTGTCTACAGGCAACCACGGGTCCCCACCCAGTGATTGTTATGTTTCTCTAGGACCCTCCAGGACCCTGCTTACGCACCAGTTTCTTCTGAGTAACAGTGTGTGGAGCCAAGTCAGTAACGGTAATGTTCCTTGTCTGTCTTCTTGGGCTTGCCCTGACGCTGGCCTGACAATGCCAGGCTCGGGAAGTATTTGTTTCTGAAACCTAGCCAAGAAGTCTAACAATTCTCTCCCTTCCTTTCTATTGCCCTTGTCTTCCTTACTGATGCCAAGTCTGGTGTTTTCCTTGTCTAGAGACTATACAAGCAAGGAAATGAACTTTCTTGGGATAAGACAGACAACTTAGCAGAAAGTGTTCTCTTTGTTCTCATTCAAATGACTTTTTCTCAGATGACATCCATGTCTGGAGCTTTCCTTGCTCCTTCAATTCTTCAAGATCCTCATGAGAAGAGCAGGAGTAGGTGCTGAGATTTTATTTTTGAGATGAGATGAGATGTCATGTAGCCAGGCAGGGCTCTAAGTTGTTATGACCCTTTAAACTACATTTGAATTTCTGATCCTTCTGCTTCTACCTCCAGAATATTGGAATGAAGGCATGCACCACTATGCCTAGCTATGAGTTCTGAATTTTCCTGATTGGCAAGAAGTAGCTGAGAAACAGTAAAAGGCTTTGCCATGTATTTAGCCAAACAATCCTTATTTGGGCCTGAAACCATTTAAAAACATATTTAAAAGACCAATGCTAAAGAGAAGGCTCAGATGTTAAACCACTCACTGCTCTTGCATAGCATCCAGGCTTAGTTCCCAGCACCCACAAGGCAGCCCAGAACTGCTGTAACACCAGTTCTAGGGGATCCAATGCCCTCTTCTGGCCTCCTTGGCCTCCTGCATATATGTGGTGCACATAAACTAATGTAGATACACACATCCCATTATAATAATACTTTAAAAATGAATATTCTCTGGTGGAGAAAAATGTTCCCATAGTTTGACTAAGCCATTTCATTTTCAGGGTTTTATTTCAAAGAAACAGAGGCATTGTTTTATAAATACAAAGGTTTGTTTTGTCAATAAACCTTTATTCTGTGATTAGCAGATTATATTAGTAACTGTCAAAATGAATGAACTGCTGTTAACACACTATTAACTAAAATGCATACTTTAGTGTGGTATCATGGCATTTTTTGTTAATCCCAGAACTCGAGGCAGAGGCAGGCAGATCTGTATGAGTTTGAGGCTAGCTTGGTCTAAATTCTGAGTTGTAGGCTAACTAGAGCTATGTAAATAGCAAGACTTGTCTCTAAAAATAAACAAGTCCCCTATCCTAGTTAGGGTTACTATTGCCATGATAAAACACCATGACCAAGCAGCTTGGAGCAGAAAGGGTTTATTTGGCTTATGCTTCATTATCACCGTTCATTCATCGTTAAAGGAAGTCGGCAGGAACCTGGAGGCGAGGACTGATGAAGTGGCCATGGAGGAGTGCTGCTTACTGGCTTGTTTCTCATTCCTTGCTCAACTTCCTTTTTTGGACCACCTGCCCAGGGATGGCATCACCCACAATGGGCTAGGCCCTTCCCCATCAATAACTAATTAATTAAATGCCCTACAAACTTGCCTATAGACAGATATTTTTTGTTTGTTTGTTTGTTTGTTCTTGAGACAGGGTCTCCCTATTTTTCTCTGATTGTCCTGGAACTCACTATGTAGACAAAGCTGGTTTTGAACCCACAGAGATCTGCTTGCCTCTGTCTCCCAAGTGCCTAGTATTAAAGATGTGCACTACTCTGCCCAGCTACCTAGAGCCAGATCGTAATTAGAGGCATTTTTGTTAATTGAGATTCCCTCCTTTCAGATGACTTTGGCCTGTGTCAAGCTAACATAAAACTATCCAGTATACTTCTTCAAAGTATACTTTTTCTTTTCTTCCCACTCTGAGACACAGTCTCACTATGTATAGCCTAGGCTAGCCTGAGTCTCCTCTGGAACACTAGGATTGCAAGCATTTGCCATCATACCTGACTTTCATACTTTTGTGTTTGTGTGTGTGTGCTCGCGCACATGTGCTTATCGTGAGTATGCATGTGGAGTTTGGAGAACAACTTCCTGGAGTTAGTTTTCTCCTTGTGCTTTGGTTTCTGGGGATTTAAACATTTTGTTATGTTTGCAGGAGTGTTTTTACCCATTGAGCCATCTCACTGGACCTTGTATACTTTTTAACAGAATGGTCTTTTTTGTTCCAGGATTCTATCCATGATACCCAGTTATATGTGATGCCCAGATACGTATCCTTAGGTTCCTCAAGTCTATGAGAGTTTCTTGAATTTTTCTTGATTTGGATGGCCTCTAGTGATAGTCAGTATTTAAATTTTTTTAATAATAAAAAGGATTTAAAATATTTTTGTTTTCTTGTTTGTTTGCTTGCTTCTTTGTTTGGACACAGGGGTCTCATTACATAGCCCTGGCAGTTGTGGAACTTGTTATGTAGTCTAGACTGGCCTGAACTCACAGAAATCCTCCTGCCTCTGCTTCCTGAGTGCTGGACTAAAAGTGTGCCACCATGCTCAGCTTAGAAGTTATTTTTGAAATTAGAAAGAAATACACTAAAATGGAGGACTTTTAAAAAATTTTCTGTGCATGTGGGCTTGTGTACACAGGCATACCCCTACATACATGTACAGGTCAGTGGACAGCTGATGGGAGTCAGTTTTGTCCTCCAGCACGTAGTTCCCAAGGATGGGACTCCGGTTGTCAAACTTGCCAGTCGGAACCTTTACTCACTGAGCCAGGTTGCTAGCCTGGAGAAAAAGTTGTAGCCTTTAAAAGATTTCCTAGCTAGGAGGACAGGTGTTCCAGCCCAGTGCTACGCAAGCACATCATGTAGCTTCGTGTCACATCTGTGAAGGAACTGAATCAGTGGTGTGGGGCAGAGTGGGCGTTGTCCTCAGAACTCTGCAATTTAGGAAACTGGCACCATCTGTTTCTGATTAGAGCATTAAACTCTAAGATCATGAGCTGGATCTTTGTTACTCTCAACAAATTGTTTAAAGTTAAAAAAAAAAAAAAAAAAAAAAGAAGAGTGATGCCAAATGCTAAGGATGCCTGTGTGAACGGCAGAGTCGTGTCCTGGCTCTCTCTTCCCTGGGGCTTTGCATTTAAAAACACGTGTTGTGGTTTTCTATGATTATCTTTCCACTTCCTCTGCGCAGCTCCCTCGCTGTTAATATCCTTTTGTGCACTGTTGCTTTGCTTTCCTTGATCACTCGCTAACTTTCTCCAATCCTCCAATGTGTATTTTCCTGCTAGTAATTTACAAGTTCGGCAGTATTTTTATTCTCTAACAAGAATTTTAGTAACTTTAGCTTCAAACCCCAGCTGTGTCTGTTCTGAGCTGTATGATCTGAGGACAACTGCACAAGTAATAGAGTTTCCTCCTCTGAAAACAAAGACTACATTATACAGCCAGTGGGAATAGTACAGGATTAAATGAGGCTTGCCATACATCTGCAGAGGATCTAAGTTGGTGCTTGGCACAAATGAAGCACCTCATCTTCAACGCGCCTTCTCCTTCTCTCTCCATGCATCCTCTGGGACTATGGCTTATGCCATCTCTCTCCAACACGATCACATGCTAAAGGATCAAACCTGATAAGAGTCCACCAGGATCAACCTCATAAGAGTCCACACCCTGTGTTTGTGGCCTCCCCACTTTCTACCATACATACATCACTCTGTAGCCACACCCAATTACTAGCTCTTGTCTAAATACATGGTACTATATTTGTAAGCACCGTTTTCTGCATCTGGAATTCTTACTCCTGCCTGGTAAACTTTGCAAAACTTGCCCTGACAGCTGGGGGGCCCATGCTCCCCTCTGACTGAAGTCTTCTACTCAGAGCTTTATGGATGTAGCTCTTTATTCAACTCTCATTTACTCCATTAACCCAACAGATTGTTATCCAGCTTCAACCATGTGCCACTCGAGGAAGGCAACCTCTGCGCATTTTGCTCTATGAGGGCAGAGACTGCCTGATTTTTATCTCTAGAGCTTATTGAGGGGGAAGAGCAAGCATTGGGTAGTGCTTGTTGAAAGTTGAATAAAATGAGAGCTGATTTTTCTCAGTGGCCAAACTAGAATGATATTTCGAAATGCTGACTTCCTCATTTGCTAGGTAAAGGCAAAGACAAAGGACACTTCTTTTTACATGTAACATATTGTTGTACTTACTGACAATTCCAAGGGCTCAGAACCATTATTCTGCTTCCAATGTTCTCCATCTGGAAGCATTTAACCAATTAAATGAAAGACTGCAGATGAGTTAGCTCCACTGTATCTTCAATGGGTGAAATCTTTTCTGCTCTGGAGGATTCATTACACAAATACCAAGGGTCAGATCTATTTTTAGTAATACAATTTTGAATGTCTTTGTTTTTTGAAATTTCTAAAATTGGCAACATACTTTGAAAATCTTTTTATTTAAAAAAATTCTAAGGCCAGTGTGATGGCTCATAGGTAAAGACCTCTGCCCTCTGACATCCTGAGTTTGCTGATAGAAATTTATTTACTCTGCTAAACTGAATTTTTTAAAATTCTACTTGGAAACAGTATGTCCATTTCCTGGATTATGTCATGAGATTTAAACTGAAGGGCCACGATGGGAAGGAGTTAAATTAGGTTTCAGTGAGAAAGATGGAATTTGAAATTGATAGTGGATAGAAGAAATGTAATGTCCAACACTGCCATCCTTGCTAGGCCATGTCAGAATGCTCAAGTATTCTAACTGAATTTCATTCTAGGCTAAAAATCCCAGGGCTTAGAGGAGGGAGGGAGGGAACAAGGTAGAGTACTCAGGAATTTTAGGGCAATGAACAACATTTTTTTTTTTACGATACTGGGCATTGAGCCTCAGGATTCACATGTAGTAATTAGGCAAATTACTACAGACACATATTGGAAATTATTCTCTATGTGTGTGTTGTGTGTGTGTGTGTATGTCTGTGTGTGTTGAGACAGGGTTTCTAAGTGAAATAGCCTTATCTATCCTGGAACTCATTCTGTAGAATAGGTTGGCCTTGAACTCACAGAGGTCCACCTGCCTCTGTCTCCCCAGTATTGGGATCAAAAGTGTGCACCACCATGTTTGGCAGAAATGACCTTTTGCTTTTGAAAACATTATATTGTATGTGTATTATATGTGTGTGAGTAAGGGCATGTACATACTTCAGTATGTGTGCATGCGTAGAGGTCAGAGGAAAACTTTTGGGAGTTGGTTCTCTTTTTGCTGTGGTTTGTTAGTCTTTTGCCTGCTAAGTCTCTCATGGACTTGAGGCTTTAAAAAAATTATTTTGATAAATTGCCCCAAGCTGGTCTAGAACTCTTTATGTAACCATGATAGTCTCAAAGTGGAGATTCTATTGCTTAGCTGGGATTACATCTGGTGTGGCTTTGAATTCTAGTACTACTGCCTCTCTCTCCAGAGTGTTAAGATTATACATGTATCACCATGCCTATATTATGAGGTATGGAGGATTAAACCCAGGCCTTCCTGCATGCTAGGCAAGTACTTTACCAACTGAGCTACATCCCCACACACTGAACTAGCTTTTAGACAGAGTCCCTCACTCCCTCTCCCTCTCCCTCTTCCTCTCCCTCTCCCTGCCTCGTTTTGTTTGAGACAATTTCTTTGTGTAGCCATTTTCACTTGGCTGGTTTTGAACTCATGTAGATCTGCCTGTCTCTGCCTCCCTAGCATTGGGACTAAAGGCATACCTCAACACCCAGCTTGGATCTTGTTTCTATACTTTGTTGCCTGCTTTTCATGTCTAATTTGTTGCTTCAGTGTTTACACCTCTATAATTGACCTTAGATGAAGCAGATAAATGAGTGATTATACACGGTGGATAGGAAAATCCAGAAAAGAGTTAGTTGTCTAAAGTAACAAATAGTTTCCTTTATAAGAGACCTGTACAGATACCATGATGAAATCTGGTGTGCTAATGCCTGTAATCCTCATGCTTAGGAGGTGGAGACCAGAGGATCAGGGTTCAAGATCAAGCCTGGTCTACATGAGATCCATCTCAAAGAAACAAAACTTACACAATGTAGATTGTGAGACATGCCAAGCAATCCTTATGGTGTGAAAAAATATAGCATGTAGTGTGACTTGCCCTCAAATCAAAAGGATCAGAAATTGTTAGTGAATGAATGGTAAAGCAAATACCTCAAGTTGTTTGTTTGTTTAGGTTTCCCTACAAGAGAACACAGTGACCCCAAGGAAATGATTCATAGTAGAAGGGCACAGAAAATGGTGGCAGAGGGCTCAAGTGACATTGCAGGAGAGGGCGTGGTGCCACCAAAAACGTGAAAAAGGCACTATTGAAAGGTACGTTCATAAGCTATCCAAACCAGGGTCATAAGCTCCCAGAAAAGTGGCTATAATTTCTGCTGATGAATTGGAGGAAATTTGCAATAAGGAAAAATACACCCATCTGAAAAGAAATCCAGTTCAGAAGGTCAGCCCAGCCCCAAACAACCTCAGGGAACAGGAATTGGACTCACAGAACAATAATGGCACTTACTTAGCTCTACAGAGGCCAGCTCATTCCTTTCCAGAGTGACATAGTTCACACCTAACTCCGTACTGAAGTGTCTACAAAGAGCATGGACAGACAGGAACCTCCTCCGCAATTTCTCATTGTTTCTCTGTACAGATGCATGACAGGTCCTTTCACAGGCTCAGCGATTGTCAACAGTAAGACTCCAGGTTACCTCAAACAGTAAGTCCCTTGAGAGTAAAATCTGAGGATATTTTACATTAAATATCAGCAAATAGCGGCATGATGGTCCATTGCCTGAAATCCTAGCACTTGGGAGGCAGAGGCAGGAGGATCGTGAATTCAAGGCCAACCTAGGCTACATTGTTAGACGTGTATCAAACAAGAACAAAGACAAGGGCACAAAAACAAAGTGCAGGTGCCAGTGGGGCCCTGGGGTTCAGATCCCTCTGGAGCTGGAGTTACTGAGCCCAGGCAATAAATCACTTGCTGCGTGGTGGTCATAGGGACCTGAGGTCAATCCCAGGCACTGGTATAAAAGGCAGTGTGGTGGTGTATGCTTGTAGTTTCAATGCTGAGGAAGCAGAAACAGGGGATTATGGGACTTGGACAGCCAGTCCAATCAAGTGAGTGAGCTTCAGTTTCAGAGAGGTCCTGTTTCAAAAGAAGATGGAAAAACAATTGAGGAAGATGTTTGGTGCCAACCTCTGACCTTCACATGTGTACACATGCATGTGCTCCAATGCACATATGTGAACATATGCACATCAGAGTTTTTCCATCTTAAAAGTTTAATATAGTTTAAAAGATACAGGGTTTTTTTTTTTTTTTTTTTTTTTTTTTTTTTTTTTTTTTTTTTGGTATTTCGAGACAGGGTTTCTCTGTGTAGCCCTGGCTGTCCTGGAACTCACTCTGTAGACCAGGCTGGCCTCGAACTCAGAAATCCGCCTGCCTCTGCCTCCCAAGTGCTGGGATTAAAGGCGTGCGCCACCACCACCCGGCAAGATACAGTTTAAAAAAAGAAAAAAAAGGCAAATTTATAAAGTGTCAGATACAAAATCCTAAGCAGCATTTGGCCACATGACACAAAGTGACAGACAGCTCATGACCCAAAATGTTTCAAACCTTTGTGCAAACTGAAATGGAATCCTAAATGTATCCTCCAAAAATGATACTACACTTAATCTAGCAGACAGAATAAATGTAGGCAAGATCTCATCTAATTAAAAAAAATTTAGATGGAACATTACAGTAGAACCTTATTATTGGTCAGGCCTGGTAACTAGTGAACACAAAAATGTTTAAAAATTACAAACACAAAAACTAGACCAAGTAAATTCTGACAAACCAAATGCCCTATAAGAGCCTATAAGAACACAGATATCCCAATCTCATGTACACGATGAACATCACACAGCTTCTACTAATATAGTGATCCCTGTGTGCTAGCCACTGTGCTTAGTGGTTGGCACATATGGACTCATTTACTTTGATTCTCATAAGAATCCTCTAAGGGGGTCACATATGTAGCTACTATGGGCTGTACCATTTTCTATGTGTCTATATTTAAAAATCTCTCTGTCAGACTTTTCCAGAGCCCAGTGTTGATTAATCCTTTCAGATTCTTTGGTCAAGGCCACTTTTAAGATTCCTTAGGAAAAGGCCGTAAGTCTGCTTTCACTGAATCTCACCTCTGCAGGCTTTTATGCTAATAGGAAGCACAGATCAAATACTTATGACAACTTCTTGAGGTGAGTCATGTGATTAACTTTATTTTACATCTGTAGGAACTACAGATGTATAGACCTGAAGAGATGGCTCAGTGGTAAGAACACTGGTTCTTCTTTCAGAGATCCAAGTTTGGTTTCTGGCACCTGCATGGCTCACAAACATCCATTACTCTCTCCTCTGTGGGCACCAAGCATGGGCGTAATGAACATACATACGTGCAGGCAAAACACTCATGCACATAACATAATTTTAAAAAAATGCTACAGATATAAAAAGGCTTAGCACTGTGTATACCCAGTAAATGGCAAAGTAGGACTTTCAACCTAGGTCTGTCAGAGTCCTAAATTTTGTGTTCTTTTTAAAGAGTTATGTATTGTGTGTGTGTGTGTGTGTGTGTGTGTGTATCTTAGGGATTCTAGTCCTGCACAAACATCATGACCAAGAAGCAAGTTGGGGAGGAAAGGGTTTATTGAGCTTACACTTCCACATTGCTGTTCATCACCAAGGAAGTCAGGACTGGAACTCACACAGGGTCAGAACCTGGAGGCAGGAGTGGATGCAGAAGCCATGGAAGAATGCTGCTTACTGCCTTGCTTCCCCTGGCTTGCTCAGCTTGCTTTCTTATAGAACCCAGGATTCCCAGCCCAGGGATGGCACCACCCACAATGGGTTAGGCCCGCCCCCATTGATCACTAATTGAGAAAATGCCTTACAGCTGGCTCTCAAGGAATCATTTCCTCAAGGGAGGCTCCTTTCTCTGTGATAATTCCAGCTTGTGTCAAGCTGACACACAAAACCACCCAGTACAGTGTGTGTGAAGGTTCACACAAAGGCCAGAGGTATGAGATTCTCCTGAGGCTGGTGTTACAGGAGCGTGAGCTGCTCAACATGGGTTCTGGGAAGCAACCTCAAGCCTTTTCCAGGAACAGTAATCTCAACTGCTGAGACATCTCTCGGGCCCCCAAATTCACATTTATTTATTTATTTATGGACTCTTTATTGAATTTTTATTATTATTTATGCATATAAAGTCATATAAATACAACCTAAGTCCATAGTGTTGCTTGTGTGTATATGATATTAGTGTTGAACACTTGGGCTCATCCCTGGGCAAGACTAATTCTCTCTTAGGATTTTTTAGTTTCTCAAATTCACATGCTTTTTTTTGTTTGTTTGTTTGTTTCTGATACATAGTCTTACTGAGTAGCCCTTGATGGCCTGGAACTCACTAGACTGGCCTCAAACCACAGACACTTGTCTGTCTCTGTCTTCCTGTGGAGATTAAAGGCATTAAATGCATACCTAGAAAATATGTGTAAACAAAAACCCATGCACATAAAATAACATTTTAAAAGAAATTGAACTATTTGCTTCAATTACTTCCTACACACCCTGTTGGAGAGAGAGAGATCCTTGCCCTCCTGTGAGAGCCAAATACAGTACAACCGCTCCTGGACAAATGAGAGCCGATGGCAGTTCATCACTTACACATCACCCTGAGGGACTCGGCCATGCAGAGCCAGAGGGGGCTGCACTCAGGAAGAGGAAATTGTAAGGGACTGCAGAAGACAAGTGTTATAACAGGAGGGTGGGATGCCCTTTGCTCCCTTCAGAAGGATATAGTTGGCTTGTTTGGATAATCCTGTGGTCTGGGAGGGAACTGAAGCCTGCCAATCAGGGAGAAGCAGGAATTGCACATGGTCTATGAGGTGTGTGTGTGTGTGTGTGTGTGTGTGTGTACTTGAGAGGGTGGAGTTTAAACCAGGACATTGCTAAGCACATCCTTTACCACTGAGCTGTGTCCCCATTCCTTATAACAAAGGCCCAAGGTGATTATGACTGGTTAGGGACTATCCTCGAGAGCAGAGGGAGGAGGAACCCTTGCAATCAGGCCTTTAATTTTGCTGACTTCAAGGCTGCATATGATATTAATTTTACTGCTACAATGAGCCATCCATGCTCATAAGGGGTTAGAATTAGGTTTACAGCCCCTGTTAAAACAATGTAGGTCCCAGGGATTGAGTGTAAGCTGACTGAAAGGGAAAGACTGTCAATTAAGCATGGTTTGATAAGATATGATATGGAGTGGGGGCTGGAGATATAGCTTAATTAGTACAATGCTTGTCTAGCACACATGAAGGCCTAGGCTCTGCACTGCATTAATGGCATGGCAGAACATATCCCAGCATCTGGGAAGTGGAAGCAACAGGATCAAGAATTCAGTGTCAGAAGCTGGGTGTGGTGGCTGATGTCATCAGTCACAGAACTTGGGAGACAGAGGCAGGTAGTCCTCTGTGAGTTGGAGGCCAGATACACAGACCTGTCTCAAGAACAAAACAAAATGAAACCCCAACCTCCCCAAACAAGGAGTTCATAGTCAGGCTAGAGGGATGACCCTGTTGGTAAAGTGCTGGCTGAGCCACCAAGAAGACCTGGGTTCAGATTCCCAGCACTCATAGGAAGATGCCAGACGTGAGTGTCTGTAGCACTAGTGTGGGACAATGGACATATGGGATGGGAATATGTCGCCTTCATTGAGCAGGTGAAGTCTCAGAAGGAGCTGCCACACCAGTCTAGCCCAGTGAATGCCTGGCTCAATAAGAGACTATCTCAAAGATAAAGTAGCCATCCAGGAAGACCTCTGACCTACACACACACACACCCACATACACTATACATGAACACACACACACACACACTGTCACACTGTGTAATTCTCTTAGGAAAAAAGTTTAAGCCCAGTGTGGTTGCTCACACTTATACTCCTAGCATTCTAGAGGCAGAAGCAGGCAGAGTTTGAGGCCTGCTTGGGCTATATAGTGAGTTCCAGGCCAGCTAGGCATGCATAGTAAGACCTTGTCTCAAAAACTACTAAAAAGAAAAAAAATAGTTCAAGGTCATCCTTTGCTAGAGTTTGAGGCTAGCCTGAACTACATAAACCTGTGTTTCAAAAGAAGATAAGGGAAAAGAAGAGAAAGAAGAGAGAGAGATGTCATATGTTCTGTACTCTGTCAAGCATGGATCAGGAACATTCACTGAACACACCAGTAGGATCTCTACTGTTATTGACCCTAAAGGTAGAAATGGATACATCTGGTTACCAGGGCCTGTTGCCATTAAGCTTTTTGTTTGCTTGTAATTGTTTTGTAGTATGTTGTTTTCATTTAAAATTTTTTTTAAATTTATTTTTCTTTTTTAAATTTATTTTTCAACAATTTCATATATACACTGTATCTTGATCTTATCAACCCCTATTTTCCTCCCAAAGCTCCCCCTCGCCGCCCTCCGCCCAATACCCTCTTCCTCCAGGAGCTTGTCAACTAGGAGTAGAGCCTCATGAGATCCTCCCTTTATCTACGGCAGAATTTTGATTGTCTTGATCTTTTGTAGATCTTGTGCAGTTGGGTACAACTACTGAGTTCCTGAGTGCAGTGGGCGTGTCTTGTCCAGATGAGATTTCACAGTGCTCCTCTGTATTCTCCTGCTGTGACGTTCTTTCCGCTCTTTCTTCCTCATGACGTAAGGGTGGAGCTGGTGCTGGGTTGCTGAAATGCTCCGTTCAAGGCTGAGCACTCAGTAGTCATACATTCTCAGCTCTTCGACCAGGTATGAGTCTCTGCATTGGCATCACCCTACTGTAGAAAGAAGCGTCTCTGACCAAGCAGCACAGATCTGTGGATACAAATATTTGCAAGATAGTTTGACAACATGTTCATTTGGCAAAGCAACAGTAATGGGCTTCTCCTAGGGCCTATGGCTTCATGGCAGGACTGTCCTGCTGCATGGGGAGAAGTGGTCCCTTGGGCAGTTCCTTCTCATTGGTCCTTCCATTGCTGCTTTTTGTTTTGTTTTGTGGTGGTGGTCTATAACATTTTTAGATGTCCCAGGGGTTTCAGACCGCACCCCCCCCTCGTGTGTGTGTGTGTGTGTGTGTGTGTGTGTGTGTGTGTGTGTGTACATACAGTTGGGTTGGGTGAAGAGTCTCACACATGCTAGGAAAATGTTCTATCAGGCCCAGAACACATCCCCTCCCCATCCCCTGTCAATACAACCTTTCTTTCCTTCTTTCTTTCTTTTTTTGTTTTTGTTTTTTGTTTTTTGAGACAGGGTTTCTTTGTGTAGTCCTGGCTGTCCTGGAACTCACTCTGTAGACCAGGCTGGCCTCGAACTCAGAAATCTGCCTGCTTCTGCCTCCCAAGTGCTGGGATTAAAGGTGTGTGCCACCACTGCCCAGCTACAACCTTTCTTAATTTCGTGGTTCTTCAGTTCTCGTTCTTAGCCAGGCTGAAAGCTGAAAACTGCTGGGAAAGCTCTGCCACACTGCTAACTGCAAGGCTACAGGGTTAAGGCAAGGGTTCCTCACTAGGCTGGCATGAACTGTGACCCCAGCCCAACACACATATTATTTAATTCTAAAATAACAGAGATAACACACAATGGATTTTTTAGCTTGCCACTTTCCCCTTATCTTTTTCCCCTTTGTGAGCTTGAAACATCGTGTTCTTTTATTCAATCCCTCAGGAAAAGAGTAAACCCTTTGGCCATTCCCTCCTGTCCTGGAGAAGAACAGTCTCTATCTGATATTTCAGCTGGAAGGCAGGGTGGCAGATTCTTTCCAATGGGGTGGCAACTTCCTCCTACTTTTGGAACACACCCCTTCCCAAAATTCCACCCTCTTGGGCCAGAGGCGTCAGTTCATGCCCAGATCCCTTCCTTTTCCTTCTACGCCCAAGTCCTGGGAATGGCACAGAGCTTGGAGGTGGGAGGCATACTGGTAGCTCTGGAGGACCCGGGAGTGCCCTGTCATTCATCCCTTGCCTTCTTGGTCCACCCTTCAAGTCAACCATCAGCAGTGATTTTTCTGCATCTAAAGTATAATCACGATTTTATCCCGACCACTTACAAACTACCTTTTAGCCACCAGCAAGTGTTTTCAAACCCTGGCCTGGTCTGTCTATGGTTAGCATGAAAAGACCACTTTATCTAGATGCAAGTCCTAGAGCTTTGGGTAGACTTTTGGGTCTGCATATAAGTCTATATTCTGTAACCTACAAGTGGTAGAAACTCAGATTAGCTTAGGGTCTAAAAAGGAATCCATTCTTTCCTCTTCTAGGAAGTTCAGGGATAGAACTGTCTTAGTCATACTTTTGTGTGTTGTGGTGTGTGTGTGTGTGTGTATGTGTGTCGTGTTTTCTTTTGAGGTGGAGCCTCATATATCCTAGGCTAACCTCCAACTCTTACATGGCTGAAAACTCTTTTATGGCTTTGTATTTTGGATCCTTCTGTCTCCACCTTCCAAGAGCTGGGATTAAAGGCATGACCCATCACACTGTGGTAGGGATCAACCCCAGGGCTCTCTGCACGATAGGTGAAATCTATGGCAATTGAACTTCATCCCTTGTTCAACATAGGATTTTAATTTATAGAGATATCTGGATGATACACAGAATTTATTAGCTATGTTTCCACGGGGCCCCATGGAGAGGCACAGGTCTAGTAAGGAAGCAAAGAAGAGGGAGACCTGGGCATACGCTGATGTCCTTTGTTGAGGTTTCAGTAACAAAGGCAAAGCATATAAGGGTGGAAGCTCAGAAAGAGGTGAGAGCTTGAAGAATCAAAGTGTGCTCTGGGGCATAAGGGCTGGTACCTGGCTCTAGCTTGCATTTAAGGGCAGGGGACATATCGGCTTGATGTGTAGGTGCTAGCTCAAGTAGAAGATTTGAGAGGTAAGGATCATGGTGACTGGTGAATGACAAATGGAAAAACCCAGATTCTAAGAAAGCCAAATTCAAATGAGTACCACCTCCCTCTGTAGAAATGAGCCTCTGTAGGCTGATGCTTCAATGAGAAGTCAGTATATGTGCACATATCACAGCTCCGCTGTGAGGATCAGAGGACAACTTGCAGAAGTTAGTCCTCTCCTTCCTCTACTTGCATGCTGTGGCCTGGGGACAGAACTCAGGCAGTCCAGTAGGCTGGTAAGCACCTTTACCCTCTGAACCACTTCATTGACCCCTGGGATCATCAGTACAGTGCTTTTCTTGGGGCTAGTGGTTATATTTAGAGCAGCCCTGTCCAATAAAAGCATAATATAAACTACAAAAGAAACTTTAAATTGTCTGATAGTCATACTAAAAAGAATAAAAAGAAAAAGATGAAATTGATTCTAGGAGTATATTTGATTTAATTGAATATAGCCATAATATTACTTCAACATTATATTTCCATATAATCATTGACATATCTTATGTTCCTAAGTTTGACACCCTGAGTTTGATCTCTGGTCTCACAACATGATGGAAGAGAGAAGGGGGCTCACCTCTTCCACTTGGATGCTATGGCACAAGCACACCCACGGGAGAACCCACCTTCTCACATGCACACAGGATACATTAAGCATAATAAAAACATTTTTAAAAGTACAAGTTAGTCTAGTCTATAGTATGTTCTTTTAAAAAAGATTTATTTATTTTATATATATGCATACACTGTAACTGTCTTCAGACACACCAGTAGAAGGCTTAGGATCCCATTACAAAGATGGTCATGAGCCACCATGTGGTTGCTGGGAATTGAACTCAGGACCTCTGGAAGAGCAGTCAGTGCTCTTAATCACTGAGCCATCTCTCCAGCCCTGCTCCCCCCCCCTTTTTTTTTTTTTGCTTTGTAAGTAAGAATAGCACATAGATCACATCACCTCAGTCCTTTGTGAGAGGTTCTGGCTTAGACTTTCCTGTGTCTTCCAAACAAGGTCTCACAATACTTCTAAGAAAAAGTTAATTTCTAAGTTCACTAGGATTGTTGGAAATTCATTTCCTTCTAATGGATGTCCAGGGTCTCTGTTTTTGTGTTGCCTGACTACTGGGAGCTGCTGTGAGCCACTGAGGCTGCTCACTGTGTATTATTGCCATGCCCAGTCCCAGACAGAGTCTCTCTAGTGTACATTGTGAGGATGGAACTCTTTCATCTTTGATAGCCTCCACTGGTGGCAAGGAAGTCAAAGGTTCTAACTCTCAGGCAGAGTGAGTACATGCCCCCTAGAGCCTGCCTTCTCTGAGCTTGTAATGCTTTAGGTCTGCTGTGAATCTGCTGGGTACCAGACAACATACGGGCACTGTTCATTAACTGTTTAATCCTGTTAATATCACCAGTTACACATGATTACTATTTTACCCATTTGGAAATTGAAGTTTCGAGAAACTGACTGTGATTTGTGATGGATTTGTTCAAGGTTCTACAATTAATGAGAGACACGTCTGAGACTCAAACCCCAGTCTGTTTGTTCTTAAAGATTATACTTTCAAAGCTCCCCAATGAAACAGCTTGTCTCCCTGTCCTCTCTGTCCAGGGTAACACAGAAGTAGGGAGCACACAGTCTCAAGCTTGGTCAGAAAGGATTCTTCTTGCTCTGCAGACGCTGGTTCTTCTAGGCGTGTTGCAGACTGAGAGGAACTTCCCCTGCCAAGGGGCAGCTGTCACCTGCACTTGGTCAATATCGTTAGGAAAGAATTACATCAGCACTCAGGCTGTTCCAACAGTAGGTTTTACAGGCGTTCCTTACCCTAAAGAAGTATGTGAAGAGATAGACTTGCTAGTTAGCCTGATTTAACACTTTCAAATTATTATAAATGCATATGAAAATATCATATTATCGACTTGCACGCCTTTAAACCAACTTAGGAGGCAAGCATGTTTAAGTTGAGGGCAGTGGCACAGGTGGTTCCAGGACAGCTGAGCTACACAGGAAAAATGTTGAATTAATTAAAAAAAAAAAAAAAAAAAAAAAAAGTATTCTATTCAACTCCTGTTTAGACATAACAAAAACTTTCCATTGTTTTTGTGATTCCCTGTTCCTAGCTGTTTCCTCGACAATGTTATTATTTTAATATTGAGTTCCTTTTCGGATCGAGCTCAATCCTCTCTGTCTTTATGATACATTAGTAAGCACTCTGCTTCTGAGATGCAGCCCCAGCCCAAAGCGATCCCCCAACCCCCACGTGGTTTATTTACTTCATCTGCCTTAAGCTCAGCTAGTTTCCAGAGACCTGGCTTTTCCTGGCTGGGTAGAATGGGCAAAGTCATCAGTCTCTGGTCCATTTCCCCATTCTTTTTTACTTATTTATTTTCCTCTAGGGAAAGGAAGAGGAAGAGACAGCTTCAATTATCTTTCTTAGAAGTTGGGAGTTTTTAAAGCTTTATACTGTCTCCCGATATTGTGACTGCGTTCCTCAAGTTCAAAGTTAAACAGCATCATGACTCAGTGAGCAGCTGTGAGTCAACACATGGAAAAACAGCAGTTTAAAATATGCAAATAACACACACATACACATGTACACACACATATGTATATATGATTGGTTTTTAAAATTTATCATCTATCTATCTATCTATCTATCTATCTATCTATCTATCTATCTATCAATCAGCAGGGTTTCACTATGTCGAGCAAGCTGGCCTTGAACTTACAGAGATCCCTTGCCTCTGCTTCTTGAGTTTTGTGGTTAAAGGCACCACACCTGGCATATATGTGCTACACAGAGATCTCCTGTATCTCAGGTTGGCCATGAACTCCGTATGTCTAGACTATGATAACTATGAACTTCTGATTTCCTGCCTCTACCACCTAAGCACTGAATTAACAGGCTTGTCTGTCTTTTTTTTTTTTTTTTTTTTTTTTTTTTCGAGACAGGGTTTCTCTGTATAGCCCTGGCTGTCCTGGAACTCACTCTGTAGACCAGGCTGGCCTCGAACTCAGAAATCCACCTGCCTCTGCCTCCCAAGTGCTGGGATTAAAGGCGTGGCCACCACCGCCCGGCAGGCTTGTCTGTCTTATGTGCTTCTGGGCTATTCCCAAAAGCAGGACTTTGAGCATGCTAGGCAAGCATTGTGACTGAGCTACATTCCAGATAAGTTAATTAAGCTATTATGAAATCCTGTCTTGATAAACCACACACACACACACACACACACACACACACACACACACAAAAAGGATTGTCATTTTCCTTGAATATCAGAGTAATATCTTCAGAATAAAAAAGGGTACAACTTTTTTCTTTTGTTTTAATGTTTGTCTGTTTTCTAATATTAAATGAAACCACATGTCCATGATATCAAGTGGGGTATGCTACACTGAGTTCTTTGGAACAGAGAGGAGAGTAATTATAAAAACCAAGGATCTCCAAGAGGGTGGGAGATGTGGTGGACAGGATAGTTCTGTTACTCTCAAAAGATACTTGAACAAGGGCTCACCACTTGATGACCCTTATTTAGGGACTGATGGGAAATCAACCATTTGTTCATTTCACACATGTTCAGTAGAACCATCATGTGTCAGGCACCAGCCTGTACCCCATATAAAATCTGTGCCCACTGTTGAGGACTTAGAGCAATGATCTCAAGGGATGCTAGGATAAAGGTAAACAATGCATCCTTTACACATCTCTAGGACAAGAGTAGCTACACAATTCTTCCTGAGGCTTTAGAGATGGTTCCTGTGGGTATCCATTGGACTATGGAGGAGATACCAAGGTATCGAAGGATAAAAGGGTATTTTAAGGAGAGAGAACAGAAAATGCAAAAGCTCATCAGGTAGACTGGGAAACTGGAGGAAGACGACGGAGGAACTGTTATCATGGTACCACATTGCACTTCCAGAAATAAAATCAGACTGAGCTGAAGTCTCCGATACTTAAGGATTTCAGAGAGATGGCTTGAAATGATACCTGTTTTAGAGACCTTTAGTCTGGAGAGAATGCCATCAAGAACTCCCAGGTGGAAGCTGGGGCAACAGCTCAGCAAACCTCTGTTCAGTCTAACATTAGGCTGCTCACAGCTACCTCTAACTTTAGTTCTAAGGGATCTGCTACCATCTCTGGTCTCGGAGAGCACCTGCACACACACATGTTCACATAATTACACACAGACATAAATAAAAATAAATCTTAAAAAAAAACCAAAGCACACTCAGGCAGGGAGCCTATGAAACGGTTCAGCAGGTAAAGGTGTCTTCTGCTAAATCGGACTGAGTTAGATCCCCTGGGCTGCCATGGTGGAGGGAGAGGTGTGCCACATGCTCATGCTCACCCAACAGGAAAAGGAAGAGAAGAAGCCATTAACCCCAGCACTCTGGAGCAGAGGCAGAAGCAATGAGATCTCTGTGGACTTGAGGCTAGCATGGGCTACAAAGTGATCCCCTATTTCAAACAACAACACCATCAAAAAGAGGAGAGTTCCCTGGTGCCAGACAGAGTGGCAAATGACCGTAATCACAGTATTTGGAAGCCTGAAGTAGGCGCATCATGAGTTTAGGCCAATCTGGGCTACACAGTAAGACTCAGCAATCTCTCTCACCAACTAAATCCATTGTCCTTGTAGCCCAGAGGTAGAGTCCACTGTGTGTGAGGCTCTGGCTTGTATTTCCAGTACTGAAAAGAAAGGAGGAAAACCAAGTAGAATCTGTTGGCATGGCCTCACATGCAGCTCATGTTTCTGCTCTCGCCCAGGCTTCCTTTGAGCTTGCTCCCTCATCTTTCTCTGAGCTAGGGAACCACCTCAGCACAGGCCGTTCCTGGTGTATACCCATTTGATCTGGAGGACTCAGGAAACAGATGCATCCTCCTGGTCTCAGCTTAACGATTGGGTTTCTTTTCTTTTTTCTTTTTTTTTTCCCCACCAAAGCCAGATCTTGGTCCCAATCAACACAGAGGAAAAAAGTAATTACTGAAGTATTACTGTTATTATTGTTTCCCGCTAGGAACTGCTGCATACCTTTCTTGTATCTGGTTTTCTCCCTAGGTCAGGGGTAGGAAATCTAAAAACAGTCCTGTCCTGGCTAAAGGATGTATTAATTATTTTTAATCCTGTTTGCACTGGGGATATCTTTAAAGCTTTAATGAAACATATAAACTTATAACACCCACAGAATGTAATACAGTTTTAAGAGGCTTACACACCTCTTGAAGATCGAGAGCTCAAGAGAATCCATGGATTCCAGTTGCGACACTCTACTCTGCTGGGTACCAGGGCTCCAACCTAGCACCCCAGCACTTGGGAGGTAAAGGTGGGAGAATCAGGAGTTCAAGGTCATCTTCAGCTACCTAATAAGTTCAAGACCAGTCTGGGCAACATGAGACATTGTCTCAAATACAACAAGACAGATAGACAACTAGTAAGGGAAGGGAGGAGATATCCAGGCTAACACTTAGCAGAAGAAAACTAGAATAATCATATGATACCTAAGCAGTATCCTTAAGTAGGTGATGATAGAAGAATAAGGATAGAGGCTAATGTTTCAAAGTCAATCGCTTTCTTGTTTGCCAGCAACAAACATGCAGAGTTTAAAAACAAACAAAACAGTAGCTTGGCTGGTGAGATGGCTCAGTAGGAAAGGCATATCCGATGGCCCAAGTTTGATCTCCAAAACCCCCACAACTAATTCCTACAAGTTCCCCCCCCACAATACACACACACAGATACATACATACATAAATAAATAAATGAAATTTAAACCCCACATTGCCATTTACATTAGCACCCCTGATTTTTTTTTAAACATAAGGTAGCCTAGGTTAGTAGTTTTGTTTTCTTAGATTTATTTTATTGTGTATGGTTATTTAGCCTGGATATATCTATATGTACACCATGTATGTGCCTGGTACCCTCAGAGGTCAGATCTCCTAGAGTTGGAGTTATGGCTGGTTGTGAGTCACCACATGGGTCCTGGGAAAGAAACTCAGGTCTTTACAAGAGCAACAAGTACTGTAACTCATGAACTTTCTCTCAACCTCTCTAGGGTAGTCTTGAACCCAAGGTCCTCCTATTTCAGCTTTCTAATCTTTCTCTTTTTTTCTCTTGCTCTCCCTTTCTTTTCCCTTTCTTCCTTCCTTCTTCTCTCCCTTTTTTTTTTTAATTTCATAATTTATTGAGTACACCATCAGGGTGAAGTAGGCAGGATAACAAGCATACCATCTGCTCCATGATATTTTATTTTTATTTTATTTTATTTTTATTTTTATTTTTATTTTTTTTTGGTTTTTCGAGACAGGGTTTCTTTGTGTAGTCCTGGCTGTCCTGGAACTCACTCTGTAGACCAGGCTGGCCTCGAACTCAGAAATCCGCCTGCCTCTGCCTCCCAAGTGCTGGGATTAAAGGCGTGCGCCACCACCGCCCGGCCTCCATGATATTTTATTACTTTTTAATGTCAGTGAAGATCTGTAGTGATGTCTTATCTTTCATTTCTAATGATGGTAATTTGTCCCCGCACCTCTTTCTGTCATGGCTTAGCCTGATAAAAAGCTTGTTAATTTTGTTGACCTATTCAAAAGAAGGCTTTTGGTCTGGTTGACGTATAGTTCGTGTTCATGGATGGGAAGATTTGGTGGGTCTTTCTATTGTATGTTTGCACATTCATTCCTGTGTGTGTATAAGCCTTTAGAAACACATTCCAGCTTTCAGCCCTGTAACCCAGCACTGAATTCATGCAAATAAAAAGCCATCAATCAATCAATCAATCAATAATCAATCAATAAACTCATAGCCAAGGAAGTCAGGAAAGGCCCTTTAGTGGATGTGGACAACACAGACACTAGATTGATTTACTCTGAGAGTTTGTCACTGGGGCTCCTGCTCTCAGTCCACCACCCAGGTCAGGCTGCCTGTGTGCTCCATGTGTCTTGCAGTAGCTGCACCAGCAGGAGGGAAGCACTCCCACATACCTTTGTAGACTTGTTCTTGCTGTTTTGCCACCACAGGTCTCAGGAGGCTTTTGTCTTTCTTGAGCAGAACTGAAAGTTCACTGTACAGCCAGGTCTAGTGGCCCCAAGACTTTCACTTCCTTTTTTATTCTAGGGAGAATAGAGTGAGCATGGCTATTTCATCAAGAGAAAAGTGGGTGCTAGGTGAGTAGAGGCTGGGTCGGGCTCTGTTCACACCCATGGCTCTAAGCCAACAAATCATCAAAATCCTCTTGTTACCATACAGATTTCTGATCCCACCTCAGACTTCCCCTGATGGTGCACGGAGGACAGCAGGCGTCTGTAATTTTTCCAGTTCTCAGTCTGATGAACCTGTAAGGACCCAGTGGGTGGTGGCAGAGGCTCCTTGTCCCTTTTTGGCTCAAGGTGTTCACTTCCCTTCTTCAATTAGATGGCATCTTCCTCTCATGCTTTGTTTCCTGTAATAAATTAAACACACCTTCATCATATATTTTTCTTATATATATCATATACATTTTCCTTCCTTGCCCAGGTAAGCTGTTCAGGGCAGGAATTGTACCTTAGTATTTTCTTTCATGCTCAGGACTGCCACACAGTGTTGAACAGGTTGTTCACAGTACAAAGGTTAACATATGGGGTTAAGCGGGACTATGAACATGCTAAACTCCAACCTGACTCACCAAGTCAGTAGCCTCTAGTTATTAGAAGCAAGGATGCCTCTTCTAACACAACAAAGGCTCCAGGTAGGTTACCACTGGCTCAGTTTGTGCCTGGCTTCATAACGGTATGAGAAAAATCTGAGCATCTATTCAAGAAAAACAGTTTGAGGTTGGATGTGATTGATACATGCCTTTAAACCAGCACTTGGAGGCAGAGGAAGGCAGATCTACTAAGTTCAAGGCCAGCCTGGTCTACGTCATAGTGAGTTCCAGGACAACCAGGGCTACACAGAGAAACCCTGTCTCATTTCCCCCTCACACACACAAAAAAAAGTGATTTTGGTAGAGGGCAGGTGTTCATGCAATGTTTGCCAAACCAAAGCCTTTTTTTTTTTTTTTTTTAATTTTGCTTATATATTTGTTTGCTGTTTGTTTGAGACAGGGCCCTTCTCTTTATAGCTCTGACTGTCCTGGAACTCACTATGGTAGATCAGGCTGGCCTTGAAATCATAGTGATCTGCCTGTCTCTGCCTCCAGAGTGCTGAGATTAAAGGCATGCACCATCACACCTGGCTAAAGTCTTGTTTTAGAAGTTCCATTCCCTCAAACCCCAGTTCATTTTTCCACTTCTGAGACTGCAGCACCTGGCTTGCACCTTGAGCAACATTTCATGCATTGGAGGCAGTCTCCTTCTCTCTCAGCCTCTTCAAGTCTCCCAGGGCCACCTTACTTACCTTGTATCCAAGCAGTTTAGCCCAGTACTGGGGAGGCTGAGATAGGAGAACTGCCACAAGTTCAGGGCCAGCCTGAACTACACACAAAAGAACCTGTCTCTGGACTTCTTCAGCTCATATAAAGGTACAGTAACTTTTACCTCTAGCACGAGAAATAGGTAGTGCAACTTCAGAAATAATTGGTAATTTAGTTAATTACATGGATATAAATAAAGGCGGGGATGCAGTTCAGTGACAGAGTGCTATCATATGATACCATATAATATATTTATATTTGTTATTACAAATGAGTCATATAATTATATAATATGTATCCTATAATAACTGTGTAATTACGTGTTATAGTATATAATTAGCTGTGGCTGGAGTGATGGCTCAGTGGTTAAGAGCACTTACTGCTCTCGTAGAGCGCCTATGCTCAGTTCCCAGCACTCACATAGCTGCTCACAGTCATCCATAAATCCAGTTTCAGGACATCTGGCTTCCTCTTCTGTCCTCTGAGGGCACCACACACACACAAGGTACACAGACATGCAGGTAAGACAGACATAGAAAATAAAAATAACAAAAACACTTATATGACAACAATAAAGAATTATAAAATAAATGATATGTAACTAATTACATACCATGTATACTATGTATTGTATGTGAATGCAAACACAAAGCCTATTACATATGTAACAGGTATACACATATATGTTTACACATGAGCACTGTGTATATCAACTTTTGCAGGCAGCACCAAACAAGTTAAATATATACTGGCAGACAACCCTGCTTGTCCTTTGAAAGCACTTGAGGGTGTGCAGCACTGAGTTAGTGTAGGAGTGACAGAGTCCACATTCCTGTTTCACCAATGCAGCCTGTAGTTCTCAGGTTGCTCCAGGTCTGAAACTTTCTTCCAGGAGGGAGATGAAGGGAGGGATGACCTTCATTATGGAATAGAGACTCCCTATTAGCCCTTGAAGTGTACCAATAGTGTGGAACATTGTAGTAGGAAGTAAACCACACCCAGGTATGTCAACATGGGGGTGTTGTCAGGAAAGAGCCCTACCTATTTGAAAGGTCACATGAGTCTGACAGGGACAGTAGGCCTTTTGGAAGTCAGAGGAAGGAAGTTTGGGATTCTTCTAGTTTTGTTTGAATTAAGTTGTATTTTTACTTGTTTCATGTATATGTCTGCCTTGGCAAAAATGGAGGTCAGTGGACAACTTGCAGGAATTGGTTTGAGTTTTCTCTGTCCATTCTATGGATTCCAGGCTTGGTATCTAAGCCTGTATCAGATGAGCCAGCTTGCTAGTCTCCTTCTGTGCTTTATATGAAGAAGTTCTAAAAGCAGCATTATACGAGTTGTGGTATATTTAAAATAGTTACATCTAAAAGAAGGCTATTTTCACCAGAAAAGTCGAAATCTGACTTTATAATGTTGCTATGTCTTGAATATTGGGATTCTGCCAAGTTAATATAGTGGAACCCAACTCATTATGCAATACTATTAGTAAATGAAGCCTTTGGGGGAAGTGACTAACTCATGAGCTTTGGCTGTCGTGAATGGAATTCGTGATCTTTTAGAGTGTGGAAGGTTGTGTTCTCCTCTTTGACCGTGAAAGGGTGCTATAAGAAAATGCCATTTTAAAGCAGAAGGCTCTGAGCAGACACTAGATCTGCTCACACTTCAATTAGGGACTCTCAGCACCCCTGGACTGTGAACAATAAATAAGAGAGGGACAGGGTGGCAGACAGAGACAGAGACAGAGAGATTATTTAGAATTCACTTTAATGTGTATATATTGAAAGAATAGGAGCCAAGGCTATCAGGCAGTGAGTGGGAGCTATCACTAAAGAAGTCAAAGTGTTAAGTGGTATCCAGTCCAAAGGGGCAGCAGAGTATGCACAGTGTGATTGGAAACCAACAAATAGCTTTGCCTGGGCTGCATGTGGGAATGCAGAGGAGCTAGAGCTTGTTTCAGATTCAGGCACAGGACTGTTCTTTAAGAATCTCTATTGGTCAGGATCTGGCAGAGCCTCTCAGGAGACAGCTGAATCAGGCTCCTGTCAGCAAGCACTTCTTGGCATCCACATTAGTGTCTGGGTTTGGTGTCTGCATGTGGGATGGATCCCCAGGTGGGGCAGTCTCTGGATGGCCTTTCCTTCAGCCTCTGTTCCACTCTTTGTCCCTGTATTTCCTTTAGACAGGAGCAATTTTGGGTTAAGATTTTGGAGATGGGTGGGTGGCCCCATCCTTCAACTGGAGGTCATGCCTAGCCTCTGGATATGGTCTCAACCGGTTCTCCCTCCCCCTTTTTTTGGGTATTTCAGCTAACGTCATCCCCATGGAGTCCTGGGAGGCTCTTGCTTTCCTGGCATGTGGACTTTCTTGTTGCTAACCTCAGTTCCCCATCCACCATTGTTACACACCTCTGTTCAATTTCCTGACCCTTTGTACATTTCCTCCCATACCTGATTCTTCCTTTTTTCCACCCTTTTCCCCTCTTCTCTTCTTCCCAAGTCCCTCCCACCCTCTAGTTCCCTTGATTATTTTGTTCCCCCTTCTAAGTAGGACCAAAGCATATACTCTTTGGCCTTCCTTCCTCTTGAGCTTCATGTGGCCCGTGATGCTTGCAGCCAACCATCAAACTGAACACAGGGCTCCCAATGGAGGAGTTAGGGAAGAACTGAAGGAGCTGAAGGGCCTTATCTGGCATCAATGGGAGGGAGGCCCTTGGTCCTGTGAAGACTTGATGCTCCAGTGTAGAGGAATGCTAGGGCTGTGACGTGGGATTGGGTAGGTGGGTCGGGGAGCACCCTCATAGAAGCAGGGTAAGGGGGGGATGGGATTGGAGATTTGCAGAGGGGAAACCAGGAAAGGGGATAAGATTTGAAATGTAAATAAATAAAATATCCAATTAAAAAGAAAAAAAAAAAGAATCTCTTTGGCTTCCAGAGAGAATAGAGGCCTGACAGTCTCCTCTTGAGTTAGATGTCACATACAGAGTACAGAATGTGCTGTGGATATAGGATGGGGTCAGTGAGGGCAGTTTCTTGTAAATTCAGCTCTTGTTTATGCACATTCTTTCCTCTTCTGGCTATGAAGTCATATGCTCTTCTGGAGCCCCTCTAATTCATACCGGAAGAGGAGGGGCCATATGGCAATCTTTGAGGTCAAGCGAATGGAGAAAAGCCCTAGGCACAGTACAACTTTTGGAAGTTCCGATGTTTAATGGCCTCAGATTGAGCCTTGTTATTTTGATCTCAGATTGACCCATTACCCTGCCAAAGATACCAATCAAAAAGGCATGCTGAGTTTATACAATAGACCAGTGCTTGGCAATTTTTAAAATATAAAAGAAAGGAAAAGATATATGCTTTGGGGGCCATATTATGTTGATTGGAACTATTCAACTTTGCTGTTGCTGTATGAAAATAACTGAGACAATATGCAAATGAGCAAGTGTGGATATGTTCCAATAAAATTTTACTTACAAAAATGACAGGGTTGAGGATATAGCTCAGTTGATAGAATACTTGCTTAGCATGCATGAAGACTTGGGTTTGATCTCAACACTTCATAAAAAACAGTGTGTTGGTCTGTGCTTGTAATCCCAGCACTTGGGAGGTAGAAGCAGTCAGATATCGGAGTTCAAGGTCAGCCTGCTCTACATAGTACATTCCAGGCCAGACAGAGCTACATAGTAAGACTCTGTTTCAAAAAAGAGAAAGGAATATTGCTTAATAATTGAGGGGCTAGAGAGATGGCTCAGGAGTTAAGAGCTCTGTCGTCTCTTGCAGAGGAGCTGGGTTTGATTTCCTGCACCCACACAGTGGCTCACAGCCACTAGGAACTCCTGTTCCAGAGGAGCTGATGCCTTTTTTTCGACCTTCACTGGGACCAGGCACACACGTACCAAACAGACATACATGAAGGCAAAACATTCATACAATAAAAAGAAAAATTATATATTATATAATATAACTTATATGTTATATAATACAAATCGGGGATATACATATATATGTATATATGTAAAATACGAATCAAGAACGTTTGTTAAGAATGTGTCTTTTGGCGAGAGAACTAAGGAGGACAGTCTATGGCAGATAAGCCTGCAGGGTGGTTGAACAGCATAACCCAAACAACCAGGATATCCTGAACTCAGTTCAAAGGCAGTCCTACCAAGACATCAAGCTGAGGAAAGATAGAGAGTTGCTACAGCAAGCCTGTCCATCACATGCCATAGGCTTCTACTCAGAGACAGGCATAATGCAAATATTAGGTCAGTCAGGTACATCTGCCAGGAAGCAGATAAATTTGAACACGGAAATATGTGCCCTTAACAGCCAGTGGTAGCCTTCTTGTAGGGAAGAGGTGAAGCTGAGAGGGAAAAGGAGGAACAGAAGGAGAAGATGGAAGAAGAGGAGGACGAAGGAGGAGGAGGAAGGGGAGAGGAGAAACTGGAGCATGGATGTATCTTTTTGTGAAGTAGAGAGATACGGTGGCAATAGTTGAAGGCACTGGGAGCATTGTAAAAAGCCGTTAATGTCAGATGAGAAAGAGATGAGTGAGGGTCTTGGGTGCTGGCTAAGGGGTTTTAAATAAATATATAGGTAATTGGGAGATGGTGAAGATCCTTCAGCACCCTTTAAACAAACTAACCAGCAGTGTGTGAAGAGTAGATTGGGTTAGCACAAGATGGAGGTCACTGGTAGCTACCAAAGCAGCTGAAAGACTGCATCCTTGAATAGATACAAAGGACTAGAAAGAGGGGAAGGGAGTAGTAATAAAGATGATAGATTAAGGGTTCTATTTCATTTCTTATTTACTTAGAGATGGAGCCAGCTCTGGCTGGCCTCGAGCTTTCTACGTAGACCAGGCTAGCCTCAAACTCATAGAGATCTGCCTGACTTTACTTCTCAAATCCTGGGACTAAAGACCAGTGCCACCACATGTGACTATTTTATTTTTTAAAACATCAGTGTCCCAGCTGGGTATGGTGGTGAATGCCTTTAGTTTCAGTGCTTGGGGACCAGAGGCAGGCAGATATCTATGAATTCCAGGCCAGCCTGGTCTACATAGTGGGTTCCAGTGCAGCCAGGGCTGTGTAGAGAGACCCTGTCTAACAAACAAACAAACAAACAAACAAACCCCAAAATGATCTTGGTTATCCTGGGATGACTTCAAATTTCTCTATGTATCCTAGTATGACCTTGACTAATCCTCTTGCCTCCAAATGGTTGGACTAAAGCATGTTCCCCAGTGCCTGCTTTATGCAGTACTGAGCATGGAAGACCCAGCATAGCTAAGCACTTTATCAACTGAGCCACAGTCTGAAGTCAGACTCTTACAGGAAGCTCTTGTCACTTCCTGAGGCCCACACTGAAGGCAAGGCTGGACATACACCACCTCAAGTTCTTGGATGGCTTCTCTAGGCCAATAGTTTATAATCCTACAGGGTAGGCGCAAAGTATGAAAGGATCCAGACAAGAAGTAACAGGTCCTTTTGACCTTCAAAAGGCTATGAGAGGGTGTATGATACATAACCATCTGTAGAGAGTTTCTACTCTCTTTTTAAAAGCTGTGTGATTCTGAGTAAGTCACTCAGGTTCCACTTTGGGGAGTGGGGCAGGACTTCACATAGCTCAGGCTGGTCTAAGCTCCCGGTGTATTCAAGGATAACTTTGATCTCCTGCTCTTCCTGCTTCTAACTCCCAGGAGCTGGGATCTCAGGCTTGTACCACCACACTGGATTCACTTTCCTTCTTAGAAATGTTTTTAGATTTATTTATTTTATTTTATGTATGTGAATATTTGCCTGTATGTGTGCCATGTGTGTGCTTGGTGCCTGAAGAGGTCAAAAGATGACATCAGACTCTCTGGACTTTTGGATGGTTATGAGTCACCCTGTGGGGTTTGGGAATTGAGCCTGGAGCCTCTGCAAGAGCAGCAAGTGCTTTTGACCCAGGAGGGGGCATTTCCAGAGCCCCACTTCCTCTTTCTGAGGTGCAGTTTCTTCAGCGACAGAGAGGGAAGATAGTTTCTTCCCAAAGCTATGGTTCTCCTTTATGACTCTCATGGGGGAAAGATTTGTCAGTGGCAATTTATAACAGGTAAATAATAAAAGGTAAAACACATAGAAATGGACTGAAAACAAGAAATATATGTATGTTTCAACATCCCCCCCCCTTTTTTTCCTTATTTGCTTCTTGTTTGTAGCTGGCTGCCTTTCCGGAGACTGTTTTGGGTTATTCAGTCGTTGGCATGTGGATTCTGTGCCTGCCAGTCTTCTAGATCCTATTTGATATATAGGTTCATCTGGTTCTAGATATATTAGCAATCTAGATGCTTCCTGTTTTATATTTTATAACACTCTATAACCAATACACAGTTTGTTCACGATGCCCATTTGTTCTAGGAGCTAAATCCTTCTTCAGATATGTAGTTTCTATCTCTTATCGGATGTCCTTAGATATCTACTTTCTATTGCTGTGACAAAATAACTGAGTCTGGGTGCTTATGTGGAAAAAGGTTCATTTCACTCACTGTTTTGAAGGTAGAAAGTTCAACAGCATGACACCGGTTCTTCCATGGTCTGCCTAGCTGTGTCACATTTCAGAGGTATTGTGGGAGCACTAATGGAAGAGAACAGTTGGTAAGACAGGAATCCAGAGGAGCTCAGGGCCAGGCATGCTCTTTTTATGATTCACCGTTTTCATGACAACTGACTTACTTTTAGACCAGCTTTAAGCTCTTCTGAGGACGATGATCCCAGTGAGCTAATGAGCTCCTACCAGGCTCATCCTGTTAATACTTCTGTTACTTCCCTCGATCGTTGCATCTGGAACCAAGCATGTGACCCTGTAGTGGATAAACTGCACCCACAGCACTGGGAGGAAGGAAGTGCTCTTCTGCAAGGGCACTGTGTACATGAATCACTGTAACTGATGTGTCCCGAGCTGGGTGACCACACAGATGGCTAACATGCAAAGGCAAGTGTTAAAGCTACCAAGTAGCGTGCCTGGGTAGAGGGCTCTGTCATACACCTGCAGTGGTTAGTAAGTCACAGAGAAAGGACATGAACCTGATTTTACTGGCTCTAAAACGATTGATTTTAAACATGATCCCAAATCGTCCATGCCCAGACTCCTTGGAAGCCTGCTTATCATTCTTCCTTTTCTAAGCATCTGATGTGTGTCACCTACTTGGAATAGGACACAGCTTTTGCCTCTCCAGGATTACTCAGCACTTTGATTTCTCCCCTGGGAGTCACATTGACTGTCAGCTAGAAGGCACAGGAAGAAATTAGATTGCTATAGAGTCTTCACTTGGATGCAATTTATTATCTCTTAAGATAAGGCCTACAGGGACCTCTATATCGTTTTCCATGAGTCAATGCAGAAAGATGTCTGTTTAGCATGAGTCAGACACCTGGGTCATGCCAGCAAAATAAATACTAAAATATAATAATCCACTGAATCACTTCTTTTGTGGCTGACTTGCCCACTGCTTTGAGTCCCATAGTAAAATTTAATTTAAATTTGGGGCTGTTAGAAAAGGATGTTCCTGCCCCCCTGCCCCACCTCCCACCCCCACTTCCTCTTCTCTTTTGAAGTGAGGTCTCTCTGTGTTGCCCAGGCTTGTTTCAAACTCCTGGACTTAAGAACTCCGCCCACCTCTCCAGTACCGGACATCCATGCTCCTGATTAATCAGGAAGGCTAGAGGTCTCCCCAATAGAGGGCTGGGATTCTCTTCTAGACTCTTACCTTTGGCTCGCGGCAAAACTTGGAAAAAGAATCTGTAAGGCTGAGAGATGGAAAAGAAACATCTGCTCAGCAAACATCTTCCTTTACTTGTGAAGTGCAATAAAGGCCAGGCCTTGGATACCTTCCGATTGCCTCTCCAGGCCTGCTCTCTACCCTTTCCACTGCAGTGTCCTAGGAGGCTGGCGCGTGTGAGGCAAACCAGTAGGTTAAGCCAAGGTTCCTGCCTGAGGAGAGGAGAGGCAGGAGGAGAGTGAGGTCAGGCTACTATTTGCTCAACTCCCTCCCTACTAGGATACCTTGGACGAACTGTGTGCTCTGAAGGCCACAGCTCTTGCATGGTGGCCTGTCCTATGCAGCAACCGTCTCTGTTGAAGTCACTGCCTCTTCCTTGTTCTCTCAAGGCCTGGGGTTAGCAAGGTGTTTTGCATCAAATCTGGAGATACTGCACTCTCTATTTTGTGTGTGCACTTTTGTAAGAAGCCCTGTGAGTGCCTGTAATCAAATTAGGAAGCTTCGATGTACCATCTGCTTCCTGCTGGAAGCCTGACTGGGGAGCCGGGAGAGGCTTAATGACTTGCCCAAGGTTGCAAGAGGATTTGATCGCATACCAGTGCTACTCATAAAACGATTACAGTATTTTACAGTTCCAAGAACCTTTCAAAACCAGACTCAGGCTGCAGGAAAGGCATTAAGCTTTCCACGCAGAAGCTGGGAAGTTAAAATTTCACTAAGACATCGGATCAGCCGCAACAGTGAACTTCCGTGCCTCCCTGACCTAACGCATGGGCTATGACTTTCACAGCACAGTTCACCTTCAGGCCAGAGAGGGACATCTAACTCTTATCTAGCACAACTCCGTACCTCGAGCATCAGGAAAACAAACATACCCACATTCCTTCTCCCAGGCCTAGAGATCCCACTGATGCTGTGCACACATCCAATACCCCACGAGGCAAACGGTACTGTTCTATTCGTATGTGAGAAAATTGAGGTTCAGAAGGCTAAGTATTCCACCCAGAATATTTTTGTAATTTGTTGTACAATAAAAGTTAGGCTCAATTAGAACCTATGCCTGCCTGCCTGTTGCTCTTTCCACTACATCACACTACCTTCATGCAGGGATGTGGGTGTGCCACAGGCTGGAGGTCCAACATGTCCACTGCACTTTCTCCCTTCAAACTATTCCCAGCCTGACCTTCAAACTAACTCCAGGGCCTCAGCATGGTTTTCCTGTTGGGCAGCAAAGGAGGTTTTTGTAGATAAAACCAATAGAAAATGGACTGCGTCTGATTTACAGCAAGAGATAAGAAGTGCAGGCCAGGCAGGTCCTTTGTCCCAAAAGTCCTGAGAAAAACACATTGGAAGTCTGTTTGGTTATAGAGGGGTTAGATAGGGTTGCTAAAGGGTATTCTTTAGTCTTGACAAGCCACCCCACCCCCTGCATAGCTGAGAAGGGTCCGTCTGGCTCAAAATATTTTTAACCTTGGGCCCATTGACTTTTATAACTTTACAGCAGAGTCCCAGGGTTTCGTACCTTCTGTGTAGCCCTAAGGGCTCACTTCCTCAGTTTGGGCCTTCATGGCCTCATTTCATATACAAGGGTGATAAAATCTCGGTTCTACTACCTTTCTTTCTGGTCTGCACTTCATGAGCTCAAGAGCCCAGAAAAAGATATGAGCCTTCCAAGATCACCCATCCTTTCTACTTAACAGGACTTGGGGTTATACTGTGGGTATAACCTCCTTCCATTTCCCTCTCCCTCTATTCCTCCCTTTTCCCCTCCTTCCTTTCCACATTTTTTTTTTTCAGGTGAGGACTCCAGCCCAGACTGGCCTTGAACTCCCTATATAACTGAGGATGACCTTGAGCTTCATCTCCTCCTGCCTCTACCTCCAAAGTTCTGGTATTACAAGTGTAGACTGTCATACCCAGTTTAGGCAGAACTGGGGATAAAACTCAGGATCTTTCTAAGCAAGTGCTCTACCAACTGAGCTACAGCCCCAGCTCTTGTTTTGGGACTGAGTCTTATTATATAGCTCAGGCTGGCCTAGAATCCATGATCTTCCTGCCCCATTTTCCCAAGAGCTGGGATTATAGGCATGACATCGTGCCTTACCAAATAGGATTCCAGTGTGTTAGAACCTATGATGAACTAGAGCCCAAGTAGATTAATCTACATGTATGTTACTGTGTCACAAACTGAGGATTAGAGGTGCTAAAGGACTCATCGGTGTTACATAGTTAATTGCTGACAGTGCCAGGCCTAAGGCACAGGTCTTCTGATTCTGTTTTGTGTGTTCTTAGGCTAGACGTGTACTTCAGACAAATAGGAAATGTGTTCTCAGCCAGCATGAGGGGGAAGGAGAGTTGGTGCTTGTAAACAGGTACTTAGTCACCCTAATTTCACACCCATAATAATTAGGGGTTGCAATTTATTGAGAGTTTATGACGTGCTTATTATGTGCTAGCAATTTTATAGTCATTACTTCATTTAACATCTGCGGTAACCCATGAAGGACATGCTATAGCCCAGGCTTTTCGGATGAAGAGCTTGAGACATACAGCAGTGGCACAGGGCTGGGAGACAGCTCAGTCAGCAAAGTGCTTCCTTTGCACATATACAACTTTAGTTTGATCCCTAGAACACATATTATACAACAACAGAACCAGGGGTGAAGTATGTGCTTGTATCCCAGCTCTGGGGAGGTGGAGATACGTCCATGGGGTTTACTGGCTGGCTAGCCCGCCCCACTTGGTAAGCCTCAGGCCAGTGAGAGGCCCTGTCTCAAAAAGGGGGAAAATGTGACTGTCTTCATGTAGTAGCTTAAACAGGCATGTGAGCATATACATGTATGTGTACACACCTACAAATGAGTGTACATGCGTGAACACACACATACACACACATACACACACATACACACACATACACACACACACACACACACACACACACACACACACACACACACACACAGAGCCCGGATGTAGTAGAATGAGGGTGAGAATTTACTTCTGTTTAGTGTAAAGCTCTAGCTCCAAACCACCAGACTAATAGGTAATAATCCTTTAAAACATGGTCTATGTTGTCCCAGCTGTTCTTACAGTCACAGAGCTCTGCCTACCTCTGTCCAAGATTAAAGATATGGGCCACTGTGATGCTGGGCCACAGACAACTTTTAAGCACCTTTCTTCATATTTTAACTGTTTGGAATTAATTCATCCGGGATGGGAAGTCACAGTGTAAAGCAGTAGTTAACACAGTCAGACACGCCACAGTAGCCTCCCTCACAGCCTCCTCAACTCTGGTTGCTTCCTTGTCCTCCAGAGTTCCTGCTGCAGCAGGCGGGGAGTGGAGCCTGAGAATGTGTTGTTTCCAGCATGTTCTCCCAAGGGTTGCTACTGCTGCTGCCCCGGAGCTGCTTGTCCACAGGGAGTACCACTAACTTAAGGAATCAAAGACAAAGGAAAAAATTGTGTTAGCTGAATGCCCTTGCTCTGGGTTTCACTTTCCACTTAAGGATTTAGGAATAAAATATTTGTCCTCGGAGCCAGTGATTATTTTTGTGAAGAAGTAATATAATTTGTTCTGTTTATCTCTCCCTAAGAGTTGCAGAAGGTTTTAGTTGGGGTGCTTTGTAGAGAGGGCTAAAGACGACGGCTGATAAGCGGATCCTGCAGTAGCACAAACATAAGGACTCCAGGCATTTATCTGTTCTCTTTACCGCTGCTTGGAAGACCGAGGGTCCTGGGTGTGAAAAGGCAACCAGCTAAGCGTAGGTCACATGTCCATTCCTGAATCAATCACCAGCCTTATCAAGCAGAAAGGAAAATGAACTCCAGGAAATGACTCCTCCCAGATGCAGAGCTGCAAGTGCTTTCTCGAGGAAGAAGTGGGAAAAGAGATGGCACCTGGAAGAAGGTGAAATCGATGTAAGGGGCCCAAAGCAGTCATGTGACCACCTTCCTAGTTGCTAAGCAACCTTTCACCTTTCCCTTTTGGTTACTCTGTTCCACAAAGCTTGCCTCATCCGAGGGCTAATCTTCCAGTATGGAGGATGGTGGATCTCAGGAAGCCTTGAGTGAAACAGAGATCTGGGATAGAGCTTTGGTTCTGTCCTAATGGCCACAGATGTCTTTTTCTCAGAGTCCTTCTAAGGGACCTTGCATAGTTTCCTCTACAGGAGAACTTACTTTTGGTTAATGTCACAGGCTGTAGCTCTCATTTTGAGGCACAGAAAGGAAAGCAGCAGCTTTTTCAGAACATGGATGAGAGCTTTCATGAGTGATGTCACCTGCTAGAAAGTGCTTTGATCTTGACACCAGATTCCTGACTTAGTTAAGGAAAATCACTTAACCTCTCTGAACCTGAACCTACTTTGTGAAATGGAACTCATGATAATATGTTTTCGGTCTCAATGGTTGTTGAGAGATTTACATAAAGCAATGGATATGAAAGTTCTGTTTAAGCCCTAGAATTTGGCTACAGGTATAAATGCCTGGACTTTTAGATTTTTCTAAAACAGATTTCATGGAAAAGGATCTGATAAATTCAGAAGTACTGAATTTAGGACTGAGACGTCACAGTGTGTTAAGAGTCTTGCCATGCAAACCCGACAACCCGAGTTTGAGCCCCAGAACCCATGTTCCTGAAAGTTGTCCTCTGATCTCCACATGCTCTGTGGTACTTCACGACTACACGCCCCCACATCTCTCACACATAAATAAAGACATACTGACATTGTGAATAATGAAGAGAATACAAAGTGAAGAAACACTGACCAGTGAAGAGAATACAACTTTTCTCACCGAAGAGTTAACCGACAAAAAGCTTGGGGGAGTATTTCCTAGAGAATTGAGTGCATAATTTTCAAGGCCCAATACAACATGAATATGTGGGTCCCTTTTTAAAAGTCAGTAAGAATTTCACAATAGTCGAACACTCAGCCATGTGCAAAAGCCCTTCAGTGCCTGGGTCCTACCCCTGCCTCTGAAGTTGTTCAGATTCTTGAGCTGCCCATGCATGTTTGCGGACACTGCAGCTTCCCAGAGACCCTTCCCCTAAGCATCAGATGGATACTTCTTACAGAGCTCCAAGACACACAAGGTATAGAGGAGGATGCTGCCACTTTCCCAGACACTCCCTTGTGGTTTCCCACTAAGTTAGTTGACTCAGAGCAGAGCCAAGTTTATTTTATCTAGTAGCTGAAGGAAGCAGGGACGTTGTTTTTGTAAAATTCCCTACGAGGTAAACATGACGATAGTCTTTCATTCTGTTTACAGGACACATTGGCAAGGAGGGAGTCTCTGTTGCCACCACAGGCCACTGTTTACCTGTTCCTTACACATACCTTTAGCAAAAGAGGCAGCTGCCATGAGGTCCTACCTTCAGCTTTGAAAGGAGGACCAGGGCCTGGAGAGGAAGAGCTGTGACCCAGGGTGGTGACTGCAGGAGAATGGGAGGGGTTACTGGCTCACACTTCCTGTAAGCCACCAGCGGAAACTCCACTATATTTGCCAACTCCTTCAATTAAATATATTTATAAGGCATTGATGATGCAATTATATATTTAATTGAATTTATGTTTTGAAAAATTAATACAGTCTTAAAGTTAAAACAAAAAAAAAGTTAGAGAAAAAAAAACCCAAAACACCCAACTCAAAAGACTCTTCCTTAGTCCTAAATAACTCACTTCCTCTCCCTGAAGTCAGAATAACTAGTTTTTTTTTTTTCCTGGCAGAAATACTATTTATATAAACACATGGATATGCATGCATATTCCTTCCTCTGCATCACCCCTCCTCCTTTTAAGACAGTATGTCTAAACCCTATTCTGTACCTTGCTTTTCTAGTTACTATATCCTGGGGACCATCCTGTATTGCTTCACAGAGAGGTTTCTTTTTCTAGATGTGCATAGTCTTCTCAATGCACAAAAGAACCATCAACATTGTCGCTAAGTATGCTAGGTTCCACCTTACATTATCATTCAAAGTCCCCCAGAAAGGACCAGAGTTTGGTTCTTACACCCATGTCAAGCAGTTAACAACCACCTGTAACTACAGCTCCAGGGAACGTATGCCTCTGGCCTCTGAAGGGCACTCACATTCACATTTACATATCTATGCGCACATAAGTGTGCACACACTGACACATAATTAAAAGCAACAGCAAAAATGTTTTAAAATAGTCTCCCCGGGTACCAGAGTGTGTACATTTGATATATACTACTGTTCAGCTCTGCAAATTTTGTCAGTGTGCACCCAATACTCACTTTATGTTTACACCAGAGACATAGCAGCAGCACTTTGGGGCCTATCTTTTCAGGGGTACAGAATCCAAGTAGAAGAACTCAAGATATGGAGGGGATGTGGTAGAGCTTGGGATGCTGTGTCATTGGGGTCCAGGATGAGTCCTCGATAATGGACATCTCTTGGGATAGCTGAGCTGTCCTTGTGTGGATACAGGGATGGTACCAGAAGAGGCAGAAACAAACTCAGCCCTTTGGATTTGTGTGATTCTATCTTATTTATAGTTTATTTGAGGCACGATCTTACTATGCAACTTTGGCTGTCCTGGAACTTGCTATGTAGATCAGGCTGGACTCGAAGAAGTTGTAGAGATCCACTTGCCTCTGTCTCCTTAGTGCTGGTAAAAATGTGTGCAGCACTGTACCTACTATGTATGGATTTGTACAATTTTAAGACATTTCAGACTCTTTCCTATCAGTTGGTTGTCTAAACAGCAGTACATAGTTTTATAGGGTGAGGGGTGTTTAGAGGCATTCCCTCTCTCCCTCTCACCCTACCCACTCTCTCTTGTTTTTACAAAAGAGCAAGCACTTTTACTCTGACCTCAAGCAGGAATGCCTCTCATATTGTCTGAAGACAGATTTCAGGAGAGCAGCCTTGGAGTGGCCTGGGAGGTCTTGGTGCACATTCCTCAAGCTGACAGAACTCAGAGTTCTCTTCCTCTCCATGTGGCCAGCAGCCTTCAAAAGCTATGCCATTGAAAGTGCCTATGGTGGTGGCAGCTCAGCCAGAGAGTTCAGGTGACCATTTTTTTCTTTGTTGCTCAACCATGTGCTTCAGATAGATGAAGAACCCAAAGACTTTGTGTAGGAAATGCGTGACTAGAAACTTAAGTGTGTAGGTTAGGACTCTGTCTTTTATTAAGGGATGACACTCAAAACTTTGACTAGTCAGTTCAGCAGTAGCAGCACTGACCATTCAAGCAGAAGCCTCTCCTGGACTTCTTGAATGTGTGTCTTCCCCTTCTGTAGAAGCACATACATTGCTGCTCTGCTTTCGCCTGCAAGGCAGATAGGTTCTTATCAACCTTGATTTTAAAATTATTCTAGGGGCCAGAGTGATGGCTCAGTGAGTAGTACTTGGTGTGCAGGCATGGGTATCTGAGTTCAGTCCCATATCCCTCATGTAAAAGCAGGGTACAGTGCTCACCTGTCACTCCAGCACTTGTGGGGTGAGAGCAAGCAGATCTAGGGGACTTACTGGCTGCCAAACTTGTGAACTCCAGATTCAAAAACTAAGTTGGCGATAAAAAGGTGGTGAATGATTGAGGGCACATGTATCCTGGGCAAGAGTGCCTGCACACAGTCACGCACACACAGACACACAGACACTAAGCACGCATGCACATATTCTCACCTTTCAAATCCCAGCGACAATATACCTTGTCCACGAACTCTCCCTTCTTCTAGGCTAATTTAAGCCTTGTGGTGATCGAAAGCATCATCCTTTCCCCCTGCCAGGCCTTTTGCGGCAGAAACATTTCTGTTCTGAGCATGCACCATAAAGCCTTGCCCATAATAGTTCTACAGTGCACACAGTTGAACAGAGTCAAAACACAGTCCCTGACTTGCCCTGACACCGTGCATAGAAATGCATGCAGGCAACGTGTAGCAAAGGGCGATTAGCACGCTGTTGTTGCTTGGAGTTGTTCTAGCAGGTTGTTTCCCACCCAAATCGATACTGTCTTATTTTCTGTTTTGGGTCCCATTTTACCAGAATGATTAAACAAATGGGAAATCATCAGGAACCACAACAGAGCCCGATGGGGTGGAGGAAAAGGCAGAAATAAACTTGTGGGGCTGCAGGGAGGGTGATAAAGGAACTGGGCAAGTCTTAGAGATGGGGTGGCCCAGACTAAACCTGGACCAAAAAGCAGATGCAAAACAAGACCAGCTGGCAGAATGTTCAGAGGAACAGCTTCATGAGAAGCCGAACTGACTCCAAATAACTTCACCCTGGGAACCAGTCAGCTGCCCTAACTTGTAAGAGAAGGAAGACAGAATTGTTCTAAAAGTGTTGTGTTGTTTTCCTGGAAAGAAGACTGAAAAGAAGACATTCAGCTTGTTCCTGCCTTCTCTGAGGTTTCTTTGGGACTGAGTGTGCCATTTCTCTCTCTGGAGAAAAGAAACCCACTAAGTGCATTCTATTCCTGGGGCTGCTGGGAGGAGGATGCTGGCCTCCTAAACTCTTCCCCTTGGTGGAGGAGGCTGAACGTGCTGATTCCAGTTCCCTAATGGGTTCAGAGGCAGGTCCAAGCACGGAAAGCCTCCACAGTGCTGGAAAAATCTGCAAGGAATAAGAAACCCCAGTACCCAAGGGAGTCACAAAAACACAAGTGACCTAGGGAAGGCAGGGGTCTATGAGAGGAAAGGCAAGGAAACCTGCTTCCTCCTGGAGCTGCTGCTGCTGCCACTGCTGCTGCTGTGAGCTTTTGTACCAATTCCCTCCATCAGGACTCATGGACCCTATGTTGGTTCCATGTATCCCACACCCTGTAGATCTGAAGCAGAAGGTGTTTCAAAGTGAGATGTGCTATTAGGCATAAAATACACTCTAGGTCCTAAAGTCTTTGTTTTGTTTTCTGAGACAGGGTTTCTCTGTATAGCTCTGGCTGTCCTGGAACTCACTCTGTAGACCAGGCTAGCCTCGAACTCAGAAATCCAACTGCCTCTGCCTCCCAAGTGCTGGGATTAAAGGTGTGGGCCACCACTGCCGGCTGCTAAAGTCTTTGTATGGACAGAGAATATAAAATATCTATTCTGTAACTTTTATGATAATTGCATGTTGATCTGGTAGTATTTTTGAGTACAGGTTTAAGAAAGATTTTGTTTTTCTGGGTATGGCATTGCACATCTTTAATCCCAGCAGTGGGGGTGGGGTCAGGGGCAGAGGTGAACACATCACTGTGGGTCGGAGGTCAGCCATGTTTACAAACTATATATAGTGAGATCCTGTTTAAAGGAAGGAAAGAGAGAGATTTAAAGGAAAGAAAGAAGTCTGATGCTGTGTTATGGATCCAAAGTCAACTTTAAGTTTTTTGTTTTGTTTTATTTTGTTTTGTTGTTGTTTTGAGACAGGATCTCTCTATGTGGACCAGGCTGGCCTCCAACTCACACAGATCTCTCTGCCTCTGCCACTCAAATGCTGGAATCCAAGGAGCATGTCAAGCCTTAAGCCTCATTCTTCAGGTAACATCTGCTTTATCACCCAGACCACATGCTTTACTAGCCTGGAGCTTTACTGATGAGGCTGGCTAAGCTGGTTGGCCAGTGAGCTCTAAGGCTCTGCCTATCTACTTTTTTCTGGTGCTGGGGTTACAATCGCCTGCCACTGATCTTGGTTTCATGTATGAGTTCTAGGGATTGAGCTCAGATCTTTATGTTTGCAAGGCAAGCTCTCTACTGACTGAGTCATCTCACCAACCTAAGAAAATACATCCTTAATTTTATTTTACTTGCCTCTTTTCTAATTTTCTGACTTCCCTAAACTGTTATTAGCTATGTATTTTATAAACATTACTTGTATTAGCCGTGATGGAGCAGCTGGGAAATATTGTACCTTATCCAAATTGCATAGCAGCAACCACCTGAGGTGCCGTTAGCTGGTACCCTACTCTAGGACCAGCACTCCTGAGGACCTATGATATCAGTTCTCTATCTCCCTGTGCTTGTGGGATGGCTTGGTGATTCGCTTGGTGTCAGGATTTTGCTGATAATTTTATGAATGGATCAATGAGGAGAGGAACCCCAAGGAATCTGGATGTGGTATCTCACCAACCCAGTAGGCATTCCTGACTCTCAGAGCCCCACAGAAAGGTAGAGGAGTGGCTTCAGAGCCCCTAGAAATGGAATTACAAGTGGTTGTGAATTGCTTGATATGAGTGTTGGGAACCAAACTCAGAGCCTCTGGAAGACCAGTATGAGCTCTTTACTGAAGAGCCATTTCTCCAGCCTCTCCTCATTGAAAAAAATGCATCATTTCATTTAATCAATCATAAAAACCTAGGAGCCCATAGGAAGAAGGAGGGTCTGGCACATTGACTATGCCAAGAGAGCTAGATTAGAGGACTCCTGAATGAGAGGAGGCAATGCTCTTTCTACACGTATTCTTTAAAAAATCATGTTTTTTAGTGTACACATTTTCTGGGGCTGGGGGTCTAGCCTGGAGCAAACTAGAGTTTTGTATTTATGGAAAAAAGAAACTCTCAGTGAGAAGTTAAACAAGACCCAGGGCAGATATCAAGAAGTACTGGAAAGTAGACACCAGGGCAGGGGACTTGTGTGAGGAGAACAGAAATGTCGACTGTGGATTTTGAATATGGTGGTCTGGGAAGGTTGCTCTGAGAACAGGACAGAGAGGTAAGTAAGCCTTAGGGAAATGACACAGTGAACTTCATGGGACCCAAGAGGAATCCCTGCTGGGGTTCCCAGAGCAGCAGGCTCTGGGCCAGAAAGGCTCTACTTGCTTTGGGACATTAAGGAGGCCAGTGTCAGCTGGAGGCCAGGCAGAGATGAGGCTAGGGACCAATGGTGAGCAGACAAACTGGGGGCTTGCAGGCCATCAACCCTCTTTTGGGCACTACTCTGAGTGTATTGGGGGCACTTGGAGAGGGATGGGATGAGGCATGGTGACCTGACCGACTGTACCACAGGATCAGTGGGAGGAAGTTGGGGACGTCAGATGACAACACTTTAATTAGGGTAAGATGAAAGGGCAGCTGCTACCAGGGTGGTCAGGGTGGAGATAGATGACTGGCCGGGAGCTGCCTGGGTGGCCTTCTAGGTTTTCATTTCTTTCCCACACTGTAGGCAACGGAGCTATTCCTGAGGCTAAGGCACGGACAGCTGGCTGGCTCTGTCCACACTCTCACTGCTTCCTTCTGCATCCCAGCTGCCACCTAGCCTCTCTGGTCTGTTGGTTCACCAAGTTCTGCTTGACTTGGGGAGTTTTCTCTGTGGAGGTTACCATCTGTCCTGCAATTAATGGTTTCTTGTCATTATTCAGTTATCTGCCCAGATGTCATCCCTCAGACAGGCCTTCCTATACCACAGCCCTAAGGAACCTCTAAGTGCTGTCATGTCCATCGCAGATGCCCTGTTCTCTAACTTCTGGTGAATTTATTATTTATTTATTTATTTTTATTTATTTATTTATTATGCTTACTTCTTTACTGTGGAGATGTAATTGGGGTCACTTCTGTGTCCTCAATGGCTCAGGTAGGGCTGAGAGAACAACAGCACAGATAATACCCAATGTAACAAGCTATGGGTCTGTCTGTCGTCCTGTCCCTTTAACTAGAGGTAAAGAGGCATGGACCTGGACTTTGTTGACTGTGTTTGTTCACTTCATATGGTGACCTTGGGCAAAATTCTTCAAGCTCCAGTTTACTATTCATAAACTGGGGATAATCCACATGCTCACCTCATGGGATGTTACAAGGAACGATGACAGACAGCAAAAGGAAGTGACTGGCCCTGCGCCTGGAACTGTCATGGTTATCAACAACTTCCCTATGTATAACCTTCATATTATATTGTCTAATATTTTGAGCTCTGGCGCTAGAGAGATAGCTTAGCCCCACAAGTCAATGATTTTTAAAATATTTATTACTTTAATTATAAAGGTAAAATGGCATTTGCATAATTAATGTGTAAAGTACTCAAATTATACAGATTAAAGATGTATAATTATACAATTATAATTCAATGAAAGTGTTTTAAAATAAGTACAGTAAATAGAAGGAAAGATACATCTAAAAAGATTTATTTATTTATTTTTCTAACCTTTTATGGGTTCTTTGTGAGTTTTGCACCATGTACCCCAGTCTCACTCATCTCCCGTCTCTTCATATGTGCCTTCACTTTAGAAACCTCTCCTCAAAATAAAAAGCACACACACAAAAACAAAGCATAGGAAACATCTCATCACGGAAGCTGTAGTGTGTGACAGTGGTGTGTGACAGTGGTGTGTTACAGTGTGTCCCACAGTCTACCCCTCTGTCCACACATCTTTACTTGCAAATGTTCATTACAATGAGTCATTGGTCTGTTTTAAGGTCTCTGGCTTCTGTGACACCCTCATTATTGGATCCTCGCCAGGACTCCTCTCCTGTTGTTGCCCGGTGTCATGGAGATCCTATAGCTTTCGAACAGCAGGACTGGCCTTTTCACATATCCTAACCATTCACAGATGATGTAGATTTTGGGGTGGGCCAACTCAGAGCCCTGGATCTGAGCCTGGGTGGTCTGATAGTCAGCTTGCAGGCTTCTTCCTTATCCACATCACCAAGGTGAGCTCTCCAGCACTGCTCTGTTTTTTGCCTGCATGTATGTATATGTATCATCTGCATGTCTGGTGATGGCAGAGGTCAGAAAAGGATGTCAGAGCCCCCACAACTGGAGTTACAGACAGTTGTTAACCACCACGTGGGTGCTGAGAACCCAACCTGGGTCCTCTACAAGAGGCTCTGAACCACTGAGCTATCTCTCAGTACCAAGATGAACTTTTGGCCAGGTAAGTTCATTATTCTTTAGAGCTTGTCTAAATCAGCCCATTTCTACCTAAATAGCACTCATTCTGTAGCCGAGGCTAGCCCCAAACTCAGAGTAATCTTCCTGTTTCAGCCTCCCCAAAACTGTAACAGCAGGCACGAGCCACCTTGCCCAGCTGCTAGTCCTTTCATTTTATAAATGAGGAAACAAAACTCAGAGAGAGGAAGGAACTTAACCAAAGCCCCAGACTCCAGCTTCAGTTCCGTGCTTGTTCTGTAAGGCTTACAGTAGATGACCCACATAGTCTTCCACATATGTTTCCTAAGAACAAAAGCAATCAAAACACAGCTACACTACTAAATCAATCCAGACTTTTGGACAGATCTAAGTTTAATTTAATAATAATAATAATAATAATAATAATAATAATAATGGGTTTTGATGCATGGAGACAAACCCTAAGACATCTTTTGAGTTTGTTGGATGAATGACTGTTTACTATAAACATTAAAAAAATTTAAATCCCAGCTACTCAGGAGACTGAGGCAGGAGGATAGGAGGATTATTTCAGTCTAGAAGATTACAATAAGTCTGAGAAACGTGGTAAGACCCTGGCCCTGCTTATTAAGTTGATATAGATAGATAGATAGATAGATAGATAGATAGATAGATAGATAAGCGAGCAAGCAAAGCAAGCAAGGAGGCAAAGCAGGAAAGGAGGATGATAGCATAGGGTGGCAGAAGGATTTGAAGTTCAAGTCCAGCCTGGGCTATATGGAAAAGAAAGAACTTATGCATAAAATGCCTTTAATTTTCTAAAGGTAAATGTAAAAATTAAAATGTAGAAATAATAAAGATAACCTACAGAGCTACCCCTCAATGTCTGAGTCTTTTTCTAGACGATGTGGAATTTTCCCTAGCACGTACTGTTTAATTGTTCTCTGGCTTTTGACAGATATGCCTGCAGTCTCAGTTCCTAGAGATGCAAAGGTTTGAGAATCTTGGGTTCCAGCTGGCCTGGGAAAACTTTTTCTTTAATACTATTCCACTCTTTTCATATTACTTCATAGAACAAAGTTGTAGTCTACCAAAGATAGCTCCTGAGATCTCACACATGCGCTTCTCTTGCTGAAAGTCCTCCCTCCTCTGATCAATTCTGTCTTAAAAATTTAAGGCTCTCAGTATCTTGTTGAACATTGTTTTTAGAGGTAGGCATGGTGAGGGCTGGAGAGATGGTACAGTGGTTAAGAACACTGGCTGATCTTCTAGTAGATCTGGGTTTGGTTCCCCGTCACCCACATGGACACTCACAAATAGTCTTTAATTCCAGATCTAGGGGGCCTGCTGTCCTCTTCTGATCTTGGAGGGCACACACTTGGTGCACACACACATCCTTTTATTTTATTTTTTTTTAAGGAAGGTAAAGTAGAAGTCAGTGATTTAAATCCATTGAATATTAGAATCAAATAACACAAGGCCTTCTTTCCTGCCTCCCTGTTTCTGGCTAGAACAAGGAGCAGCCTTAATAGATGAATGTTGACAGGGAGAAACTGAACAGCTTTCTTTCTTCTTCTATTACATAATGATACGGGGCTGAGGGCTGTATAGCATCTTAGCTCAGTGGATGCAAGCATTTGAACCCATTTGGATCTCCTGTATCCACCTAAAAGTCTGGACACAAATGTGTACTTCTTACCCGGGGAAATTGAGACTAGGCAAATCCCTGAGCTCCTTGGCCATCCCTCTGGCTAAGTTGGTTAGCTCCAGGTTCAGTGAGACCCTGCCTCAGAAAATAAGGAGAAGACCAATGGAGGAAGACATCCACTGTTGACCTCTGGCTTCCACAAGAAGACAGACACAGGTGAATACACACCCAATGCACATATACTGTACATGAATACACCCAATACTGTGTATAGTACATGAATACTACCCAATGCATACATACATGTACATGAACATGTACATATGATCTCCCCACAAAGAATCAAGCAACACATTACCTTAATAAAAAGTCCTGGGAATGAGACTGGCTATTAAAAACGTCTCAAGATGCTTATTTACATACATAAACACACATGTATAATAACTTTCTATATCATTAGTGCACTTTTTGGGTAAACACATGCTGTTTTGTTAATTCAAAAACAACTAAACTTTTATGGTATGACTGCCAAAAATGCACAGCCTGATTATAGTCATTAGGAAAACATCCAATAAACCCAGACAGAGCAACATTCTGCAAAATTCCTCATCTCAGTTCTAAAGGACAGCATCCATCATCATCATCACATCATCATCATCATCATCAACAACAACCCAATAGCTCAAAATACAAAGAAAAATTCCAGAATGCAGGTAAATAAAGAGAAATAGTCTTTGAATATAAGATTTTCTTGTACTGCAATGGGATTATGAAGATAATTTGAGAAAGTTGGATAAAGTCTCACAATTGAATAATAAGGTGGCCTCACTATCAATAAAGTAGATAATATAATTTACTCTTAAATGATTCAGAACAAATGTATTTGGAGTGTGTGTAGGAGAAAAGGAAGGAGGGAGGGAGGGAAGAAGGAGGGATGCAGGAAGAGAGATGGAAAATGATAAACCAACCAGTAACTGTTACAAGATGGGACTCTGGGTGAAGAACTTACTGTAATTCTCATTTTGTTTTTTTTTTTGTTTTTTTTTTTTTTTTTCAGTTTTCAAGTCTGAAATTGTGTCAAACTAAATTAAAACTCACAAACTTTAAAATATTCCCAAATGAATAGGATAGGTACGCACTTTTGAAATATGAAGATGAGATAGGTTGTTCGTTTGTTTGCTCCTCTTTTTTCTGTAAAACTAGCTCCCAGTGCAGGGTTCTTACGATTTTCACAAACATGATTTAAGGCTATAACAAACACTGGTCCAGTGCTCAATAGAGGGCGCTGTAACACTGTAGAGCCTAAGCCACAGCCCACACGCTTAATGTGGATTCCGAGGTGTTGACCAGTAGGACCAAGGCTTGAGATTCTCACAACTGAACTGTATTCACAACTTATTTTACAAATGGGCCCACTGAGATGCAGAGAGGAAACACGTTGCTCAAAGCCACAGCCACAGCATCCTCCTCTAGACACTGATAGCATAGCTGGGTTTCTCCAAGGTTTCCCTAGGTTCCTAATCTGCACTAAGTGCTTTGGGTGCAAAACCTTTGTTATCATTTGCCTACACCCATTTTGAATTCTGAGTTGAGATCCAGTAACTCAGAACCTTGTCTGGTGTCACAATAAACAAATAATGAAAGAAAGAAAGAAGAGAGAGAGAGAAAAAGAAAGAAAGAAAGAAAGAAAGGAAAGAAGGAAAGAAGGAGGAAGAAGAAAAGAAATCCTGGCTGTTCCTACAGCTAACTTGGCATTCCAGGCCACAGTTCTGCCTGGGAATTTACTCTGAGAGAACTCACCATAGCACCGGGAGGCAGAACACAGCCATCAGTGTGGAAGGGAATTGAGACTCTCCTGATGGATACATATTTGCTGGCAAGGAGCCAGAAGCCCAGGGAAGGAAGGTTGTTGGGACCCAGGGAGGTAGAAAGGAGGGGCAAGGTGCAGCCAGCCAGTTAAGAGGCCCTCTACTTTTGTCTATACCTCCTCCCCACTGCCCTTCTGTCATACCCCCCCAGCTCTGGCTGTATCACCTCTCTCAAGACTTTCCATACTGTTCCTCTTGCTTCTTTGAACTTCCCATAACTCATGTTCCACAAAAACAGCCAGAATCACCTTTCAAAATATACATCTTAAAAATGTTTTAGTTTTTAAGTGTATGTTGAGTGTATTGCACACATCTGCTCTTGGAGACCAGAAGAGGGTGTTGGATACTCTGGAACTACAGTTGCAGGCAATTGTGAGTTGCCCAACATGGGTGCTCTGGATTTGGGTCCTCTGGAAGAACAGTGGGGGCTGCCTCTCAATTCCCTAAAATACATATTTCAGCAGCCATATGAGAGAAGTAAAAGTTGGTCCAGGCTATGGCACTCTTCTCTGATGATAGAGATGTGAAATTTGGTTTGGATTCTGCTTTCTGGAAGGTAAGCATGAAAAGGCATATTTCCATCCAATGATTAATGCTTCAACCATAGGATTGAGCCAGAAGACTTTTCTTGTATTTATGAAGATGATAAGACATTATTCCATAGTATTAAATCATGTTCACAATACACTTATTCTTGGGGGGGGGAATCCTTTCATGTATTTCACCATAGCATTCTCCTCAGAATAGCTTCTAATCGGATCTCTTGCTCTCTCTTTCTCTCTCTCTTTTTGTTTTTTTTTTGAGACAAGGTTTCTCTGTATAGCCCTGGCTGTCCTGGAACTCACTCTGTAGACCAGGCTGGCCTCGAACTCAGAAATCTGCCTGCCTCTGCCTCCCAAGTGCTGGGAGGCACCACCCACCCGGCTTCCCTCACTCTCAATAAGTCAAAATGTCTTGCCAGGCTCCTCTTGAGCTGGCCTCCTTCTGACACACCTCTCTTGCTTTCTCTTGCTGCCTTGAGGACTTGCAGAGATGATTCTCACCCTGAGGACTCTGTTCTTGCAGCTCCCTCAGTCTGAAACATCCTGTGGTCTGGTCTGCAGATGGCTGACTTCTTCCTGTTTTGAAAGTCTTCCTGAATGTGGCTCCTGGAGAGGACTGCCTAGCCTCCAGATCCATCACTGTGCCCCCTTTTCTGCATGTTCCATGTCCAGGTGATATCTCCTCACTTGTTTCTGTGTCTCTTATGCCCATCTTTCCTCCTCTAGACTGCATGTTTCTGGAAGATAGGATCTTCTTTTGGTCAATATACTGGCGCCCTGAGCTGTGAGTGTCTAGCAATAATAGGGTTATAGGACATAGTAAAAAAAAATATGAATGAATGAATGAATGGATTGGTTGACTGAAACGAACATTACAGTGAATCAAAGCAGAGGGCAGGATGGAGAGAAATGTTTGATGATCTTAGAGCAAGGCCACAAAGGCCCTGAGTCTGTAAACAGAAAGGAAGCATTAAAGGTGGTTGATTTCTCGAAATTCAAGGTTTGTTTAACTAACAGTGAGCAATGTTTCCAAGGAATTAGAAAAGAGCCTGGAGGCAGGATGGTGTGTTACAAGTCAAGTGCAGAGGACTGATGGATTGAAAGGAAAGGCTTCAGGGAAAGGTTTTCCAGAAGACTGATACCAGAGCCAAGATCCTCTATCCTCCTGCCTCCACTACCCAAGTGCCGGGATTATATGTTGGGGCCACCACACCTAGCTTTTTTTTTTTTTTTTTTTGTGAGTGCAGCGAATTTTTGTTAATGGTATTCAAGAGAGCAGGGAGGGCTCCCTAGGCCCCTCCTGTTGTTACGGGGGTCTGGGATGGCAATTGTGAGGGAGATGCTCAGTATTGGGGACAGGGACTCCTCAGCAACCGAGGGCCTCTCTCTTGCTTTCAGTGTCCTTGCTGGGGTGGGTGGTCCAGGGTTTCTTACTCCTTGGAGGCCATGTAGGCCATGAGGTCCACGACCCTGTTGCTGTAGCCATATTCATTATCATACAGGAAATGAGCTTTACAAAGTTGTCACTGAGAGCAATGCCAGCCCCAGCATCAAAGAGTTGGGAGTTGCTGTTGAAGTTGCAGGAGACAAACTGGTCCTCAGTGTAGCCTAGGATGCCCTTTAGTAGACCCTCAGATGCTTGCTTCACCACCTTCTTGATGTCATCATACTTGGCAGGTTTCTCCAGGCGGTATGTCAGATCCACAACAGATACATTGGGGGTAGGAACACGGAAGGCCATGCCAGTGAGCTTCCCGTTCAGCTCTGGGATGACCTTGCCCACAGCCTTGGCAGCACCAGTGGGTGCAGGAATGATGTTCTGGCCAGCCCCACAGCCATCACTCCACAACTTTCCAGAGGGACTATCCACAGTCTTCTGAGTGGCAGTGATGGCATGGACTGCGGTCATGAGCCCTTCCATGATGCCAAAGTTGTCATGGATGACCTTGGCCAGCGGGGCTAAGCAGTTGGTGGTACAGGATGCATTGCTGACAATCTTGAGTGAGTTGTCATATTTTTCGTGGTTCACACATATGAACATGGGGGCATCAGCAGAAGGGGCAGAGATGATGATCCTTTTGGCCCCACCCTTCAAGTGGTACCCAGCCTTCTCCATGGTGGTGAAGATGCCAGTAGACTCCACGACATACTCAGCACCAGTATCACCTCATTTGATGTTAGCGGGATCTCGCTCCTGGAAGAGGATGATGGGTTTCCCGTTGATGACAAGCTTCCCGTTCTCAGCCTTGACTGTGCTCTTGAATTCGTACAGGAACATGTAGACCATGTAGTTGAGGTCAATGAAGGGGTCGTTGATGGCAACAATCTCCACTTTGCCAAGTGCAGAGCAGAAGGCAGTCCTGGTAACCAGGCACCCAATACAGCCAAATCTGTTCATACTGACCTTCACCATCTTGTCTATAGGATGAGGCTGGCACTACACGAGAAGATGTGACTTTCTCTAGAACAGGGAGGAGCAGAGAACCCACCAGCTATCCTTAAACTACATCTTCTGCTTTAGCCACATAACAGCAAACACTGCAGCTCACACTTGCACAGATCTTACCACCAGTGTTTTCATGTGTGTACCTGGCAGAATGTCTCTCAGGGGTGGGTGGGGTGAAGAGGCCTCTGAAAGAGAACTAGAAATAAAATCTGACGAATGAGACTGCAGCTCATCTGGGTTCGGCAACTGTGGACATCATCTGAGTCCGCCCTTTAAAGAGTTAACAACCAGTCACAGGATTCAAAGATTCAGAAGTGTCAGCCCAGAAGAGACCTAGTGGTTTGCCTTTTATTTTACAGATAAAGGATAATGAGATTAGAGTAGAGAAGTGGCTTGCTCAGAGGAAGACTCCTCCCCCAAAGACCAGGCAAAGTCTGCACAGGATCTGGTAGATGCAGTGAGAGAGTTGGAAGCAAGGGCCTCATATGATGCTTTATTCCTATTTGGCCACAACTGCCAGCTTAGCATTAGCTGAAGCCTGGATTCTTTCTCTCAACAAGCTTTTTATTTAGTGCTTACCAAAGCTGGGCTTGTTCTGCTACTGAAGACTGCAGTGCACACGGCCCTTGCTGTTCTTACTCTATTATTAGCAGAGAGAGAGAGAGAGAGAGAGAGAGAGAGAGAGAGAGAGAGAGAGAAGAGAGAGAGGGAGGGAGGAGGGAGGAGGGAGAGAGAGAGAGAGAGACAGAGAGAGAGAGACAGAGAGAGAGAGAGAGAGAGAGAGAGAGAGAGAGAGAGAGAACAAGTGTGTGTGTGTGTGTGTGTGTGTGTGTCCACGAGCACGCAAGTGTGTAGGGGGAGAGTTGAAGGAGAGCCTGTTAGAGAAAGTGACCCAGATTCTGGGATAAATCTAGCAATGAGGAAGGAGAACTTTCCTTTCCCCTCAAAGAAATACCTGTTCCTGGGCAGTAGCCCAGAAGGGAAGGGAAGGTTGACAGTGTTAGGGTTAATGGTGACACCACATATGGGCAGCAGAGATGAAGCCCAGGCATCAGTATTGCTTCAGATATCAGGTGCTGTAATTATCTATTTCCTTCCTGGAAACCCAACTGAAGCCAAAGATTTCAGAGGTTAGCAGAAATAATTACACAAAGACACACCCTTCAGTTGTTGCATTTCTCCTCTTCCTTCTCTCTCTCTCCTCTCTCTCTCTCTCTCTCTCTCTCTCTCTCTCTCTCTCTCTCCTCTCTCTCTGTGTGTGTGTGTGTGTGTGTATGTGTGAATGTGTTGAGATACTATGTGGCCCAGGCTGAGCCAAGACCCATTTTGTATGCTCTGTTGGCCTTGAACTTGTGTTTCTCCTGCCTCTCCCTGCCAAGTGCTGATAATATAGTCATGTACCATTACATTTAGAATGAGGCAGGGACTAACAATGAATGAACCCTACTATGTGTTAAGTGCAGGGCTCTGTATATACCATCCCATTTTATACCCAATAATGCAAGGAATGTATTATTGTTTGTATTTTGTTGATGAGGAAAAAAGGCTCAAGGTGGTCATCTGTCTTGCCCAGCATCAATCAGGGCAGAAGGTAAAGGGCACACTAAGAATCAGTGCTGGTTGTCTCCATATTCTGGGCTCTCTGTTTCCCATGCAAATACTAACCAAGGTTGGCCCTGCTCAGTGTCTGAGATCAGAAAAACAACCTGGAATGTTCCATAGCCATCCTAGGCACTGAGTGATATCACAGCTTCTTTAACTTCTAAGGGGAGATGATCTAACCAAATGGATGATTTGCATGAAGGTGTGCTGTCCAAACACATAGTAGAGGCACAGCCAATGCTAACCACAGCCTTTCAGATTAGAAGTGAAATTACTTGATAGTATATACAAGACACACACACACACACACACACCACACACACACACACACACACACAAACACACACACACACAGATACCACCATGGAATTCCTATAGCTGATAAACACTTTCGACAAAGTAGCTGGATAAAAAGTTAACCCTCCCAAAAATTAGTAGCACTCCCATATACAAATAACAGACTGAGAAAGAAATCAGGGAAAGAATACTTTTCACAACAGCCTCAAATAATATAAAAATATCTTGGGATAACTCTAACCAAGGAAATAAAAGACTTGTATGATTAAAAACTTCAAGTCTTTGAAGAAAGAAATTGATGAAGATGTCAGAAGATGGAAAGATCTCCCATGCTCATGGATCAATAGGATTACTGTAGTAAAAATAGCCACCACACCAAAAGCAATATACAGATTGACTGCAATCTCTATCAAAATTCCAACACAATTCTTTACAGACCTTGAAAAGACAATTTTCAGCTTCATTTGAAGACACAAAAACTCCAGGATAGTTTTTTGTTTTTGATTTTTTTTTTTTTTTTTTTTTTTTTTTTTTGGTTTTTTGAGACAGTGTTTTCTCTGTGTAGCCCAGGCTGTCCTGGAACTCACTCTGTAGACCAGGCTGGCCTCGAACTCAGAAATCCGCCTGCCTCTGCCTCCCAAGTGCTGGGATTAAAGGCGTGCGCCACCACCACCCAGCAAAAACCCCAGGATAGTTAAGACAATCCTGAGCAGTAAAAGAACTGCTAGAGGTCTCACTATCATCCCTGATTTCAAGTTGTACTACAGAGTGTAGTAATGACAGCATGGTGGTAGCATAAAAATAGGCAGGTTAATCAATGGAAGATTCAGACATCTATGGAAACTTGGTTTTGATAAAGAAGTCAGAAATACACACTGGAACAAAGAAAGAATCTTCAACAAATGGTTCTGATCAAACCGCATGTCTGCGTATAGAACGTGCAAATAGATCCATACTTATTACCCCACACAAAACCCAAGTTCAAGTGTATCAAAGACCTCAACATAAAACCAGATAACTGAATCTGATAGAAGAGAAAATGAGGACTAGCTTTGAACTTTTTCTCTTTGGCACAGGAGAAGATTTCTGAACAGAACACTGATAGTGTATACAATAAGACTGATGATTAATAAATGGTACTCCATGAAACAGAAAAGCTTCTGTAAAGGACAAAGGACATTTTCATTTGGACAAAGTGGTGGCCTACAGAATGGGAAAAGATTTTTACCAACTCCACATCTGATAGAGGACTGACACCCAAAAATATATAAAGAACTCAAGAAAGTAGACATTAAAAAACCAAATAAAAATGGGGTAAACAGAGAATTTTCAAAGAAAGGCAGATGGTTGAGAAACACTTAAAGAAATGTTCAACATCCTTAGCCTTTAGAAAAATGCTAATCAACTACTTTGAGAATCTATCTTAAACCTTTCAGAATGGCTAAGATCCATAGCACAAGTGACAGCTCATGTTGCTGAGGATGTAGAATAAAGGGAACACTCACCCATTGCTGGTGGGAGTGCAAACCTACTCAGTCACTATGGAAATCAATAAGGGAAAGTCGGGAATCAATTTATCTCATGATCCAGCTATATCACTCTTGTGCATAGACTTAAAGGATGCTTCATCCCATTACAAGGACACTTGCTCAGCCATATTCATTGCTTCTTTATTCATAATAGCCAGAAAGTAGAAACAACCTAGATGTTCCTTAGCAGAAGAATGGATAAAGAAAATGTGCTACATTTACACAATGGAATATTACTTATCTATTAAAAAATGACATCATAAAATTTGCAGGGAAATGGATGAACCTAGAAAAAAAATCATACTTCAGTGAGGTAACACAGACCAAGAAATATAAATATGATAATATATTCTCTTATATGTGAATATTAGCCATTAAATGTAAATGATAACCAACCCACAATCCATAGACCCAGAGAGGTTAAGTATATAGAACTGGGGGGCTGGGGGAACACATGGATCTCTCTGGAAGGGAGAAATAGAATAGGTTTTACAGGTGGGATGGGTTGGGGGGGGATGGAAACAGGAGGACTAGGTGGGGAGGGAGAGGGGAGATGGGATTGAGGAAAGGAATGAGGGAGAGAGGAGAGACAGCTGGAATTGGGGGGCATTTGAGGGATTATATGGAAACCTAGTGCAGTGAGAACTTTCTAAAATCTATGATGGTTTTCTAAATTATAAATAATGGGGAAGAATGAACCCCAGTTGGCTATTTCTTGACACTAAGTGAAACTTCTAGTACAGGGTCTAGGTTGTATTCAGTTGAGTTGTTGGCCAAGAGGTCCCATAGAAATCCCTAAACAACCCAGGCTGGAGGTGGGGTGGGTTCTCATTGCTGAGGGCAATACCCACACAATTCATTGAACATGGAGATGCCAAGCTGGTGCCTATGTGGACCCTCATCCCTATGTTCTAGTGTCATTGATGAAGGAAGGTACTCTGAAGGTTTCAAAATGAGAAATGTGGATATCAGTATAACCACAAATCTTTTGACCTACAAACTTTACTGCCTGAAAGATATGGTAGGCCAACAGTGTCACAGAACTTGTGGAAGGAGCCAACCAATGTCTGATTTGACTTAAAGTCCACTCCAGGAGGTGAAACCCACACCTGACACAGCTTGGGTGACCAAGGACCAAAAACTAGATAGTCTGGAGACTAAGATAAAACTAAACACTACTGGTCTAAAAAAAAATCATCAATCAATAAAAAGACTTTTAATGATATTCTGCTATATTTATAGATCAGTGCCTTATTCAATCATCGTCAGAGAAGCTTCCTCCTGCAGCAGACAGGAACAGGCACAGATATATCCCCATCAAATTCCTCCCCTCAGAGCTCAGGAACCCCATGGAAGAGGAGGAAGAAAGTATAAGAGTCAGAAGGGATGGAGGACACCAGGAGAACAGGGCCATCAAAATCAACTGAGAAAACCTCATAGGAACTCACAGAGACTGAAGCAGCAAGCACAGGGCCCGCACAGGTCTATATCAGGTCCTCTGTATATGAATTCTAGCTTTCAGCTTAGTATTTTTATGGGACTCCTGAGTGTGTGAATGAGTGGGTCTCTGATTCTTATGCCTTCTCTTGGGCTCTTCTCCTTCTGTTGGTTTACTTTGTCCAACTTCCATGTGATGGTTTTGTTTTATCTTATTGCATTTTATTTTGCCATGCTTGGTTGTTATGTCTTAGAAGCCTTTTTCAATGAGAGACTGAAAGGAAATGGAGGGAAGGGGAGGTAGGGAGGAACTGGGAGGAGCAGAGGGAGGGGCAACTGCAATCAGGATCTATTGTATGAGAAAAGGATCTATTTTCAAAAAGAGGAAGAAAGAAAGAAAGAAAGAAAGGAAGGAAGGAAGGAAGGAAGGAAGAAGGAGGAGGAGAAAGAGGAGGATGAAGAGAAGGAAAAGAAGGAAGAGGAGAGGAAGGAGGAAGAGGAGGAGGAGGAGGAGAAGGAGAAGGAGAAGAAGAAGAAGAAGAAGAAGAAGAAGAAGAGAAGAAGAAGAAGAAGAAGAAGAAGAAGAAGAAGAAGAAGAAATGAAGTTACTTGTTGGTTAGTGACAAAGCTATTCCTGGACCTTTGTTAGCCCACTCTCCTCTACTCACTTAAGGTTTAGTTTGATGAGAAAGATGAACAGCTCTCAGGACTGGAGAAGACCTGATATATATTTACTCCAGGAGACCAGGACTGAGATGAGGAGAAGGCTTGGACCCTATACCCACCTCTTCTCATCAGCAATTGGGGAGCAAGAAAGCTTGTCTGATTAGCTTCCGTTCAGATTTACAGGAAAGCAGTATTCACTCAGTAGGCGTGGGTGCCAGACACTAAATATAAAGTATGAGTGTGGGACCAAGATCTGGTCTCTGCACTCCAGGTCTTGTGGCAGTGTAACCATTGATTTGAGGCTTCCAAGGCTGTGGGGCTGCCAGGCACTTCCAGTGACATCTCTTAGAGCCTATGCTTCTGGCAGAAATTGCTAGAAAATATCCCCCTCCCGCCCCATGTTTGTCAATGAGCAGTGAGGAGTTAAAGCTTCTCTAAAAATGATTATTACAGAGAATTTGTGGGGCTAGTAAGCAGCAGAGAGTCGAGGGGGTGGTGATGAGGCCTCATAAGCTGCACAGACACGCCTTTCAAAGTGCTTTGAGTTGCAGGGTGGTGGTGGGCACTGGGAACTGCTGCGTGGGTTGGTTGTCTAGGCTCCGAATTCGCTGCTTGAAACCTAAATTGCGATTGCAGTGACGAACATTCCACCTGCCTGCCTACCGTGCTGTAACTCAGGACCTGGGTGGGGGTTGGACAGCAGTGGTGCACCAGAGGTTGGTCTAGGCGCAGTTATCTCAGAAAGGAAAGTGATTTTCATTTAATATTCCTAGGTTACTGGATGATTCTTCCTGTCTCACAGTTGAGAGGGCGGAGGCTCAATGGAAATTAGAATTCGAGTCCATCCTAGGCTCCTTTCCCCATCTGTTTGTTGCGGGTGTGTGTGAGAGGGTGACTTAATTCTTTCCCTCCATTTCAATGAGAAACTGCCACGTGGCGCGGTGGAGGTGGGGAGCATGGGAGGGGTGCTGGCAGTTTCCATCTGTAGGAGTGACGACTGGCTCTTTATTCCCAGCTGCCTCTTGTTTGGGAACTTCACCAGGATGGGCCTTTCTGCAAACATGAGGCAAATTCCTGCTCATCGTCCTTGGGGACCAGGGTGGGGTCACCCTAATCTCCACACACTGAAGTGAACGGAGACTCTTGCCAGTGGTCTTTCATCCTGAGGAGTCAGGGACGTGTAGTATTCTTGGAGGGAGATTCCATCCAGACTGTTGGCATTCATTCATTCATTCATTCATTCCTTCATTCATCGTTCATTCCTTCATTTCGGGACTACACCGGTGAATTTTCTAAGCTGAACTTTGGTCAGAGAGGTTGCGGGGGTTCCTCAGCAGAGCAGCTCAAATCGGGATGTAACTGGAAGACTGGAGAGATGGGGTGGGCTCAGCAGTTAAGAGCAAGTATGGACATGCACAGGGTTCGGTTCCCATCACCAACAACAGGTGATTCACAAATACCTATTACTGCAGGTCCAGGGGGTCTGGTACTTGCTTCTGGCCACCATGGGCACCTGTACTCGGATGTACAAACTACACACACATATATACATAATTTTAAAAATTAAAATAAATTTTAGAAATGATTGCAACTGATTCTTGGGCCAGAGAACTCTGGGGTCTTGGATATCATCATGGTGATGCCTTCATGCAGAAAAAGTATTTGGGGGAGAACCAGAAGCTTTTGGTAATAGTAATACTTGATTTTTAAGTCAGGAGTACCTAGTGGGAGATAGGTAGTTAGAGAACAGAATCAGGGGATGTGGCTTAGAGGTGTTCTTAGCTGTTAGAGGTTATCTTTAAAATTTGAATTTAAATGCCTGTAGGTGGGAGGGAATCACAAACTTCCTTGGTTCTCACAGCTGTCCCATCTGATTCATATATTTATCAACCATCTGTCTAAACTCTGGGACTAACTGGGTTTTTTATACTAACAGCAGTTGCCTGTGCTCTTTGAGGAGTCATGTATTCAGACATTGGAGGTTGGAAAGTGGCCTTGTATGTGGTGTGGTTTGAAACTTTGACATGTTCCCTGACTCGGTAGTGAAGGGAATAGAGCTGTGAGGAAAACAGACAAACATGGAACTTGAATTCTGCAGTGGGTTCTGGGAAATCAATAGAGAGAATCCGTCATTGAATAGTAGTTAAGAGGTAAAGAAAATGATGTTAACAAAGATTATGGGAAGCCGTTCTTTTAGTTAAGCTCCTTCTTACACTAGACCTCACGGGACAGGACCAACTCCAAATGTAATCACTCACACAAAAGCCACAAGATGAAACTGAAATCTTAAAGGGGCAGATAGGAAGTTTCCCTAAACCGGAGTCTCTAGTTTGTCTGATTGAGTGTAATAAGGATTTATTTGTTTGTTTCTAGGAGTTTTAGAGATTGAACTCAGGGCGTTAGGCATGCCGGCTGACATACTAGGCACACTCTCTACCAGTGAGGGAATCTCTGCCTCTCCACCCACTTTTGTTCTGTTTCTTTGTTTCCACCTTATAACCTTCTTCTACCATTTCCCATGGGATTGATCAATCTATTTTTTTTTAGACTAGGGGCTTCCCTGATTCATGATTTGCAAATATAAACAATTAAATCTGTACAATCAGATCAAGCAAAGAAGCAGCTTAGACCCAACTTTTGTCTTTTGACAGGGGAAAATATTAGGGGAGGTTTATAAAATGTAGCAATAACTACAAATAAGTAAGGTCATAGGGCTAACGGGGTGGGGGTGGTGGTGGCAATCTAGACGTAATCTAGAGGCATTGAAGTGACCAGGCCTGGTATGTTGAAGAGGAGAGCTCTCATACCACATTCTAGTCTACATTTTCTTGTTACTGTGAGGGACTCATCACTGTTCTCCTTTACAGATGGGCAAACTGTGGCTAGGGAGGCCAAGGACTTTGCTCCAGGTTGAGCAAGAAACCAGTAGACTCTACCCCAAGGGAGAGCTTGTGCTTCTAAATACTTGGGCATTAAATTATTGCAGAAACGATTTCCTTGGCTTTAGTAGACTCAGGTAGTCCCTCTACTAACAGCTGCAGGCAGACTCTCCAAGTCCTGGAGGAAAACCCTGGGTGTGGCCGTAGGAGGGAGAGTGAGTCAAGCCTTGGCTGGCTTCCTGCTGAGTCACAGCTACTGGGCTGAGGAGAGAGGCCTGTGGGGCTCAGTCTTCATCTTCTCCTAGTGGGAAGTTCTTCCCTTTGCAGGAGATGCCTGTGGACAGGCCATAACTGCATCCCAACATTGACTGAAATCGCCTGGCTTTCCTAAGAGTTTCGATTGTAAAATTATGGTTGGGCTCCACTTCTTAACGTGATCCCACAGCCAGCAAGAGGGCACAGTCACGGAGGCTGTCTTTCTGCTCATGTCCTTCATGGATACATTCTGTCCCTTGTAGGTCCTACTCTTATCCCTCTGAGGATGAACCGTTCAAAAACAGTCCTGAGCTTGTCCTGTCAGGACAAAAACCGGTGGAGATACAAAGGGAAGCTATGGATATTATCCTGGACTCCTGATGTCTAGATGCATTCATAAACACAGCAAATTGAGAAAGGCTGAAGCACACCAGATTTGTTAAGTCTTCAAAGCACAGGTTCATGAATAATAAGCACAGCTAATACCTATTGTGCCTTTCAGCTATGCCAGGTGATATTCTAACCACTTAACATGTCTTGACATCTTTGGTTTCATTTTATAACTTTATACTGTCTTAGAAGGGATGAACTTTCTGAGTGGTAGATAAGGAAATGGAGGAATACAGTTGTCATAAATTGGAAAGAGCAGAAAGGGTAGCAGGGACAAAATCCAGAAGTGAGGTGAGTGCAGGCTGGATTAGAGGTTGAGACTGAAGCAGAAGGATAGAGGGAGCAGGGCTGCACTTAGTGATGGTGTTTGCTGATCATGTATGAGCCCTGGGCTGCATCCTGGGTACCACAAAACAAGTGAAGGACAAACTACGGTAAGAGAAAGGCTGGAGGAAGCAGCAAGGCTAGCCTTAGTCGGGGTTTAATCCCAAGTTCATCGATGGTAGAGAGTAAGGTAATGAACATTTTTTTTCTTAGTGTTAGGTATTGAAGTCAAGGTTTGTGTATGCAACCACGCCCTCTACTTCCAAAGATCACCTCTTGAAAATGTCTTTTAAGCTATTGTAAGAGATAGGGTCTCACTTAGTTGCTCATGCCAGCCTCAGACTCCTGGGCATGAGCAATCCTCCAGCCATGGCCATTTAGTAACGGGGGACTACAGGTTCCTGCCTTTGTACCTGGTTCCGCTGGTTTATTTATTATTTTAATTTTAATATTTTTGAGACAAGGTTTTGCCCTGCTGTAGCTCAAGCTGGCCTTGAACTTGAAGCAATCCTTCTGTTTCAGCCTCAGTTACTGAGATTCTAAGAGTGTGCTGTCACACCTGGCTAAAATACTTTTGAGTTGATTTCTTCCAAGCCTCAGACCTGTATGTTTCCAATTTGGTTTAGGGTTGTCTTGCAGAATGAATAGTAGAATGGATCAAAGACAGCAGAAAGAACTCAGATTCTAAGTGGCAAAGAGACACAGGATCTGATCATCCTGCCTCTACCTTGAGATTGCAAGGATGCCCCATTACATCTGGCTTATTGTGCTGGGAACTGAACTTAGGGCTTAGTGTATGCTAGGTATGCACTCTGTCAATGGATACATCTCCAGTCTGGTATCCATCCTTATAGCACTTAATTCCTTTCTTGTATGATACCGAGAACAATGAATTTGTAACCATATGTGAGAATAACCCACTCATAGGATCATGACAATGATTAAGTTAGATGGTGTGGGTGATGATGTGTAGACCTGGTACCTGTGTGAGGGAGAATTGTTCTTAGTTATCAATATCATCACACTGTCCTTCCAGGCCTAAAACCACTGGCATATCTACATTATTGATAATTTCACAAAATCTAAGGTATCTTATCAATTGTACTCCACACCATTATTGGTGTCTTTCTATGAAATTAAGAGACCAGGGAGAAAAGCTTTCCTATTACCTGGAATTTTTGTGTTCCCTGTATTCAAGTCTGGTTGTTACATAGATTTATATTTTCTTGGAGCTGTTTTTTCCTGGCCTTTAAATTGTTGTTTCTGTGTTTATTGTGTATGTGTGTGTGTAAGCCAGAAAAGGTCATTAGATCCCTCTGTGTGTGTGTGTGTGTGTGTGTGTGTGTGTGTGTGTATACTGCGTGAACATGGGCACAGCATAAGCACATGTGCCATAGCACATGTGTGGCAATTAGAGAACAACTTGCAGGAATCAGCTTTTTCCTTCTATCATACAGGTTCTGGTATCAAATCCAGGACATCAGGTTTGGCGGCAGTTTCCTTTACTAACTGAGACATCACTCTGGTCTTCACCTTTTTAAAAACTTAAAAAAAAAGATAGAAATGGAGCTCAAGATGCTATGAACTTTAAAAAAAACTTAATTAGTTTATTTACTCACTTTACATCTCAATATCTACTCCCTTCCTCCTGGTGCCCCCTCATAGCTCCTCCCCTCCTCCTCTAAGAAGCGGGAGGATCCCCTGGGTATCACCCTGCCAAACTCAATGTATCTTCTCCCACTGAGGCCAGACAAGGCAGCCCAGTTAGGGAGATGGGAATCCATAGACAGGTAACAGATTCAGATACAGCCCTCTCATCTTCCTGCTCCAGTTGTTGGGAGATCCATGTGAAATCTAAGCTACACATTTGCTACATATATGCAAGGGGTGAGGGGGGTCTAGGTCCAGTCCATACTTGCTCTTTGGTTGGTGGTTCACTCTCTGGGAGCCCGCAAAGGTTCAGGTTAGTCGACTCTGTTGGTCTTCCTATGGAGTCCCTTTCCTCTTCAAGTCCCTCAATCCTTCCCCCAACTCTTCCACAAGACTCCTACAGCTCCATCTAATGTTTGACCATGGGTGATGCTGGACATATACCACCACATCTGGTTTATACAGTACTGAGGACTAAACCCAGAGCTTCCTGCATGCTAGGCAAGCTCTACTGAATTGCACCCTCAGTTACAGTACATAATAACTCTTTGTTTTAGTGCTAAATCAGCATGGGATCTTTTGGAAGACATTATAAATGGCCATCAAACCAATACTTGCAGTACTAACAATGCATCTTCCTAAACAGTGCTGTGTCACAGTTTCTCAAGACTGGAATATTCCATGTCCTGCATGGAAGTCCCTTAAGCAGGAAGGTAAACAATTCAAAATAGCTTTAGGAAGTACCTGAAACTGACTAGAATCACTAGGCCTCTCCCTGTCCTAGTAAGCAATGAAGCAGTAAAGAAGTCTCAGACTAGCCAAGTTGCAAAGAAGATTCTTAGAAGAGAAAAGCTGCAAAGAAAAGCTGAAACAAGACTAGTTGCCTAGGAGAAGCAGTTATAATCAGAAAGGAATAATGTTGTAATTAAAATACAATCTCAGAATAACAAAAAAACATTAGCTAAGGAAACATACATCTGTGGGGAGTCCTGCCTGGAAGAGGTTTAAATCAACTGACTCACTTGGAAAGGACACTCTCCTATCTGTTGAGCTTCCTGTAGGCTGTGCCTTGTGCTCTAGGTTCCCAGCTTTTGTGAACTGTCACCTGTACTGGGGTGGGCTTTGGTGATGCAGCTGTCTGCAAGACATTCTGCTCCTGTAAGTAACCCTTCACATATATTCCTGTAAGTAACCCCCAAACATTGACTGACAAGTTGGTCTTTGATGATACCCACAGTTTGGGGTCTCTAGGACTTCCTATTTGGGGACAGTAGATGTGTATATAGGAACTTTCCAGGAGGAGTTTTGTCACATATCAAAGGGAAAGAATTAAGAGAGAGAGAGAGAGAGAGAGAGAGAGAGAGAGAAGAGAGAGAGATGAGTTGTGCCTATGTAGGCACTCTGGTCAAGAGAATAGAATCTCTGGCTTAGGAAGAAACCTAAATTCCAATTGAGCCAAATATTCACTTAGCCAAGGGACCACCCCTAGGAAAGTGGGCTCATTTTAAGTGGTGCTGAGAAGTAAATAGAATAATTACTCCTTCGATGAGATAACAGAATTCCTGTCCCCTAGTATAGTAGCTTCTACTGTACTCATAGTTTTGTAAGACTGTCTACCTTAGTTTGTAAGTCTGTCTGCCTTTCCGAATTATTCAGAAGAGTGTGACTTTTTTGTTCTGCTTCTCCTCTAAGCTTCCCTTCCCTAACACTCCAGGCTTCCCCAAAGTTCTGGGCTCCCTCCCAACTAGTTCTGTCCTTAGCAGAGAAGTAATAGTTGGTTTTCCTATAGGTCCATGGACTATCTAGTCTCAGGATCTTGGCTACCCAAGTAGTGTCTGGTGGAATGGACCTAAATCAGATCTTGGTTGGTTGCTCACACAAGTTTTAGGCCACTATTGTACCAGCATGTCTTGCAGGCAGGACAGTGTAGATTGAAGGGTTGATTTATAGCTGGGTTGGTGGGTATCTTTCTCCTCTGGTAGCATGCAGAGTCCCATGTGGCTGTTTGTTGGCCATGTGTCTGACCTCCATGGCAGCTTAAACAGCCTGGCTCTTCCCCTCTTCCCTCCTCCATTCTCCAGCTTTTGAGATTTGTAGTTTGCCTCCCTGGGGGCAGGGAGGATTTTCTCTTAAACTCCAATAAAATTGTCCTTCAGCTTATATTGAATCTATTCTTAAATTCTTTTATTAATAAGACAAGAACCCCAAGGGGGCATGTGATTTCATTTTTATCATTTGACAACCACAAAGCAACCCAAAATTTCAGTAGTTTGTCAGCTGTTTGAGGTGCCACTGATTGTATATTGATTTAAGCATCCATGTAAAAATGTGTTGTAAGCTTGATGAAATGTCTTAGAGATTAAATGATACTCCCTACAGATATGTTTCCCTAGTTTTTTTTGTTGTTTTGAGATTGCATTTATAAATACAACATTTCTCCCTCCCATTTCCTCTCTCCAAACTTATACACACTTTTCCCTGCTCTCCTTCAAATTCATGCCTCTTTTTCATTAATTGTTATTGTGTGCATGTATGCATTTGTATATTCATATATAGTCCCAAATATAACCCACTGAGTTACCTGTATGTATGTTTTCGGGGCTGACTGTGACAGTGGATAATTCATTGGTGTGCTCATCCCTGGGTAGGGCCACATCTCCTGCTCCCAGCCTCCCTCAGTTGCCCTCAGTTCTTATGTAGGGTTGAGGGCTTCTGGACTTTTCTCCATGCAATTTGGCATGCTCACTGGTGTTCAGCTCCTTGTTCAGTTCACATTTGTGTGGTTGTGATGGTAGGACTTTATGGGTGTACATTCTGTGGTTACTAGTTGACTTTTGAAACCCACCCATGGCTTAAACCAAACTTGTTTGGGTATTCCTTCCAAGTCTTGCATTTGACTTTGTGTTACTTCAAGTATAGCTAGTGTCTGTAACAGATAAACCCCACATCCTTCTTGGTTTCTTGAGTAAAGTTCAAGCCAGAGTTCCTTGTTGGCAATAAGAGCTCTTTATAGAGACCTTGACACAGAGATCCTGACCAGGTCTCACCAGGCCACTCCAGGAGTTGGAACCTTACATTCTCTGAGACTCTGAGTACACCACCACATTTAACCACAAGGAAGGCTGGGAAATGTAGTCTTGCACAGTTGTCAGGAAGAAAAGGATGGGCTTGGTAGCCAGTAATGATTTCTGCTCTAGGCTGTAGAGGAGAGGAGGTTTTTTTTTGTTTGTTTGTTTTTGTTTTTTGTTTTTTAATTTTAATTTTTTAAAAAAATTTTTATTGGATATTTTATTTACATTTCAGATGTAATCCCCTTTCCTCATTTACCTCCCCACCAGGAACCCCCATCCCATCCCCCCTCCTGCTTCTATGAGGATATGCCCCCCACTGGTGAGAGAGAAGACTGAAGGAGCTGAAAGGGTTTTTGGGCCCCATGGGGAGAGCAACAATACCAACCAACCAGAGCTCCCAAGGTCTAAACCACCAGCCTAGGAGCACATAGGGAAGGACCCATGGCCCCAGATGTATACGTAGGGGAGAATGACAGTGTCAGGCATAGGTGGGTGAGGAAGTCCTTGGTCCAGTGAAGGCTGGACGCCCCAGTGTGGGGGGAAATTGTGGGTGGGGAGGAGGAGTTTGTTTTTGTTTACAGTGTGTGTGTGTGCGTGTGTGTGGTTGCACATGTGTGTATGTAAGAGGACAACTTATGGAAGTAAGTTCACTCCTTACACCATATGAGTTCTAGGGATTGAACTCAAGCCACTGGGTTTGGCATCAAACACTGTTTTGGGATGAACTGTCTTACTGGTCCCTTACATGAAAATTAAGCACTGTAAGGGGCATGGTAGATTAGATTAATTCTTGTCACCCTCAAATACCGTAATGGATACTGTTCTTATTTTTAAGATAAAGAATTGATATACAAGGAAGTGAAAGGCTTGGCTAAAGTCATGTAACCCCAAAGGCATAAAGCCAGAGTTGAGGTCTTATTTGCAGATACTTTCCATGACATGTATTTGCTTCCCTGAACTATACAAGAAGGCACAGAAAGAAAAGCCATTGTTCCTTATGTATAGGATGCTTCATATGAGAGTGTCACTTGTCCTTTCTTTTCCTGTCCCTCCTCCCACTCTCCCTTTCTTTAAGGCAAGGTCTCAAATGTAGCTCTGGTTAGTCTAGACTGAAGCTTGCTATGTAGACCAGGCTGGCTTCCAATTTGAAGTGAACCTCCTACCACTATTGGGATAGGTGTAGGCCACTGTGGTGGTTTGAATATGCTTGGCCCACTGTTAGGAGGTGTGGCCCTGGTGGAGTAGGTTTGTCCTTGTTGGAGGGAGTGTGTCACTGTGGGGTTGGTCTTTGAGATCCTTCTCCTAGCTGCCTGCAAGCCAGTCTTCTCCTGTTTGCCTTCAGAACAAGGTGTAGAACTCTCAGCTCCTCCAACACCATGGTGCCTTGATGCTGACATGCTTCCTGCCATGATGATAATGGATTGAACCTCTGAACCTGTAAGTCAGCCCCAATTAAATGGCGTCTTTTATAGAGTTGCCTTGGTCATGGTGTCTGTTCATGGCAGTAAAACCCTAACTAATATAGCTACCATACTACCTCTTGTTTCTCTTTGTCCTAGGCCAGTGATTTCACTAATTACCATGGGTGGGATCAGGCTGCAGCATTTGTCATCCACAAATGCCCTTTCTTTGTCTGGTTCTGGCTAGGATTTGTCTTCTTTTGGGTACACGACAGTTGGTTAACAGCCATTTTGAAAATAGAGTTACAGCTGAAGACAGAGATGAAGATGTACACAGATAGACACTAAAATGATCCTTAGAAGTGAAGACGAGCCTTCCTGTGTGCAGACACTGATTGGACTCTCATTTGAGAGACCAGCAGGAGGATACATTTTTGAAAACAAGTTATGTACTCATATATAGGCATAAGCTGTGAACTTGATTATATAAAAGAGCTATTTCAAATTCTGCTCGGTATGGAAACAGTGCTGAGCTAAGTAGAAAATGTACTTCCTTTTCTTGAGACAAGGTCTCATATAGCCCAGGCTGGTCTTGAGCTTGCTATGTAGCTGAAGATGAGCTCTGATTCGAGATCCTCCTGCCTCCCCACTTCCTGGATTACAGGCATAGGCCACCACACTTGGCTAAAAATTGTGTAGTATTCAGAGATGAATACTGATGCATGCATTCAAGAGCAAATATTTGGATGTTTGCACTTGAGTCTAAAACATGTCACCAACAGCAAATAGCAACAGAAACACAGATGAAGCAAACATGGCAAAATGCTAAGAGTTGTTGAAAGTGATGCATACGTGAATGTTTATTATGTTTATTTTCCTGTGAGATGTCCCTTCTGAAGTAAGACAGTGGGGCTTTGGATGGCTTAAATAACTCTATCTAATATTTTTCTTGTGTTTGCTAGTTGACTGGTCAATTTGTTCCTGCCCCACTTGACTCTACATAAATTCCTTCTTTATCTTTTAATTGACAATAGATTTTTTTCTCATATATTTTGATTATAGTTTTCCCTCCCTCTACTCCTCCCAATTCCTCCCCACCCACATTTCATCCTGATTAACTCTGTCTCTCATTAGAAAACAGACTACTAAGAGATAATAGCAAATATAATATATAATGTAGTGTCGCATCCACCTTGACCAGCAATTAAGACACGACACGGTCGGATCCTTCTCAGACAGCTTTATTGCAGGAACGAATCTTGACTTATGGACGGGGGGAGGGGGGGGCAGCAGCAGAAGCGAGCTGCTTATATATCCGCCCAAGGCGGACTAGGCGACGTGTTCTCTCAGGATAGGTTAGACTGCCAATACCTCATTAGCATAAGCCCGCTCGGGAGGGGCTCGAGGCCAACCCATGCGCAAAGGACTTGTTTTTACCAGTTTAGCTGAGCTGGCCATGGAGGCCAGCGCCATCTTGGAATGGCGGCACTTGTTTACGCACAGTGCTGAGCCAGTGCCATCTTGGAGTGGCGGCTGCCTACAATGTAGCATAATATAAAAACTAACACATCGGAATAGGACAAAACAAACAGAAGGAAAAGAGCCCAAGAAAAGGCACAAGAATCAGACATAGACGCAGAGACCTACTTGCTTGCGCACTCAGGAATACCATAAAAAACTAAAGTGGAAGCCATAATATACACACAAAGGACTTACAGGTTTAAAAGAAAGAAAAAAATTATGTATACATAAATAAAATAAAAATTAATTTTTTTTTTAGAAAGGAAAAGCCCTGACATGACATTATGAGACAAAGAACCTCCTAAGATTCTGTTGAGTTCATTTTCTGTTGACCATCTACTGCTGGACATACAGCCTACCCTTAAGAGTGATTTGTTTCCTCAGCAAGACTCTCTTGAAGGAAACTAAACATTCATTTGCAAGTGGTTACCCATTGGAGCTAGCTCTGGGTTAGGGATGGAACATGTGTCCACTTCTTGCTTCAGCTCCAGGACCTCATCTGGTGCAGACCTGTGCAGGCCCTGTGCACACTGCCACAGTCTCTGTGAGTTCATATGTGTGCTGGTCTGGTTGATTCAGAGGGCCTTGTTTTCTTGGTGTCTTCCATTCACTCTGGCTTTTACATTCTTCCTGCCTTCTCTTCTGCTGGGTTTCCTAAGAGGAAGGATTTGATGGAGGTATCCCTTTTTGGGCTGAGTGTACCAATATCTCTCACTCTCTACCTAATGTCTGACTGTAGCTGTAAATCTCCAATCCAAATAAGACCAGTCAAAGAAAATACAACTCAGTAATTATGAATATATGCTGCATGCCTAGATTAGGCAGATTTACCACTACACTATTCTATTCCCCAGCTATGATACCCTTATAACTTGGCTGGCCTACCCTGCCCACTATCCTAAATGCTCCACCTCATAGCTGGGCTGCCTTTCCCTGAGCTTCTCTGATTCCTATATACTCCAGCTACACTAGTCTTTTTGCCTTTTGACTGTTGCTCTTGTTTCTCAATCTCCTGGCCTCTTGGCTTCTGCCTGACCCCCTCATGGCTGGGTTCAGTCTGTTGGCCATGTTTACCCTAGACTCTTCCTGATGCTTCTGCCTATGCTCTCCCTATATCTATGATAGACCTTCTCCTCTACCATACCATACCATGAGCATTATGTTCTCATTTCATGTTTTCATCCATTTTCCATAGTGGCTGTACAAGTTGGTGTTCCCACAAGCAACAGATGAGTGTTCCCTTCATTCCACATCCTCACCAGCATGACCTGTCACATGTGTTATTGATCCTAGCCATTCTGATGGGTGTGAGATGAAATCTAGAAATAATTTTGTGAGCCGGGCGGTGGTGGCGCACGCCTTTAATCCCAGCACTTGGGAGGCAGAGGCAGGCGGATTTCTGAGTTCGAGGCCAGCCTGGTCTACAGAGTGAGTTCCAGGACAGCCAAGGCTACACAGAGAAACCCTGTCTCGAAAAACCAAAAAAAAAAAAAAAAAAAAGAAATAATTTTGTGATGGTTTGTATATGTTTGGTCCAGGGAGTGGCACTATTAGGAGGTGTGGCCTTGTTGGAGTAGGTGTGTCGCTATGGGCATATGGCCTCACATATGTCTGGATAATGCCATGCTACCTCCTTGATAATGGACTGAACCTCTGAACCTGTAAGCCATCCCCAATTAAATGTTTTATTTTTTTATTTTTTATTTTTATAAGAGTTGCCTTGGTTGTGGTGTCTGTTCACAGCAGTAAAACCCTAACTAAGACAGTTTTGATTTGCATTTCCCTGGTGACTAGTGATGTTTTACATTTCTTCAAATGTTTATCAGCTATTTTAGATTCTTCTATTGGGAATTCTGTTTAGACCTACAAATTGGCTATTTGTTTCTTGATACCTACTTTGTTTGAGTTCTTTAGCTATTTTGGGTATTAGTCCTCTATCAGATGTGGAGTTGGTAACAATCTTTTCTTATTCTGTGGCTGCCGATTTGTCCATTTGTCAGTGTCCTTTGTCATATAGAAGTGTTTCAGTTTCATGAGGTCCCATTTATTGTTCATCTTAGTGCCTTCACTAACATTTTTCTGTTCAGAAAGTCATTTCCTGTGTCAATATGAGTTCAAGGCTCAAGGCTATTCCCCACTTTCTCTTCTGTTAGGTTCCATGTATCTGGTTCTATGTTGAGGTCTTTCATCCATTTGGACTGGAGTTTTGTGCGGGGGGATAAATATGTATCTATTTGGATTCTTCTACATGCAGACATCTAGTTTGACCAGTACCATTTGTTGAAAATGCCTTTTATTCTCCATTGTGTATTTCTGGTCACTTTATCAAAAGTCAGGTGTCCATAGGTATGTGGATTTATGTATGGGTCTTCAATTCAATTTCATTGATCAACATGTCTTTTGAGCCTATACCATGCTGCTTTTATTACTATTGCTCTGTAGTACAACTTGAAATCAGGGATGAGGACACTTCCAGCAGTTCTTTTATTGTTCAAGATTTTTTTTAGCACCCCTTTTGTATTTCCATATGAAGCTGAAACTTGACCTTTCAAGGTCTGTGAAGAATTGTGTTGGAATTTCAATGGGGATTTGGATTTCAATTGGGAATTTCAATCTACAGTCAATCTGTAGATTGCTTTTGATAAAATGACTATTTTCACAAAGTTAATCTTACCAATCCATGAGAATGGGAGACCTTTCATCTTCTTACATCATCTTCAATTTCTTTCAAGACTTGAAATTTTTGTCACACCAGTCTTTTATTTGCTTAGTTAACAGTTACCCAAAGTATTTTATATTATTTGAAGCTATTTTAAAAACTGTGGTTTTCCTAATTTTTTTCTCAGACCATTTGTCATTTGTATATAGGAGAGCTACTGACTTTTGTGGGTTAACTTTGTATCCAGCCACTTTGCTGAAACTGTTTATCAGCTATAGGAGTTCCCTGGTGATATTGTTTTTTTCAGGTCACTTATGTATACTATCAGTTCACCTACAAATAAAGATACTTTGATCTTTTCCTTTCCAATATGTATCCCCTTGATCTCCTTCAGTTGTCTTATTGCTTTAGTTTCAAGTATTGTATTGAGTAGATTGAATAGAGAGTGGATAACCTTGTCTTGTTTCTGATTTTAGTGGATTTTCTTTGAGTTTCTTTTTATTCAAGCTTATGCTATCTATTGGCTTGCTGTAAATTGCTTTTATTATGCTTAGGTATGTCCCTTGTATCCCTAATCTCTCTAAGACTTTTTTTTTTTTAGAGATCTGAAGTGATTTCACCTTTATTTCCTTCACTTTAAGCCAATCGTTAAATTTCACAGTGATTTCTGGGGTGGGGCAGAAGGAAGGCATCATTCAGAATGATGGAGGCCGGGCCGGGTTGGCCTCACTGGGGAAGCTGAAGGAGCACAGACTGGCCAGCTGGCAGGTAGGTGATGTTTCGAGAGCGGGAGAGCTGGTATGCAATGTCCTCTGCAGCTTCCAGCTTCCGCAGCTCAATCAGGCCGTCACCAGCGGTGGCCAGTGAGTTGGCGATCAGTTCAGCTGCCTTGGAGTCACCCTCAGCAGAGATGATGGCGGCCTTCTTCTGCTGCTCAGCCTTTTCCACTAGGAATCTGGCTCTCTCTGCTTCCTGCTGAGCCACCTGCTTGGCTTCTACTGCCGCTGTGAACTCCTTCCCGAAGGTCAGATGTGTCAGGGACACATCATCCAGGATGAGCCCAAATGTCGCTGCTCGCTCTGTGAGGTCATCGCTCACCTGCCTGGAGACCAGCTCTCGCTGGGTAATCAATTCTCCAGCATCGAACCGAGCCACCACAGACTTGAGGATCTCTGTGGTGATAGACGGCAGCACCCGCTCATCATAGTCCTCGCCAATGCTGGTGTAGATACGAGGGAGCTGGCTGGCCACCGGCCGGAAGAGGATGCGCAGTGTGATGTTGACGTTCTGCAAGTCTTTGCTACCAGTGATGACCGGGACATTCCGTGGTCGAGAGCGACAGTCAAAGATAATTGCTTTCTGTACCCAAGGGATGAGAAAGTGAGTCCCTTCCCCTACCACAATGTCTTGCACGCCACGGAATCGGTCAAAGATGACAGCTCTGTGTCCAGCGTCCACATTATATAAAGCAGAGTTCATCACGCCTCCTGCAACTGCTAACGCCAGGCCGAACTTTCCAATGGACTCAAACACTTTGGCAGCCATGACTCCTTCTGTTGCTTCCACTCACACCTGCTTTCACTCTGATCTCCACATGAATTCCCCAGACCTGCATACTCTCTCTAAGACTTTTATTATGAAGGGGTATTGGATTTTGTCAGAGGCTTTTTCACCATCTAATGAGTTGTGGGTTTTTTTTTTTTTTTTGTTTTTGTTGTTGGTTTTTGTTTGTTTGTTTGTTTGTTTTCATGGTGGATTATCTTGACAGATTTTTGTGTGTTGAACCACCCCTACATTTCTGGGATAAAGCCTACTTGATGAAGGTGGATAATCTGTTTATTGTGTCCTTGGATTCAGATTTACAAGTATTTTATTAAGAATTTTTGAATCCATGTTCATAAGGGAAATTAGTCTGTAATTTTCTTTTTTGTTGCGTCTTTATGTGGTTTGGGTATTAGTGTAACTGTGGCCTCATAAAATGAATTTGGCAGGTTCCTTTTGTTTCTATTTTATGGAATAATTTGAGAAATACTAGCATTAACTCTTGTTTGAAAGTCTGGTAGAATTCTGTGCTAAAACCATATGAACCTCGTTTGGTTTTTTTTCTGTTTTTTTTTTTTTTTTTTTTTTTTGACTTTTACTTACTGTTTCCATTTTACTAGGAATTATAGGTCTATTTAAATTGCTTCTCTGATCTTGATTAAACTTTGGTATATGGTATGTATAAAAAAAAAAAAAAAACCTATCCATTTCTTTTACGTTTTCCAATTTGGCAGAGTGTAGGTGTTTAAAGTATGTCCTTATGATTCCCTGGATTTCCTTGGTGTCCATTGTTATGTTCCCTTTTCATTTTTAATTTTGTTATTTTGTATCTTTTCTCTCTGCTACACCAAACACTCATGCCAACAGTCTCAGTCTGTCTTTTTATTGGGGAATTGAAACCATTGATATTGAGAGTCGTTAACGAACAGTGTTGATTTCTGTTATTTTGTTGTTCTGGGGCGTGTGTGTGTGTGTGTGTGTGTGTGTGTGTGTGTGTGTGTATGTGTGTGTGTGTGTGTGTGTGTGTGTGTGTGTGGTGTGTTTCCCCTCTTTTAATTTGCTGGTCTGAGATTATTTATTTAGTTAATTTGGATAAGAGTTTGTTAATTTTACTGATCTTCTCAAAGAACCAACTGAATCTTTGGTGGTTTTTTTGTTGTTGTATTAATTTTAATCCTGATTTGATTATTTTTTGCCTTCTACTCCTGTTCTGTGTGATTTCTTCTTTTCTTGTAGAGCTTTCAGGTGTGCTGTTAAGTTTCTAGTATGAGATCTGTCCATTTTTTTGAAATTTAGTGCTATGAATTTGCCTCTTAGAACTGCTTTCATGATGTCCCATATGTTTGTGCATGCTGTATATTCATTTTCTTTCAATTCTAGAAAGTCTTTAATTTCTTTCTTGATCCATTTTTCATTGAGTAGTGAGTTGTTCAGTTTCCATGAGTTTGTAAGCTTTCTCTTGATTCTGTTGTTGTTGATATCCAATTTTAATCTATGATAGTCAGATAGAATAAAGGGTGTTATTTCAATTTTCTTATATATGTTGAGATTTGCTATGTGTCTGAGAATTTGGTCAATTTTGGAGAAATTTTCATGAGGTGCTGAGAAGAACGTATATTCTTTTGTGTTTGGGTGGAATGTTCCATAGATATTTGTGAGACTCATTTGATTTACAGTGTCAGTTAACACCAGCATTTCTCTGTTTAGTTTTTGTTTGGAAGATCTGTCTATTGCTGAGAGAGAGGTATTAAAGTATCCCACTATCAGTAGTAAGAGATATATAATACTGGTTCTTTTATATTTATTTTTTTTTATTATTATTTTTTGTTTGTTTGTTTTTGGTTTTTTGAGACAGTGTCTCTCTGTGTAGCCCTGGCTGTCCTGGAACTCACTCTGTAGACCAGGCTGGCCTCGAACTCAGAAATCTGCCTGCCTCTGCCTCCCAAGTGCTGGGATTAAAGGCGTGCGCCACCACCACCCGGCTTCTTTTATATTTATATACCCTAGTGTTTGGTGCATAAATGTTAAGAATTACAAATGTCAAAAAAAAAAAAAAAAAAGAATTACAAATGTCTTTTTGTTGGATTTTTTTGTTTGTTTGTTTCATGAGTATGTAGTGTCCTTCCTATGTCTTCTGATTAGTTTTGGTTTGAAATCTATTTTGTCAGATATTAAAACGGCTACAGTAGCTTGCTTCTTACATCTATTTGTTTGGAATATCTTTTCCTTCATTTTATCCTGTGGTGATGTCTATCCTTGATACTGAAGTGTGTTTCATAGATGCAGCAGAAGGATGGATCATATTTTCACATCGGTTCTGTTAGACTGCGTGTTTTATTATTTTTTATGTTTTGAGTTGGGATTTTTCTGTGTAGTCCTGGAACTTGTTCTGTAGACCAGGATGGTCTCAAACTCAGAAATCTGTCTGCCTCTGCCTCCTGAGTGCTCAGATTAAAGGTGTGCATCACGGTGCCAATTTTTTTAGTCTGTGTTCTTATATTGGAGAATTGAGACCATTGATGTTGAGAGACAGAGACATTAATGAACAGTGTTTGGTGATTTCTGTTATTTTGTTGTTCTAGGGTGAGGTGTGTGTGTGTGTTCTTTCTTAATTTGCTGGTCTGGGATGATTTATTCCTTGTGTTTTCCTTAGGTTAGAGTTTTCCTTCTAGTGCCTTCAGTAGGGCTGGATTTATAGATAGGTATTGCTTAAATTTGGTTTTATCATGGAATGTCTTATTGTCTGTATTACAATTGAAAGTTTTGCTGGGTATAGTAGTTTGGGCTAGCATATATGGTCTCTTAGAGTCTGTAGAACATCTATCCAGGTCTTTCTGGGTTTTAGAATCTCCAAAAATTCAGGTGTTATTTTAATAGGAATGCCTTTATATGATACTTGGTTTTCCCCTTGTAGCTTTTAACATTCTTTCTTGGTTTTTATGTTTGGTGTTTTGATTATTATGTGCCAAGGAGAATTTCTTTTCAGGTCTAATCTATTTAGTTTTCTGTATGATTCTTGAACTTTGATAGGTATCTCTTTTTTTAGGTTAGAAAAATTTTCCTCTATGATTTTGTTGAAAATATTTTTGTGCCTTTGACTGGGTTTCTTCTCCTTCCCCTATTCCTGCTATTCTTAGATTTGCTCTTTCCATGGCGTCCCAAATTTCCTAGATGTCTTGTGCCGGGAATTTCTTAGATTTAATGTTTTCTTTAACTGAGGTATCCAGGTTTTTCTCTATCATATCTTCAGTGCCTGTCTTTCATTTCTTATATTCTGTTTGTGAACTCTGTCTCTTTGATTCCTAAATTTTTCATTTACAGATTTCTCTCATTTGAGTTTTACTTATTGCTTCTATTTCTACTTTTACATCTTGAACTGTTTTATTCATTTCCTTCCACTGTTTGTTTGTTTCTCATAGATTTCCTTAAGGGATTTATTAATTTTCTCTTTAAAGACCTCTGTCATTATTCATAAAGGGTACTTTAAGGTCTTTGTCTCGTGCTTCAGCTATGTCATAATACTCAGGGCTGTAGTGGTGGGGTTGCTGAATTCTAGTGGAGATATACTGTTCTGGGTGTTATTGATTGTGTTTTTTATGCTGGCATCTGGGGTTGGAAAGGTTGTAATTCTAGGTGCTGATCTCTAGTCTTGTCTTTATTGAGTGGGTGTTTTGTTCCTTTGTTTCCAACTCTGGATCATAGGTGGCTGTTTGTTGCTTGGTAGGAAGCTCTTCTAGGATCCTGCTAGGTGTGGTCACTGGGGGTTCCAGACAAAATGTGTTTTTAGGTATTGAGAGCAGACACTTAAGGATGAGGATGGGTGGAGGTGTAATGAGAGGGAGGGACTGGGAGGAGAGGAGGGAGGGAAAGTTCCAATTGGGATGTAAAATAAATAAATAAATTAATTAATGGAAAAAAAATGAGGATGGGCTAGGAGGGGTGGTGCTGAGGAGGTCCACAGAAGGTAGGAAAGCAGGGTGTTCCATCAGGATCTGTTTAGTCCCCTGGCAATGGGGGCAGAGATAGTGAGGAGAGGCCACAGCAGGTAGTCTGCTACAGAGCTGGGGATAAAATGGGTACTGGGTATGAGGAGAGGAGGGAGATTAAAACTCTGAAGCTTGCCTCCCAGCCTCACTGGCCTACTTGCTTGTCTGGCAGGCTTGGCTGGTGGGATCCCAGGGAGTGTTCGCTGGAGTTCTTGTTGGGATAAAACTATGAGTAGGGGAAAGGAAGTTTGGATTTGGGGGAAGATCAGTGTGATCCACTAAAGATAGGAGTAGAGGGGACGGGAGGCCGTGGCAGGTGGTCAGCTGCAGAGCAAGGGATGAGACTGGGGGACTGTATTTCAAGGAGAGGAGGAAGAGGTGAAGATCTGTAGTCTGGCTGCCATCTTCCCTGGCTCAAGTGCTGGCTCCACACCCTTTCTGTCTCTTGTTAGAAGACAAACAGGTGTCTATGGAAAAAATGAGAATAAAACAAAATCGACATAACAAAAACAAACAAATCAGAACAAGACAAAGCCAACCAAACAAGAAAAGGAACCAAAGAAAATGTATAAGAAACACATATAGATTAAAGACACACATGTTCATACACACAGAAATCCCCTAAAACCCCCACAAAACTGGAAGCCCTAATATATAGGAAAAGGATCTATAAAGTTAAAAAAAATGCCCTTACTTAAAATTATTCGACAAAGAACCTTCAGAGATGCCGTTAAGTTCATTTTGTACTGGCCATCTAGTGCTGGGCATGCATCCTGCCCTCAAGAGTGGTTTGTTTCCCATTGAGATTGCCTTGGAGAAAACCAATTTTTCATTTGCAAAGTGTCTATCAATTGGAGACTGCTCCTGGGTTAGGGATAGGATGTCTGACACCTAGCACAGTGGCTAGCACGACTTGAGCTTTTAAATTAAAATTGGTTTTCTAATAAACTAGATTTATTAGATTCCCCGTGATGGGTTAGCTCTGGCAGGTCATTCTGGCCTTGCTGTACTTCTCCCTCTCTCCAGCTGTAATTCTGTCTCACCAACTTCTATTGTTCACTCCTGCCATCTGCTCTGTCTTGATTTGTCCCTGGCTGCAGCCCTGTTCGGCTGGTGGTCCCCATGTAGGTGAGAGTCCCAACAGCCTTAAGTCTCCCGGTGCTTGAGATTTGCTGCCACTTCCTGTTGAAGCACTGGCTGTTGCATGTCACCAGCACTCAGAAACCATTTGTTTGGTTGAGGGCTAACAGATCACACTCTTGCTTCAACTTCTGGTTTTCTTTCTTGAGAAATACTTGGGCTTGGGAGATAGCTCAGTCCATACAGTGCTTACCATGCAAGAGTGAGGAACTGAGTTTGATCTCCAGATTCCTGTTAAAAGCTGGGTGTGATGCTGCTCTTGAAATCCCAGTACTGGGGAAGTGGAGACAGGAAGATCCCTGGATCAGCTTACCTTAATTGGAGAGCCCAGTGAAAAATGTTATCTCAAAAAACAAGGTGAGTGGCTTCTGAGGTACAACACCTGAGGTTGATCTCACACACACACACCACACACACACACACACACACTCACACACACTCACACACACTCACACACACTCACATACTCATGCACATACACACAGATACACATTAACACACATTCATACAAATGCATACACAGATTCACACTCCTGAACCCTTAAGCTCACACACATGCACACACACCACACACACACACACTCACACACACACACTAACATACACACACTCACATACACATGCACACCCATTCATACACATGCATACACAGATTCACACTCCTGAACCCTTACACTAACACACATTCACATACACACACCTGAATACATACATTCACACATACATGCACAGATCCCCAAATACATACATACAATACATCCAAACACACACACTCATACATACACTCCTAAATACACACACTCATGTTCACATATACTCCCACACATGATGATAAACACATACTCAGACACATATACCCTCTTGAACACATACACTTATGCACACATACACACACCTGGACACACTCACTTACTCACTTGTACACACATGCGCTTGATTACATACATTCAAACATATACACTCACACACACATGCACACACCTGAACACACATACACACATGTATAACATACACTCATACACATGCATACATACTCACACCCCTCTGAACATATACACTCACATAGATACACACACACATACACAAGACACAAACACCCAAACATACACACTTGTACATACATGCATGCATACATGCATATATATGTGCATACATACACTCATACTCATGCTTACACAGACTCACACATATCCGAACACATGCACTCACATACATATGTATACATTTACATTTACTCACACACATGCACCTGAACACACACATACACTTTCACATTTCATTTTCTCTCTACTATGTATCTTATTTCTTGTGCTGGGGATTCAACCCTGGGCTTTGTGCATGCTAGGAAATGTTTTACCATTCTGTTACATACCTAGCCTTCTTTTGTACTGTTTTTAATTATATAGATAACATACAACCGTTGTAGAAAATTAGAACATGGAAATAAACTAAATGAAAAAAAAAAGCATTAAAGGTCTAAAAATCTCCCTTTGTTATTATTTGTATGAATTATTAACATTTTTCTGTGCATATATGTTCACTTTTTAAAATATAAATGTGAAATGTTTTGGGGCCAGGCATTGTAGCTCTTACTGTAATCCAGCACATGGGAGACTGAGGCTGGAGGATTACCCATATGCTTGAAGTCATCGTGGGGTACACTGAGTTTCAGGCAAGCCTGGGCTACAGAGTGTGACCTCATCTCAAATATGAAATGAAGTGATAACTTTCTGCTCTTATTTTGTTACCCAACAAAGTCTTGAATTTTCTTCTGAAACAAGAGATATTAATTGGTGATGTCATTTGAAATATTTATATTCATTCATTCATACAGGGCTATGCCACACTTTCCTAATCAGTCCTGTATTGGTAGTCCCTTAGGTCCTTCCTAATTCATTGCTGTGCCAAACATCCTCACACATGTCTGTCTTTTGCTTATCATTCATTCAGCAGTTTTATTTTGTCATTTTTTTCCTAGTTGAGTCCCTCCTGCCTGCCAGGTTCTTTTCAAGGTGCTAGAGAAACAACAGTGGATTCTGGGAGTGGAGAAGCCATCATCATCATCATCATCATCATCATCATCATCACTACCTTCATCATTTTTTTTTCCTTTTTAAAAGATGAGTGTTGCTAGATGTGGTGGCAAACCCCTTTAGTACCAGTACTTGAGAGGCAGAAGCAGGCAGATCTCTGAGTTTGAGATTAGCCTGGTCTACACATCAAGTTCCAGGACATCCAGGGCTCTATTACACAAAGAAACCATGTTGAAAAACAAACAATAACAAAGACGGGTGTCTCCAGAAGAACTCAGCCCACAGAATCAACTAAGCAGGGCTGAGACTCACAAAGACTGAAGTGGCAATCATGGAGCCTGCATGGGTCTGCACTAAGCCCTCTGTATACAAGCTGTGGTTGTTTAGCTTGGGGTTTTGTGTCACTTACTCTTTTGCCTGCTTGTGGAACCCTTTTCCTCCTACTGGATTGCTTTGTCCAGCTTTGATAAGGTTTATCCTTAGTCTTATTATATTTTGTTATGCTGTGTTTGGTGGATGTCCCTGGGAAGCATGCCTGTTCTTTTCTGAAGAGGAACGGTGGGAGGGTGGTGGATCTGAGGAAAAGAGAAGATGGGGGGTGCATCTGGGAGGAGGAGAGGAGGGAAGGGAGGCTGTGATCGGGATATATTGTATGAAGAAAAAGTAAAAAAAAGAGGAAGAAAGATGGGTGTCTTGCTTGACATATTGCCAAGGGTAGTCTTTAACTTGAGGCTCTGGTGACCCTCCTACTCTCCCATGCAGACGTATGGCACCCTGCCTGGGTTTCTTCAGTGGCTTTTAATACATATTAGTGACTCCCTCCTAAAGACTAGATGGGCTTCTGTTCCCAGCTGCAATATGTGAGTCTCTTATGCATCCCATGCACACCATTATCCTTGAAGCCAGATCCAATGCCTCTTGGCATGTGTGTGCAGTGTGTCTTGGGCATGTATGTCCTGCTCACTGTCTTTTGGGATCAGCCTTCCCGTCTGGTCCCTTTCTGCTGTGTGGCTCCAGCTCATAGACCCTGGCTTCCTGCTTGACACTGAGCAGGTCTTTGATTTTGATGTTCCCTGCAGATATTCTCTCATCAGCTCTGGCCCCATGCAGTGCTCCTTAGAGAGTCAGCCACCACACACTGGCCTCCAGTAGAAAACACAGACAGCCAGAGAGCAAGAAGCTGGCAGGCCTCTGGGGCTCTGAGGCCGAAGGCAGTTTTATCCTTCCTTTGCTTCTCTCTTCTTTATTAATGGCTCTCGCTTGATTTCTTCGCAGGATGCCAGCCACCACTGGCAGTGAACCCCTGTCCTGGGCCTAAGCCTTTCCCAGCAGTGCTGTGTTCTTTGGCTCCTGAGGATTTGCTTACATTGAGCAGCCATGTATTTGAAGGGTGGAAACAGAAGGCTTAGTCTGTACGACCACAGTAGAATAACATTTGGGACATCTGTCCAGTTCGGTGCCACCCCTGTCTGTGCATCTGTTCCTAATAGAAGCAACTTTTGGTGACCATTTTTTATATAACGCTGTCCCTTCAATTCCGTTGCTTAGAACAGAGGTAGAGGTAGAGGTAGAAGGAGAACACTCCTTCTAGGAATGGGATTTGAGATGGATTAAGAGATGCTGTAAGAACCTGAAACAGATTCAAGAGGTTCAGGCTAGCCTAGGCTTCATTGAGAAATTCTGTCTCAGAAACAACAACAAAATAAAAACGATAAACTTGAAAACAGGTAGAAACAGCTGGGGAGAATACAGAGAGATGCAGAGAAGAAAGGCCTGCGCGAAGGAGCTATGCAGAGACACAGAGGGACTGGATACTCAGTGGCGGATTCCAGGGAGACTCTGATGCCTCTATACCCTGCTGCTTTAAGAAGAAAGTCTCCCTACTTTTTGCTTGAACTATCTCTGTCGCTTTCAGACAAGTGATCTTAAGTGATATGGTGCACGGGGCTAAATGCAAACCTGAACTTCTGTTTCCTCATCTTTACTATGAGGACGAGACCCTTCTTTCAGGGTTGTCCAGAGGGCCACATGCATTGCTTGCAGAGCTGAGAATGAACACCCGCTTTTATTCAGCAGAGCCTGAGTTCACCTGGCTACAGTATTTTGAATATCACTTCTGATTATATGTGAAAGAACGTTTGTGCTAATTTTTATTACTTGTGACAAAATAGCTGAGAAAAACAACATAAAGCAAGTGTTTGGGCTCATGTTTCTGAACTTTTAGTCCATGGTCACTTGGCTCCATGTTCTGAATGTCTGGTGACATAGAACGTCAAGGGGGAGGAAGGCTGCTCACTGTGTGATAGCCAGGAAGAGACAGAGAAACAGGAGAGGGATGAAGGAGAGGAAGAGAAGGGGAAGATGGGATGGGGGCAAGAAACACACACACTATATATATACATCAGTATACATATACATGTATTTATACACTTTCAAAGGCACTCTCTCAGTGATCTACATTCTACAATTATATCTGTTTCTTTCTTACACCCAATCATCCATGAACTCAGCTCAATTCATTAACCCATTGATGAAGTTACTACCCTTGTAATCAAATCACTTCTCAATATTACCAGTGTGGGGACCAAGCCTTCAACACATGAGCTTCTTGAGGAACACTTCATATCCAAACCATGACAACTGTTTTTCATGTGTGTCTGGTGTGTGAGCATGTATATGTGTGCACATGTGTGTAGGTGCATGCATGTGTAGGCCTGAGGTTATTGTAGTGTGTCTTCCCTGATTGTTCTTTACCATACACATTAAGGCAACATGTCTCTTAGAACCCAGAGCTCACTGTTTTGGATACTTTAGTTAGCTAGCTAGCTTTCTTCATGGATTCTTTGTCTCTACCCCCTGAGCACTGGGATGTCAGGTGGGCCACTACACCTTCCTGTTGTCTAGATGAGTTCTGGGGACCAGTACTTTAATACTTTTGCCATTCTTGCATGGCAAATGCTTTACACAGTAGGCCACCTTTCTAGCCTCCATAACAACTTTATAAACCTTAAAAATTGTATAGAGAGGCATGTATATGATATATATCAATATATTGATTATATATCAGTTGTATGTGTGTGTATATTTGTGTATGTGCGTATAATTCTCCTTCTCCCTATCTCCATACCCATTCTGACTTTTTCTGTACATTACACACCAGTAATTCCGGCACTGCAGAGGTGGAGGCAAGATCAGGCGTTAAAGGCCAGCCTTGGCTGTACAGTGAGTTAGAGGACCTCATTCCAAAGCAGAGCAAAATTCAAACCAAATAAAACTGGAGTTGGGTGGCTAATAGCTTTGTGTGGCTTAGGTGTGTAGAAAATACACCTGCTTGTGTGCTTTTAGTTGGTGCCAAAGGGCCAGGAAGCAGGAGCCAGGAATCCTTTCAGATGTCAAATACCAGGCCACGGGAAGGAGTTAGTCATCCTTCATTGCTCTATCCTGTTTAGCTCTATGGTACTCCAATGTGGATGCCTGTCATTGCACCAGCAGGGATGAGAGGAAGGCAAGCTGGGCTTTATCAGAAAGGGACTTGGAGCCAGCTTCTGTGTAGTCTTGTCTGTACAGATCACAGCTGCTCTGCAGACTTCTTTCTGAGATATTTCTCTGTTGAGGACCATGACCAAGGTAGAAACAGTCCCAGAATCAACCCAACCCAGCCCAGCTCAGCTTGCTTTTCCAGGTCCTAGGGGTTTGAAATGTTTCATGTTATGCATGCCTTTGGTGACTGCAGCCTACAACATTTAACGAACTCAAGCCTCCTGGCATTTCTTTACATCCCAGAAATGCATGGGGAGCAGTTGACAAGGGTGGAGGCCAGAGCAGGGGAGATCTCATTTTCTTATTAGTCACACAGAAGAGAGACAGCTGGATAAGGGGGTTACTGTAGAAGCACTGCTGATTTCTGGAACATCCGTGTTATCAATTGCAAATCACCTCACCTAGCTGTCAGTTTCTCTATCTTTACCATGAGCAGGTTGACTTGTATAGCTTCCAAATTTCTTTGTCATGAATTGCATTAAATAGTTTCCTGCAGTTCAATGTGCTAAGCCCAGCATCTTTTAGCAGACAGATAGATGCAAGGCTCAGAAAGAGAAAAATGAAAACAAAAACCACCACAATAAACAAATAAAAAAAAGACCCACCTCCTGATGGAACTACCAACAATGGAAAAATAACCACAGTAGAACAGAGAGTGATGAAGACTTTATCCATGTGTCTTGAAATCACTAATTTCCTACTTGTATTCAGGGGATTCAATGATGTCCATGCTGTCCCTGGCAGGAGGCTGAAAGTTAAAGGGGCACAGACAAGACTGCTTGAGGTGGGGAAGGGATTCCATTGTGAGACTTCTGTAGGCTAAGGATGTCTGTCCCTGGAAGTGTCCTTGGAAGTGAATATAAGCTGTGGCTGGAAGCAGATCTGTGTGTGCCTCCTGTGTGTACTTGAGAGAATCCCTTAGACTTCAAGTTCTTCAGCTTCTCAGCCATGAAATCATGGCTGAAATCATGGGATCATGATGGCTCCTTTGGATATAGGTTTGGGGGTAAGGAGTAGCTGAGATCAGGAGAATCAGAGCTGGTATACAATGGTTGCCTTTCACTATCTCCAATTACAGTTTCATGCAGGCAGCAGATGGACACCAATTAAGTTGTTCTTTTTAGTTGAAGAGGTATAGGCCTTTGAAAACTATTTTACTTAAACCTGGCAAAGGAGTGTACAACTATACTCCTAGCACCCAGAAGTGTTGGAGGAGAATCAAGAGTTCAAGGTCATTCTCTGCTACAGAGTTTAAGGTTAGTCTGGACTGCATCAGAACTCAGCTCAAAAGATCAAAAGAAGGGGTCAGTAAGATGGTTCAGAGAATAAGGCTAGCATGGTGGCCTGAGTTCAGTCATAGGACCTTACGTGGTAGATAGAGAGAACTGCCCAAGTTGTCCTCTGACCTCTATACATGTCCTGGGCATGGGTACCCCTCCTCCCCACATACACATAGAATATATAAAGGAATGTGAAAAGCCCAACTCCACAAACAAACAGAAAATAGGGGTGGGTGTAGGGATAGCTCACTATGCAAGCATGAGGATTCAGATTTGGTCCTCTGTACCCATGTAAAAAGTATGTTATGGTGTCACACGTTTGTAATTCATATCTAAGATAGATAGAGACAAACATAGGCTTACTAGACAGCCAGCCTAGCTTACTTGGTGAGCCCCAGGCTACTGGGAGATTCTGTCTCAAAATTCCAGATAGATGGCTCCCTAGGAGGAATGACATCTGAGATTGTCCTTTAGTATGCATAGGCACGCTCTTGCATGTGCGTATGCACCTGCACATGTCAACACATCCGTATACATATGAACATAAAAATTTCAAACTGGGCATGTAGCTCTTACTTGTAATGCTAACCCTTAAGAGGCTGTAGCAGGAGGGTTACCATGAGTTTGAGGCCAACCTAGTTTACACTGTGAGTCTTAGGTCAGCCTGAGATTCAGAGACCCTGTCTCAAAACAAAACAAAACAAAACAACCACACACCTAACGCCTAAAACCTCCAGAGGGGGAAAAAAAAAGAGTGACTATTTCCCAGAATGTGAGAGAGGAAAGGTAACTGCATCTCTCACCTGCACATGTAGTGTGTGCTCTTTAGTGTGGATTTCTGAGTCCTGGTCCACAAGCTCGTAATTGTTGAGGTGAGTGTACAGAAATGAACATGTTACCTAAAGGCAGGGACAAGAGCTAGGAGACACACCCCTTCCTCGGCATGCGGATGTTGCACCACCCAGTGGACTTGGCCAGTCCCTCTCACACTAGTATGGTCACACAAACCTACTCTGCAACCTCTGACCAGCCCAGAAGTTCTGGCTTTTTTTTTTTTTTTTTGATGAATTTCTAGGGCTTGTCCAAGCCATTGGTCAAGAGCCCATACTTTTGGCAGGCAGATTTTAGAGGTTGTTTCTGTTCTCAGGATACCTCTGCCTCTACTGTCTGAACAGGAAAGGACTGAACTCCCAGACCTGGTTCTTGTGAGTAAAATAGACAGCACTTCCAGGACACAGCATTCCACTGCTGGCTCAGTTTGTCTGAGTTTACTTTGTTAGTGTGCTTATTAGTTTGCTCTCTGGGGTCATGATAGATACCCAAGACAAATCAGGAGGACAGGCATATTTTGGCTCCCAGTTTCAGAGGCTCCAGCCTATGGTCACTTGACCTTTTAGCTTTGGGCTTGTGGTGGGGCCATGTGGCATGACCTAAGCACGGGGTGAAAGAAAGTTGTTCATCTCACATCAAAAATCTCAGTGTCTCTTTGATGGCATGTCCCAGTGGCTCCATCTTTTAAAGGCTCTTTCATCTCTCCAGAGCAACACAGGTTGGTGTGGAATCCTTTAGCCTTTGAAGGACATATAAAAGCCAAACCATAAGACTCTCTAACCTTCTCTGCCCCTTTATGGGAGCGATTAACAATATTCTAGATACTGTCTACCCAGCAGATGGGGCCTGAGCTGAGGGAGGATAACATAAAGTTTGAGCCTCAGCTAGCCTGAGGTGATGAGGTAATGAGTCTTAGGTGATCAAGATTTGGGAGGTTGTTTGCTGTGGCAGCAGCAGAACCTAGTCCATCCTGACCAATTCATACATACTCACTGTGTAGCCCTTGGCTGGCCTAGAAATCACTTTGTAGATATGGCTGGCTTAGAATCCCCAGAGATCCACCTGTCTTTGCCTTCTGAGTGCTGGGATTTCAGGTGTGTGCTACCTGTGGCCAATATATAGCATTTGATCTTGGCCCATCTGGTCTAAAAAGACACATTCGTTTTTATCATACTATCTGCTCCAGATCTTCTAAAAAGAGATGTTAACAATTGCAAACATGTCCATAGCACTTACTTTATTGAGGAAACATTACAAGTGCTTCAGCTATTTTAATGCAACTCTGAGAGATATAGATTATCAACATAAGCATTCTCACTGATGATAGATAAGGATATTAGAGCATAGAGAACCTGTGGAATTTGTTCAGGATCACACAGTTAAGACATGGCAGTATTTGAACTAAGTAGCTGACTCTATTGCAAGAATCCATACGTGTACCCACTACATTTGGTTCCTAAAGGCAAAGCCCATGCATCTGTCTGTCTGACTGTTTATCTACCTAATTATATATAATTATACATATAATTAAGTTATATTAAATGTATGCATGTATCTATGTTCTATCTATATCTATCTATCTATCTATCTATCTATCTATCTATCTATCTATCTATCTCTACCTATTATTTAGATTGTAGGGTATTTTCTTCTCTATCAGCAATCATTGCAGATTATTTCTTATACTGACCTCAGAATCCTGGATATTCTACATACATAGCACAATGTGATTATATTTTATTTTCAATTTGGAAAAGAGGGGAGTGAGAGACCTCTGGGCCCGAACCACCTTTTCTAGTCTTTTCATCTCTCAGGTCTTCCTTTGTTTGAGGGGCTATTCCTACAGTAGGCTTCTCTGCATTCTGTCCCCTGACTGCTACTTCTGGGCATTGTGTGGTTGTTCTGGGGCTGTCTTAGTGTTCTATTTCTGTGAAGAGACACCATGACTATAGCAACACTATAAAGAAAAGCATTTTATTGGAGCTTGCTTACAGTTTCAGAGGTTTAGCCCATTATCTTCATGGCAGGGAGCATGGCAGGATGCAGGCAGACATGGTACCTGAGAGTTCTACATACATCCCAATCTGAAGGCAGCAGGAAGAGAAAGAGACTGGGCTTTTTAAATAGTACTACTCCCTGGTGACAAAGGGTTCAAAGCTATGAGCTCACGGGGCTATGCTTACTCAAACCACCACACAAGCCTTGGACAAAAGCTCTTTGTCTTTTAGGCTCTGAGTTTCTTCGTTATTTCCTCTTTCTAGGTATTCTAAGACCATGAATCTTGGGTCTGTCTTGCCAGGGTATGAAGATCCTTGGTCCTTCTAGCTTTGGAAGAGGGCTGGGGACACAGAAGCAAGTGGGCTTATCATGTCACGGAATGCTGAGGACCCTGGGAAGCAACAGCTGTCTCTCCTACATCCTCAGGTAACTGCACTGAAAAATGTGTTACACACAACTGTCTCGTTGGAAGTCAAGCATTGTTTTTTTTTTTGTTGTTGTTGTTTTTTTTTTTTTTGCTTTTTAATCACAAACACACACACACACACACCAAGGCACTCCCAGGCTGCGAGCTTGGGCAGGTGATTCAGGCTTTATTGAGGGAGGAATTAAGGTCTGATGGATGAACATGGTATTCTAACCACAGCCCAGTTATTAGTCCATAGGAAACATCCTGTTACTACTATGAAGATAAAGTGCTTCTTCTTCTTCTTTTTAACAAAGATTTTTCTAAAACTCTTCTTTTCCTTTCTGATTCCATTCAAGTTAGTGAGGCAGGAAGGTCTCAGGGCAGCCATGCCTGCAGCATTAGCTAATCAGACTCTCAAGAAACATTCCATTCCGCTTAGGAGGACCTTGGAGAATGGTTTGCTCATGGTGGCTTTTAAAGTACACAGAGGGTTGCCAGGCTGAAAGGACTCCCTATGGAGCTGGTGACCTGGTTTGAGGCTGGTGCCCAACAAGTCTGCCTCTTGCTGGGATGTAGGATGCTATTAAGGACTTGTCTTCCTCTTCTCCGTTCTTGTGTGTGTGTGTGGTGAAGTGGAAGTCACAAATTCTTAACTTTTAACTTTTTAAAATTGGTGGGAAACAGGCTTAAGAAAATAATAATTAAAGCAACAGTTACAGACAGCACACCAGAGTACTTGACGTCACCTTTTATCTACAAACATCAAGAGTTGAGGTATTTTGGCAGAGTGCCAAGAGAGAAGTGGTTTCAGTTCCTGGTTTTATCATACACAGCTTCGTGACCTTGCATAAATACCTGATTGTCTATCAACTATTTATCTATTATCCATCCATGTATCTGTTTGTATATCATCATTATTAGAGACGCGATATAGGTAACTTGATAGAATTTTCTAAGCGTGTTTGATAGCAAGGAGTGCTTAAAGAACTAGTTTAAAATTTGGAGTCCCAGTATCACCCTTTAGAGTTTTAAGGAAAGACCCAGTTGCCCCAACCCAGTCTCCCCAATGTCTCCTACCAGGCAACTTGGGAATGTACCCTTCCTGTTTTGGTCTTTTTATGTGCCTGATCCTATATTCAATAAAATTTTAGCCTTTGTGTGAAGAAGTGACAGAGAAAGGTCAAGCATATCATTATACTGTATATTCTCAAGGCAAATGTATATTGAACTTCGTACAGTAGATTTATTTCTGAAAAGCTGTTTTGCAAACAGAATATGGTATGAGTGTATGTGTGCTCGTGTGTGAGTGTAAGTATGTATGTTGTACAGGTATATAATTAGTGTCTTATTTTGCTATTCGAAGGCACGCACTAAGTTCAGTTAAGTCAGTATAACTGGAATGACTGCTGTTTGCTGTGAATGCAATGATGAACAAGACAGGTCTGTCTTTGAGCAGCTTATTTACACTCCATGAGGATGGCAATCAAATAGACAGAGGGGATCTAGCTCAGCTGGTAGGGGGCTTGCCTAGCATGCATGAAGCTGTGGGCTCAGTCCTCAGCACTGCCTAAGTTGGGGGTGGTGGTTCATGTCTATAATCCTACCACTCAAATGTAGAGAGAGGAGGATCAGAAGTTTGAGGTCATTCTTCAGGTACATGTGGAGTTAGAGGCTGGCCTGGGCTACATGAGACCTTTTTATAAAATAGTACAACTCCACAAATTCAAAACTGTGTTTAAATAGAGTTAAGCATTGGCAGCTATGGTTCATGAAAGACAAGTATGTAACACATAAACTGGGACATTCTAACTGCGTAAGAGACCAGTCATGTGAAATCCCTTGGCTAGGGAATGATTTTTTCTAGTTTGTCTTTGCAAAGAACCCATGTTCCTGTCAGGTAACCACACATTTTGCTAAGAGCTCCAGCTCCTACTGTGGACAGAGTGGTGAACAAGATGTCACAGAGTAGCCAGAGGAGATGAGGTCCTGCCCACAAGGAGTTTACAACTAGCACTATTCAGGGTTCATTTCTCATACAGAGCATCAGTTCATCTTGATTTGTTTATTATGCATATATTAATTAATGCCTTCTCTGAATAGACTGTTAGTTCTTAAGAGGTGACTACCTCTTAAATGGGATCATTTTACCCAGGAGGAAATCAAAGTGCATGCAGGAATTCATACACCTGTTGGCAGATCCAAGATGTGAATCAGTGGCAACCAGGATGGGTGTACAGGGTCTGTGAGTATAGTATATCTGTAATAGGATCACAGGGACAGAGACAGATCTAGTAGCATTATAATTCCTTTCCTCTGGGAACCATAGTCCATGAAGGTTTTTTTTTTTTCTTTCTTTCTTTCTTTCTTTCTTTCTTTCTTTCTTTCTTTCTTTCTTTCTTTCTTTTTTTTTTTTTTTTTTAAGATGGAGTCTCCCCAGCTGTCCTGGAAATCACTATGTAGACCTGGCTGGACTTGAATTTAGATCCACCTGCTTCTGCTGTGATTAAAGCTTTGTACCACCAAGTCCGGCTGGTGGGAGTGCTTTTACAGGACACTTGTTTCTGTTCCAAGAAGGGTGAAACAAAGAAGAACATAATTCCTCGTGGACTGTGATAATCAGATACTGTTTAATCAGATGCAAAATACAAGAGGACAGGTGCAGCCCTTTTCCCTTTTCCTCCTGTCTCCGTGTGAAGCTGGGACTCTGAGACCCAAGGGATGCCTGGAGGCAGGTTGGACACCTGGTGGTCAACACTCAAATTCTCACAGGGTCCAGACTAGACTTATTTCACTCTCTTGGCTACTCAAGTCTTCCAAATAGAATGCTCAGCTTCCTATTCCTGTTTCTCAGAAGGTCAAGGTTGAAGAATCTGCCTTCTGTTTTTGGCCAAGTTGCTCCCACTTCCTGCCACACTGCTCTCTGCCCGGTGAAACCCAACCACCCTTCAAAGCCCAGCTCAAGTGTCACCTCTTCCCTTGGTCGGAATCAATCTTCCCCTCCCTAGCATGCCTTGGTTTGGTACTGTCTCTCATTACTTCTGGGGCAGTGGATAGAGCTCTTCGGTTTCCTCTTGTGAGCCTGGGCACGGTAGCAATATTCGTGGTAATCTGTAACTCCTTTCAGATCAGGACTTGTGATGACAGCTGCCAGATGGGCTCACTCTCTGTCCCACCCTCTTTGGGACTTTACCCATGATCTCATTTAATCGCTAGGCAAGTCTTGGTAGACAGGTACCAGTAGTATCTTCCTGTTACCCAAGAGCAAAGGATGGTCAAGAGAGGTGAAGCATCGCTCTCCAAATCACACAACTAGGATTACACAGTTAGTATATAGCACAGCTGGGCTTGCCATATGCCACAGCTGGGGCTCTAATCACTGGACCAGCTTCTGTGCCGGCTCTCTGACTTCCTGGCCCAGAGTCTGGAGAAAGAACAGAATACATGGTGTGCTTCCAATAGTTTCGGGGTTACCCACACCCTCCCTCAAAGCCCACCCACGGGCCAGGCTTCACCAGATTGCGGTCTAGAAGCAAGCATGGTTGTGACCTGGGCAAGAGGCACACTCAAGCCGGAGCCAGGGAGGGAGTCCAGGCTGAAGAGTCCCTACTGACCCATCCATACTAAGCTCGTGGCTCTGCAACAGTGGAGCAGCGTCCCGGGTCCGAGTCCCAGGAATGTGGGAGGGCTAGGCGGGCAGGGAGGGGGCGCTTCCTCCGGCCGCGGGAGGGGAGACGCCAGAGCGTGCACCGGGCTCGCCACCGCCCACTCCCCGCCCGCCGCCAGCTCGCTGGGGGCGGGGGCCGCGGCGAGAGGGCGGCGAGGGGCCGGGGAGCACGGCAGCGGCCGGCCCGCCCGAGCGGGAGGAAGCGATGAATATTCAGAGGGGGAGGGGAGGAGAGGGGGCCGAGCGCTCGGCGCGGCTCCCTGCAGCCGGAGCCGCATGACGCGCGGAGGAGGCAGAGGGAGCAGCCGGGGCCGCGGGAGCCGGGAGCTGGGCGCCACACGCGGGGGGTGGGCGTCGCTCGCTCCGCCCCGCGAAGCCCCTGCTTGTCTAGGGCCGCGGCCGCTCCGCGCCAGGCGCGCTAGGCTCCGCCGTGTGGCCGCCGCCGCCGCCGCTGCCATGTCCCCGGGGAAGCCCGGGGCGGGCGGAGCGGGGACTAGGCGGACCGGCTGGCGGAGAAGGAGGCGGAGGCGTCGGCAGGAGGCGGAGACGAGGGCGCCCGGCTTCGGGCACACAGCGGGGCGCGTCCGGGCACGTTCCAGGGCGCGCAGGGCATGAAGCCCGCGGCGCAGGAGACGCGGACACCTCCGCGCTCGCCCGGGCTCCGCTGGGCGCTGCTGCCGCTGCTGCTGTTGCTACGCCAGAGCCAGGTAAGCCTTCGAGTGGGCCTGGGCGTGTGGTGGGAGGACGCGGGCCGAATGGGCATCGCCTGCACCTGCCCGGGTGTCACCCGCTCCAGGAATACCCGGCGAAGGTCTGAGAGATCGCAGTCCTGGGAGCCTTCCTCCTGGAGGGAGCTGGCAGGGATCTTGGCCAGCCTCCCGCTCCTGCCACCGATCCCCTTCCCTGGCTGCCGGGTGCCAGGGAAAGGGTCGGATTCCGGGGTCCCCAGGGTGTCCCCCGCCGCGTCCGTTGACTCTTTCATGGAACCTCCCGCATGGGCTGCAGGCGGCGGTGGCCCGGCCTTTCCCGGAGCTAGTCACGTCTGGCCAGCGCGGGCCCTGCTCGCGCGCCCGAAGCGGCCGGAGGGGGCGTGTTTGCGGAGGGCTGTGGATGCAGAGCAGGGCCCGCCTGGCTGAGCCGAGGCCGACCTACGACCTGGCCTGGAGGGGCCCGAGGGCTTGGGCGGAAGGGCAGTGGCAGTGGCTGGGTGCTTGGGGACAGGCCCTGGCGCTGGGCAGTCGGTGGGCGAAGCGCTGGACCTCAGAACTGAGGGTGCTGTTTGTGGGGGGAAAGTTCCCAGCCTTGCCAAGGTGGCCGCTCAAAAGCGTCCCTTGAGGCTGCTGGCCCTGTTCTCATCATCGCTCCTGAGATGGTGCTGGCTTTTCTGGGTGTGTATTGGTGCTTTGTGGGCGCTAGCTAACCCCCTCCCCTCCAGACCATTTTTTTTTTTTTTCTTGCTTCACTTCTTTTTTCGATAATGGTAGGACTCGAATTTTGGATCTTTTCTCTCTGTGGTTTTTTTTTCGTGGCAGGGGATGTGATGCAAGGCAGCCGGGGTACATTCCCATTTCGCAGATAGGGAACTGAGGGAGAGAAGTGAAAGAGTGGAATCACCCAGCTGGTGCTGTGGGAGCTGAGCAAGCGAATTCTGCCTCACAGCCTTCTGGGAACTGGCTGTGGTCTTGAACCCTGCTGCAGAAAGTGGCCTGGAGGATACTCTTGTCTTGCTTTTTGCTAATGAAAGTCTCACTTGCTTTATAGATAACAGCTCCAAGCAGACTGTGAGACACAAACGAAGCACAGGCTGGGGATGGAACCTGGCTTCAAGGGAAAACTTTTCCACACACACACACACACACACACACACACACACACACAGGATTATCCTAGAGGAAACATAGGCACTGAGGCAGCAGAACAGGCAGGCAGAAGAAGGGAGCCTGAGTCTGGGGCCTGTCCTCATTGTCAGCAAGGGTCACGTACAGTTTCGAGAGCAGGATTTGCACAGGACTCAGGGAGACCTGGAAGGTAATGTTGTCCCCAGCAAATAATTCTTTACTGGAGTAGGTGTGAGCTGAGTCTGAAGAAGCATCAGAGTTGAATTTGCCAGCTTTCCCCACTTCTGTCTTTAGCAAAAAGCATCTACAGAATGGAGTGGGGGTCGCACTATTTCATAGTAGAATTGTTTGAAGGGCTTCCATTGGACAGTGTCTCAAAGAATTTTGTAAATATCAAAAAAATCACTTTTCATATAATTTCATAAATTTCCCTTTCCAGATGGGATTATCATTGAGGAACAGTGTGGATGGGCTATCATCACCCTGTCCCTGTAGGAAATCCATGCACAGCAGTGTTTGAAGTTAAAGAAAAAGAACTCCAAGTCCCCTGTTTCCCAAGAATCCACTGTGCAGACTAGGGTGGCTTCCAGTGCACTGAGATCTGTTTGCGGTTGTGTTCCATAGAGAATGTGTTACATTCTCAGTTCCAGAAAAGCACTGTGCTTTGGAACTGACTCAGAGATAGTTTCAGGGGCTGACAGGATGGGTGATTGAGTAAGAGTCTTTGCTACACAAGCATGGGTACTTGAGTTCAAATCCTTAGGGCCAATGTAAAATTTGGAGTGTGGTCATGTGTGTCAGGAACAGGCATACTCTGTGCATGGAGACAAGAGGATCCCTGGGGCTGTTGGCTGCCAGCCTATCTCTAGAGTCAGGAAGAGACCCTGTCTGAAAGGAATAAGATTCTGTGTCCTCTGCCCAGTGTTAGCACAGGCATGTGTATCCATACACATGTACATATTATACTGAAAACATGTATACTCTTATCCTTAGCTCCCCCTTTTAAAAATAAGCTCCCCCCTTTTCTTTGGGGGGGGGGGGCAGGGTTTTCTTATATTGCCAGCCCAGGCTGGTAGAACTCATTATATAAACCAGGTTGTCCTTGAACCCACAGAGATCTTCCTGCCTCTGCCTCTCAAGTTTTGGGATTGAGTTTGAGCATCAGTGTGCTTGGTGGTAGCTCCGGTTTTTTCTAGAAGACAGCTCTAACCCTTCAGACTTCTTAGTGAGGACACTGGACTTGAGAGAAAAAGGGCTGAGGTTACTTGGCAAGATAGGATTATAAAAAAGCCAAGCGTGGATCTCGAGTTGCCAGTCTGAGCCTAGTCTTTTTGGCTGTGTTTTCTCTAGTGTACAGTGCTGTGTTACTGTATGCCCCAAACTGCTTACAAATTGAGTTTAAAAGTCAATTAGAGCAGGCTTACAATTATCTCTAGCTCCAGGGGCTCCGACCTTCTCTTTTGATCTCCACAGGCACCCATACATATGTGGCAGACAGCCACAGAGTTAGACACCCATACACATCAATAAAATAAAAATAAAAAATCTTTTAAAAGTCAATCAGATTTGAGATATTTTTGAAATTTGTGTAGAAAATAAGAGGGAACATATTTGATGGCTTCCCTAGTCATTGATTTTTTTTTTAGATGAGGCTTTCTTATTTATTATAGTACAATCAACAGTAATGGGGAGGGGAAGAAAAGAACGGGGAAAAAAGGTCACAGAAAAGACCCAGCTCTGTTTGGACACCGATGAGGACAGGGTGTGGAAGCTGGAAACTGAGATGCCGGAAGCATCAGTACTTAGTAGGCCCAGAAAAGCAGTTTTTGAAACTGGCATCTCACTCCCTTCTCCAAGACAGGAAGGGCAGTCAGAGATGACCCTCGTGCAAGAACTTTCATGGGTGTGCTGTCTTAACTGGTCCCTTTCAGGGTGCAGTTTTGCACACTAGTTTTGGTTTCTCTATGTATCAGGCAGTGTGGCAAAGTGATCTCTCCTGACTCTTTTGAGACATATAATCCTGCTTAATTAGCTTGACAGCAGTCTGCATATTGATGATGATGATGATAGAAACAAAAACAACCGGAAGCCACTTGGTTGGTCTCAGGGTGTTCCCTTTTGCTTTGTCTTGTGTCATTTGGTGGATGGTAACTTTGTATTTTTATGTATTGTGGCTAATCTATAAGCCTGGTTATTTTCCTGCTTCAGCCAGAGTTCACACACTAAATATTTTGGCTCTTCTTATTACTGCTTTTTAAGTTCTCACAGGAGTGACTTTATTTTTGTTTTGCTTCAGGACAACAAAGGAAAATCCAACCATTCTGTTTTGTTTGCAGACAGTTTAAGAAAACAGAGCAGATTGGTTTATGGTTAGTCTGTGACTTTGGGCTAACTTGAAGTTCAGCCCCAGGACAGAGATGACCAGGAATACCGGAGCTTTCCTGAGCAGAGAGAATCCTGGCTCCAGAGTGAGCAATTTTGGTCAGCAAAGAGGTTATTTAGCTCCTAAAAGTAATGCTTGAGGCTGGGGCCGAGTTGCTGGATGGCTTTAGCCAGTGCATCATGAGCAATTACTTCTTAGTTCATTCACTTCTTGGCCAGGGGAATTATTTTGAGTGCTGGATAAGATGCAATTTTCTGTGTATTTCCCTTTTAGCATCATGCCACCGATAATATTATAATTAATAGGTAGCATTAGGTGTGGCCAGTCCTGTGTCAGGGCTTTTAATGCACTGTTTCATTTGACCATTTCAGAAGTTTCGGTGGTAGCTGCTCACGTTCTCAGTTTATGATCCTCAAGTGGAGCCAGGTCTCTGTTGCTCCAGTTTCCTACCCTGTGCTGTAGAAGTCATGGTGCCTTCAAGGTTTTCAGTGTGTAACTGAGCATTATTGCTAGACTTTTGTGACAAAGAGACAGACTGGAGGGCCCTTAATAGGCCTGAGAATTATTTTGGATTCTTTGTGACCCAAATCACGTTGAGTTAACACCTTTAGGCCTCTCTTGGCTACTTATGTTTCTTTGAAGCCAGAGAACGTATACAAAGGCAGACCTACCTTGGTGTGGGTGAACTGAAATGGAAGAGCCAGGGTGTGGGTTTGCTCTGCCATTCAGTAGCTATAAGAACAAGCCCATCACCCTCTGTGACTCTTCATTTCCTTATCTGGGAGCTGGAACTAATATTTCCTGCTTAGCTGGGTGGTGGTGGTGGGGGATCAAATAAGATAGAAGGACCGCAGTCAAGTAAAATCTGAAAGCTGAACCATTTGTGGGAAGTGGTTGCTGCTGTTACCTGGGGGCATTGCAGGGTGGGGAGGGAAGAAAAGGGGCTTCGAGTCCTTAGTTCCTAGGACAAACATTTGTTAAATGTTTCTCCAATGTGTTTTATCTTTTTGATGTTAGGAATTATTTTAGTTAGCAAAACAGTATTTGTAAATTATATCAAGCCCACGATTTTATAGTCAGACTAGGCTGCATATGGGGGTCGTGATAAGGAGATTTGTTTAGATATAACAGTGGATCTGAGGAAGCAGTCTGAGTAAATGATCTTTAGGTATGAGGTGGTTTTGTGAAATTACACAGGTGATAAATGCTTAATTTGGGGCCAGTCCCTGATCCAAGGCGATTCTGGGAAAGAAGAGATTGCTTTCTTATGGGCTGCGAGGGTGGGAAATGATTTAGATTACCAGAGATATAGTCACAGTGGTGATGTTGGCAGTGTGTCATTCCTGTTGTCCCTTCAGAGAACGAGCTGGCACTGGACCTGCCAGAGAGGGAAAGTGGGGGTGTGGGGGGGAGAGTCCCTGGGTGGAGACCCGTGGAAGTGTCAAGAAATCTCTGACCAGAGAAGTCTATAGTGGGTTTATCACCATCTGGTAGGGCTGGCTTTCCAGTGGCTTTTCGGGTGACCCCTTAGAGGACAGGAGCTGTAGGAAACTTGTTATTACTTCCTTATTAGTGACAGCTGTAGCCGTCCTATTGTCTCAGAATTTCCATGGCATGGAAATGCCTGGGTCGGAGGGTAGTGGCGATGAGATGGCTGAAGCGCAGCTCCCACAGAACCTCTAATTTTAGACATGCAAATAATTTTCAGTTCCACTTTTCCTTCTTCCTGTTAGAGGGAAGCCGTACCCTGCTGCTGCCATTTCTGAAGCTTGTGCAGACAATGCTGTTATTATGTCACAAACTAGCTGCTTCTCCGGGGCAGGAGTGGGGCGGTTGTTTTCCTGGGTAGATGTGCCAGGGGCCAGCCCAGTGTAATTTCATGCTTTCTGAATAACCAAGCGATATTAAAACATAGCACCGGCATGAACTTTATAGCGATGCTGTCTTTCTTGGTGACAGGTAACGAGAAGTAGAAGGGAAGAATCTTTCTCGTAAAGGAGTGAAAACGTGGGATTTTTCGTCAAGTTTGAGGCATTTCATAGCTCCTTTAGTAGCTCTTTTTAATTTATTTTTGAAACAGGATATGACTGCATCCAAGGATGCTCTTAAACGGGTGCTCCTCTTGTATCTGTCTCCTTAGTGGAGGTTTACAGATGTGTATCACCATGCCCAGAGTTTTCTTATTCCCTCTCCCTCTCTCCCTCTCTCCCCTTCCTCTTTCCCTCTCTCCCTCTCATTCTTTCTTCTTTACACATGGTCTCACAGTGTAGCCATTTGTTAGCCTCGAATTCACTATGTAGACTAGTATGGCCTTGAACTCATAAAAATCTACCTGCCTCTGCCTCCCTAGTGCTGGGATTAAAGAGTATACCACCTTGCCCTGTCATACCCAGGTTTTAATAAACTCTTTAGAGTGGATTTTTGTTTTTTTTTCTTTTGTGGTGCTGAGGTTGGAACCCAGGGCCTCTCATGTACTAAGCAAGCACTCTCTACTGAGCTATATCTCTAGCCCCTGCACTAGTAAAAATCCCTTGGAAGCCCAGGTCAAAACTGTCCAGTGTGAACCTGTGTATAGTAGAGAGTAGACCCTCCATGTCTGTGTTCTTGCTCTTTAGGGTTCAACTGAAGCTCGAATTAGTAAGTAGAATATTTTGAGAGAGTAACTAACCACAGTCACGTAAGTTTTGTTAGAGTGTATTGTTATAACTTTCTATTTTTATTAGTTTATTATTGCTAATATCTTGCTGTGTCTAATTTATAAATCGGATTTTATCATAAAATTAGTAAGTAGAATATTAAGTAATTAGTAAGTAGAATATTTTGAGAGAGTAACTAACCACAGTCACGTAAGTTTTGTTAGAGTGTATTGTTATAACTTTCTATTTTTATTAGTTTATTATTGCTAATATCTTGCTGTGTCTAATTTATAAATCGGATTTTATCATAGGTATAAGAACATTATATAATGTACGTGGAGATCAGTGCCGTCTGTGGCTCTAGGCTCTCCTGCTCTTAGTATTTCCTCTATGTGAATGCAAGGCTGCCATAGGCTTAGAAAGCTATCAGTCCTTTTCAAAGATGGATTTTTAAATTTTTTTAAATTTTATTTTAAGGCGGGCTATCACTGCGTATCTCTGTCTGGCCTTAAATTCCCAGATATGCCCCTGCCTCAGCCTCTGGGAGTGCTGGAATTAAAGGAGTACACTACATGCCTTGCCAAAACAGACTTCCAGGAAAAATTTTTTTTGTGTGTGATGAACAGGTGTTGAGAGGCAGAATGATCAGAGTTGTTCATTCTCAGCTACGTAGTGATTTTGGGACCAGCTGGACTACATGCCGAGCCTCATGCCCCACTCCAGAAAATGGTTCTGTGGGCTGGAGATGTAGCTGAGGGGTAGGGTATTTGCCTAACACCAGGTTTGATCTCCAGCATTTCCCTATAAACACTACATTTTTATTTATGTGCATTCGTGTGTGTGTGTGTGTGTGTGTCTGTGTGTGCACGTGTGTGTGCAAGTGTGTGTACATGTGTGTGTGTGTGTGCGTGTGGTACATGTACCATGAAGCATGAGTGGCAGTCAGAGGAAACTTCTCTCCTTCCACTGTGTTGGTCCTGGGGATCAAACTCAGGTCATCTGGTTTGGTGGCAAGGGCTTTTACCTACTGATCCATCTTGGTGGCCCATAAAAGCTATGTATAGAGCATATTATATACATGTCATGCTCTGTACTTAGCCTCTAATTTCCCCAATTATTTTGGACATTATGCCAGTTTTTACCTGTATAAACCTATTCTTCTAAATAACTGCCTGGAAGCCAGCCATATGGGCCTTTCTTCCCAGTGGGCCCTCAGCTGTTTCAGTGTAGCCCCTCCCCTTCCTCCTCTTCCCCCAAATCCTTCTTCCTGGAATGCCTTTGGTGTTTATTTTTTGTAACTGTCACAGTAAAACACAAGGAGTTAAGAGTTATGGAAGTCTGAGGTGGTTGCTGTGAAAATTGCAGAGGTGGTAAATAGTTTAGAGGCTCTCCACTGGTACAGTTTTGGTCCTAGGATTGCAGAGATAGAAGCAGTGGCACTGCTTAAAACTCAGAGCTGTTGAATGACTTTCTGAATTGTTGCCCCATTGTACCCACAAATGTAGGTTTGGAGAGGCCTGCTTCTCCATACCCTTGCCTGGGTTGAGGATTGTTAAACTTCTAAGTATGCTCAAATCTGAGAAGTAAGAAATTTTATCATGAAAATTGTATTTTTAATTTTGAGTTAGTTGAATATCTTTTTCAGTGTCTGGGGAGTGATTACTTCTTGTTGACTCTTAAAAAAATAAATAAATAAAGAAAAACCATTTCTTTTTGGGCTGGGAAGATGGTTCACTTGATAAAGTACTTGGCATGCTAGAATAAAGACCAAGGAGTTTGGATCCTGGTGTCTATGTAAAAGTCTTTTATAGATGTCTGTGCTTGGGGAAGGGGCAGGGTGGAGGCAGGAGGATCCCTGGAACTTGCTGGCTTGCCAGTGTAGCCAGTGAGTGAGCTCTGGGTTCAGTGAAAAATCTGCCTCAAAAGATAAATGTAGACAGAGATATAGCAGAAAACATCACCTGAAACTGTGCCCTCATGTGCACGAGTACCTGCTCCCACAAATTCGTGCATACACACCACACACATCAGAGCTTGTCATTTTGTTATTAATTTGTTCACATACTTTGAAAATTAAGGAAATGAGTTCTTACACTCTCATTTCTATTGCGAACCAGCTCCCCCTTAATTGTTTTTGGTGCAACCCCTATTCCTTAGGCTCTCAGATAACAGAGCTTGGAGCCAGCCTGCCTAGTTGAGACCTGACTCTATCATCAACCTAACTGTATCTTGGGCAACTGCTCTGACCTTTCCGAACCCTGTTGTTCATATCTCTACAACTCTGGTAGTAGTGTTACTCTTGCCCACAGTCATTGGGTAAGTTAAGGGAGATCACATTCTGCCTTGTTAATGGACATAGAATTATACAAAGCAACATTTCACAAAACATTGAGGTGCTTACTCAAAAGATAGATTTAAAGTTAAAGGAAACATAATGATGGGCCAGAATTATGCTCAAGATTCTCTTAAGTTGGATGTAAGAGATTAACTCTACCATGGATTGTGCACATTCTGTGCACATGCATCTTCCTTCCCTGTGAGTGTATTAAAATGTAGAGTAGTGGAGAATTGATGGCACAATTTAAATTCTATTTCTCTTGATATGTGTGTATATTTGAATTAATAAGAGGTAAATGAACATGGGAAATGATCAAGGAATGGCCAGTGTGATCCTCGCTCCAAAATAAGCACGCAGGTATGATGTCCATTAAAAACCTGTCTTGGTTTGAGCATCTGTCTTCACCTTGTGACTGGGCCAGCTCTGGCCGTGCCCACCTCCTGTCACTGGCTACATTTTCTGTAGAGTCAAGAGGAGTTATTTTAAGCTACCAATGAAAAGTGTGAAGACCTAATCCTGTTTACTGCGGAGGTGTGTGGCTGACAGTCGCCTGACTATGCCACCTGTTTCCACACAGGCAGTCAGTCTGTGCATTTCTGTTGCTGCTGAGTAGCCCACTGAGTCATGGGGTCTTCTCCTTCTGACAGACTGCTGGCAGTTCTGTGTGCAGATTCTTTGGCTATTGAGGGAGTTGCTGCCCAGAATTGGTTCATGGACTTCAGGTCACCATCCTTTCCTCCTAGTTTGTGACGTTGGGCTGTCTCCTCTAAAGCTCAGCACCTCATTTATCCTCAGATATTGGCTGTTGTTAATCATTTTATTTTGTGAGATTTAGATCACTATTATTTAAAATTAAAATGTTTTTATAGTTTATAGGTGGTTTTACACACACCTGAACTCATCAAACCCAACACAATCCTTGGTTGCCATTGTTTACTCAGTTGTGTGTTACTGTTGTGGTGTGTGTGTGTGTGTGTGTTCCTTGGCCCTTCTCACTATATGAAACAAAAGGAAAGGTATGTGTTCAGTGCAGAACTTGCCACATGTCCAGGCACAAGGTTCCAAATGCCAGCACTGAGGTAAACAAAAAACCCATCATTTGTAAAAGCATTGTGGCTCACACTTATGCTGCACCTGGACTGAACCAGGGATATTGTCATGAGTTCATTGTCATAGTTCTATGTAGGACAGTGCTTTGGCACTAAAAGGGCAAAAAGAAAAACCAAAGGCAATGTATTTAAAACTGAATATAAAATGAAGTAATTCTTAACCAGCACTAAAAATGATAGAACAGGAAATATTTGAGTTTACTGGTGAGCACTATGCTAGGAAGCTGTTCTGCATTGATGCCTGAGCATAGTGTGTGTTTGTGCCACGAGTGTGTGTGTGTGCACGCTATTCATGTAAAGGGTTTTTAAAAACCACTGATCCAGTAGAGTCAGAAAAATTTGCAAACCCTCACCGTATGTCCTCTGTGTGTCTGAGCTGTAGAGGTGCCCCTGAGGGGAGCAGCATGTGGTAGGTGCCCAGTGAAACCAGGAAGGCTCTTTTTCCGTGCGTACCTGTGTAGGTGCTGTAACTCATGTGTGTGCCAGGAGTGAGCCATATTGAGGCGTAGGGATTCAAGGCTGTGTTAGGCTGCCATGCAAGCCTGTGTTGGAGAAGCCAGGTCCGTGTGTGGCATGTTTGGCAAGTGGTTTTGGCAAGATGGTCTTGCAGGCTTTCATTGGTTTAAATTTCATTCTCTTTTTAATACAAGGATCACATCCAAGGCTTACAAAATGCAAGGGAGCCAACTCTTGACTGCTGAGCCATCTCTCCGTGCCTATGTGTTTATTAAAAAAAAAAAAAGTCAGAATATAATAGGACTATTATATTTGAGCAAAGTTTGTTTTTGTGTTTGCCTATTTATCCAATTTATTTTTTTACATTTATTTATTTGTTTGTTTGTTTGTCAGGGACTGGTGGGCGCAGTCCTTTAATCCCAGAACAGGCAGATTCCTTGAGTTTGAGGCCAGTCTGGTCTACAAAGCAAGTTCCAGGACATCCAGGATGTTAATACAGAGAAACCCTGTCTCTAAAGACCAGACCAGAAAAAAACAAACAAAACAAACAAACAAAAAACAAACAAAAACAAAAAACAAAAAAAACACCCAATAAATAAAAGAAAGCAAAATCACCAGCAGTCTCTGCTAACTCTGTTAACTCCATCGTGGCTTTGCAGGGTGAGCTTCGTGTTTCCAGTGTGAATCCTGCTTTTCCCAGATGATGTAACCTCCTACACATATGTGCTGTGACTTAGGTTTTTCACTTACTTAAAAAAAAAAAAAAAAGCAGTTGGGACAGATGGTCTCTTAAAAGATACCCCAGGAAGCCAGAAGACAAACACAAGGCTTCTTCCTGAAGGGTCACCACGATGCAGCGGAAAGTATTTGGGAAGTCTGTTGAAAACAAATATGGATTAAATTTGTGAGTGTGTGCGTGTTCGTGTGTGCGTGTGCGTGTGTGTGTGTGCGTGCGTGTGTGTGGTGGTGCGTGTGTGCGTGTGTGTGCGTGCGTGCGTGTGTGTGTTGTGTGTGTGTGTGTGTGTGTGTGTGTGTAGCTATAAAAGACAGAAGAGAGATGCCTGCCCTGCTGACTCTGAGGAACAAGTTCATTCCGCGTTCCCTGGGGTGCCTTGTGCCAGCTTGTGAACTGTGGACACTACTTGCCAGGGAATAGTCTTCTTGTGGGTAACCTAGGGATTGCACCTTATTTCATTATTTAGTTAGTGGCTGAACTTTACTCAGATAAACACACCTCTGATGCTGCTCTTAGGATAAACTAAAATAGCTGGACTCATAATAGTAGTGTATATTTCATGGGAAGGATTGCCAACGCTTCGTACACACTGACTCTAATCTCATTATGTGGGCACAGAGTGGGAAACTGAGGCTCATGCCTCTATTGTGAGCTTCCTGGGGCGGGGGGTACAAGGGTGAGCGGGGCAGGGGCATCTACACAGGCTAGGGCATGTCTGAGTCTCCTGGGAGGACAGCTGGGCTTAATGGTTGTTCTCACAGGTGGATGCGTTCATGCTCAAAGTACATGACAGGAGATACATGCTTCCCAGAGCCACCCAAGACAAGAGTATATTTACTCTTTTAGATCTCGGAGCTCTAAGGTGGTAAAGGCTGTGTTGACTTTTTGGGGTCTTGGTATTGATCAAAGGAATGACATATCAGCTTTGTGTATGGCTTCCAGCCTTCTTGTTGTGAATTAACTGAGATTTTATAGAGCTTGATTGTCGACACAGATCACATGACTTCAGGATGTCCCAGAGGCACATGGGAAAAGTGTGTTGATGGCAGCAGGGATCCAGGTGCAGGTTTTTCACATGTAGTCATGTGACTTTGCCATTTGCACAAGCACTGTAACCCCTAGAATGTGTGACTTCATCCGGCACAATAGGAAGTGCCAGGCCACAGAGCTATTAGGGTCCAATGAGAAGGTCCTCTCCTCAGATCACAGTGCTTGGGTAGGTTCTTCCATACTCATCCTTCCTTACTCCTCTGTTAGCACAACACCTGGGGCTCCCTGAGTGACACAGAAGACTAGGGTTGTCCTGCACCCAGGGTGTGCTCAGCAGCTTCTGCCAGCCTTAGCACTTGCTGTCTTGAGTGATTGCCAGACCCCTGCTGTCTGGGGATCACATGCTGGAGATTGCCTGCAGTAGCGAGTAGGGAGCAATGAAAGATCTTACATGAGATGACGTGTTGGGGTGGGAGAGACTCAGACCCTCAGTCTCCATCTGACCACATGGTATGTCACAGCCTCTGACTATTCTGGGAAGAGGCACATGGGCTGTTTAGTTTTTGATTTTCTTTGGAACCTGCCAGGTAAGGCTTGTCCTTGCTTAGCAGTGTGGTTAGGGTGAGTGACAGTGACTTCTTTTCCTTTAGCTCTGAGTTCCATCACCTCAGCATCATAACCATTTTGGGGTGGACAGCTTGTTTCAGAAGGCTTACCCATGCAAGTAGAATGTAGGGTGTAGCATTTCTAGCTTCTGCCTTCTGAATGTTGGTAGTGCCCCTTCCTTAGTTGTGACAACTAACAGTGAATGTTTTTAGACATTGACGATATCTGCTGAGGAGGGAGGACTGTGTTCTCTATAACTGTTCTGAAGACTGTTCCCTTTTCCCTTGTGTTCCTAGCCTCAGTTTCCTCTTCTGCCAAGTGAGGATGCCAGATACTTTGGCTACCTTGCTTGGGGTGGGACAGGAAGCGTGTGTTAATGTGATAGGATATAGTTTTGAGCTCTGCTGTGGGCATGTGGGGGTGAAGGGGAGGCCCATAGTGACAAGGAGCTATGAGGCTCAGACGTGCCAAGTTCCACACAGGGATAGGCCCTGTCAGAGGGAGATCCCATTACAAAGAGGTTCGCTGCCAAGTTCTCCCTCACCAGCTCCCTGCTCAGCTTTGTTTCACTAGGAGAGAATGCTTCCAGAGTCTGTGACACGGGAGGATGGCAGGAATGTGGCAGGAGGAGAAACTCACTTAGAAACGTGCTGCCAGCCGGGAAGCTGGGTTGGTTTTTCTAAAAACTCAGTGTTCACATGCTATATCAGAATCCAGGGACCTCCTAGCTTAGCACTGGACAGACCTGATCAGGACACTTCCCAGATTCCAGAAAGGTTATTCTGTTGTATCCACCCAACGCCATGGGCTGTGCTGGCCTCTTGTTTCTCTTTTATAGTTATTGCGTCCATTTTAAAGATGAGATGCCCAGAAGCAAAGGAATTAACTGGCCCAGAGCCAGTGGTGTGGCTCTTGTGTAATTTCACTTCTATTACTTACTCATAAACAGCAACTTAGCTTTCAAAACCTGAATTTTCTCACAGGCCAAATGGGGCTAATAAACACCTCAGAGGATTGTGATCTAGATTCCATGAGAAAATGTGCAATAGCCCCTAGTGCACAGAAAGCTCTCCATAAATGTCAATGGCTTCCATTGTTACTGTCTAAAATACCAGCGATACAGAGGCACCTGCTCAGATGAGGGTTTCCAGGAACACAGTAAGGCTTTGCCCTGGCCTAATCCTATGTTCTATCTCAGGCCTGGCCAGTAAATGTTGGAGGTGAAGCTGCCAAGGGGGTGGAATGGGGGTGGAGAGGACAAAGAGCCCTAGATTCAGGAAATCAGGCAAAGCCTGCCCTCTGGGATAGAACATGTGATCTTATGGTCTGATCAGCCTCGTACAGGTTGAGTTCATTGGCAAGCAAGTGGGTAGTTAATGATTGCTAGTCAAAGAATGTCCGAGTTAGAAAAACCCTTGGGAACACGAAGCTAGGGAAAACAGATGGTTCCTAGTTTGTGTCCATCTTGAAATGGTTGATAGTGACAGCTTGGCCCCTGAATAGAAGGGGTTCTTAGAGTCTTCGGGCTTTTCTGGTTCAGTATAAAGAGAATGCTGGGATTGATTAGTCATGCCTGTTATGGCCACAGGGAAGACAAAGGGTGGCATACCTACTTGCTGAATTTGGATATAGTTGATGGCTAAGACTTGTCCTCTAGATGTTCACCCACCAAATCATAAAACTGTAATATATTCTTTTTAAAGGAATTTCACAAGAATGTTTAGTTCATGCTGGGCATGGTGGCTTGTGACTGTAATTTCAGAACTTGGGACGTTGAGGCAGGAGAGTTTTGAGTTTGAGGCTAATCTGAGCAAGTAATAAAGACAAGGAAATGAAACAGGGTAAGTAGATGGAGGAATGATAAGGAGCTAAGAGATCTAGGGAAGAATACAGCAGCAAGAGACAGGCCCTGAGGGAAATGGAGGGGCCAAGTCAGCCATCACTGACAAAAGTCACCTCCAAGGGGCAGGGTTGAGTTGAGGCTGGTGGGGAGGTGTGGCTGGTTATCAGGGTCAGAAGCTCTGGGTCTTGGCTCTGTTCAGATCTCTATTAAGAGCAGTGTGATGCCATGGAAAATCCTAAGAAGTGGAATAACATGACTTAGTCCATGTGATACATGGAGAAGGGTAGGTGGGAACAGTGGAAGGGAGGGAGGGGCTAAGACCTAGGACCTGATAGTGTGTGATGTTTGAGTCCCAAGTCTTCCCAAGTCTTCCTTCTTTGCCTGTAATGCTATGTAGTTCTGGGTAGCCATGATCCTGTCTAAGCCTTGTTTCCAGAAGAGATTTGGCCCCTGTGACTCTCAATCCTGGCTATATATTAAAAACACACAAGGAGTTTGGGAAACTCAGATATTAGATTCACTTGGTCTTATAGAGTGCATCAAAATGGAACCTTCCAGAGGCCCCCAGCATGGAGTTATAGTTGAGAAGGGCCCACCAAAAGGGGGCTCTGAAGTCTTGTCTAACTCAAAGTGTGATTCTAACTTGGGGAGTTAGTTGCGTGTGTGGTGTGTGTCACAACATGCACACACACACATACACAGGCAACACACACAGTGTGGAGTAGGGAATATAGCTTAGTGGTACAGTGCTTCCATCCCCATGCATGAGGTTCTGGGTTCAATCTCCAGAACCTCAAATAAATGGATGGATGAATAAATGGATAAATAAATGCATGCATTCCTTTAGAGACAGTGAGTTCCTCCACACTGGAGACTGTGAAAGAAAGAGGACTTTCTTAAGGCTGAAATCCAAAAAGCAAATGTGCGTGTGTGTGTGTTTTGGGGGCCTGTGTGCTGTAGTACCCATGTGGAAGTCAAATGAAACTTGTTGGAGAATGTTCTTTCCTCCTATCGTGGGTCCTGGGGATCAAACTTAGATGTGAGACGTGGCTGTAATAGCCACCTCATTGGCTCACACAAGGGAGGTGTGGCTGTAATAGCCACCTCATTGGCTCACACAAGGCTTTCTAAGGAACATAGGTTCTGGGAATTGAGCTCAGGTCTTCCTGCTTGCATAACACACTGTGTCCCCAGACCCTGACCATAGTTCTTACAGCTGTGGTATACTGCAGAGTAGGTGTGCTATGGTCCACTTAACCTTTCTCCTATTGACTGTTAAGCACCAGCCACATTTTTACCATTTTAATAGTAGTTCAGAGATGTATAACTTTAGGCCTTGTAGCCTTTTCTGTGAAGTAGAAATTACTCAGAATTAACTTTTATACAGCTTCCTAATATTTGACTGTACTTGCCAAATACATCCCCAAGAGAGATGCTTTGCTTACATGACTATCCGAATGGATAAGACTGCCTGTTTCATGACGCCTACACTGGCACTGGGTGTTACTGGTTTTTTTTTTTTTTTTTATTAATATTCTAAATTTAATATTCACATTTTCAGACATGCCAGCTGTGTGGTGGCTGCTCCACATTACTTTCTGACCATGTGTGACTCATACAGAACCAGTTTTGTCTTTTGGATCCTGTTTTTGGTGGGGAGGGTTAATCTATGATTCTGTTTTAATGCATGCATGAGTATCTGTCTGAGTGCCTGATTAGAGGCTTGCTTTTAAAAAAAAAAAATAAATAAATAAATAAAAAAAAGGACAGGGTCTTCTACTAAACTTGGAGCCTGTCATTTTGGGTAGATTATCTGGCCAATATATGCCTTAAGTCAAACCCCTGTCTCTACCTCACAGCATTGGGATTGCAGATGGGTTCTGGGATTTGAACTTAGATTTTTATGCTTGGCCAGCAAGTACTTTTACCACTGAGCTATCGCCCAGTTTTTTTTTCCCCCTCAAGGAAAATATCGACTTTAAAACGAACAAAAGAATATGATCTGCACTTGTTTTGAGGTACCTAGAAAAATTACTGATGGAACCAGAGTCAGCTGGGCCAAGTGTCACATGATCTGGCTGCAGGGTTTGTCAGGTGTGCTCATCTCGCTTTCAGAGTTCATGGGAAGGGGTCTTGTTATCCAGCAGCCAGCTTTCAAATGATGTGATTGGTGGATGTCTCTGTAGAATGGAATATGGCTGAACATCTGCTAGCTAGCTGTTTTGGCTTCCCTGACTGAGTCTCCAGAGGGCAGCCTCCGCTCCCAGCATGGAAGAGAATACTGAGGTCAAATTCCAGCTTTGCCTTTGCTGCCTGATCAAGTCCCTCCTGCCTTCTACATCTTCTAGTACCAGTAGCCTTAACTTTTCCCACCGTGAGGACATTGTGTTATCAAGGACTTAGCACAGGAAGTCCTGGGCATGCTGTTGTTGCTATTGACCTAACCTAACTGCAGCCTGAGGGGTGGGGATAAAAGAGAAGGAAAGGGCTAGTTTGTGTGGTGTGTGTGTTTTTCTTTTCTGTGCTGGTTCCAGTTTAGTTGGAGACATGAGCTGAGCTGGCAGGAGACAGCTTCTCCTCATAGCTTCATGGTGTGGGCTTCAAGGGCACTGAGGCTACGGGAGTAACCCGGTAGCTCGTTGTTGCTGCCCTTGCTGTTGCTTTGGGTGAATGCAAGGAGCCTAGACCTGCAGTGCAGGAGGCTCATTTGGGATACTGTGGAGAGTCACGTTTGACAAATTCAGTCTTTAGGCAAGAGAGGCTTGCGCTAGACTTGGGTATCTGATGTCTGTGTGATTTAGATTGTCTCAGAGAGGCATCACGGGACAGTTTTCTTATGTTGAACGTAGTTATTTATTTTTAATGGCAATTAAAAAACTAGTTTCATCCAGATCTAATTTACATACAATAAAAGTCAGCCCTTTAAAGTGTAAAGTCACATTTAAAAAATTATATTTGGGGCTGTACAACCATCATCACTGCCAAATTCTAGAGTTTTTCTCATTACTCTCAAAGGAAATCCTGTATCCTTTGGAGGTCACTCCTGGTTCCCTACTTCCCCCAGCCACTTTGTGTGTGTGTGTTGCCTAATCTGTATTTGTGTAAGCAGAATAATGTAACATGTGCCCTTGGTTCTTTTCATGGACCTCTCATGGGTGTATATGTTGGTTTTGATTATTTTTCACGAGTTGGTGGACACTTGTTTTTTGCTACTTGGCTATTACAAAGGAAACTGCTGTAAATACTTTTGCATGTTTTTTTATATAGATGCAGGCTTTCTCTTTAAAAATCTTCCTGTGTGGGTGTGTTTGATGTGTTTGATGTGTGTGTGTGTGTGAGCACATTTTTGAGTGTGTGTTACAGCACATGTGAGGAGTCAGGACTTGCCCTTGCACCTTGTTTGAGACATATCTTTCAAGGCTTGCTGGTCTTAGAGCTTCCAGCCATTCTCTGGTCCCTGCTTCCCATCTTGGTGTAGGAATACCGGGGTTATATAGCCACACTACTGTTCCTGACTTTATTTGGGTTCTGGGGACCTGCACTCGGCACTTACTGCTTACACAGCAAGTGCTTTACTGACTGAGCCCATAGGTTTTCAGTATAGGAAGATTTAGGCTTGGAAAGTCAGTGAAGGGAGCTGGGGCCTTTGGAAAGTGTTGGCTATGAAAAACCTGTGTGGATATGCCCTGCCTACTTTTAAGTGACCCTCTGAGGCAGGGTCTGTTCTTACCCTTTTGCACATGGACTACACAGTTAGAAAATGGCTGAGATAGACCCTGCTTGGCTGTTAGGCTTTCTGAAGCTTCCCTGCTCCAGTACACTAGCCATGGTTCCAGAGGAAGAGCCTATGGCAGAGGCAGCAATGGATCATGGTGGCATGCATGTGTTGCTAGGATTGATGAGGTGAGATCCTGAGGGCTGGGGATGGAGAAGCCCCAGCATGACCTCCTGTGTAGTTGTGGCAGGAAAAGTACCTTACTTTAGAATCATGATAGAGGTTGGATTCTTGGGGTAACATTTACAGCCTTTGATGATCTTGTGTCTTTTGAACATCACCTTCTTTATCTGGAACCGAGGCTTTTATCCTGGCTCTCTGCCTCCCCTGAGGCTAGTATGAATGAAGAGTGAGAGAGGGAGGGGAAAAGACAGATGGGAGAGAGAAGGGATAAGGAAAGACAGGTGGGAGAAAGAGCTGGGGGAGGGAGGTGGGGTAGTAACCTACAGGAACCTGCAGAGCTCAGTGATGGTCCAAGGGGCAGAAGGGCAGCTAAGGAGGAACTGTAGCAGGTGTGGGCAGGTGGCCTGCTGGTTTAGGAGGCCATCCCTTGCCCACTTGGGGGTTCTGCAACTTGCCAAAGCTCCTCCTGATGAGCTGGCTCTTAGCCAGCAGCTATTGATTTTTCCTGGTATTTGAATGTGAGCCTTTGTCTCTGGGAGGACTGCTGCCTGCTGTGCTGGCAGCCTCCCCCATTCTAGAATGCCCTCATTTCTACTGGACATCACCTACACTGTTCATGAGGCTTTCCAGGGCTCTGGCAGTCTCCTGGTGGCCTGGCCTATCTGGGCTGGCCTCTCTGTTCAAGTGGCTGACTGTGGCTTTTATCTCTGACTCACAGCTTCCCTGGATTTTGTGAAAAGCTTGTCAGAAAATAGAGACAGAAGCCTCTCTTTGGAGGGGTGTCGTGAAGATGGTCTTGTTCTGACTCCACTGTTTTGTAGGTTGTTATGAATCAGTCACTTTTTTTTTTTAAAGTGTGATGAACACATTTGTCTTAATATGAAAAGCCAGACTTATGTGATGCAAATTAGATGCTTTTTAAAACACAAAGCCAGAATTCTCCCCCTACACCTGAATTAGACTGCAATTGCTCTTTTGTGTTTTCCTTAATTCCGCCCGATATCTCCACAGTCATAGGTGGGCGCCCCTTCCTGGTGTGCACTTGCTGTCTTCGCTGTAAGCAGCAGCTGCTTGGTTGGGAGCTCACTTAAGAGTTTGAGTTATGAATATGGTCCCTGTACATTTATAAAAGTGATCAGACCCAAGGGCCCAGTGATGAGCAGGAAGGGGCCTTGATGAAGTGTTTTATAGATATTGCTGTCAGGACCTAGAGAGGGGAAGTGACTTGCCCATGGCCACACAGCTTCTCCAAGTGTGCTCTTCAGGCTTCCGGCTTCAGCCACTTATTCCTTTTGGCCTTCTCTCTTAGATCCTAAAGTTCCTATAGTACACATATTGCATGCTCAGGGAACACATTTGCCTCTGACATGTTTTGAGAGATGCTGCATTGAGCTCTGGGGTTGAATTCTTGATGTGTGCCATTCCTTTGGGGAGAAGACTGAAGGAGTCTGTTGCATTCTAGAGATGCTAACCGTTTCCTTTCCATCTGGTAGAGGGGAAGCCGACCGTGCCTCTCCCATTTCACAGTTACACTTAGCAACCATATCTGCTTTCAGTATAAAAATCAACCTAGTCTCTGGATGGACTTAGTCTGGCAATTGGGGAAGTTGAGTTTGTGAGGTGGTTTAGGGAAGAAAAACAGTTCCTTATATCTTAAAATTTGCTGACATAATACTGAAAGTCATTGTCCTATTCATGCTTGGCTGAGATAGGTCACACCATGGGTGATATCAGAGGTGCACTGTTTCCCCTCCCTGGAGGATAAATTGAGATGAATTAGGGTGGGTTTGCCAGTTAGAAAAAAGAAGCTGAGCTGGGTGGGAGTGAAACTCAGGGGTGCAGAGCTTGTCTAGCAGGCACAAAACCATGGCTTTCATTCCTAGCACTTCAAAAACCAGACCAAAACATACAAACAAGCAAATGCTCCCTGGAACCCATGTGTTGGAAACAGCCTCCATAAAGCAGCGGGGATCGCTGAGACGGAGGACTAACACACAATCCTCACACCTACTTTGAAAGACCGTTGAAAGATGTAAGAATATGCTTTCATTTAAAGACGTGCACTAAGACATAAAATATAAACCCAAGAGAAATATGATGGGACAGTGAGTACGAACAGAGCTCCTGGAATGCTCGTGTGGTTCCTGCTCTGGTGTGCATGCGTGGTACTGCTTTCTAATGTGCTGCTTGGAGCAAGTAAGGCAGGCCGGCTGAGCCTGAGTTCTACCATGTGATCACCTCGTTTCCAGGGTTGAGACCCCTTTGGGATCTAATGAATCTTTCACAGGTCACCTAAGACCCTCAGGAAACACAGGTATTTACATTGCGATTCATAACAGTAGCAAATCTACAGTTATGAAGTACCAATGAAAATATTTTTTTCACCGGCCTGCGGTGGCACATCGCTGTAGTGCTCGCGCTCTGTCGCTAGGGCGCTCCGTCCGTCCCGTGTTCGATCCTTCCCACTGTCCTTCAGTGGGAAAAAAAAAAAAAAAAAAGAAAATAGTTTTTTGCTTGGTAGTCAACTCAATGTGTATTAAAGGACTGCAGCATTAGGAAGGCTGAGAATCACTGGTCTAGACCTTCCTAAGCCCAGGCTTCTCATCTATAAAATGAGCATGGTGTCTTCTCCCTTTGACACATCTAGCCTTTCAGAGGAAGGGTTTTGTGGCTATACTCTGGGATCTCTGTGAGTTAGTCAATGCTCTGTGGCTCTGATCAGACCAGACCAGTCCTCATCTGCTGCTTGAAGCGGAGAAAAGCTCCCTTCTGGCTGGCATCCATCACTCCTACATATATATCATGAAGTTCACTACACCACATTTCTTCTACATTTACATTGTCATTCTCTCTCTCTGTCTTTCTCTCTCTGTGTGTGCGTGTGTGTGCACACACTCATGTGCCCATGTGCCTGCACATGTGTTTTTTAAATACTAACTTAGTCTTCACCACAGCTTGATATAGAATCCACACTTTAAAGTTTTCCTTTGTGAATTGAGGAATCTGATATAGTCAGCAACTTGGCAAAAGCCAGGTAGTGGTAGGGCTAGATTCTGGATTCTAACCCTTGTGGACCCAGGGTAGGCAATATCAGAGCTGTGTTCTAACTCACAGGGTGGCCAGTGATTCTTCCTCTTTATTTTTCTTTTCCTTTATTTCAGGTGGTTTAGAAAAGCTGAAAATATAGATTAAAAATGTTGCCTTTTTTTTTTTTTTTTTAGTGCTGGAGATCAAACATAGGGTCTTGTGTGTACAAATGCTTTACTGCTGAGCTGTGTCTCTAGTCCTTCCTTTTAAAATTAAGACTAAAGAGACAGCTCATCAATTAATAACACTTGCTGCTCTTACAGAAGACCTGGGTTCTGTTCCTAGAACCCACATGGTAGCTCACAACCATCTGCAATGCTAGCTAATTCCAGCAGATCTTAGTAACTCCTTCTGATCTCTGTGTTTACCGTGCATGTAAACACACATGCATACAAGAAAAGCACTCATATACATAAAAAAATTAAAAATTAAGACTTTATTAAAAATGTTTTGACTTTAAAATTTGAAACAAATTCTCAAACAAAAGTTGTAAAAATAGCAGTTTCCAATTTTTTTTGTTCAAGTTCCCCAAATTATATAATATGCAAAAGAATTGAAACTAGGAAACTCACAGTTTTGGTGCAATATAATAAACCCATCTATCTATAGACATTATTCAGTTTTCTAGTTGTTTTATCAATGGCCTTGTCCAGGTTTGGGGTGTAGTGTAGGAGCTTACATTATGTTGAGTGGTCATGTCCTTCAGTCTTCTGTCTGTTCTGGATATGATAGTTCAGGAAGGAGGAGCATTAGCTATGGGCCAATAGCCTGGTGTGGGAATGGGGCTCAGTCTTAACACTATTGATTCAAGCCAGCAAAAACATTTGTGGAGCTGGGCAGATGGCTTAGCCGTTAAGTACTTGCTATACAAGTGTGAGGACTGGAGAACCTATATAAATGGAGGCCTGCCTGTAATTCCAGCTCCAGGAGGCAGGGACGGGATCCCCAGAACGAGATGGACATATCAGTGAGCTCTGGGGTTGACTGAGAGACCTGTTTCAGTGATTAAGTTGGAAGAGCAATTGAGGATACCTGATTTCAACCTCAGTTCTCTACTTGTACATAAAGACATGTGACCCACAAATGCATACACCTATAACCACATAGTGTGTGCAGACACACACATGGGAGAAATGGAAAAAGAAGCAAAAACAAAAAAACTTGAAGACCGTACTCAGTTTTCCTTGGAGAAAGTGTCTCCTGGCACCAACAATTTTGCTGGGTCAACTGGAGTCAGGTTTTTGTTTTGTTTTTCGAGACAGGGTTTCTCTGTGTAGCCTTGGCTGTCCCAGTCTTCACTCTTTAGAGCAGGTTGGCCTCAAACTCATAGAGATTTCCCTGCTTCTGCTTCCTGAGTGCTGGGATTAAATGTGTGTGCCACTGTCTAGCTGAGTCAGTACTTATTTTTGCCTTTGGTTGGGCCTGGCTCTGAAGTTACCAGGGAGGAGGTTGGGCTGGGTGCTGTTACTCTCTGGCTGGTGCCAGGTATCATGCTAAGCCCTTCTTCACATACCTTTTGTGGAACTATGATGGTGATCCTGAGGCTGGCTTCTGTTGTTATAGATGTGGAAACCAAGACTCAGAAAGCTCACTAGGAGGGAGGGCTTGCTGTTTGAACTTGGATCTGAGACAGTGCCAAGCCCTTGATATTATTTATTCTATATGGGATGGTGATAACTGACTCATTTTAGTTTTCTTCTTAAATTAATTACATATATTGTTATGAGTTATGTGTGTGTTTGTGTGGAGGTTTCTTTTTTCACCTTTATGTGGGTTCTGGGGATTGAATTCAGGTCATCAGGCTTGCGTTGTTAGGCAACAAGCACCTTTATCTGCTGAGCTATCTTGCTGGGACCCTTGCTTTTAGTTTTAAAAAATACTTGCTTCAAGAAAGCCCTGAAGCCAGGTTTAGTAGTGTATGGCTGTAACCCCAACACTTGGGAGTCTGAGGCCAGCCTGAACTGGAGAATGCTGTGCTTCAAAAAGCAAAACAAAACCCAGAGAAAGATAGTCCAGTCAGGAAGGTTTTAGGGCAGTTCTGCTGAAGTGACAGAGAACATTGGTCCCCATTCACCCATGATTTGGGTGGCTCTGTGTGTATAAGTGCATTCCTCATGACTTCATATGAGGGGGCAATCTTCAAAGTGTAGACTTCTGGGGTCACTGAGATGCTAGCTGCTGCCTTTCTTTTACTCCCTCTTCTTTTTTTCTGAATACTTTTGAGACGCACCCTTGTAGAACAGCTTGTTTGAATCCACACCCTCTTGCTAAGTGGTGCTAATTGAATTAAGCCACAGCTCCAAGGTCATGCTTCAAAGGTGGCATCTGGGAGGCTGTGTCAAAAGGTGTTGTTATTCTAGCTGCCTAGATGCCGACCACCATGCCTGTCATTCAACAAGATTTCCATGTGTATTTGCCTTGTGCTAGCTTCCTCCAGTACCAGTAGAGTGAAGAAGGTGTAGGATATTGTCCCTCATAATCAGCATCCATTATCCAGAGGGGTTGTATGTAAAGGCACAGGTGTGGATCACCTACTCATCTGCCTCACAGCAGGCGTAGACTTTGAGGAAGAATGTTCCAGGCTGCAAAGACAACATAGGTACACGGTAGAGAGGGACCAGAGTTACCTGTGGAACGGTCCTTGGGAGGGAGACTTCCAGGCTGAGCCTGGCATCTTCTCTGAGGCCTGCACACAGGAGCTGCTTAGAGCCTTTCAAGTTGGCATTGAAGCTGCCAGTCTCCACAGTGGAAGTTGATGTCAAGGTTCATGTGGGCTCATGACATCCATCTACAGGCTGCCTTCATTTCTTCAAATATATAAACTGGACACTTAGAACTATGGTACCATGGGTCTGGTGGCTTTGTAGGGTTTCCCTTAGACGTGACTGCAAGCCTAAGCCCTGTAGCATCCAGAGGTCAGAGATCAAAGCTGAATTCTATCAGAACTTGGGAACTTGCAGGAGCAAGGACAGTTACTAAGTATACGTTAATGGGTGATTGGGTCTGAGAACCTGCAGGACAGTAGGGAGATGAGGCTGTGGCCCACCCTGCCACCCACTTTTTAGTAGGCACTTGTCAATCTTTTCCTTCCTGGTGAAGGCCCAGGAGCTCTGTACTTACTGTGTATATGTGTGTACAGGTGCCCACGCTCACAGTTTGTGTGGCCTGACCTCCTGGTTCTCTGGGAGCCTGGGTAGTGGCTGTGGCTTGTGGAGATAGCCAGCAGTGAGTGTTGGCAGCTGTGTGGGTAAATAAGCTGTAACACAGGGAGGGAGCTAGTTGCCAGGCACCTCTGGGCTTAGTAAGCTAGACAGAACATGTGACACATCCCATGGGCAAGGATCCCTCCCGCCCTACCCGCTTCAAAGAAAGTACCTCCTTTGCTCCTTACTGATCAGGCCCCAAGTCTCTGAGATCTTGGCTCTTGATTTGGGGTGTTTCTTTGCATTCGGGTGCCTGGGTCATGGGCCTGGGAGTTTATTTTGCTGAAGTTGGACTGAGCCAGCAGGTTTTAGAATGTTCAAGGCTAGCCTATTGTCCAGATGAAGGACATTGCTAGGTTGAAGGATTTGCTAGGTTTGTGTCCCAAAGTGAATCTGTGGTGGTAGAGGGGTTGGTGTGCAGAGGGGATTCCCTTTGTCTCCTGTTCTTTAACAGCTGTTTCTCTGAGTGGAGGCTTCCTTTCCTTCTTAGGATCATCTAAAATCCCCTGGGGTTGCAGAACTGTTTGGGTCTATCTCATTCTTTGAGGGTAAAAGGAGTGTTGTGGTCAGGCAAGATTGGAGAATCTGAGCCAAAGAAAGTCAGAAATGTTTTTCTTGTGGGACCTGTAAGACTCATTATGTTAGTGACCTCGAGAAGGAGTTATTAAACATTTCTCTGTGCTTTTATTTTACTGCGTCTTTCATGTTTTCAGGAACCTGAAATATTTACTCCTTAAATATTTATTTAGCATTCACTCTGTGCTGGCGACTGCTTTAGAGCCTTGGGCTACATGAGCGAGCAGATCATTGCCTTGGAGGAACTCGCATTCATTCTAGTAGGAGGGCTGAGCTGGTCTTTATTCAACATCTACATGGTATTCAGGCATGTGAGTTCCACAGTCATCTTGCTTGAGACTCATATAACCTGGTGAAATATATGCACCATTTTTTCAATTTTATTCTTTTTAATCGTATGTGTCAGGGTATGTGCACGTGAATTTAGGTGTCAATGGATGTCAGATGAGGACATCAGATCCCCTGGAGCTGGCATTACAAGTGGTTGTGAGTCTCCCAGGATGGGTGCTGGGAACTGAAATTAGACCTCCTGTGACAGCATGTACTCTTAACTGCCAAGACATCTCGCTAGCCCCACAGGCACCATTTTAAAGCTTGGGTAACCAAGACCCCAAGGAGTTCAGGATGTAAACACTTTGGCTGAATTGTTTCTTTTCTTTTTTTTTTTTTTTTTAGCTTATGCCTCTGAATTGTGAGAGTTGGTGGTGAGACAAACAACACTTTGGGGGAGGCTTTAGGGTCTGGTGTTGGGATGCTGCAGACCTTGATGATATTAAACTGCTGCATCCCTTTTTGAGGGCTAATGGGGAAATTGCCCCAGACCTGAATCAAGCAGGAAAAGTCATGTTTCTCTAGAACTGCCCAGCTGTTTTCATGTTCTAGGAAGCCAGCATCTTGTGACTGATCATGTTTCTCACTGGCTTTGTTTACTAAGTACCTCAGAACTGGATTTGTTGCCCATCTTGACACTTCTGCATGAGGACAGCATATGGCACTCATTCCTAGGTGCTAATCCTCTTTATTTTTATTATTTTCTCTACCTTCATCGTCTCCTGGCTTGATTTTTTTGACTGTTGATTTGGTGTTTGTGTGTGTGTGAATGTGTGTGTGTGTAGTTTGCTTATTTTAGTCACTGTAAATTACTTGCTATAACAGTATCTATCTAAAATTTAAATGCAGTAGTAGTAAGTTGATTAGTGCCTAGGGACCTCGGTTTCCATACAGCTGTCTTGGCTTGAGCTCCAGGCCTTTTCCTAGTCAGAAGCTCCAGGTTCCTCTGTAGTGGAGCTAGTTTGTTTAGCCTTTGCAGCTCTCCTTTTGCAGGTTTCAGAGGATGCTGGTCTGGCTGTATTGGAGGTCTTTAGTGGTTTGAATTGACCTGAATGTCACATGCAGGGCTGGAAGGAAGCTCTGGGATGTCGCTTTCTTCTCAGTAAGAGCTGCTCAGCCTCAGGCAGGAAAGACATCCTGATTGTTTGTGCTGAGTCAAGCTCACAAGCTAAGGTGGTCTTGGAAGAGGGAACCATAAGATTGTCCCACAGGCAACCCCTGGATCATTCTCTTGACTATAGATTAGTGTATGAGGGCCCAGCTGATTGTGGGCAGTGCCACTCCTGGGCACGTGGCCTGGGTTGTGTACAAGATAAAAAATGAGCTAGCAATGAGGACTAAGCCTCGGTCTCTGCTTCAGTTCCTGCTTCCAGGTTCCCGCCTTGAGTTCCTGTCCTGATTTCTCTTCATGCTGGACTACAAGCTGCTGGATGAAGTCAGCCCTTTTCTCTCCAAGTCGCTTTTAGTCATGGTTTGTCATAGCAATAGAAAGCAAACAGGGCAGACTGACATAGTAGCTTTTCTAACTATTGCTTGCAGGGAGGGCATCAGCCTCTGCGTAGGGATCAGCACTCTATTGCCACTTCAGCTCTGTCCCATACACAGCCCTAGAGTAGTGGGGAAAGAGGGTATTGATAAAGAATCAGGCCTGAAAAGTTCAGCTTCCTCTGCTAGGTAATGACCGAGCTGCATCCCAGTATACAGCTCCAGCCTCCTGGCAGTTGCTAAGCCAGGGAACCCCAGTGGGAGCTCAGTGAAGCGTCTGAGAGAGAGGCAGCATGGGAAGTATAGAAGTTTAGGATTTGGAGTTGGATGTTGTGGGGCCCAAGTGCTGGCCACGACTATGAATGTGTGAGTAAATGTTGTCCTTCTTTAAAATAAAATGTGTGCCTGAATTCCTGCCCTGTCAGCATCTGGGAAGAATCCTGTTTACACACACTAAAGAAGGTGAAACAGTTAGTTCAAGATCATAGGGACGTTAGGTAGCTGACCGTATTGTGATGTTATGGATCACACAGGAAACAACTTGGTATCATTTGGGTGATAATGTGTGTGTGTGGTAGTTTGGTAGGGGCTCAGACACCATCTGGGTCCGGAAGGTTATGAGACCTGAGATTTGGTTTGGTGAGAGCCCTGGGATGCTGAATATATCACTGTGTTTTGTCACTGTAAGATACACTGCAATAAAACTGTGTGCCTACTGGGGGAAAATGGAGTTGAGGATGCAGGGTTACTTGTATGGCCTCATGAAAATGCTATGACACATGAATTACACCCCAAAGGCTGTTAACATTGGTTGGAATGGCCAGATCATTTCTAGTATGCAGCATCAGGTTATCTGCTGGGGACAAGCACTTGAGTTTCTAGCTCCACGTAGCAAGCCACAAGGGCCTCAGAATTCTTGTCTATGAGAGAAATGCAGCCTGCTGCTCTTAGCTGGTTGCACCGATCTATACATTAGGTATAGAGGCACGTTACACAACTGTTAACAGGCTGTTCTGTGGAGGGATGGACAAGGGACAGCTCAGTGTATTGCAGTTGTTTAGAGCTCTGGGATGTGAAACCAGGCTGTCAGCCAAAAAAGACAGAACCATTGTCAACTCTGGGAGACTTGGACATTGTTTGGAGATTGAGTCTCATTCTGTAGCCTAGGTTAGTCCTTCTGCCTCAGCTTCCCGAGTGCTGTGGTTACAGATGACAGCCACCACGTCTACTGAAGCTTTATGACTTTAAAAGTACGTTATAAAAGCTAAAGTGCTTTAGAGATGCATTTTCCTGCTAAACTGACAGGAGCAAACCCAATAAGAATAAAGATGGATAGATCTGCCAGACTGGAGCAGGGAGAGAGGAAACTGTAGCATGCAAGTGTGAATGTGATTTATTTCTGATTATGAAAATACTTTATATGACTTTATGTGGGTTTTGCCAAATAGAGGAAGCATAAAACCAAGGAAAATAGAGGAATACATGGAAGCACCTAGACCTCTAAGCAGCTGTATTAATTAATATATTGGTGGAAACCCTTCCAGCCTTCAAAAAAAAATATTTAACAACAGCATAGCAATAACAACAACAACAAAAAACCCAGAACAAAACAACCAACCAACCAGAGGCTTGGAGTATAGCCCAGGCTGGTCTCAAAATTGTAGTCTTGCTTCAGCTTCCTGGGTTCCTAGGGTTACATGTCACGATGGCTCCTCTCAGTGCTTGCTGTTAGGCCGATAGTTCATAACTATTGTCCCCCTACATTATGGAAGCCGTTCTGCACTTTTTTCCTTCAGTTTGTTGAGAGTTTATTTTGTAAGGTCCTGACATAGTGCTGGGCACAAGTCCCACCTCTGGGTTTCTGCTGTGTGGAGCTGATGGTGTGCCTGCTCTGCTGAGCCCAGGCATGGGGTGACCATGAGGGGCATGGAGCCCTGCTGAGGTTCTTGTCAGACACTGGGGCTAAGGCTGGTGAGATGGATCAGTGGTTGTGGGTGCTTGCTGCCTAGGTAGTGACCTGAGTTCAATCTCCTGGACCCAGAGGAGAGAACTAACTCTTACAAGTTGTCCTCCACATATGCATGGTTGTGGAGCTGGGTAACAGCAGCTAAATGATATATAACGGAGATACCTTTGTGGGTTAGAAACTACGGCAAGAGAAACAGGTTAAGTGAGAGCAGGGCCCTGAATAAGTACCATCCAGTGGGGGATGGGTAACCATGAGCAGATCTGAGTGCTGCCTCCCTTGGCTCTTGATGAGATTTGGATTCTAATGTCAGCTCTTTTTATTTTATTGTTCATTTCCTGGTACGAACTGACCAGTTATTCACACAAGTGGCAGGTGCTCCTGGAGGGTTAGATACCTATGAGGGAGGAGTAGGGCTTTTCTTTCCTCTGTCCCTCTCCTTCAATGGGGAGTCAGGTTACCTAGGCTGTGTGCTTTTTTTTTTGCTTCATTGTGAATATAAGTGAGAGGATGAGATGGGGGTGGGGATGGAGAAGGAAACAGGGTTCTGGGCCTGGGACAGTGGAGGAAGGCTGTGGGTCTTACTACACCCCTGCCTTGGGGACACACTCTGGGTAGGAACATAGGAATGGCAAGGAGGGCCTTTGGCTTGTGTGATATATTTAGAGAGAATATTCTTTCTCTTCCTGGATATATGCTCATGGCCATTCCTGCTGCCAGTGATTTGCCGCTTAACTGGTCTCCAACCTGCTACCCTGTAACCCTATCATTTCCTTCTCTGAATTGAGTAGAGTGACAAGCCCCAGAAAGGGGCCCTGTCAGATTGGTATACTCTTGCCCACGTTGAAAATAAAGTGACCCAGGTTAAAGCATGAAACAAGACTGTGCTGGGCATGGTGCCAGGGTGCCAACAGTGTGCTTCGGTGACCTGTTCTGGAGGGATATTTACCTGCCCCCACCCTGTAGTACTGGATGCTATCAGATTCAACCTCCTTCCCCCCCCCCCATCTCTCTCTTTTTTTTTTTTTGAGACAGGGTTCCACTTATGTAGCCTTGGTTGACAAACTAGCTATGTAGACTAGGCTGGCCTTGAACTCACAGAGAACTACCTGCCTCTGCCTATAGAATGCTGGGAGTAAAGATGTGTACCTCCACATCTGACTTTTACTCTTTTGTTTCTTAGCAGTTTGAGGAAAAGTTGATTTGCTTTTAGAAATCAGCGTTTAACCTGGGCCTAGTTTTGTATGCGTTTAATCTCTTGGTAGGGAGAAGCTGGTAAATCTCGGTGAGTTCAAGCCTGGTCTACATACTGAGTTTCAGGACAGCCAGGTTACATAGAGAGACCTTGTCTCAAACAAATCAAAACAAAAATAAGCAACAATAAAAGACAAACAAACAAAAAAAATCAAGGCAGGAGGATTGAAAGTTTGAAGCCAGCTTAGGCAACATATTGAAACACTATGTTAAAAAAAAAAAAAAAAAGAAAGAAAGAAAAGAAAAAAGCGTGTGAGCATGCTCATTCGCATTGCACACAGTGGGAGATTAACATGGCTGTGCAGAATTAGCAGTGTATGTATGTGCACTGTGATAGTCCTGGGTGGCAGGTTATGTGTGCAGCCGGGGACAGAAAAGGAACCATAAATTTTGCAGGCAAGATTTGTTTTGGTTCTCTGTTACATTTGCTTTGCCTTACATATTGTTTAAAAGATGGATTTTTTTTTTTTTTTAAAGGAAAAGGAACTGTGTATTTGAGATAAGGAGTAAAATAAAGTGAAATAAATACTTGGGATTTGTGGCTATCAAAGGCACATTATTTCTGAGATCACTGTGTTTCTGCACTGTTCCAATATTTATACAGAAATTAGAGACTACAAAGTGCGGACATGTCCTGAGATTTTGGCTAAATTTTCATTTGTAATAGTGTTCTTTTTCTTTTGTTTCACCGAGCTGAGTTTAGCCATATTTTAGGAGGGTTCAGCCAGTGGCTCTCCAAAGACAATAAATATTGCTTTGTGGGTAGGTCTCCACCCTGTGCCTTATTTGGTGACCAGTATGTGGCAGCCAAAAGTCAGCACCCAGTATGCAAATGTTGGGGTGGACAGATTTGAATCAGTTCCTTAGTTTTCAGCATAACATGCCATGGATTTGGTGGTGGTGACAGAGGGTGTTGACTTGGAAAGTGGGGATGCTTTTTGTGTCTTGTTCTTACGGGTACTTCACTCCTCTTTCTATCACCTGTTGCCATGGCTTCCGTTTCCATAGTAAGTCATTTAGAGTTCCCTGTGCTTAGGGGACTGTGTATGGCTGCTTCCATGAAGCTCACATCTGGATGTTTTTTTAAAACTGAACTTGGTGCTGTTGGCTACAGAGCAAAGGCCCACGTTGTAGCTGGTCATGGTTCATTGCTGGAGGTGAGAGCAGCTGAGCAGACACTGGTTTCAAAATCATCTGAAAACTACACTGCAGGCATTTCCCACAATGTCAGCTTCTAGCCTGGTGCTTTTAGAAATAACACTGGGTTGTATCTTAGCACCAGACTCTTCCCTGCCTCTCACTGGTGCAAAGGTATTTGAGCTCAGCAGCGTGGGCACAAGTGAATCAAACAATGGCAAGCCAAGGGATTTGGCTAACTCACCTTAGATGATCTGACTAGGGTTGGGTGCAGAATTCCCAGTGGGACAGGCTGGCTTCTGGTGGTTTTTTGTTTTAAGAATGAATGAACACACTATTGTTCTGTGATGGGAGGGGATGCTGGCCATAGCACACAACTGTTAATAAATAGTTAGGCTTTGTGCCTTGTCCCTTTCCAGAAACTTTCATGAGGGCATCACATGTAGGGTGAAGCTAAAAATGGGTCTGTCTGGAGGACAGCTGTATCAAGAATAAATCATACAATGAAGGGCACTGTTTAAATGAATGTGCACAACACAATCCAGGCAGCTACCTCCAGCAGAAGATGACAAAGGTGCTTTCCTGTGAGCCTGGCATGCCTGGTCTTCCATTGCAGTTTCTAGTGCTACCATTTGGTTTTTGTCTTCATTTTTATAAGACTTTGATTTTTCAGGTGAAATCTTTGCATATATTGCATTTATCAACAGTCTAGGACACTAGTCTACAAGTGCTTCTGTGAGACGACTTGAGAACCCTGGCCACAGAGCCAGGCTGCCTGAGTTCACACACCTGATCTTCTGTCCCTGTTGACATTGGATGAGTTACTTGACCTTTCTTTGCCTCAGTGCCTACTCTGTAAAATGGGGAGGATAGAATGTCTACCATCAGGTTGTTGTGAGAATTAAACCTTTCAGAGGAGTTCAGGGCTTTATATGTGTTGGTTATATAAGATGATTAAGATGCAGTGTAGGTCAGTGAGAATAGCATTGGTCTGTTGACTCTGGAATCTGACTTTGCCTGTCTAAGCTGTGTGTCTGGCCAGGCCCTTTCCTCTCTTAGGTTCTGTAAAACGAAGGAATTTGACGTAAACAGTACTTTCTTAGACTCCATAGTAAAGTAAAGATGGGAGGCAGCATCGGGAGCACATGATGGAAACTTGTAGACTCTGTGCCTGCTCTAATTACAAGGTTTATTTCACTTAATGGATTTTGGCTGGAGAGAGAAAAAACGTTCATGTGTGTATGTGTCTGTGTGTGTGTGTGTGTGTGTTGACAAATGAGTGTGGAAGAAGCTAAGTGAAATGATCCGAGGATCCTTTGTGCAGAAGATACAGGACGGTGTGGGTGAGTCAAGGGGAGACTGGTAGAGATGGGTTGGGTAGGCATTTCTTGGAGAGGAATTTGAAGACCCAAGATTATATAGTATGGCTTACAGCTAAATATAGCATGGAAGAGTGTGGTGGCTGCTTTTAGCAATTTGTCCAAAAGGTTAGGAAGTGATTTTCTTATTAGGGAGCTGCAAATATCTTATATTATAGGTATTAGGTTTTCCATTTGCATAAGGGAACCAGAGTTTGGGGGAGAAAGCAAGGTGGAAAAACACAGAGAGAAAACTTGAGTATAGAAACGCAGCCTACAGGCGTTCTCCTCATTTGAGCTGAGCAGTGCTCATCTGAGCCAGAACTTAGGAGGCCTTGCCAACAGCTCCCCTTGCTTCCTCCTTGCCTTTTCTTTCCTTTCCATTCTGATAATCACTAGGAATTTCCCCAAACTGGTTGCCCATTCACTCACTGGCATTATCACATAGTGATGAGGAACTGACTTGCCAAGTGGAAAACCATTCACAGGCTAAATGTGTGGCTTTGAATCAGACTGTTCCCTGGGTTTTAGGAGAGCACTTATTAAAGTGGAATTTGGCTGCGATGGCTCCGTGGGTGAAGGCACTTGCCACCAAGCCTGACAACTTGAGTTTGATCCCCAGGACCTACATGGTGGAAGGGAAGAACTGACTCCTGAAAGTTGTCCTCTGGCCGCCACATGCTTTGGCATTTGCACTCTTTGCTGTCCACAACATAAGTGAGAGCAGTAAAGTGAAATTTGATCTTTCTTATAATTTTTTTTTTTTAGCTTGTGATGATGATATACATTTTTTTGGTTGCAACAAGAATTTTGATTATTTGCACTCTCCTGGGCCACTTCGTATGTCCCAAAGGAGTCCCCCTACCCTCACCCCCCATGTATGTTCACATGTGTAAGTGCAGGTACATGCATACTGTGGTGCCTTTGTGAAGAATCTCAGGTGTTCATCCTTGCCTTCTACCTTGCTTGATACAGCTAGAGGTCTTGAGAGTTCTGGGAAATATGTCTCCTTCTCTATCTTTCCCACAGGAGTTCAAGGATTACAGACATGTGTGCTGTGTAGCCCCCTTTTTATGTGGGATCTGAACTCAGGTTGTCAGGTTTGTGTGGCAAGCTCTTTACACCCTAAGTCACCTCCCTGCTTACCCTAAAGCCCTCTTTTAAAACCCAGATCCAGCAGTTCCTCCAGCAGGCCTCCCATCCCACCCTGCCCGTGTTCATATTCCTCCCACACCTTCAATTACTGGCTCTCTGTGTCTATGGTTTGATGTTTTGTTCTCCACTGAGGCTGCTTGCTCCCTGAAGACGGAGCCATGGTTATATTTCTTTTCTACCCTGTTCAACTTTTTCTTTAAATGACCATCAGAACCGTGGAGTCAATTCTTGAATCATCACAAATGGCTGATTCTAATAGGAGTAAGTAAGCATGCTGTCCTTCTATGTTGTTCTAGAACACTGTGCCTGCTGCCTGGGTTGCTAGCTGGAGACAGTTGAACATTTGGTTGTACAGTGTGTGTGGATTGCTAGCTTCACGCATGAGCTGTGCTGTCATTTCCTATATCCATGTGGCATCTAAACCAGGGCTACCTGCAGTTTTTCCAGGTCTGGCAGAACTGTCTCATTCAGTTGTTTCTGTGAGCCCTGCTAGGAAGGTCTGACACACAGTAGGTAACAGGGAGCCCAAGTGTAAAGAGTCCTGTGGTACTAGAAGGGAAACAAGGATGTATTAGGTTTCTCCTAGGCTTGCTGCCCAGTCCCCTGGAGGCACCTTCTGATTTCCCTTAGTGGTACCATCTGGCTGGACCTGAAGGTAAAGAGAAGAAGTGAGGTGCTGGGCTGTCAGTGCTTGATCTTATAGGATCGGTAGGATCTGAGTGAGGGGTGAACACCTAGATCTGGAAGGATCAGGACTCTAGTAAGCTACATGTGGCAGGAGTTTGCAAATTTTTGGGGGTATGGTAGATATCCTTTGAAAGATACCAGATGACTAGTAGACTTGTTCTCAGTCTTGAGGATTCAAAAGAATTTGGGGAACAGAGGTTGGTTGTGTGCTCTGCCTAAAGGGAACATTTGCCAGTTAGCTTCTTTGTTGTCTTGTAAAAGTGTGGCCCCAGAAGATCCATGTTTCCAATGTGATGTCTGTTGTTTTAAAAATAGATGGTCAATTCAACTATATAGCTGCTGGCCTCTGAACAGGGATAGGGGCTTGTAAAGGCTAGAGGTCACCTGGGAATGAACCAACGAGTGAACACACACACACACACACACACATGCACACGCGCACACACACTATTATTTTCCTCCTCACAGGGGCCAAATTAGATGGATGTTATTCCAACATCCAGATGGTCAGATGCCAGTGTTGCCACAGAGATGGACATGATGTGCAGAACAGGCAGAGTTGGCACTGGGTGGGGAGGGGCAAAGATGATGAGGACCAAGTTCTTTGCCTACAAGAAAGCCTTCTAAGTTCCACATCCCTCCTCCAGGTCTCTAATGCTGCCCCCTCATTCCTGCTATAAGTTTGAATTTCCCTGCCTCACATTCTTGGGACTTCTGTGCTGTGTAGGAGGGACATAATATAAGTGCTACTTTGGGTTCACTGTGTAGCCTTTGCCTCCCACTCCGATGTTTTCTCCCTTTCAGATATCCCAGGCTGGCTACAGCTGCCGTAGACCAGTGGGTGTTCCGAGTCATGCCCATGGTCTCTCCCTTCCCTGACTTTACTCATGTGTCCCATCTTCCTGGAATACACCCCCTCCAGTTTATGGAAATCCACCCCGCCCAACTCTGCCTTCAAAAGACTCAGCACAAAGGCGTACTTTCCCAGAACTGGGCTGCCCTCCGCATTCTGTAAATCTGTAATCAGTCATGACTTTCTCTCAGCTTCCATGACACTTGCCTGTGTCTCTAACGTAGCACTTGCATCATACATCATGGCTCTTCAGAGGCCTGAGGTCTTCTAGATGGTGAGGTCACTGTGGAAGGTTCACATCTGACTCATCAGCATGGCCCCTCAGGGTTTGGTAACTGTCAATGAAAAAAAAAATTTTTTTTTTTTTTTGAGTTAGATGCATGATGTTGGGTAATCCAGAACTGACTCAAGAGGAAGCGGTGGAAGGTCTACCGAGAATAGAGAGCAAGGGTGGTGGCTGGAGCAGAAGTGTCAGCAGGTAGCTAGAGTAGATCTGACTTTGCTTCAGCCTATGGCCACACTCGACACTGTCTATCTCTCCTACTGCACGGCTCATAGTGTGGCATCATGTCTCCTAAGGAATTGAAAGCTAAGATTTTAGTTCTGTACTTGACCCTGTAAGGAGCTGAATGAAGGGACAGAACCAAAGAAATCTCAGTCCACTCTTTACTCAGCTAGGATGGCTTCCCACATGCTTGCCTCTTCCTGTGGTACACTCACCATGATGGTGTCTATATGTTCTTTAAGGTTGTGAGCATGTAGGGATGGCCTAGGCGTTTATACCCCCAAAGACATTGAGAAGAAGCAGTGTGTCATCATAAGAACTGTGGCTTAGGAGCCTAGAGAATTGGATTCCAGCACTAGATCCACCTCTTCCAGCTAGGTGGCTTTTAGTGAGACTCTCAGTTTATTTTCTCAACTGGCTTAAGCGGTTGCTTGGATCCTTTTGGGCTATGACAATAGGTGACTAAGGGCTAGGCTGTCATCACTGTAGGCTTGTAAACTCATGTTACGCTGTTTCCTAGCACACAAAGTATGCACTCACCCAGCACAGGAGTTAGCATGGGGTGGTTTAAGGGCGGCTTTGAATCAAGATTTCAGGATAGTGGTCAGATGTGGGTGAACATCAGAGTCCTCTTGAAACACAGTCAGAGAGAGTTGAGATAGGGTGACATTCCAGGGCAAGAGTGTTCCCATGAAAGGAAAGTCCCCCAAGCAACATGCATAGTGTGGTCCTGATGTTGATTCTGCCAGAATGTCTGTATTGTTGTTAATGTTGTGGAATTGAACTCCACAAAATAGAACAAGCTTGCTTGCTTGCACTATGGTGTAGAGGCCAGAGGACAACTTATAGGAGCAAGTTTTCATACCACAAAGGGGTTGGGGACTCAAACTCAGACTGTCAGGCTGGGCAGCAAGCACCTTTATTTCCTGAGCATCTCAGCATCCCAGTGGCCTTATTCCTGTTGATCAAGGAAGACTGTTCAGTAGATGTCCTTAAGAGCAGTGAAAAGGCCAAAGCAAAAGTATGGCTTCCTGGTTGACCAGAGACTCAAAGACAGTCAGTATGGCTGGGACTCAGACAGAGTCAGGAGTAACCACAGAGAAGGCTGGTGCTGAGAGGAGGGAGGGGCCTCAGCCTTCCATGGAAAGGAAAAGAACACCTTGTAGATCCAGCAGTCTCCAAAGCCAGCATCATATTGCCTGCTTCTGTCTTAGTGACAGTGACCTTGGACAAGTTAGCTTCCAACCTTTATTTCTTCATCTCTAACCTATTCCTTGAGATTGTGTGAATAAAATAGAATTACATATTGAAAGCACCTGGCACGTTTGTAACTTTCTTTCGCAAAACTTTTTTTGAGACAGGGTCTTACTATGTATCCTTGGTTGGCCTTACACTCACAGAGAATATTTTATTTATTTATTTTTTTAAGACTCTAGCTGTCTGTAGTGAATAGACGTGAAGGGGGCTCTGCAGGTGGAAGAAAAGGATATCCAGTGTTACTAGTTCTTCACAGCTGCCTGGCTTGTAGATCAGACACAAAGGAAACCTCCTTCCTTTCCTGAGTTCTATGTTGTCCCACCTTAATTGAAACACAAAAGTTCCGTGGTTTATCCTTCCATTTTGTGCTTTTGATAGTGGTGTGAACCCTGAGATGGGTCTCTCTTACAGTGAGGAACAGAACTAAAGTGCCGTTCTGTTTCTGACTCCATGTCTCCTCAACTCACTGTCCTCTCCCAGTGTCTAGCCTGATCCTGTGGATCTAGTGAGCCCATTATCCAATTCATGAAAAGCTAGAAATCTGGACTTTTTTTGAGACCAGGAGATCCCATGCATTCCAGGCTCAGGTGAACTTTGAATTTGTTATGTAGCTGAGGCTGACCTTGAACTTCTGACACTTCTGCTTTCACCTCCCAGATGCTGGGATTGCAGGCTATGCTGGGGGTTGACCCCAAAGCTTCATGTATGTTAGGCAAATACTCTACCAATTGAGTTATATTCCCAGCCTGAGATCTAGACTTTGTATGTGAACTATCTTACTTGTTAAAAGAGACTTAGGTCTGGTTTGTTTTAAATTATGGTGTGAGGGAACCAAACTCACTGCAAACATGATTTAGCTCCTGGGTCACTAATTCAAGGCCCACATTTAGTTTCTCTGTGGAGAGGAAAGTGAAAGCTGTAAGCAAGGATTGGAGTGAGTGGGATTGAGTTTAAGGCACAGTTTTAAATTATAAATGTTTGATTTCATACCTCTCTCTGAGAGCATAAACTGACTGCATGGCACAGGTTGCCCCTCGTGTTGTACCATGGTTTTGAATGCTGATGGTGGGGTGGGCCAGGCCCTCTGCTGGGAGCTGCAGATGGTGCATGGTGTGTGGTGGATACCACCTGCCCATCATCCTCTCAGCAAATCTATTCATGGCTGTAGGGTATGGGCTCCTCTTCCTGGGCCAGGCGTGTTAATTATCATGACTTCTTGAATATTGGTCTAGTTACTGCCACAGCCATAGAGAATTATTATTATTATAAATGGAAACATTAAATGATAAAACAAATGCAGACATAGTATATAAAATTGAAGGGGCTGGGGATATAGCTCAATGGCATAGCATGTGGTTATCATGCATGAAAACCTGGGTTTTGATTCTCATCAGCACATATACATGTACAAAATCAGATTATACAGGACGATAGAAGAAAAAGAGGTGGGGGTTCCGTAGTCTTTCCTTCCCTCTTCCCAGCTCTTTTAACAAAACCCTCACTCATATTGGTTTTTCTTTAATGTGGGTACAGTGATTTGACAGATCTCCCAACACTGTGCACACACAAATGGTGCTGGAGGAACTTCTTTCTCTTTTGTTTATTTAGTACTTCTTTAGAGATCCCTTTGTGGTTGGTGTAGGAGCATGGAACTCAGATCTGGGGGATCTGGGGGTCTTGGGGACTGAAGGCTCTACTGGGCGTGCCGTTTTGTGTTGATTAAACATCCATCTTTAGCTGCAAAAGAGAAAGAATGAAAGCCAAGGCAGAGAGATGAATGCTCCATTTTCGACTTGAGAGACTCTGCTTTGCCTCTTCTTCCATGTGCTTCCTCTACATACCTCTCAACTCTTCCTTAGCGTCGTGAAGGTTCCTGTAGGGTGACTTATAGTACGACTGGGGGTGCAGTTTTCTCTTAACAAGCAAAAGACACAGGGTCTTGGCCGCATGTTGTTTGGGACCACTGACAGGTGAGAATATAAGAGGTGTGGACATTCAAATATAAAGCAGATTAATTTTCAGGAATGTTGCATTTTTAGACAATGTTTTGCTTTTTATGGACTTGTTTGGAAGGAAGAGAAGGGCCAGGTTTTGCTCAGGGTTCAGTTTTGCTTTGGCTCTGGGTGAGATAATCCTTAGCTGCTTTTAAAAACAAGCCTGATTGGTAGTAATTTAACAGGCTTAGGCAATGGAAAGTTCTATTTCTTTCTCACGTACCACTATCATGGAAGCAGCAGTTTAGGATTCTCAGAGCACTGAGACCATCACCTTCTACCTTGCTGTACGTGGCCGTGTCACCTCTCAATCTGGGCTGGCTCCTGAACTCTAGCTGTCCTGTCTGAGCCTAGTGTTGGCAGGAAGTCAGAGAGAGCTTCTCTGCAGAACCAGTTCTCCCTCAGAAACTTTCCTGGAAGTCCCATGTCTCACGGGTCACATACACACAGCTAGCAGCGAGGGAGGGTGGGAATATAGCCTTAGTCTACAATGCCATGTCTGACATTAAAGTCAAACTACCATTCAGAGAAGGGGAAGGGATGAGTTCATGTGGACAGCAAGCAGTGTTTGCAAAGTACTACAGTATGGAGTAGGAACTTGTACACCGAACTCCTTCCCATCCTTCTGCTTGGTTTTAGCCACAGACCCACCTAATTGTTCTGTGCAGTGATCAGGGATTACTAGGTCTTTGTTGTACGGACTTTGTGTATGGAATGGGAATGAAGGGTACCTAAAGAAGGGGAGCCAAAGATCAGCTAACACAGAGTGAATTGTATGGAGTTGCGGATGGGCCAGGGGCCTGATGCCAGAAGACCTGGGTTAAGCAGGGGACTTCACTGGGACCTGGCGAAGTCCTCTCTCAGCTTTGTCAGTGAGACAGGGCATAAGAACACCTCCTAGGGCTGCTCCTCGGCTCCACTGGTGAGGCTGGGAGTACATGGGTAGGTGAAGATCTTTGATATAATGGACTCTGGAAGCTGGCTTGGTACCTAGGAATCCTGAACTCTTCTGTTTTTGAAAAAATAAAGAATTTATTTTTTATTACTTTTAATTATGTGTATGTATATGTCTGTGTGGGTGTGTGCACATGTGTGTAGCACCCATGAAGGCCAGAGGAGATCGGTTCCAGAGAGCTGGATTTACAAGTGGTTGAGAATTGAACTTGGGTCTTCTACAAAAGTACTGTTGGCTCTTAAGCACCGAGTCATCTCTCCAGCTCAACAGTTCTGCTTGTCACCAGCTTAGAGGGAACAAACACTGGAAAAACATACCTTTTCTTTCTTGTGGCTTTGCTGGTACCTTTTGGAGTGGTTATTTTGTGGTAGTGAATGAGTAGTATGTAAGTATTTTGGCATTTGAGAGAAGATATCTAGTCTGTTCTGAACTCTTGATTCTCCTTCCTTAGCCTCTCCAGTGCTGGAATTACAGACGTGCCCTAATATTTTAAGCATTATTTGGCTTTTTATTCACAATCCCTTCACTAGCCCACTGGTATTAGAACAAGCACCGTGTTACAGACAGGGTCCCTGGTATAGGATGAGGATGAATTAAGGTTGATAGAGACAATTACTAGCTTGGCACTCAGTGCTTTGTTAGGGCTCAATGAAAGCCTGGAGGATTCAGCCCCTAGTGTCTCTCCCAGACTGTCTTCCAAGTTTGGTTTGTTTGTTTCTTTTTCTTTCTTTCTTTTTTCTTTTCAGTCCTGGGACTTGAACCCAAGGCTTATATGTGATAGACAAGTATGCTACCACTGAGCTAAACTCAACCTGGCCTCTGACTTCTTTTTTTATGATATTCTCATTCATCACTTCTGGATTTTGGTTTACCACTGGTTTTAAGACACTAAGAAATAAGACAGATAGGAAAAGGAGCTGAGAGACATTGAGAAGCCTAACTTAACTAACCTAAGTCTGAATACCGGAGACCAAGCTGGAGACCAACGATTAGACTTAATCATTTCAGAAGGGAGAAGCAATGCCCAAAAGTGCTCCTCTGACCATCGCACGTGTTTAAAACACAGAAATGCACACACATCACTGTTATCATCAAATGGCCATAAATGTGGGGCTCTCCATTTTGTTCCATTGTCTTATCTGCTAATGCTAAACTTAACAAGTAAACGTTAACTTATCTGTTGGTGCCAAACTGTCTTGATTACAGTAGCTGATAATAAATCATAAAATCAGAAAAAAAAGTACTTAATCCTTTTTGTTAGGATCTCATATTGTTTCTTTGATCCTCTTGTTGTCTACTCTAGTCTCTCAAAAAATTAACCAGTTCACCGACTCACTCAGCATATGCGATTTATTTGACACTAACTGTGTGCTGTGCATTGCAGTGTGCTTGGGATATAGAAAACTCAGACAGACTGACCCCCACCTCTCATCGAGCTTACCTTTGGTGGGAAGATAGATAAATATGTTAACAAAGCAGAATGCTGGATGGGCTCTGCAGTTGTGAAGAAAGGGAAATGGGATAAGGGATACAGCACAAGAGGATGGTGTAGGTGCATCTTATATGTGGCACCAAGGAAACTTTTTTCTGAGGAGGTGGCAGCAGCAGCAGCAGGAGGAGGTGAAAAAAACCAAGTCACAGCCAATTGATTTGTTAGTGGAATGGTGAACAGCAGGTTGGTGGGAAGTTGAATGAGTGAGAGGAAGATACTTTGAACTTTGGGGTTCTGAATGCCTATTGGTTATCCCCATGGGATTTTTGTGTGGCCAGTTGGAGCAGGAGCCTGGAGTTCAGGGAGGACATTGCGGCTAGAATTACAAACTCAAGAGCCATTTGCTGTGTGGAATCAGCTTGGATGTGATTACCACATCAGAGAGGTAGTACTGGCCACATGGTGTCCAGACTGCCAATATTCCTGGGTTATAGCCACTTATCTATATCACAGACCTTGAATCTGAATCAGGCCAGAGTGACCAGTGACTAGTAATTGAGTCCTTCTAGCACGGCTATGGTTAGAAATCCTTTGGAATGATGGGATTGGGAGCAGCAGCATGAAAGGGAATCACAGATGAGTCTATGCTGGGGATCTGGCTCCATTTGTGTGTTTGTGTGTGTGTGTGTGTGTGTGTACCTTTCAAAGGACTTGACAGTTTTGAAGGAGGAAGAGGAGGGATGGTTTGGATCAGCAGTAGGGAACAGGGATGAGACCCATCCTACATCTCTGTAGGCTGGAGGACAGTGTTTGACTGTAGTAGCAGCTTAGCGTTGCAAAGATGCTTGCTAGCTGGCTTCTCTTCAAAGCAAACTGCGGAGTGTGGAGCAGAGACTTGTGAAGACTTCAACTTTGAACTCCAGGGCACTGACACAGAGTAGAGACCTTCTCCTTGGACGGAGATTAACTTGTGAACTTGGCCTGGATTGAAACCTCCCTTTCATGCCTATCCCATTCTGGGGTGGATGCTAGCCTAGCATGGCCCTCGAGGAAGGTGCAGTCTGTGCAGAAGAACTTGGCAGCAGAGGCTGGGGCAGAAAAGGATGATTCGTTCCGTGCTCCCGTTAACTGAGCTGTTTCCTCTTTTGGCCTCAGGGAAGTCTGTAAGAATGTCGGGTGCTGCTCAGGCCTCTGCAGAATTTAGGCCTGGATTTCACATCAACTCGGTCCTGCTTTTCTTAAATTTTAACTTAAAAGATGAGATGACAGAATGATTCTGAGAACTAATTAATGTAAGTATTAGTGGCTATTGCTACAGTTGCATTAAAAGACACTATTTTCCCTCAGATCTCTTGCCAATTCATCTTATTTTTGTTTATATAACAAGTATTAGAACAGTACCTGGCATGTGATTATGCATACTCCTGTGCAAACCACACCACACACACACACACACACACACACACACCCCACATAAACTTATTTAATCTCCATAATGGCTCTAGGTAGTAGAAACTGCTATTTTTTCTCAGTTTACAGACAAGAAAACAGGGAGGAAATTAAATATAAATCACTCAATTAGCAAAAGGCAGAATGAGAATTTGAACTGGGGAGCCTGGTTCTCGGTTTACTCTCTCCAGCTTATTCTAAGGCCTGTTAGCTTCTTCACTAAAGAGTAATGACAGGGAATTGGGGATATAGCATTTGGTAGAGTGGTTTATCTGGCATGCAGGAAACCCTTGGGTTCAATCTCTGGTACTACTTAAAGGTTCCACAGGCCTTGGTGGTGCACACCTGTAATCCTAGCACTTGGTAGGTAGAGGCAGGAGGATCAGAAGTTCAAGGTTACCCTGGCTGTGTGGAAAGATAAAAAGTTTGAAGTCCACTGAATCTAAAAAGAATGATGATGGGGCTATGAAAATAGCTGTTGCTCTGTATCTATCGTGTTGTATAGTCTAGATGCATGAGTAGTAGCTGTATCCCTACAAGGTATTAGAGGCCTTACTTACACAGAAGGCAAGAAAGACTCAGAGTCACTAAGTACTTTGTTCTGAGTCCAGAACTAAGCAGGTGGAGATGGGTTTCCACCTGACCTGTGTGTCTTCTGAGCCCTGAAGAGCTGTTACACTTTGTTTCTCTGGTAACTTGCCACTAGATACTTCCTTTCCAGACCCACCTCATGGTCCACAGCTCCTAGTAGAGCCTGAGAGGAGTGGTGGCTGCATTTCTCAGGCCTAATGCGCGTCACCCAAGCAGCTCTCAAAGCCGGAGGCTTGGCTTGAGAGCTGTCGATCCCCTAGAGCCCCTCCATACCCCTCATTCTGTTCTGTGCCTGAGGTTTCCCAGTAGCACTTCAGATGTTCCTTTTCTGCACAGGGGTCAGGCAGATGGACGCACCAAGTGCCAGTGTCCAGTTTCTGGCTGGCACCAGGGCAGGCGGGTTCCCTCTGAAGTGCCAGGGCAGCGTGAGCCCTCAGTAAGGGTGGGGACCATCTGTGCGCTCCTGTAAAGGAAATTGTGGTTTTTTTTCTTTTCTCTTTTTCTCTTTCTTCTTCCTTTTTTTTAGATATGGGAAAGGGAGCCTTGTGTCTCAATTGAGTCTTTGTGGAGTTGTATTACAGAGAGTCACAGAAAATGTTCTATGTAAATGACTATGTGCCCTGATTAGAGCCTCAATAGGCATCATTGTGCCATATTGCTATTATTGGCGATTGCAGGATACTAAATGATATTCTCATCAGGCTGAAAAACTTCAGTGTTAGCAGTGAAACTCGGGGTTAATTATACTGCTCTGAATTAGAGCATAGAATTAAGTTTTAGAGAGAAGCCTATTTCTCTTGCCCCTCTGTTCCTTCAGGGTTATCACTGGGAGTTTGATCAGAATATTTTTTAACCCATCTTCTAAATTTGTGCTGTTGGCATTTTGCTCTCTTTTAGTGCTGGGAAACACAGGACCAATTTATAGGACAGTTGGAGACTTGGTCTGTTTAATAGTACATTTTTCTCAGTTGGTAGCGGCGTAAAAAATAGCACGGAGATTGAAGTCTTGGGGGAGTACTTGGTTCTCTAGAGGAGCCTCTTTAATTTAGCTCTTGTTTTTCCTGCCTTTGAATTATTGGCTCCTCTGATCCCAACTCACCTCTTTAAAGAAGTGACACACTGACCTACATCGGGCTGGAACAGATAGAAGAGCTATCTCTGCTCTGCCTGGCTCAGCATTCCTAGCAGGACCTTCCAGCGAGCTAGTCTAGGGCCCAGGCTGATCCTCTGAGTTTCTCCCATTGACTTCCTTGCTTTGTTTTAGTTGCAGTTTTGCTCTTTGAGGCAATCCTGGTGGTAAATGTGGCATATCCCTTTCTCTCCTATCATTTGTTTATAAATTTCATCTCAGTAGTATCAGGTCTGTGCCATATATCTCTCTCCCTTTTAACAGCAACCGGATTTTTAAATATAATTATCATCATGAAATCCCCTATGAAACTGTTTTCTTTAATGGAGGCTTTGTAGTTAATGTGTGTCACTACTTAAGCATTTCACCTTATGTGGATATTTAAGTCAAATCCTGTGGGATTTCCCCATTTTGTTACAAGTTGCAACATATTGGCAATTGTAGAGGTCGGAAGACAACAGGAGCCTCTCCTTCCACTTTGTTTTGAGACAGTGTCTCTTGTTCACCACAGTGTGCCAGTGGAGGTGTCCTGGGAGCTTCTGGAATTTTCTTGCCTTCACCACCCTTGTTGCTGAGGAGTGTTGGGGTCACAGACACAGGGACTGTGCCACCTTTATGAGGGTTCTGAGAATCTGAACTTAGTACCTCATGTTTGTGTTGCAAATTCTTTACCCATTCACAGAGCCCCCTCTCCAGCCTACAAGTCAAGATTTAACCCCAAATCTACCTGCCTTCAAATCTAGTGCTATCTCTAGTGGTATTATATCTCCTGTTTCCTTACCTTTTGGAGTTCCAGAGTCTTCCTAGCAAAAACAGGTCTGTATTGCTCTTCATGAGTAGGCACATCTTACTTGCGGGGTCAAGAAAGTCTTTTACTTTTCTATTTCCATGGCTGACTGGTCTCAAGGGCTTTGCAAGATGAGAGTGTTCCTCACCTTACAAAAGGACAGGTTGTCTCATGTAGTGTACACTGTGCATCTCGTGTTAAAGGACTATCACATGGCTTAGAAAATACCACATGTAAGAGCAACATTTAGTTGGAAGGCTGTCTCAAGTTAGATGTTTATAATGTAGCCTGCATGGTTTACAACAGTATAGGGGGGGTCTCAGTATTACTGCTGGGGAAAATCAGTCACCAGCTATGGTCAGTCAAATGCCCTTTCCCCCATGTGTATGGTCTGTAAAATAGACCTTCCTTTTCCTTTCTTCTGACTTCCCACATTCCTCTTTCCAGGGATGGAACCCAGGGCCTCAAATAAGCTAGGTAAGCCTTCACTCGTCAGCTTGTGTTGTGCAGTTCTCATGACCACAAACTGTATTCTCTTAGAACCAGGAGGAAATTCAGAGGAGGTTTTGGACACTTTGGATCCAAAGTGATTTCCAAAGCACTTGTTAAGATGGAGCGATGCTGCCTGCAGGAGGGCCGAGTGTGTGGAAGCCAGTAGGGTGATAGAGAACACAGGCAGATAGCCACATGTGGAAGGTGGCAGAGCAAAGGATGGAAGTCCTCAGCATGGCTTGGATGGCCCTGTCCCTGCTGTTCACAAGGCTTGCTTCAGATCATCTTTCTTTGCTCCTTAAGTATAACCCCTCTACACATTTTGCCTTCTCAGCCTCTGGTGCCTTTGCAGCTGCTGTATCTGTCATATGGAACCCTTTTCTTTGTGGCATGCCATGTCATTTTGACTTCATCTCGGCAGTTGAGGCTGCTGTGCTGCCTTGCCCATAGGAAGTGTGCAGTGAATTCTGTTCTTCATGCCCAAGATTACTTCCAGTGGTAAGGGTGGTAGGGGGTGGGTGGGGGTGGGTGAGGATGGAGTGGGGGTGGGTGGGGGTGGGTGGGGGTGGGGAGGCTTGACAGTGTTGACAGTGGAGACATCAGTTTCTGTGCAGGCAACTTTCCCTCTATTCAGTTGCCTAGGGAGGACATTTATTAAGTGACTGATAATAACTTGAGTTTTGAGCACCTACTGGATACTGATTGTGTTTTGGAAATTCTTTAATCCTTACAACTACCAGGGAATTAGGTTTTGTTATTCAGGCTTGATGACCCTTTGACCCAGAAAAGCAAGTGTTCTATTATGGAGTTATTCCCCTAGTGTTCGTCCCCCACAGCCCCCAATGTGCTGTGTGAGGCTAAAGGGCTCAAGTGTGACAGTAATGGTTAAAGGTCCTCTCTGATTTGCCAAGTGGCAAGTCTCAGATTTGTTTCTTCGGAAGACAAGCTACTGTTCATGTTACTCATTAGAATTCTCCCGTGACAGAGGCTTTGCTAAGCAACAAAGCCCTAGGAACTCTATTACAAGACCCCGGTGGTACTGTGTGCGTGTACATATATGCACATGACTGGCAATTTTTGGACCATTATGAAGAGAAAAAGGAAAAGAAAATCTTTCCCCTGGAATCAGAATCTGGATGGTTTGCTATACGCACAGATTTGACCATTAGTTCGTGTGTTTTCACTTGTTTGCAGCGTCCACAAATGTGCGTTTTATTCTGTTATTACCAAGCAATGAGGGAGAAAGAGATGCTTCTAAAACATAGATCTGATGGTCTCATCCCACCACTGAACATCCTCCCTGGCTCCCTGTTGGCCTCAGTGATGGACTAGTTGGCCACTCTTTTCTCCTGTGTTTGCCCCAATCATGGAGCGCTCCAGGTTATTCCATGCAGGTAGCGCTTCTCTTTTCTGGGCCTTTTGGGCTATAGATAGATGTTACTTCTTGCCAGATTTCACTTTCTCTCCACCTCTTTTCCCCCACTTGGCCCACGTGGGAGTTTAGGCAGATCAGGTGTGTCGTGGGTGTGTCACTCTGCCGCACTGTGCATCTGATTGTGCTGTGTTCTGTGTCTGCTAGATTGTTTACCTCTTGAACCAGGCATCTTGGCTCCTTCCCTTCTATTTCTACCTAGTGCCTTGCACACAGTAAGAGCTCAGTGAAGGATTAGAGAGAAAACAATGAGTGTTTCTTTCAGGTTTGTGTAGTAACTACCACTCCAGTTGAATGACTCCTGAGTGTACTATCTAGCTAATCATTAACCATCATGGTATGCCTAGGTGCACGGGGTTATTGCTAGTTACATCATGGAGATGGAAAGGTTGGAGACTCTCTTTTTCTTAGGTTAAGAAATGTTCCACACACATGTACACTCACTCTTGAGAGGGATAGTTTGAATTTACATGAAGACCAACCGGGAAGTGTTTATTGACTTAGTCAGTAAAGGTCCTATCATCTTGAATGGGTCTGTCAGGATTTATTAAATGCTGTCAGGAGCTGATATCCTTATTAGACTGAGTTCACCTTCTGTGAGAGACACAGGGCTGATGGATAGGGGCATTGTGATGAACTATGTTATAAGGGATCTCTTCAGTGTCTTCTTGGTCATATGAGTTTTATTTGCCCACTAGGACATGACCGAGGCTCTGAGTAGTCAGAGAAAACATCTCTTATGTTTTCCTCATGAATAGGACACTCTGTGTTCTAGATTGCTGCTCACTGGAGCTAGCACGTGGTGTCTTTTTTTTTAACATTGAACCAATATGCTTTTTCATTTTGGGGTGGTCAAGGGGAAAATTTGTGTGTCATGGAAAACATCATCTCCTAGCTCAAGCTTGAAAAAGTTTGTTTTGAATTACAAGAGTAATTTTTCTTTTTAGTGAAGTCTTGGCTGGCTTTGAACACATTATGTAGACCAGGTTGGCCTGGAACTCAGAGATCTGCCTGCCCCTGCAGGATTAAAAGTGTGTGTTACTATGCTCAGAGTGATCTTAATCAATTTAGTAGAAATTAGTGTGTAAGGCCAGTGGTGTGTCTTGGAGACATATATTCCATGCTGAGGAACAGTTGTTGAGAGCACTGTGGGCTGTAGACATTTGCCAAAATTGATCTGTAGCCCTGGCGTGTGTGTGCGCACATACACAATGTAAAGAAGAATAAGAAAGGGAGTAATGTAAGAAGATGGGCGAAAGAAGAGATAAGTGGGGAGAGGAAAAGGGAGAGAGATGGGGGAAGGGTGAAGGGTGAAGGGCAAAGGGTGAAGGGCAAAGGGCGAAGGGCTGGGTATTGTTTTAGAGAATAGAGCTTCCCTAAATGTAAGACTTATACAGACATCATGAATAATATTCGTTTTGAGCCATGGAACCAGGCTCTCCTTTGATGTGTTATGAAAGTTTCTAAGAGTATATAAATACAGTTGGTGTGCTTTCTTAGGAGAAAGAGTGCATCCCTACAGTGTGGGTACTGACCTGCCAGGTCTGGAACCTGGTCTATGCACAGACAGTGGTCTTTATAGCCTTTGATTATCTTTCTTTTATGCAGGACTTTCTATTTTGGCCCCATATTTAGCAATGAGGTCACATTTAGTCAGATCTTGTTCTTTTCCAAGAGAACAGGACCACACCCCTCAGGCCGGAAGGACACAGGCAGAGGCCTATGGAGACCAAGTCTTCTTGGCATGAGGGTGGAGGGCTTTGAGAGTTAACCAGTGCAGTCAAGAGCCTCAGTTTTTGTCTTTAGGGGAAAAAAAAAACCACATTTCACTGTTCAACTAAGTAGAACAAGTGCCACCTGTATGAGATGGTGGGCGTTCCAGGCAGAATAGGGAAGGAAATGGTTGAAGTTCTATTTTACCCTTTCTTGAGTTATTCAACCCTCGCTGTACCTCAATAGGGATGGTTCAAGACAAGGTCTTGATGAGATGGGTCATGGGATCCTTGTGGGCGTTCCTGAGGGCACAGCTACAGTGGGCTGATGGCTTCTACTCATCAAGCAGTGGCCTCGAACCTGATCTGTGCCATCCTATGGGTGGAGGACAAGGATTTGGGGCCTAGGGGGTGAGCGACTCTGTCAATACCTTTCCATTTTATGAGTAGCTCTAAAGTCCATGCTAACTGGCTGGATGGTGGCAGTAAACCTTTGATGTTTTGAAAAGGACCACTGTTCTTTGACACTGAGAAGTTCTAGTTCTAGTTTGCTCCAAGGGTTTTTGTAGCACTTGGTGTGTTTCTTTTTCCTTGGGGACTGGGCTTGAGGGAAGCCCTACACAGGGTTGTAGAGTTTTGCCCTAGCCCTCACAGAGTTTTCCCTGAGATGGTGAGGTATATTTTGGCCTTTCCACTTGTGTTTATTTCAAGGTTGCTCCCCACCCCCTCCCCCTGTGGGTTCAAACTAGTTATTTGCTCAGCTGGTTGTAGGGTTGACTGCCTCAGTGGGTCCCACCTGGAAGGTGGGAAGTGTGTCCTCAAGTGAGGGCTACTGTACAGCTGGGCAGATTGACAGCTGCTCTAAGGTCAGTTTTCTTGGGTGTTGAAGGCCCAAGGGGCACCACAGTGTTTGGGTCTAAGCCTCAGCCTGAGTGGTTAAGGGTTGTGATCCATCTCCAATGCTTATTGGGTTGCTAGTGATGGTGAGCAGAAGACTAACTCATTTGCACACGTTCCTATTTATCTCCTAGATTTGGGATTTCATGAGCCAGTCAGGTTGGTAGGCTGACAGTCCAGGTGCTTTTCCACTCCCCATTCGAGGAAAGGAAGATGGTACAAGATTAGGAGCTGATGCTCCTTCTCAGCTCCCTCAAAACTAGGATGAGGATACCAGGCCAAGTCATCAGGACCTTGGACACCAAAGTATGAGGGAGAAGGAGTGGTAGTGGAATGCAGCAGTGGGCAGAGGTGGAATAGAGGTCTTCCAGTTGATGGAGCCTTGTGTGTGGTCCCCAACAGCTTCTGGCCACAATAGCTTATCAGAATTTTGGGGGGATTGATCTCACATGCTTGGTGGGACTTTGCCTGTATCACTGCCTCCCCAGGATCACATCGGCTATCCAAGTAGCCCTCTTTGGCATGTTTATTAGGTTCTTTGCCTGCACAAATGGTGGGACTTGGGATTTTTGTGTTAGGGAACATTCTTGTGTCTTGTATGGTTAGACTGGATTTTGACCTTACACCTGTCACAGACTGACTGGTATTGATCTGGAGTCCTTAGCCAATGAGATCCCAGAGAGGCGTTAGGAGCTCCTGGCAGAGCTGGCTTTGAACTGCTGCTTCACTGAAGGCACGGAAGGCCCACGTGAACCACACTGTGAACTGGACTGTACAGTGAGCAGTGCATCTTGTGAGATGTCCGTCTTCTTTAGTTCTTGCTGCACGGAGCCTGTGTGGCAAGCTTCTCATTACTGTCTCCTTGTCCGAGTAAAAACTCGGGGCTGCCTGCTCAACGTGGTTGCAGCTCTTAGGGATCTTTCTTATGAGGATTGAGTTTGTTCCCTTTTCCTTGGCTAGGACAGAGGAGACGTGCTGAGCATCTGAGTTAGATGGAACCCATGTTTTAGACTCCTGCCCTGACCCTGTTTTTCTCATCAGTTCCTCTCTGCAGGCCATAGCCCTGCTCTGCTGCCTTCTGTAGGGGTGAGGGAATAGCTACGTGGCATGAGTAGAAATCTACATTTATTCTTGTGAGTAGAGGAGATTAGCGTGCAGATGACATGCATGTCAAGTACAACCTCTTTGTTTTCTTCCTGGTCTCACTTGAGCTCTGCCCAGGTGGCACTGTGTGGGGGCCTAGGTCTGGCTTGGCCCATCCACTGCTTATCTAATCCTAAGAAATCTTACCTAATGCTAAGAAAGCCAAGTAATATCTCTGTCTTATATTTGAGGAAATGGACGACAGAGCTTCTTGGTCCAAGGGTCACTTGCATTCATTTATTTATTCCATGGGGAATTATGGAGTCTACTGTGTGCTGAGCTCTGGCTTCACATTGGCCTTGGTGGACAAGAGTAATATAGTCTCTCTGGTCTCAGAAATTTGAGCACTTCCGGAAAGCACACTTTGAAAAAAGTTTAAAGTAGTATCTGGCCTGGTGGTGAAGCCTGTATCCAGCTGCTCAGGATGCTGAGGCAGAAGTGTAGAAGACAGAGCAAGTTCAAGACTGGCGTGGGTGATTTATCAAGAGTCTGTCTCAAAATAGAAAGCAAAAAAGGGGCCAGGGTGGCTCTGAGACAGTTGTTCAATTCACCAATTGTGCTTGCTTTGAAGTGTAAAGGGCTGAGTCAGGATCCTCAGCACCTACTTAAAAAGCCATATATGGTGTGTCTCTAACCCAGTGCTGAGACAGAGGAGACAGGCAGACTCCTGGAGCTTGATGGCTGACCAGTCTAGCCTATTGGTGAGGTCCAGGTTCAGTGAGACACTCTATCTCAGACATTAAGTGGGGGATAGGCTGGAGAAATAGCTTAGAGATCAAGAGCACTTGCTGCTCTTACAGAGGGCTTAGATCAGTTCCCAGCACACATGGGCAGCTGACAACCACTTGTCTCTTTAGTCCTAGAGGTTCTGACACCCTCTTCTGGCCTCCATAGGCACTGTGTGCATATGGTGCTCAGATATACCCATAGTCAAAACATACACATAAAGAAAAATACTTTAAAAAGGTAGGGAGTGACTGAAGAAGATACCTAATACAGAACTCTGGTACACACACAGTCATGAAGGACATTAATACACACACACACACACACACACACAAAGTAAATAAATAGGTAGATGTGGGGGGTAGTTCTTGGTAGTAGAGTGTTTGCCTAGCATGTGTGATGCACTAGGTTTAATTCCCAGTACCACAAACACAACTGTTTGACTTTGTTAACAAGACAAGGGAAACCCATGTCTGAGCTTGTAATCAAATCTCAGATTCTGAGTCTGTGAGGCAGCAGAGGAGTCTATCTGATGAAATACGTTTGACTATCTTCATGCATATTTCAGTTGAAGTTTGGGTAAAAGTTTATTAAACTTGCTGAAATAACAAACAAAATGAACAAACAAACAAATGCAACAATAACAACAACAACAACAACAAAAAAACAAACCTGAAACAAAAACTCAAAAACAAAGCCATAAATAAAAAATAAACAAAAGCCGGGTGAGGTAAAACATAGTAACCTGATGCATGCCCTGCCCTGTCAAAAACATCGAACAGCTACCATCCCTGAAACAACAAAACAAAACCTCACCAAAAACCTTGAAGAAGTTTCCAACTGGATATGGTGGTGCCTGAAGATAACCCTAGCATTCAGGGTTCTGAAACAGGAGGCTCTTGAGTTAACGGCTAGCCTGGCCTGGGTAGTGAGATTGTAGGTGCTGGTGGTATAGCTCAGACATAGAGTGCTGGGTTTTGGGCTTGATCTTTAAGCACTGCACCTGCCTCCAACATATACACATATAAAGAAACAACATGATTTTAAAAATAAACTTCCCACATATGTTTCCATCATTAACTTGTATTACTTTTGAATCCTGATCACATTTGTAGAAAATGGAAGTGTGGAAATTCCTCCACTTCACGTGAGCATGAGGGTGACCTGGGAGGGTGACTCAGCCCGGCGGATGCTCTGGTAGTTCTTTGGAAACAGATTTTCCACTGTACATGTAATGTGCACTTCTCATGGGGCTTTTGTGGGGTTCTGAGCTTTCTGGGTTGGCTGTTGCCTGTTTGATGGGGTTCCAGTTGTTTTAGGCTGTCTTGGGGGATGCTGTGGACTTCACTGTCCATGTAACCCAGCAGATATGTTGAAGGAGATTAGGGTCTCACCTACTTCTCCTTTCTTGGGCACATAACTTTACCAGCTGAGCCTTCTCATTGGCTCTGAGGAACTTTTTTTTTTTTTTTTGGGTGGTGGTGGGAGTAATGTGTGTTGTGTGTTTGTGTGGTAAATGTGTGTGGCAATTCATGTGAGTGTGCAGACCAGCTTTGAATGCCCGATCTTCCTTCTCCATTCAATGTTTCTTCAACTATAAAATAAAACTAACAAAAAATATGTGCCTTGGGGCAGGAGCCATGGCTCAGTTGATAACAGAACTTGCTCTCCAAGCATGAGGACCTGAGCTTGGATTTTCAGGTCCCGTATAAAAAGCTGGACATAGCTGGATGTACTTGTAACCCCAGCATTGGGGCAGAGACAGGTTGATCATTCGAGCTCACTAGCCAGCCAGCACAGCTAAACTGCAAGCTTCCCATTCAGTTAAGAGGCCCTGTCTCAAGGTAGAAAGGCAGTGGATACCTGATGTCTTGTGCTTTGCATTCAAACACTCGAGCACACATATTGGCATTCTCACATGACAATTGGTTGTCCCCCCCTGCCCCCACCAGCACCCTCTCAAACCAAACCAACCAAACAAAAAAAAACCACAACAAAACAAAACATTCAAAAACTCAGTAAAGTCACTCATTGCCTGAGTAGTCAGAGAGGCTTCGCTTTCTGCCAAAAAACATTCACTGCTTAGAGTAAACCTTCACTGATGTTCAGAGTCTAAAGTTTTATTTCACAGCCTTCCATTTTGGCAGGGCTCAAGCCTGCACTGGTAATGTTTGGTACTAGGGGCTGTTTTATGCACAGCAGGATGCCGACAGCATCAGAAGCAGCCCTTTTCTACCCTGCCCAGTTGTAGTAACCAGAGTGTTTGCAGACATTGCCAGATATCCCCAGTGGGTTAAAATCTCACTCAGTTGAGCACTAAGTTACGGCAACCATGTCAAACTCCACACTGGGCTATACAGTGAATGGAGACAGGCCGAGTGCATTTGACACGGAGACTGGCTTAAGAAACCTGGATGACCCTGTTGCTTTAACTATAGGATTCTGTGGGGGAATGGCAGCTTGACATGGACCTTATGTGAGGATGGCCTTTCAGAATGAAAATTAAATTGCAGCAGAGCCTGCCTTTGGAGGCCTCATCTGTGAAGCTTCCTTCAAATATTTCCTTTCTGGGAATTTGCAGAGGAAAAAAAAAAAGTCAAAGCTTTAGATTTATTGAAGCTTTGTGAATAAAAGTGCTTTTTGTTGAAGAGCCAACTGAAAGCTGGTAGGTCTTTCTTTGAGTCCTCTGACACTCAGGAAATGTACAGTGAGCTGAAAACATTCCTGTGCTGTCTGGAGCAAGCACCCCGGCGAGCCTGCTTTTCTGGTTCTATAGCCTCTGCAGTTAGATGGTGTGTGAATTCGAGGTTCTGTGGCATATCACAGAAGTGTGTTGGTTTTTGTACACAGAGCTGATAAAGCCTGCTGTGTTTTATCAACTATGGATGCTTTCCTGATTAAGTTTATTTGTATTGTTTTGTGTATTGGTAATGTGTATATGTTTGTGTGGCAGGCAGGTCGATGTTATGTGTCTTCTTGTATTACTTTCCACACTATTTCTCCAGACAGTGTTTCTCAATGAACTCAGAATTTACTAGTCTGCTGGATTAGCTGGCTGGCAAGCCCGGGGTCCTCCTGTCTCTGCCTTGTCAGTGTTGCATTACAGTCTCTGAGATCTCTGGCTTCAGGCACTTTATAGACAACTGTCTTCCCAGCTCTTTTATTTTTGAAGCAGGATTTCATGTAGCCCAGAGTGGCTTCAAACTCACTCTGTAACTGACCTGATTTGGCCCTTCTGCCTCCATTTACCAAGTGTTGACATTTAAGGTGTGTGTCAATGTGCTGAGCTAAGTTTATTTCTAAGAGCAGTTTTAGGATTACGGCTGAATTAAGTAGAAGACATTTCACATCTCCTCGTCAAACCTACAAATCCGGTCACCACATTTGGCAACATCCACCAGGATGGCAGATTCAGTAACTCTCCAGTCATGTCGTTATCTTGCAGACGCCCCGGTTTACTTTAGGGCTCACTTGCGGCAGTGTGCTTTCTGTGGCTTTGGACACATGGTGGCATGTGATGGTGATTCCTTTTTCCTGAGTTCCTTTAGGGTTCATGTTGGCCCACACATCCATTTGTCAGAAAGTCTCAGTGCCTGGCTGTTCTTGAGCCTTTGAGCATTTATTTGGAAAGTTAATTAAATATTGGAGGCTGTGATACGATGTCATGGCTTGTGCTACGAAAATGTAATTTATAAAAGCTTCATATACAGCAGTAAAAGCAGATAACTTATTTTTGATGATAAGGTCATTTGCTCAATTTAGGAATCAGAGCTGTCTGGTTAGGTCTGAACCAGGGTGTGGTGTGCTCTCGTCTGTAGCAAGCAGCCTTTTTAGAGGATGCCTCCTTGCTTTTATCTTTGGTATAACTGGTGGGCATAGCTCTCCTGTGAATAAGTCTAAGGATCTTGCAGGGTACCTGGTGAACTTTTCTGTCTTCCCATCAGTGTACCACAGCTGCTGCAGGGAAACGGCCAATTAACTGATGACGTCTTTGATTCTGAGGTACCTGTTTTTGTTATTCCCAGGGCATAACAGGAATAGCTGCCATTCAGGGCTCTTCCTACTGTTGGGCTATTAAGTGGGAAGAGTTAAGTACCTGGCACAAGGTCACCTTAGGTGGAACTGACCTGGGCTTCAGGCTTTACCTGCCCACAAGGCTTTCGTTAACCTCCTCAGTGGTTGTTAAAGATAAAGAACTTAGAAAATGGAGGAAGATGTTAATGGAGAAATGAAATCTACAGATGAACACTGACCACATTCTTGCTGTATTTTCTAGGGTTTTATTCCCAGATCACATTACAGACCTGATTGTATGGTATTCCTGAAATGAATTGTTTTAGTGTCCTATTATGAACAGTTTCTCTTATTGATAACTTTTTTAAAAAAATATCCTTTTGTTAGTAGCTAACAGTCTAGAACATATTTTTTTGTAAGCATTTTTAATTTACCTATCTTATTACTCTGCATTTCATGATTTTGGGTGTGCCATTTTCATAAGAGGTTAGGTATGCAATGCTACTGTGAGTGTGTATGTGTGTGGGCATGTATGCACATAAGCATGCACTGTGTTTGAGTGTCAAGGCTCTGTGAGGAGGTATTGGGATCCAAGCTAGAGCTGGAGGATTCTTGATTTCTAGGTCAAGCTACTTGAGATCTTTTTGACTTAGAGGAAGTTATTTGATTATATTATTTCCAGTCTCATACCTAAGGAAGTATGGAAAATACTGATGACTGTGTTAACCTGCAAAAGTGGAAACATATGCTCCTTTTTTTCCTGTGACTTTCAGGGCATTGTGAGGTGGGACTCAGCTGATGACTTGAATCTTTATGGTTCTAGTATTTCTGTGAGGCAGCCCCTGAACTAGTCTCAGCTTCTCACAGCAGCCCCATGAGGGCCATGAGTGATGGTTCCCATCTTGCAGAGGAGGAGTTAGCTCATGGGCCGCATAATAGGACTGGGATTTAAGGCCCAGCTCCTGTTCATGGTGTTCTGTAAGATTGTGTATGTTCTGCTCTGTCTTTGGGTTCCTGTGTAATTCTTAATTGGTGATTTTTACACCCTATGGGGCATTTGATGCCAGGAGACCTTCTGAGGGTGCTATTGGCCCTGGGTGGATCGAGGCCATCAATATGGCTAAGACAGTGCTTAGGGCTGTCTCCTCAGCTGCTGCTCCTGCAGTCATAGCGTGTGAAGTTCAGACATGGAGACACGCTATGGGAAACAGTAACCCTGAAGAAACTGTGCTTCTAAGAGGAAGCCAGGAGGAAGTGCAAGCAGGTGTGCCTGGCAGTGTGATGTCTTCCCAATTTTATCATCTGGGACCAAGCAGCTAAACTATTTGAGGCTAGAGGTTAGGTCTTCTCTGGCATCTTAAGCATGCATTCTGGAGTTAGACTCCTCAGGTATGCGTCCTTCCATCCCCTCAGGCTTTGAGGAAGACACTCTCACCTGAGCATCATTTCCTTGTCTTTTAAGTATACTCACATGGCCAAGACCATGATGTGTGTCAGTAGGACATGGAGGACACGCAGAAGTGAGCTTCCGGAAGATGAAACCAATGAGGATGATGAAGGTGGTACTTCAGTGAATAGTCAGGTAGCAGGCTCTGTGAACTTCAGCTGCATTTTGAGAATTGACCTGTCTCCAAATCACATGCCACATACTCTGTCTGTATTGCCTGATTTTAAATGGACTCTTGTCTCAGGTGAAGACTTAGACTTACAGATTTTGGGAGACCTGCCCAGTGTTTTAGAGGTTCATTATCTTCTGACTTTGGTATTATTTTGAGCCCTGAATGTCTGCCGTCGCTGTGATCTTGCTGTATATACCAGGTCTCCTGATGTTACCCTTACTGATGCCATTTCATGAAAACTGTCGAGTGAGAGCTGTGACTCAGACTGCTTCTGAGTCTGTGTTACCACAGTCTGTTTCACACCAGAACAAGTTAGTAACCCTGAATGCGAATTTCCTCACTGGTAAAGCCAGATCACATCTGGTGTCTCACAAGGTGTTTGGGAGGATGAAATGAAGGGAATAGATCTATCTACTATCTATCCATACCCTACTATGGATCTGGTGCATGTACGGACTCAATATACACCAAGGCACGTTTATGGAGTAATATGGACTATATTTTTGCCTGGGTGATTTTGCCTGTCAGCATGGTACAGTAATTCTTCATGACTTCAAAGCCCCAAATCTTCTGTCATGTTTCCTAGGTAAGGCTAGCCTATCCTATCCCTTTGGCTTGCTTTCTTGTCCTCTGTTCTTTTCCCTTCCACCCATGCCAGTGTGATTATCCTGATAAATTCTGGTCGGGGAAGGGTTAAGGGCAGGTCTTGTGACTGACATGTGAAGAAGAGCATCATGTCATATTCAAAGTTTTCAGAAAAACCCACAGGCGCGCTCTACTTCATGGAAGCTAGCTTGCCAGGCAGGCTGGGGCACAAGTGCCTGTCTGCTGTTCCACACGCAGATTGGGTAGGGAAAGTTGGGGATGGTGGTATCTGAGAGTGTCGTTTCACGTGTAAGCCTCAGGGTCAGGTCTAGGAAACACTACCGTGACTCTCTTATCTCTGGCCCCTGACATTGACCTGGGGATTTTTTCAGGACTCTGCTTGGCTCAGCCCTGCTAATGCTAGGACTAACCAGCAGTGTTGAAGATGTGCCAGGGCACACTGATCCCTTTCCAGGCTTTGCGAGTCTGTTTTTCCAGCTCGGTTACTCGTTGGCACACATAGGTCAATATACAAGGTGTTCTTGGAGAAGCCAGGGCCTAATGTTGACGTTTGCTTCCTGGGATGTATTCTGTGGAGGAAGTGGGTTTTCAGGTTGTGGTGGGAATAGGATGTGGTCTGGAGTGATTGGTACTGCACACAGAGAATAAGGTTAACCAGGAGTGGGGAGTTCCCCCCTGCTTTGTACTTTGGGGCTGAAGTGCCTCAAAGGGAGCTTTGTGTGTTGGGGAGGTGCCCTCGATTCTGTGTGTAATTTTAACATTTGAATAGCAGGCTGAAGCACACACGTTCACTTTAGTGTATATAATTAATTTATTTCTGCCAGAAATTTATAAGATGCAAGTTCAAATCCTGACTTTGACATTTCTTCGCTAGTCATGTGAGCTCTTGCCAATATATTTAGCCTTGCTCTCTGAGCTTCATGTTCCTGGGTTCAAATAAGCAGGACAAAACTCATCGGTACAAGGTTTTAGTGCCTGGTTGTCTGTAAAGTACTTAGTGTACAGTTCTTGCTACAAAGCAATTTGGTAATGGTAGCTTTTATCCTAATTATTAGAGAAGCAGTTGGGTGTGGTAGTGATGGTGACAGTCCTGGCAATGACAGTTATTGAGTGCTTTCAATGTGTCAGCTGTTCTTCCAAGTACTGTGTATCAATTAGCACATTTAATCCTCAGAGTGACCCAAGGAAGTGAATGACGTCATAACCTCTCCTTTATCAGTGATACAGTGCAGGCACAGAGAGGTTAACTAACTTGTCCACCGTTGCCTAGCTAATCAGCAGAAACAGAGCAGGGCCTTTAGAATCAGGATATCTGGCTGGCCCAGTTGCACGCCATCTCTTCGTGGTATGACCAACCATGAAGTATTTAACCATCAAATAAAGACATGATACAGATCCTTCACCGCCCTCAGACGTTGCTGTCTAGTGGCATTTGATAGTAGGTGCTTAGGCCTCATTTGCTGATTCACTGACTAGGGAGCTGAGTGTGAGGTTCCAAAGAGTTATAAAAGTCAGGGTAGATGTTATTGTCAGTGTTTTGAGGTGCCTATTGTTGGAGTTTAAACAGCACCCCCATTTTTCAACCACCTGAGACGCATAGTGTAAAACAAGGGAGAGACCAAACACTATATTACTGGTAGCAGCTCAGGTGGAGGATGTGGCTTAGATGTGAATCTGAAGTTCAGTATGTGCACCCACCAGTCATGGGTAGAGTGCTGTGGCTGGTAGTGGTATGGACAGTCACAAGTAGATATTCACAGAGAAGATAACATACTCTTGCTCCCTGGGAAAATTGAGCATGCACAAGGTGGGATTTTTGTGGGAAGATCATCGTATCTGGAAACCAGAAGATTCTAATGGTGTAAAGGAAGGCCCTTGTTCTCTCCCTTGAGAATAGAAATACAGTTTGCACCATTGGGCCCAGCTTGTTTCCCCCATCAGTTCCTGACCATTCTGTTCTAGTTGTTCATATGAAAAGCTTTGGAGTCCTTCTTGAAGCCTGTCCTGTGAAACCTGTATCCAGCCCACCTACCTGTCTGCAGGCTTGACCTACAAAGCAAATGCAGGCAGGACCTGACCACTTCTCATATCTTCTGGCTACTGCTTGGGTCTAAGTCATTGTCACTTTTGGTCTTGATGGCCACTTTACTGTTCTGTCTACATTGCCACAAACCCTCTTGTGTCTGCTTCCACAAGGCAACCAGAATACCTTTTTAAAAAATTGAAATTGGATCACTTATTCTTTCCCTGAGCTAACCCTCCGTGGTCTTTATTTTCCCTCAGGGAGAAAGAGCCTTACAAAACCTGATACAGTCTGTCACTGTCACCCTTACTTCCTCCCTTCTCACCTGCTCTGAATGGCACCAATAGCCCCGATACCTCCCAGACTGTGTCAGTGTCTTCAATGTCTTTGGGCTACTCAGAACTTCCTCCCAAAGTACGATAGTCCTTAACTTGCAATAGTTTAACTTAGATTTTTTTTTTTTTTTTTTTTTTTTTTGTAGGAGGAGGGCCTTTGAGACAGGGTTTCATGTAGCCCAAGCTGGTATCAAACTTACTGCACACTTATGCTTGATTTGGGGGTTTGTGCTCTGTGTATGTGGGCTGGAGCAAGACAAGCTAGCCTATTACTCTGAGTGATAAGGAGGTGTCCACTGGCATGGCTCTTCCTGATCAATAGGTAGCTCCTGTTGTTACCTCCCTTTTAGGGATCAGGCAGAGCAAGGACAATTCATTAGTCTAAGGTTGTGTTACAACAAGGTTGCATGCCTGCTGTGCCTGCTCTTAGAGTCTGTGTTCCCATGAACTCTTAACCCCTAATCCTTCTGTCCCATTGGTGCAAGCCCTATTATAAGAATAAGAATGTAGTTTGACTGGGGCTTTCAAGGAGCTTTGAGCATAGATAATGGGGTGCTTTGGGGACAGGGCATCCTAGAAAACCTGCTCTGTGGAAGAAGTGTTTGAAGACTCCCTTGGTAGATAAGATTGTTTGGTTCCTAAACAGTATGCTTTCTTTCTTTTCTTTTTTAAAGAGTCTCATGTAGCCCAGGTTGGCCTCACTATTTAGCTCAGGATGATCTTGAACTTCTGACTTTCCTGTCTCTACCTAAATGCTGGGAATATAGGCATTCACCACTGTTGTTAGTTTATTTGATGCCGGGGATTGGACCCAGGGCTTCATGTATTCGAGGGAGGTATTCTACCAACCTAGTTACATTCAACCTAGTTACATCCCCCAGCATCTCATTTTGATTTTTGAGTTATCTCTACAGTGTAATTAAGCTGTCAAAAATGAAAATTTCTGGGTCTACAAAGTAGATTAAAATATTTATTTTTTATTTATGTGTATGTATTTCTGAATTTATGTACCTGTGGAGGCCAGAGGAGGGCATTAGATTCCTGGCAACTGTTTACATGCAGTTGTGAGCCACCTGATATGGGTGCTGGGAACTGAACCTGGGTCCCTATTGAAAGCAGTTACTGTGTTTAACTGCTGAGCTCTCTCTCTAGCATCCATGAAGTAGAGTTTTAAAAGTGACTTACTTATTTTTATTTTATGTGTATGAGTATTTACCTGCATGAATGTGTCTGGTGCCTGTGGAGACCAGTCCTGGAAGTGGGCTCTGTGGTTACTGAGACTCCAAGTAATGAATCATTTGAATGCTGCTGTGTTTTTGGATTCACTGTAGAGAAGCCCCTTTCAAAGTCTGAAAGCGAGCTGTACCAGAACCTTCTTTCGTGTCTAGTGAACCAGCATTCTGCAAAGACAGAGGTACTGCCTTTTCACACTCTACAGGATCAGAAACCATTTTTTTTTTAATTAAAATAATCCAAGCTTATGTTGCCATACAAACAACAAAGTAGGCCAGGACATTTGAAGAGCCAACGTTTGCTTTACCCACCCACAGACTTGGAAGATGCAGATCGGGAGAAGTTGGAAGCCAGTGAGGTAATGCCAGCTTCTTTTAGTGGCTCCCGCTAATTTTAGTAAGTCCGGAAGACGATCCTAGGCTGATGGGTGTTTTAGTAGGACTAACACCTCAACAATTTCTTTTAGAAAAAAAAAATTCATTAAAGAAAAACAGAGGCAGAGAGTACCACAACCCATTAATAAAGAAGACTGCTCCCAGCTTCTCTTCCTCATTCCCGTTTGCAGGATAATGAATGGTGAACAGGTTTTTGAGGCCTGGGTGCTTATGGCTTCTTTAGGGAGCCTCAGTGGCCTGGGCTGCTCACTGCCCAGGCTGGCACCAGCGGCTCTTGTCTTGCCTCTGTCTCCATGATGGACATTACTGGAACACCACTGTCTCTGAACTCTATCTCCCAGTCTCCTACCTGACTGAAACTTCTTTCCTAATGTTCATTCATACCAGGAGTAGCATGTGACCCTGTTCTGGCACACGAATACAGGTTATCAGACTATATACAAGGACTAAGCATGGAATGATACACTGATTGACCCCCTGGCAGCTTTGTTTTTGAGGCACTTTCTTATATATTTATTCACTTTACACCCTCCCTGCCTGCTGCCAATAGGAGTGTCTGACCTGGAGCCTGGGACACAGGCTTGTTCTCTGCAGCTGGTTGGTTATAGGGCCACTGGAATTGGCCTGTATTCCCAGCTTCCAGATCTGCAGAAATAGGAACCAGGAACATACTTGTGGGAACAAATGAGGATCTGCAGTGAAAAGAACTGATGTCTTTTTTAAAAAGTCCAACTCAGAAGTAGTTAGACCCACACAGAATGTAGGGACTATCTGACTGTCCTATGTACCACTCTGAAACAGTGACTGGCACATAGTAGGTGTTCAGGACATATTTGTTCAATTAAGAGAACGTGGCATCCATTGCTCACTTCCCATTGAACATTCTCTTTTCACGTGTCCAGTCCAGTGGCAGCATCCTGGAGGGTCACTTTTGCTAGTCACCTCCCTCCTGGTTCTGATGGAAGGACATTGTATGTTTTTAGCTGCTTTTGATATGACAGATACATTTGACTTCCTAACAGAAAGCCAGAAGAGAAATGAAGATTTTTTAGCATCATTCAAAATGCTTACCATTCCTCTTGATTTGCGAAATCATGAGCCGGTTATTTTGAGTTCACATAAAGGTCAGAGCGGATCTGCAAGAAGGAGGCTCCCCTGGTTTATGTGGTGGGAACTTTCCCCCTTCTGTTTATTTTATCCAGAGGCTTCTGTTTTCCTATGAAGATAGAATCTGGTATTTGTTGGAGAAACGTCTCAGCTTCTGTGCATGTTTTAAAGAAGAGCTCACACTTTGGCTCCAGTTTTGATCATTAGTTGATAGATAGATAGATAGATAGATAGATAATGTGTATCTGCTGGGTTTTGCTCTGTGAAAGGCTAGCTCCTAAGTGGGTGTTTTTTGCTCAGTTTCAGTTTGGAAGGTGTCTTAAAAGCCATTTTCTTGGACTGGAGAGTTGGCCCCGCTGTTATGAGCACTCATTTTCTTACAGAGGACCCAGGTCTGATTCCCAGCACCCATATGGTAGCTTACAACTATCTGTAACTCCTGTCTCAGGTATCTGATGCCCTCTTTACCTGAGGGCATCAGGTGTGCATGTGATATGTGTGTGTGTGCGTGCATACACACACACACACATACACAATACTTATACTCCTATAATAATAAAATAAGTCTAAAATATTAGTTAACAAACCAAACCAAACCAAACCAAACTAAACTAAACCAAACAACTGTCTTCTCAGGTCTCCCCTCAAAGCCACTTCCAGCTTGTGTGATTTGTTTTCTGTTCAGATGTTGGATCAGGACTCTGGAAGTCCATGGTTGTTCTCTCTTTCATACCAGCATTGTTTTACACCACTGTGAGGCGGATGGGCCCTTTTTCTCTTGTATGTAACTTTTTGGAGGCTAAAGGAGACAGTGCAAGCCAAGGCTCCCAGCTTGGTCCCTGTCCCTCCCCTGGGTTTTTTTCCTTTTAGTGTTGGGTTAGCTTAGAAAGTGGTAATAGTGCCTGAGTTCCCAATGTGGAAGGCGACCATGAGAGAAACTTTCCCCAGTCCTAGCAGGTCTTAGACCTCTTCCCTTCTCTCCCAAGCTACATTGTGATTTAGTTCTCCATAAGCCTTGAGCCCCCGACATGGATTCTTCTCAGGACTCTCGTGTTCTACCCTGTCTTCTTGTCTCTGCCTGATATCTGGGTCCTACCTATCAGACAGATCTCCTTCCTGATGCAGATATGTATCAGTCTGAACTTGGGTCCTCATGCTTGTCCACTAGTTACTTTAACACCAAGTCATCTTTTCAGCCCTCCAATGACATTTTTGAACCATGCTTTTGCCAAATGAGATTTACCTGGGCAGTTGACCTTCAGAATCCTGGTATTCTGTACAATACTGATCTGACCATTCCTGTATTCGCGCACACCCCAATACCAATCCGATTTGTAGGAAAAGCAGAATGTGAGAATGCCTGCTCCACTAACTCTGAGGTGGACCCCACTGCTAACAAGGAAGGTTCCTGCTTTCTCTTAAATCTTGTGCACAGACGAATCTACATTGCCTTGGAAGTAGTGGGGCAGGGTATCAGGCATTAAGTCTGTGGGAGGAAAATAGGTGCAAGGGATGGGTCTGGATCTGAACTCAGAGTTTTCTGTTTCCTAAGCTAGGTGGAGGGCTGGTTTCATGGGAATTCTCCAGTCCTGTTGTTGACAGATGGTATTGAGATGTTACTGAGCAGTTGTGGGGACCTTGCAGGGCCACAATGAAATGGCTAAATACATCACAATTAAATGGCTTTTGTGGGCATCTGCCAGGGCCACAGTGAAAAGGGGAATTGACTTTATGCAAAGACAGAAGAATGCAGATCTTTGGTTTCACTTTGGACCATCTAAAACCCGCGGTGTGGTGGGGATATAGAAAAGAGGGAAGTGGAGGCCTCTTGGAGAGGAGACCCTTCCTTTGATGACACTTTCCCCACCCCCAGAGCAATTACAGAGCCTCCAGCCTGGAAGCTTCCTCCCTGGCCTGCAGGAGATACTATTCTGCAAACAATGGGGGGAAGGAAAGAAAAGCAGAGCATTTGCCAATGGTGGCACTAATGACTTCCTCAATGCAAGCCTGCAGCTTGTGCTTTGAAAACCCCAGCTTTCAGGGTCACTGTAGGCTGCCAGACTCACTTTCACTCTCTACAGCCAGGAAAGAACCTTTCAGCTTATAGCCAGTGGCTCTGAAGTATATGAATTTACACGGAAAGAGAAGGACCTCTTCTAAGAGGAGGGTCCTTTTAGTTCTAGATTTGATTGGCCACACATTGGCAGTCATCCAATGGCAGAGCACAGGGAAACCACAAGGAAAAGAAACCCAAAGAAGCAGCAAGAACAGACTCCTCCCCTCCCACCCCAAGGCATAGGTTGATAGTGTCCTAAGGGATGTGCCTTTTTATTCACTTTTAAAAGTTCAGCCCAAAAAGCATAATTCTTTTAGCTTCCCATCTAGATAAGCAGGAAAGTAGGAGGAATAGGAGAGGCCTGGATGAGAACATGTATCTATGGTGCAGACAGAGCAGGAAGAACTGTGAATATGCAAGCCCTCAGGAGCTTCTGTGAGCCAGGGGCCTCTGCACATACTGAGTTTCTAAGAGTGCATAAAGTCTGAAACTCTACTGGCCTGGGAACCTTATTCCAGCTCAGTGTGAGCAGTCCGCCAATAAACTCACTGGGCATCCTCAAAAGATCAGGCCGATAACATTAAACCCAGAATACCCAGTGTAAGAAGACTAGACAGCATGATACACACAGCTGTTCATCACTCACTCCTCGTTTGGAGAGGTGGCATGGCTGAGGTACCCGTGTTGACTGTGGCTAGTTTGGTCAGTTTACTATTAGTTGAACAAATGGGCTTCTTTAGCCATCATGAACCTTTTTTCTTCTTAAATATTTGTTTGTTTGTTTGTAATACAGGCTAACCACTGCTCAGGTTCTGAGACCCTGTGAGACACAGATGAGAGGATGGATGGATGAATGACTCGTTGGTTAAGATTAATGGTGGAGTTTGGTTCCTAGCAAGCATGTTGGATGGTTCACAACCTCCTGTGGCTCCAGCTCTGGGGGATCTGACACCTCCTTCTGTACTCTTTGGATACTCTCACACACATGTAAATACTAATTTTAAAGGAAATATTAAACATAAAAAGACATGAATAGACCTTGTTCAGCTGGAGCTTGGACTTCAGAAGTGATGAGAACCCATTTAGCCTGCATTCCCATTAGAGTTTCACAGGCAGAGGATCTCAGAGCCTTGCGTTGAATCCAGCATTAGTGTGTCTCTTCTCAAGAAATGTTGGTTAAGCCCCTTTGCCCCTCAATCCTCATTTGGCTCTTGTGTGAAATGAAGAACAAGGAAGCTCTGCCCTCCCGTGTCTTTCATGAAAATTAAACAAGACATGGACTCCCCCTTGCAAAGTCTGGTGTTTTCCGACAGCTGCTGTTCTATTGCAGGCTCCTTACAGTTCAGATCCAGATCTGCCCCATGGAGAGAGAATCTTAGGTCAGCTCTAGAGAGAAAGTGAGCTTTCAACTCAATTCTGGGATCCATCTAGCCGGTGCAAAGGAGGCAACTGTTGGGACTAAGATGTACATAGTTGTATGATGCTTTCACCTCTTGACAATTCTACTTGGTTGTGATAACAGGTGTCTTGATAGGTAATTCATGTGTGAGTGGAATGCTTATTGCCTGATGATGATGGACAGGCGCAACTCGACGGTAGGATACTTACTTTGACTGGAGCAAGGTCAACATTAATGATGCCAAGTTGGTATTCAAAGATGCAGATGGCGGAATTGTATCTGATGTAGATGATTGCATCTCAATTTTTATAGATTCTCAAATGAAAGTGAGGTGGAGAATGAGGATCAGCTAAAAATCACAAGTGAAAAAATAATTTTTTGAATCATCTCAAAATATGCAAACAGTATTTGTCTACCACACTGGGGAGCACACACCTCTTAGCTAGTTCCTCTTCCCCTAAGTTGTTCCTTTAGGGGGAAAAAGTGCCATATATTTGATTGAGCATCTGATAAGTATTTACATTTGACACAGAATGGAAAAATCCATATTCTTATAACATTGGATCCCATAGTATGGTAAGGAATGGTACCAGCGGACCACAGCTCACTGATTGAGCAGTGGATTTGAGCATTGAACTCAGGCCCTCTTCAGAGTATGGGTAGAACAGTGTCTGTGTTTTGCTTTCCTTTCCTTTCAGTTTTTTTTCCTTGTTAGGTATACTTTAATTTGCTTCAGTAATATATCTACATAATGGACTCCCTACAATGGGTGTTTTGATTTTGCTATGGCTAATGAAATGATTTTTAAGCAAGAAAATTCCATTGGTGAGAGTTTTTGTTCCATGCATTATTCTGTGTGGAAAATGCCTTAAATGGGGTTATTGAAGTATATGTTTTATTATTTATCCTCTGGCAATTTATCAATAGCAGCAAGTATCATATATTATTATTGTTGGGAAAACTAGAACTTCCTTACATTGTTTAGTTAAATGTGGCTTTGATGTTTTCAAAAGTAGAGGGAAATCTGGTAATTTAATGTTACCAGATAGGGCCTTTAGCTGGTCTGAATGTCACATGGTCGTTCTAATTGCTGTAGAAGTATATTGTTACCTGTTTCTGAGAGGTATAGGGATTTGATTTCCCTGGGATTGCATAGTTATTGGTTCACTAGAACTACACTGTACTGCATTGCACACACGATAAAAGAAGGAATGGACAGCCTTTCTCATCTGCCTCGCATTGTGGGGTACTCTCCACAGAGTCCAGAACAGACTTCATTAATGGTTCTCAATAGCAATGACTGTTGATTGGTTGGCTTGTTGTAAGGAACATCAAACATCCATGGCATATTACTTAGTATTTAGTGTTTCTTTCAGTCATCCTGTGTCACACAGATTTATATTCCTTGGAGCCATACCCCAAATAACCATCAAAGTGCTTCTGATTGGGTGTTTTGTCACAGGGACAAGTAACTGATAAAGAAGGCACAACTCAGAGATAAGCACACCTTTATACAGATTTGCTGGAGACAAAACGGAGTTTTAAATACAGGATTGCTTCATCCAAAAGTCACTGTTTTTATTTTTTTTTTTAAATTTATTCACTACTTTCTTATGTGTAGTATATGTGCATATATTGGTGTGTGTGTGTGTGTTGGGTACATGTAGAGGGCAGAGGCTGATATTTAGTGTCTTCCTTAATTGATTCTCTTCATCACCACCATCATCATCATTATTATTTTGAGACAGGAGCTCACCAATTTGGCTAGACTAGTGGCAGCCAGCTCCAGTGGCCTTTGCTCTCAGCCTCCCCAGTGCTAGGATTACAGAGCGTACTGGGGATGCTGGGGATCTGAAGTCAGGTTCTCAGGATTGCCTGGCAAGCACTTTACCCACTGAGCCAAGTGTTGGTTATGTCACTACTGAGACTCAAGATGACTCGAGGCATGAAGTTGACGAGTATCTATTTTAGTATATACTTGGGTTGGAGATTTGTTTCATGGTATTCTAAATCCCATCAAATTGACAATCAAGATCAAGCCACCACACTTCCCAGCTATGCCAGCTAGTCTCCACATGTCTTGATCAGGGCCCTAATCCCAGTACTCTGGAGGCTGAGGAAACAACCCCAGCTTCAAGTGACGATCCTGCCTCAGGTCACACTCCTGGCATCCTTGGAAATGGTGCTTCTATGGTAGTTACCTTCTTTAGCAAGTCTGACAGGGTAGCCCATCCACCTACCCACCCACCCATTTTCCTACTGTATTTTTCACATGAGCCACATATCTTGGTTTTCTTTCTCTCAGTTAAGATGGAGAGAGATGACATGTATGTAAAGTGCAAAAAGTAAAGGGTCTACTGTTTGCCTTAGAGGTCATGTTCTTTGGTCATGGAGGTGGTGGTAGCTGCTATTGCCTCTTCCTTCTCCTCCTCAGGGTCTCACTGTGCAGCCTTGGCAGCCTGGAATTCACTATGTGGAACAGGCTATTGAACTACAGAGATCTATCTGTCTCTGCCTCCCAGGTGCTGACATTAAAGGTGTTTATCACTATTCCTGGTAACTATGGCTTCTTAATTATGAATGAATCACCGTAACCTGAAAATGTGCAGACTTTTGGCCTTACAGTTAGAAGATTCTTTCCCAATTCTCCTTTCATGTGAAAATTTCCTTCCAAATTGGAAAAAGAGAGATGTTCAGTTTCAACATCCTGTTATTTTTCAGTTTATTTTCTCTTATTTTTTTCCTCTCTAACATTTTAAGAAATAAATTATTATTTCCAGGGACTGGAGAGGTGCTTGGTGAGCACAGTGCTTACAGTGTAAGTATGAGGATCCGAGTTCTGATTCCCAGTATGAATGTGGGTGGGGGAGGGAGATAGCCAAGCCAGGTGTGTGTGTGTGTGTGTGTGTGTGTGTGATCCCAGCACTTAGAGGCGGGGACAGGAGGATCCATGGGGCTGGGTGACTATCCTGTTTAGCTTTAGGTTCAGTGAGAAACCCTGTCCTAAAAAATAGTGTGGAAAGTAATAGAGGAAGACACAGATGTTGATACCTGGTCTTCACATTCACACTTGTTGATGCACACACCTACACATAGAAATACGCACAATACACACAGACACGCATACACATACACACAAGTTAAGTGCAAATCAATAAAAGAAGATACCCAACATTGACCTCAGGCTTCCATGTGCACATGTCACAAACACAGTCACATACATATTTATGTATAAAATCATGTATATGTTTTATATAAATAATTTTATATACAAAATATTTATATATAAATAAATAATTATATATATATAAATATAAAATTCATGTAACTATACATGTGTCTTAATCAGGGTTTGTATTCCTGCACAAAACATCATGACCAAGAAGCAAGTTGGGGAGGAAAGGGTTTATTCAGCTTACACTTCCACATTGCTGTTCATCACCAAAGTCAGGAATGGAACTCAAGCAGGTCAGGAAGCAGGAGCTGATGCAGAGGCCATGGAGGGATGTTACTTACTGGCTTGCCTCCCCTGGCTTGTTCAGCTTGCTTTCTTATAGAACCCAGGACCACCAGCCCAGAGATGGCACCACCCACAATGGGCTGAGCCCTCCCCCCTGTCCCCTTGATAATTGAGAAAATGCCTTACAGCTGGATTTTGTGGCGGCATTTCCTCAAGGGAAGCTCCTTTCTCTGTGATAACTCCAGCTTGTGTCAAGTTGACACACAAAACCAGCTAGTACAGCATGTCTAAAAGTTTTTTCTTGTATTTTCTGTTGACTTATTTATTTATGATTAGCTCAGCCTAGTGTTGAGTTCCTGACTTTCATCTACTGAAGTGCTGGCCTTACCTTGTTTCTCACCACATCCTGTTTTATGCTGCAAATGTTCTCATGCTAGTGTTAGAATTTTGGTTTTTCAAGATTGTCTTTATTTACATTCTGTGTCCTGTGCCTTATTTGTAGTCTGGCTTCGAACTCATGATCTACCTGTTCCCACCTCTCTGGTGCTGGGATCATAGCCATGTGTTACACCCCTGGGTAGAATATTTAAGCTAGTATGCAGAAGTTTTTAAACGTATTTCATGTGGCAAAATTATACTTAAGACATTAAATTATGTCTTAAAAAATTTAGATAAAAAAAATTTCTAAAAGTTAAAAAAAACTTTATAAAAGTGTTTAAGGGTCTTTATGACCTTGAATATCTTCATTGTTCTGTGTTCTAAGTTTTTTTCTCTTCCAGAAATAATGATTTCAGCTGTCTTTGCTATTAGCACATTGGAACATAGGACTAATTTGTTCATGGGTATATTTAGATCCTTTTATTTGATAAGAATAAGAAATTTCATGCCCAAATTTCTAATTACCCAGCATATGAACTAAAAGAATATATACTTTAGATTCCAGGCAATGCATAATGTAAACTGGCATCATTTTGGTGGGATCAAATCTCTCCATACCCATTCTGTGATCCTGGCAATGTAGGCAAACTTTGTGCATCTTAGTCTAAAATTAATTCAAATTTCTTTTCCTTGTAACCAAAGAGGAGCTGGGAAAGCCGAAAAGGATTCAGTTACTGCATCATGTGATCTGGGTGAAATCACAGGGTTCAGCGGCAATGTGACTGTCATGGAGACTGACCCTTAGCCCGGAGGCCGTTCCTTCCTGTTTCATGCCTGTTGACTCTCATGTTTGATGCTCTGTAACATGCAGTGCGTCTTTGTCTGTAAGGTAATTTCTGGAGTTATTTCAGTACTTGCTGGGATAATTGAAGAGAATAAGGAATTCCATCAAATGGGGAAGAGTCAGAGCAGGTCACGTGTTGCACTCTAGGGAAGGTCATGGGGATGCAGTGAGGGAGTAGTGGGGGCTGACAGCCCCGTGGTCAACTTCAAGTTTCTGCTGCAAAGAGAGAACCAGTGAGAGCTTTTCATGGGGGTGGGAGGCATCACCTTTAGAAGGATGCAGTGAATAGTTGAGAACTTAAATTTCCACCATTTTGTTGTACAACAAGCAGTGATATTTTAACAACTCCCTTCTCGTCCCTTTTTAATTTATTTATTTATTTATTTATTTATTTATAGATAGGTTCTCACTTTGTAGCCGTGATTCTCCTAGAACTGTGTAGATCTGGCAGGCCTTGAACTCGCTGAGATCTGCCGGCCTCTGTCTCCAGAGTACTGAGATGAAAGGTGTGTGCTGCCACGCCTGGCTTCTCTTCTATGTTTTTTTTGAGACAGGAACTACAACATAGTCTGGCTGGCCTGGAGCTCACTGTATAGCCACGGGTGCCTTTTCCCTTCATTAATTCTCCAGTATATGCCTCCCTACCTAAACCCATTTTGGTGTTTCTCTGTGTAGCCCTGGGTGTTGTGGAGCTCACTTTGTAGATCAGGGTGGCCTCAAACTCACTGAGATCCACTTGCCCCTGATTAAAGGTATGCGCCTTTGTACCAGTTTATCCTGTAGCTTCTTAATGTTTCTCCCCAGTTATTAAGAAGAATTTTTTTTTTTTTTGATGTGGGATTATGTCTTTTACTTGCTCTGAAGCCCCTTGGTGGGTGCTGTTTTGTGTCATGTTCAACCTTGGCATTCTGTGTCTTGTGCCCTTTTTCCTCTTTTTTCCCCTTTTTCTGCTTTCACACCCTAAACACAGCCAAGTTGAGCTAGCTGGCTCAGGATTTTCTCTGTGAGATCAGACGCTTGTGCTTTCACATGGAAAGCTCTCCTTTCCCAGCCGTAGCTACTAGAAATCTGGACATCCAGTCTGCATTTTGAAGACCCTCTTGTCCATGAAACTTCTCAAGGTTTGTCCCCTGCTCCAACCCAGGTATATTCTTCTCTTACTGAATCTGCCCTGTGGGAAGAGAATGGAGACTTGGTGTGGTTCAAATTCTGCCACCCGCTTATCCAAGGAATGATATGGGTGTGTGGCTCTTGTTCCCAGAGCCCTATGACATGAGCCAGTAGATACCTAACTTGCACAGGATGATAGAGACCGTATTGATGGTGCCCCTCTCCAGGACTTGACTGCAGCAAGAGCTCAGCATCTGACCTCTTCTGTCTCCCTGGTGGAGAGTTCACTTTTGCTGTTACATTACAGGTCTGTTACAGTTTGCCCTTTCTCTGTTTCTCCAGAAGGCCCTAGCATAGTGCTTTGAACATAAATAAAGTTCTGCTGATAGTGAATAAGGTTGACCTGGACACAGCCATGGTGAAGGGTAAATGGGTTTTCTTCCCCTTTTTCATGCTTGTGTTTTTCTCTTCTTCCTCATTTTTTAACTTCCATTTTAACTTCTTTTAGCATTGACAAAGCAGCAGGCTCACTTCAAAGAGTTGACTTCAAAGCCTTCTTGGTGCAGAAATCCTGGCTACTGAAACCTATAGGAGTTAGCATCAATGGAAGACCCTGTGGTCATTGCATTCAAGAGTTTTTTTGGAGTTCTATTTTTAAAGTTCTTTTAAAGGAAGGAGGGAGGGTTACAGAAATATCTGCTTCTTTATAAAAGTCAAATATCACCAGTGCAAGTCCAGAAAAAAAATTAAAAAATATTTTAAAGAAAGCAATTTTAGAATTTGAAGAAAAGAACTTTTTTTTTCTTTAAAAAGATTGCTTGCTCTTCTATGTCATAGTTACAGCATTTGGGGTGGAATTATAGACTTAACTGTGAATGCAACAGTTTTCAAGATAGTTAAGTGGGATTACATAGCAGAAAACCGGGCTGGAGTTGTAGGCTTTTAGTATTTCTTTTCTTAAAAGAATTGCATTGTGGTGGTGGGGGAGAGAACGAGAGACTGTGTATGTCTGTATGTGTGCTTCTGTGTGTGTCTGTGTGCACATGCCATAGTAAGTATTTGGAAGTCCTATGACAGTTTGTAGGAATCAATTCTCTTATACTATGTGGGTCCTGGGTTTTGAATTCAAGTGGTTAGGTTTGGTGGTGAGCATCTTTACCTCCTAAGCCCTGGCAGCAGCTCTTTCTACCTTTTTCTGTGAAACCGTCAACTGAGAGTAGTTTTTTGCATTTTTAAATGATTGAAACAAAATCCAAAGAATGTATGTTGTGACACATGAAATTATATGAAATTCAAATATCGATGTTCATAAAGTTGTATTGGAACACAGCCATAGTTACTTGTTTGATTTGCCTGTGGCCTGCAAAGGTTAGGTCATTGACTGTGTGGCTCTCTACAGAAATAGTTGACTCCTGGGATTGACATTCAGGGTGAATGAGAGGATAGATGGGCAGGGAGAGACAGGCAGAACCAAAGGACATTTTAGAGGAAATGCACAATGGGGATTTTCTTTTCTGAAGGGACTCCTTGTTTAGATGTTTGTGTTCCAGGGGGACATTGCTAGAGTGTGATGTATGGGCTTAATCTCACAGTAACCCCATTAGCCGGCTGGTTCAGGGTCCAATGCTACTCTCATGGCAAGATGCAGGACCATTTGCTGGTGCAGCCAAGTATAAATTAGGCTGATGGTGAAGTTCAGAGGCCTACTTCTGGCTGGGTGAGGCTGAGGGGAGTGGGCAGCTGTGTTCTATAGAAAAGGCTGGAAGAAAGAAATATCTGGAGAGGCTCTGAGGAGGCTGTCTTCCACCCAGCTGTGGCTTCTCAAGGGTGTGTTTGTTATGACCTAAGAAGTTGGAGCTCTCTGTTTCTGGCTGGCGTTGATACTTCTTCGCTGCCTTTAGGAGGACTGACTGGGAGCCCTGAGTGAGGAGAAAGCTGGGAGGTCAGCTTCCCTCCTGTCTCACGCCTGCCTTTGGGGATCAGTATCTCTGAATTCTTTGTGAAAAGATACAAAGATGATACAAGGGTATATTGGGAGGTCCAATTAGGACGAGGCATAACTGTCACTGAGTGTGGGTGTCCTGATCAAACATTTCCAGTGCCATGGATCAGAGAAAAGTGACCAGTCAGTTCCAGACTGTACCTCTTACAACCCTCGGAAAACTAGAGCCTAACTGTAGAAGAGATTTTAAAGAGGCAGCCTTTCATGCAGGGGAAGAACTAGAGGCATGAGATAGACACACTTACCAATGCTAGTTCCTGTTTGGAATCAGTTTCAGGTTTTATTATTATTTATTTTCTTAAAAAAAAAAAAATCACACCAAGAGATAGATAGATAGATAGATAGATAGATAGATAGATAGATAGATAGTAGATTGTGTATGTGTGTGTGTGTATTTCTGGGAATCTAATCCAGGACTTTACCTGTGCATTCTACTATTGGACCATAAATTCTTGTTTTCTGTGCATCCATCAAACATGTATGAGCACCTGTGAGAAATTAGAAGGTCACTAGGTTAGATGAGGACAGATTGACTTGGCTTTGGCTAAGCCAAAGGCAGTGTTAAAATCAGCCAAGGTAAGGAGTGACTGTTCTTAGTCTCAGCTCCAAGCTCCTCTCTTTGTAAAAGCTGTCCCTAGCCCTGTAGGCAACTTAATCTCTCCTATTGTTGAGTCCTGGTGATTTCTAGCACTTCACACTGTGCTGTCTTCTCTAGGCTTGAAGGTGATGAGCAAGTGACACTGATTTTTGTATGTCTGCTTCATTATGTGGAAGACTTGCAGCAAATGCTGGATGAATGGATGTGTGAATGACTATACACCCAGATTGTTACTGATTCTCAAACTGTTCTAAAAAACAATTACCCAAGGAGCTTGTTACAAATTCACTCTTCTGACTCTTTGGGACCCCGGCATCTGAATGTCCACGCCCAGGTGTTTCTGGATGCGGGTGGTCTGTGAACCATACTTATAGCAACTTTGGCACAGGTGCTAAGCCTTCTGGAATAAAGACAGGAACAGAACATTAAAAATAGCCCTCCATTCATCTGCTCATGCTCAGTGGCCAAGTGCCCCCTCCTGCTGGCGTCAGGTCCGGATGTGGGCCAGTTCTCAGCCCAGGGGAAATGAACAGTGTCTTCTCCGAGGTGCCCAGAACACTCTGAGTCAGTGGAATGCGCCGGCCAGTCAGGCAGAAGGGAGCTTCCACTTCTTTGTAAACCTTGGTGGGAACCGAGTTGGCACAGTGAATGGGGAGGAGAGGAAGTGCCATGTGGGGCTTGGGGTTGGCCAGGGTTTCAGGACTGGATGTGCTTTGGGTGGCTGCTCAGGCTGTTGCTATATATGCAGTTTCCTCTCTAAATAGTAACTTTCCCTACTGGCTTGTGTGTTGGATGGTGACCACAAATGCATGGCTGCTGTTCAGGAGGCTCCTGGGATGAGAGGATGGGGCTGGGTTGCTGTCAGGGCTTCAGAGGAAAGACAGGATTGCTGGTGTCTCCTGTCACTGACTCATCTGGGAGGCGTGGCTTTTCTGTGCTCCAGGCTCACTTTTCCATCTGTCAAATGGGTGGTTCAAGAGGGCAGAGTGATAAACTTTGTTCTTCAGAAACGGATGCTTGCAGGCCAGTGTTCTGATTAAGTCCAGGGCTGTGTGTTCGTCAGAGGCTGTTGATGAACTCTCAGAGTTAACTCTTTCTGGGCACACGTGGCCCGACATGGTATGGGTGTTGGTGAGAACAGCAGCACTAGAAGCTGAGAACTTGGTAGTCTTTTTTCCTTACTCCTTAGACCTGTCCCAGCCACACTAGGGTCTCCATAAATAATTACAGAGCTTAGAGCTCCAAACAGCAGTGACTGCCAAGTGCCAGCCCTATTTCTTTCTTGGCTCTTTTCTGGGCTTGATATGATGCATAAAGTGTATGAGGAGCAGGGGGCTTTCAACATTGCATCCATTTCCCCCTTTCCTTCTCTCTCTCTCTTCCTGTTCTATTTCCTTCTCTTTTTACTACAAAGAGTAGTGCTGAGGATTGAACCCAAGCCAGACATACTTAGTAAGAGCTCTGCCACTGAGTTACAGACCCCACCCCCCTTTATTGGTCTTTTTTCTTGCCTTTCCTTCTCTTTACATGGAGAAATACTAAAGGTCAAGACAAGGATAAAAGTCTGTGTGCTAGAGTAAACTGTGTGTTTCTTTTGTTCATTTACTTTTGTTTCTTTTAGAGTCTTATTCTGTGGTGCTGGTCTTGAACTTACGATCCTCCAGCCTTTGCCTACCAGTGGCTGGGATTCTTAAGTTCATTGAGGTTTAGTTTCCTCATCTGTAAAGTAGGTAAACAGAGCCTGCTGTGTAGTGCATGGGTTGCAGTAGTGATAGCTGGGATGGAGAGGGGGTGTTTGGCCCTGGGGGTTGACGGCCTCTGGGTGAGGAGAACTCTGAGGTTTACCCTCTTACAGAACTGGAATGGAGTGCAGCCTCAATAGTGAGCTGCAGCTCTCTTAGGGGAAGTTCACCCTGCTCTACCCTCATGTCCACGGTATTTTGGTAATAAAAAGAAAAAAGTCCATATTTTATTGTGAAACTTTTGAACTATCAAGGCTCAGGTTGGCTGATTTTGGTTCCCAGGAAAGCACACCTCCTGTGTGCTAATGTCTGATAACAGTATTTAGTTTTTTTCCACTCAGCACCTGATGTGGAAGAGTATATCTACTTATTTGTTTGTGTGCAGTTGGCCTCTGTTTGAGAACCATCTTTGCTTTAGTCACTGCTGAATTCCTAGCATCCAGCCTATAGTGGCATCTCGGTGGGATGAACGGATGAGAACTTACATTCAACAGGCATAAAGTTCTTTGAACTTCAGGTGGACTTGTGGTTCTCTAAGGGTGGTGCTGGGAAGCTTATAGGTTCCTGAGACCCTTTTGGGAGTCTGCAAGATCCTAAGTGTTTTCACTTAGTAATGATAGTAATCTGTTGTTTGTTTCTTCTCATTCTCTCCGACGTGAATCTTGGTGAGCTGATATTTTCCGGGCAACCAATGCTTGATGATAAATTCTTTTAGGGTAAAGAGCTGTTTTCGAAGTGGAGCAGGTGCTCTATAAATATAAGCACTTGTAAATTTATCAGTCACCAAACTCAAAGTGCAAGAGATACAGAGAAGGATGGATTTTTATATAAGAAGCTCATAGATAAAATCTTGGTTTCCACAACACAGCTAATGGTCTACTTGTCAAATTACAGTGTAGCACCAAGAAAAATACCTATAGTTTACCAAAAAGCCTATAGAGGCCCTTCACTTTACCAGACTACATGTGTGAACTCGGCATTGCCTCATACTTTACCTACCCACCAAACTGGGTTGAAACAGTGAATGAAGAGGCAGATATGAGAATCTGGCTATTCCTTGAGTATAAACAAGCTATGAAAGAGAATTGCAAAAATCTGATATTGTCATTATGCTAATTTTTTATATTGGAAAATATAAATTTTTATAAGATGATTATTTGTGCTAATGTGATAAGCTTATTATAAACAAAAGCTTCTTGAAGGCCTAATCATTTTTCTAATCACCATGGGGTTCCCAGACTAAAGTGTTTAAGAAACACTGGTGGGGACAAGCCAGAAGATGATGGAAGGGCTGCAGTGGTAGTGTAGATGCTGCAGGATTCCTTTCTATGTGAGTGCTGAGTTTTAGCATCCCTGTGTTGGGAGAGGGCTGATCTGTCTGCCTTTCTAGCCTTGTAGGTTTGGACAAGTGCTGTCTCCTGTGTGCTGAAAGTCAGCCCAGCAGCCTGGGTCAGAACAGTGTCTTGGTTTCCTCTATCTCTAACATCTTCACATTGATTTTTGGAACTTTCTCCACCTGTTAGCTCTGCTTGCTCCTCTGGGAGAGATCTGGGAGGACTGAGACAGAGCAGGTTTCAGGGACAGGTGAACGTGGAAGTTCAGGTTTGCTGGGATGGCAGCTTGCTGGGGACCTTAGTGTTGTGATGGGTAAACTGAGGTTTGTCTTCGAGATCCGAGGCAGTGACTGGTGAAAGTTCGTATGTTCATTCTGGACCAAGACATTTGCAGCCTGTACCCTGGTCCCTGGTGCTTTGTTTTCTTTGGCTGTAGCTGGGGTGGCAGTAAGGACCTTATGAGGCTCTTTACTGGGGTTTAGGGAGCATTGAGGGTCTTGGCTTTGGGCTGCCTGCCTCTCCTGACTGACTAGTTGGTCTGCAAGCTAATACTGTGTGTTTATTTTAGTTGCTTCTTTATAACTTCCTGCTGCTCTTTGCAGAGCAGTGGAGCTTTAAAAAGACTGCTATGTGTGTCTCCACACTGAGCCATGGCATACATAGAAATCTGTTTTATTTCTAACCTGGAGACATTTCAGTATTACTGTGTTCCTGGAATTTTTGTAAATCTTTGATGGAGAAAATGGGGATGAGTTGGGTTGAGAGAATTAAATAAACCAATTCCTGCAGTGCATTGAGCATCATCATCATCATCTACTCATCATCCATCATATTTTATTACATTACTCTGATTAATGCTATTCCTCTAAAACAATCCTGATGATTTGGACAACTCATTATATAAGTTCATTCTGCAAGTAAAATGCACTGTGTTCTTCCTGTATGCCAGGCACAGTAACACATTGTATTTGTGAGCATTGCAATGTGTTGTAGTGTAGTCACTGTGAAGAGACATCATGATCAAGGCAACGCTTATGAAAGGGAGCATTTAAGGGGCTTGCTTACAGTTTCAGTTTAGTTCATTATCATCGTGGCAGGGAGCATTCATGGCACTGGGGCAGTAACTCAGAGCTACATCTGGTGGCTGCAGGCAGACAGACAGACAGACAGATAGACAGAGAGAGACACACACACACGAAAGACACACAGAAAGAGGCAGTAAGACACACAGAAAGAGGCAGTCAGACACACAGAGAGACAGAGACAGACAGAGAGACAGAGAGAGACATTGGGCATGGAAACATTGGGCTTTGGAAACATCAAAGTCCACCCCCCAGTAATATACTTCCTCCAGCAAGGCCAAACCTACACCAGCAAGGCCATGCCTCCTAATCCTTTTTAGTCTTTCAAATAATGGTGACTAAGATCTCAAATGTATGAGTGTATGGGGGCTGTTCTTATTCAAACTGCCACATCATAGTTAGAAATGCCTATGACAGGAGTTCCCAAACACTGGTTTGAGACTGAGGAAAAGACTAGAGTTGAGCTTGTGAAAAGTTCCAGTACTCATGAGGTAGAGGCAGAGATGGATTTTCTGTGTGAGAGCTACCTAGTGAGACCCTGTGGTAGAGAGGGACACAGACACAGACAGACACGAAACTGACTGTAATCCTCAGGAAGGTAAATATTATAGTTTAAAGGACCATCATGTCAGAATGTATCATCCTAGGAGATGTCCGCCTTCCAGTGGGTGGTCCTATACCGCTGAGTATTTGGGCAACATCTATCGGACTCTGGAGGGTTATTAAAACCCCTGGAGGGCATCACGTTGGGAAGAAGTGCATCTGGGAGGAATTATGAGAAGTAGGGAATCAAAATACTTTGTATAAAAATTGTCAAAGAATTATAAAGCATGTTAAAATGTGGCCTTTATTTGTAGGGAACAAGTATTTATTTTTATTATTTTATATAAGACAATTAATAGGTAGTTTTTCTTTGTGACTCCTGTGTCTGCCTTTATCATTTTGGTATATGTAATGTCTGAAACAACCTTTGTCTGGGAAGTTCAAACCCCTAATATAAAACCATAAAAAGTCAGAGGCTACATGGAGCCTTAGGAATTTGCGTACTGTGTACATTCTGTAGAAGAACCTAAGACTTCTAGGAGGTGTGCAGCTTGTCCAAGATCAGCCTGTATATTCAAGGCAAGTGAGGGCTCACATTTCAGATGGAAAGGCTATGGGCACTGGTTTGAGCCAGCCATACCTGTGTTTAAATTCTTCCATTACTATTAGGTGAAGCTGCTGTACTTATCTGAGAGGTTCATCCTGTGGTTTAATGAGATGATGTGGATCAGAAGAAATTTGGGCTCAAGAACAAAGGAGACCCTTTCCCTCCTCTTCCCTTTCATTAATAGAAGTCCTTTGGATAAGTCAGTGAGGGACTTCACCCAGAGAGTATATTTTTAGTGAAGTTTCTGCATCTACTACTTAATGTTCTAAATGTTCTCAGCTGTTACTTGTGTGCTTTCTCAGCTCTCAACTGATGCTCTTTCACTGTCCAGCGGTTTCAGAGATCCTTCTCTGAATTCCTTTCTCCCACTTTTTCCAATCTCTTATTCCCAGGCACAGGTCTTAGAAGGGTGGATAAGAAAAACTTTGCCTGGGTGGAGAGAGAGCTCAGTGGTTAAGAGCACTTACCACTGTAATAGAAGACCCAAGTTCATTTCATAGCATCTACACTGAGTACCTCATAACCATCTGTACAGCTAGCACCAGGGGATCCAACACTCTCATCTGGCCTCTGTGCATACCTACCCACATGTCTGCCTGCCTGTTTATCTGCTTGTCTGTTTGCCTGTCTGTCTGCTTGTCTTATCTGCGTCTCTGTCTACCTACTTGCCTGTCTGCCACCCCAGCCCTCAATAAAAATAAACATTAACAACAAAGGCCTTGCCCACAGTCAGACTCTGCCCTTTCTTGAGATGGCCTGTCTTTCTTTCCGTATCCAAGTTGATTGTCAATGATTGTATCCAGTTATAGTATTTTCTTCATCATTTGGGAGCTGAGCCTTTTAATAGAGTTTAGACACTGTGGTGCAGGCGTTACCATGACATACTGTGAGGTTTTGGGACCAAGGAACATCCCATCTCCCTCTTGAAGCTTTGTGTAACTATCATAAGTGATTTTTGTGGGATATGCTGTGGTCTTGACCTACATTGTGCAGTACCAAGCTCTCCTGGAGACTCCATCTGTTCACAGATGATGCATGGTGACTTGGCACATGGCCCCAAATCATCTGGCTCGATGCCATAGATTTATCTTGAGATCCAGGCATGGTGATGTGTGAAAATGCCCACCTTGCCTTTGTGACCCAGTGGCTCATCACTACTAGAATGCCTGGCTATAATCAGGTCCCAGGGTCCCTTCACTATATGCTATTGCCATTAAAGTATATCTGTATATCTTGTGTTTTTCAGGATAACTGGATTAGGTTCTCCGTAATGGCCTGTGTTGTGCCAGCATGTTTCTTTCCTCTGCTCAGGGTGAAGGGGAGAAATAGTATATGGGTTCTTTGCTAAGGCCTCTTGTGCTTAGTTTCTGAAGATGTTAGCAAATACAATTTCCATCCTGAGGAAAATTGATGTTGTGTTGTCGTCAGCCAAGTCAGCTGACATGCTTTGCTTTAGTAATTTGTGAAGAATTTATCATCTTTTATTTATTCAGGATAACACACTCTTCTTTTAATTTTAGCATTACCCCATCCTTGGTCAGGAGGTTGTGTGGCATGGAGGGCTGTCTGCTATCTTTTATTTTTGAGATAGGATCCCTCTATGTAGCCCGCTTCCCTCTAACTCTCTATGCAGGCCAAGTTGGCCTCAACTCACAGAGATCCACCTACCTTTGCCTTCTGAGTGTGGGGATCAAAGGTGTGTGTCATTAAGCCTGTTATGTCTGTTATCTTGAGGTCACACTTGAACATTTTATTTAGGCCATTTATTTATATCTCAAAATATGAGTTACTTGGAGTTAAATAAAATCTCATATTTTAATTGTAAAAGGAAGCTATACTTTGGGTCAGCTAACCCTGTAACCACCTGCAGATTCCATTGATAATAATTTAGGAACATTTTTTTCAGTTTTTTTTTTTGGGGGGGGGGGTGGTGGAGGCAGTTTCTCTTGTAGCCCAGGCTCACCTCAAGCTCATGTAACTACTGTTCAGCTTCCCAAATTCTGAAGTACAGTTAGGAAGAGTGACAGTATGTACTGTCCCTCTCATCAGAGACTATGCCTGCCATGAGTATTCCTCCAGATTGGGCCGGTTGACTGTGCCTTCTAGGAGGTCGGGATGCAGAAGACCATCAGCCCCTTGCCTGGTATCACAGATACTCCCTCCTGCACCTTCCTGCCAGCTGTATGGCATTTTGTTCTAGTTGTTCATGGCCATGTGGTCTTAGGAGGGGCTAGTCCCTTAATTCTGTGACTCTTTAATACAGTTCCTCACGTTGTGGTGACCCCCCCCCAAGCATAAACTTATTTTTGTTGCTCCTTCATAATGTAATTTTGCTACTGTTATGAATTGTAATCTAAATATCTGATATGGAGGATATCTGATATGCGACCCCGTGAAAGGGAACTCCAACCCCTAGGGGTTGGGACCTACAGGTTGAGAGCTGCTGGGCTAGACTGAGTGAGTCTATAGAATGTGGAAAGTTACCTGACGTCGGGCCAAGAGCCATCTATGCAGGCATGAGGAAGTCCTAATCCTCTCTGGGTAAGACTTTGGCAGTATCACAGTTTTAGGCTTAATCCAAGTCAGGGAAACTTATGAGTTCTCCAAGTTGGATTTTGGTGAAATAGTACTTTGGTCTCTCATTGAAATCTTATCTAGAGTAGGAATCCCCCCTGGAAATGTTTTATTTATTTATTTAGTATATTCCTGTATGAGGGAGGACACATGGACATGTCATTCTACCACATGGTTGTTTGAGAGCAGAGGACACTTGTACTTGGGGATTGAACTCAGATCTTCTGGCTTGGCAGCCGGTACCTTTACCAGCTGGCTATCTTGCTGGCCCCAGCTAAGTTAAAATGTGTTAAACATGTAGTTAGTGTCATGCTCTCCATATATGAACTTTTAAATGGAGATGATGATCTGTCGTAGGTTATGTGATATGGAGAGTGTGGCTTCGTGCTCCCTCACATTGCTGCTTACAAGGCCTGAGGAGGATTTTTATGGCCAATGTGATCGAGTGAGCTCAAAGGCAGACCGCTCTGTCCCAGGGTCTTCAGACAGCCAGTCAGTGCAGTGCTTTTTTTCCCAGCTACACTCTGGATAGCTGTAGCATCCCCCAGAAACCTTGTGGGTTAATGAACAACCCACCTAAGGCTTTTTAGAACAGTGCTGCTTTGATACATGTTGGCTGTTACCACTTAAGAGAAATGTGGAAAACTCTTTTTCAACAAAGCAGCCATCTCATCCTGACTCTGTATCCCATGAAGGGCACAAGTTTGTTTCCACTGAGCTCTGTGGTTTCTCATTGGCTTGGGAGCAAGCCTCGCCCCCTTCAGACACAGCATTTGTCTGCTTCGGGCTCATCCTCACAAGCCTCATGTTTCCCTTCTCTTCCTGGTGTGCTCCTTTACTCCTCTCAGCAGTACGACAGGTGTAGTAAGAGGTGTTCTCTTCAGGAAGAAGTTAGGGGGTCTCTCTTTCCCAGACTCTTGGTTCACACTGGCTTTTCCTAAGGTTCTGGGAACATAGCAGGCCCTGACTAGTTGCTTTTCATTTCTGCCTTGTCTTTTGGGCAGAGCTGAGTCCAGTGGTCCTCTTCAGAGGTGACTCTGTGCACCAGGGTGGCCGGCATGCCCACTGTGCTCCAAGACCAGAAGGGGACACACCAACCATTCTTGCCTTTTCTGAGAGCTTGTGGACTCCATGTGATGCTGTGGTAGGGAATACCACTTCCCTTGTCTTGGGGTTTCCTCCTGGAGCTGTCTGTCACCTGGTCCTGCTTGCCTAGGCATGTGGCCAGTGATCTACATCTTTGAGTCATTCAGGCCAAGTCCTTATCCTGCTCTTGTGACTTCCAGCAGTTTAGGAGACCTGCAGGGTTTCTCCCCTTCCAGCAGACAAACATTGGCGGTGGTAGGGCTTCCCCAGCCTGTGATTCTGTCATGCTGAGTTCCAAGAGAGTTCAAGTGAGGGCACGGACTTACCTGCCTGGAGCTGTGGTGTGAGGGTGTGTGGTGTTTCTTTATTCTGCAGTGAGCAAAGCCCTCCTGACTTTGAGTGGGGGCTTTAGGGGAGGGTCACACCACGAGGAGGAAGGCTGTATCAGGAATGTCGCCTCTCAGAGACTGCAGGCAGGGTCATGGCCTCCGTCAATTTTCTCCGTTTGTACCTTATAGTCTCCATTTGTGAAGTAGAGCCAGAAGGCATCCTGTCTCATAGAAAGCTACTGTGATTTCTCATGAGGTTGGCGAAAGGTTCCTGCCATATAAAAGAACTTTGTATATTTCTATTCTCCTAGAATGTCACTACATTAAGATATAAATCGCATGTTTTGCTAGTCCCCTTGAAGGATTAACTGTGAAAATGTATGTACATCAGGGTAGGATAGGTCAATTGGGTAGTAGTAAGTGTTGGGAAAAAAATCTTCTCATCATGGTCCTCTTCTTAAAGACAGGTTTGGACCAGCCCCTTCTAGGAGAGAACCAGAATTGTTTATGTCACAACTCTCTCTCTTGGCCCCAGCTGTGTGACCTTTTTTTCTTCAGGTGATTGAAAAATTCCCCAAGATCACTTACTTTCTCAGGATTGGAGTCAGACAGGGAGAGCTATGTGAACCTTTGGAAGACAGGTCTTCTGAGCTCAAAGCCTGTTCTCTGGGGCCCAACTGTTGGCTCTACTGCTGAGCACTGCCCTGAAGCCTGAAGAGATCTGTGGGCAGCACTAAGTCTTCCCGAGAAGCCTGCAGGCTGTAGTCTCTGGGAACATACATTATTTCTGGGTCCCCCAGAATTTTCAGAAATGCAGGTGTTTCTTGCCTTATTGCAGGTTAGCAGGTCAATTGTCAGACGTTATAGTATATATGCTTTGAAGCAAGCATGCTGTTTATCAAACTGAAAGGGGGCAATTCCAAACAACTGTCTTTATGTGTACTTCTGCAGAGTGCACTGTCATATTTGAAGATCGTTTGAGGTGCATAGCAGTTAGGGTGTGTAAACAGTTTTGTGAAAGTCATAGGCAGGAAGGACAAAAGAACAGTGACCCAAACCAGGCCATGTAGATCCAGGACTAGACTGTGGATTTGCAGGCAGCAGGAACAGCCTTCCTTTGAAGGCCTTTAGATCCGCTGTGGAGGGAGGTAGGCTACATCCCAGGCACTTAGTGAACTGTGCCATTCCAGCCCTCCAGCCTCTACCCAACCTCTCTGATACTCTTTCTATCTCGGTATCTCTTCACAGTCCTTTAATGTCCAGGTTCTTGGGCACTTTCCAGCTCCCATTCTGTACTTAAGCCTGTGGGCCTCTTATAAATATTCCTTTACCCTCCTAGTTAAGAAGATATTCGATAATCCAAGTGCTGACCAGTTGAAGAGAGTCTTGGATTTGCTTGGCTTTGACAAGCCCAACCACTTATGAGTTTATTAGTAGCAAACAACAGGAGGTAGTTCTCGTGACTGATGGCAACTCACCTTCTGTTACTATCTTGTCAGCTGAAAACCATTTTTCAAAAACCTAAGATTAGTATCTATCTGGAGAAAGCAACTGATTCTAGGCTATCTGTGGATGGGTCGGGTCCAGCTAATAATGATCTGCATTAAATGACAGAGCATGTTACTGCACCCTTCCTTTATGCATCTGACCCTAGCTCACATGTATTTATTGGGTGCTGTATTACTTTTCTTATTGCAGTGACAAAACACCTCTTAAAGGCCATGGAATGAAGGAGGGGTCTTTGGTCTTACGGTTTAAGGGTTTACAGTCTCTCACAAGCATTGGTGGCAGACGTATCTGGGCACATTGTATCCTGGGCAGAAAGAGGAAATGGAAGATGTTACCCAAGCCCATGGAATGGTACATCCCCCATTCAGAGTGGGTCTCAGTTAAGTAACTCAATCTAGAGAGTCTCTCACAGACATGCCCAGAGGTTTGTTTCCTGGATTGTTCTGGATCCTGTCAAGTTGGCAGTCAGTAATATCCATTACAGGTACATACAGGCACTCTCAAGGGAGGAGAGGCTCAATAAGATACAGTCTTTAACTCAAGGTATAACTGGGGAAATGGGGTCAGTACTAAACAAGTACCTATAGGCTGGTTTAAAGTGAGGTATTGAACACTATAAAGGGAGCACTGAGGAAGAGGGAGGAGTGTTATATTTTGCCCCTTGCCTCCTTCCTGTCAGTGATACCCTGGGAAAGTTATCTGGCTTCCCTAGGTATCTTTCTGTGGAAGTGGATCATGCTGGCTAACTGCCCCGCTCCTGGTGAATGTTAGCTTCTGTCAAATGTTAGCTCTGTGATGATGACAAGAGTGGATTGTGTCAGTGCTTTACAGATGTATGTCGTGTAATATTTGATAATTAGAAAGTGTTAACAATGCAGTAACAAAGTAGAAACCCTAGTGATTTCAGATCGTCGCTGTGCTGGTGTTTATTCACCTGCACATTAAGCTTTTTTTTTTTTAAAGCATATCTGCATATCTCTAGGCAGCATGTTGGTTAGCTTTGTTTATTAAAGTGAGTCTCACATAGTTTTCTGTGGTGTGCTTTCCACATCCAGCATCAGCTTTTTGATATCCAGTTTGTGTTGTAGCAGCTTGTTCAACGCCATTGGTGTGAACCATTAATTGGTAAGAGAATTTTGAACTTTAGCTAAGTTTCTGAATAATGTATGGTTTTCCCCTCCACTTTTTTGGCTTATTGGATAAGATAGAGATGCATATTACTCTATAAGTCTGGTACACACAGAAGTCATTGTGTGTGTATATGTGTGTAGGGATAGAGTGTGAGGACATCTAATAACCTCAGTAAATTTTCAAACAGTGCTATTTACTGCAAATCCAGTGCTATACCACAGCACTGTAAATTCATCCATTCTGCCCAACTGCAAGCTTGAACATGTTAGTCTACATGTCCCCATGCCTCAGACTACAACCTCTGGAAACTACCTTTGCACCTTGTGGATTTGATTTGTTTTCATTATATTTTGTGTGTTCTCTGAGTATGTGTGTAGTGTGCACGTGGGTGTATACATGCTCATAGTTGTGTGGCACATATACATGTGTATAGATGGAGGGCTGAAGTTGAGCTTCTGTCTTCATTGATCCTCTGGTATACTGAGGCATGGTTTTCCACTTGACACACAAGATGCCCCTCTCAGCTTTTGTCTTGTTTTTAGATTCCATATGCAGCCAGACATTGACTGCACAGTGATGGAATGCAGTACAGCTGTGGCCCTGTAAGATTACGTTTCCTGGGAAACAGTACAGGTAGTCTTACCCTGGTTATGTGACCTCCTATGAATCTTGTGTTTACCCTGTTTCTTGTATTGAGAGGCCACATTGTGACCTACATCATCTATATTTGTGTAGAGGACACTTTATGATGTTGTTACAACAGTGGAAAGCCTAAGAGCATGGTTTCCAGAATATATCCTTATCTTTAAGTATTAAATTACCAGGAGTGGGCTTGTAAAGTCCTTGTCTTTCTACCAGTCTTGTTTTGTTTAACTTATACCATCTTCAAGTTCTGTCTGTGTTGCTACAAGTAACAGGCTTTCCTTTTTAAAGGCTTAGTCTTAATCTCTTTCTCTTTCCATCGATTCATTTATCCACTGATTCATTTATCCACTGACCAGCACTTGGGTTGTTTCCTGTGTCTTGGCTATTGGCAACACTGCTGCAGTATGAGCGGGTTGCCATTATTGAATTAAGGAAGTTCCTTCCCAGTCTGAGCTTAGGAATCTCCTCAGAGGAATGTGTTGAGTATGGACAGACACCTTTGGGATATCATCCAGATGATCTTCAGGCTTTTCTCAGTTATCTGATGCTATGATTAGTGGTATATATTTTGTTTTTAAACCAATGTATTCCTGAGGTAAATTACCCTGGTTGTGAGTCTGTTGCTTTTGGGCATCGCTAGATTTCTCCCTACTAACATTATTCTGAAAGGTTTGCATCTGTGATAATGTAACTAGTGGGTCTGTAACTTTCCTTTTTTCTTTTGTACTTGTTTTGTTATTGAGGTGGTATTATATAGTCCAAAGGATGAGGAAATATTCACGCTTACAGTCTGCACGTAGGGGGTGTAAGATTAGAGTGTGAACGAATAGAGAACTTTTCCAAGGAGACATTTTATGGTGTGTTTCAGGAACGCTATTAAATCTTTAATTTGATTCTTTATATATTCTTTATTATGTAAAACCTTTAGTGTTGGCAGCCTTCCTGTGTTCCTTTACTCTGCCAGTTTCACTTATCTTTATGACATCTCCAGGAATATGACCTCTGCTATTTAATAGAGATGAATTGTTAAACAGTTGTCCTTTACAGTTACACACCCATGTGAAGCAGAATTTTACTGATCTTGTGCAACCAAATGAAATGCAGAAGCAGGTGGAATGTATTGTTATTTCACTGTCAGTGTTTTATAGTCAGGATATTCTGTAACAAAATACTACACATTTGGAGTTTTTCAGTTGGAAAAGGGTGTGCTTTGCAAGCCTGAGTTAGGAGGCCCAACACTCACCTAAAAAGCCAATGTGGTGGCATACACTTGTAATCCCAGCATCAGGGAGGCAGAGTTCAGTACATTCTCGGGCCTCAATGAGTAGCTAGTTAACCTATTTGGTGAGGCCCAGTGTCAGAAAAAGGTGGGCTGGGTGTGGTAGTGTATGCTTTTTAACCTCAGCACGTGGGAGGCAGAGGCAGCTGGATCTCTGTGAGTTTGAGGCCAGCTTATTCTCTGTAGTAATTTCTAGGCCGACCAGGACTACATAGTGAGATGTTACCTCAAACCAAAACCAAAACCAAAGCAAAACCAACTGACCAAATAAACCCCAAATCCCAAAACCCCAAGGTGAATGCTGCCCTAGGAATACCTCCTGATGCTTATTCAACATAACACAAAATCAGCATGGAGTTCTCAAATTAAGGTTTACTAATCTTCTTACCTATTCCCTCTGGTCTTATTTGTTCCACCCCCCCCCCATTATATACTTTATCAAGAGTATCTTGCCATTCTAAAGTGGAGCTGGGAAGCCACTGGTTGCTGATGGCTCCCGCAGCCCTGACAGTCTGTGGTGGAGTGCTCTTTCATTACATGTCAAGGTGAGAGGTGCAAACCTTTGACAGACTGTGGTTAGAGAAAGCCCAGCATTCACTGCTGACCTTGTCATCTCTGCTGAGCAGGTGTTGCATAAGCCCAGCCCCTTTCAGCCCTTCCTTCTCCCTGGTGGGCCATTGGCCCCTGAGTAAGATGGATACGTGCAGTAGAAGAGCTGTTAATAGCATTTACTCTGTCTTAATCCTTTTTAATCCCATTCATATTTCAGAGTCTGAAACTTGGCAGGATGTCAGAAGCCACACTGTGAGCAGGGAAATTTTTTTTTGAACAGCAGGAGCCAAGTTTTTTTTTTAAAAAAATTCTCTAATATTTAGTTTGTTAAAACATATAAGAGTAGGGAATGTCTCCTTAGATTTCTGAGTGTCATTAGGAAAACTTGCTGGGGCTTCATATTTTTTTCTAGCAAATGACAACAATCAATAGCAGGCTTAGTCATAGTGAGATATCTGTGGCATTGGCATCCCAAGTGGGGAAATTACAGAGAGTCGGTGGCTCTCTGTCCAATGTCACACTCATGGGGACTTTGGAGCTCATTCTATTCCTGATGAGACATTAGCTTTTGCTTGGAATTGTCAGCCCAATCTTTGAATTAATGGGACCTGGCTATTTCTTTGCAGATTTAATATAAAAAAAAAATTGTGGAATTCTGGTATAATCTAGGAAGATTTAGACTGTATTGAGTATGTCAGATCTGGAATTGGGTAGGTGTTTTCTTTCCTGCATTTACTGCAGTGCATCTGTGTATTGGAAAACCACATGTGGCCTGTAAGGAGATTGCGAGGTTTTGGATTGGACTTTGGGTCAGCTTCAGGGTAGTGAGAGGACGGATGCCCAAGAACATGTTGTCTTCAACTTCCTGGCCTTCCCCTTCCAAGTTCTGGCCTTTATTGGGCAGAGATGGGTCTTGTCTGGAGGGCAGCCCTGTCTGCCATTTGAATCCCAGCCCAGCCCTGGGGTGTGAGGGCTGGCAGGGAGGGGTAGGCAGGCCATTGTAGGAGAGAAGGTTGGGAGCTCCTGGAGGAACATTTACGGTTGGAATCAGTTGTGTCTTTTAAAAATTTTACCCATTTGGACTTGTCTGTGGAAGCAATTAGGGAGATCACAGGACCGTTTCTGATTCTTGATTCTGTGCAGTGTCTATTCAGGAGAGATAGAAAACAGTCGACGGAACAGGGATTATTTGAGCACACACAGAGTCCTGTTGTCTCAGCAGCATGCCCTCAGACAATTTGCCTTTTAGTGAAGTTTAAACCCATGAAAGGAAATAAAAAGTGTTTTATTAGATGGCGAAGAAAGATGGACTGGACTTAGGAGACTTTGGGAATTTTAGCTTTTTTCTTTGTTAATGCCAACTTTGGAAGAGGACAACTCTTTCTGTAATGCAATTTATTTGTACAATGTGGAAATTATTGCTAATAGTTAATAATTATCTTCAGTTGGATAAAATGCCAGAGAGAGGAGAGAGAGAGAGAGAGAGAGAGAGAGAGAGAAAGAGAGAGTTGATGCTGGGCTGCCTTTTGTTCAAGGCTAAACATTGCTGCTTCTGAAGAAAGGTATGCCTTATGCCTTATGCCTGGGCCTGTTAACATTTATGAAGTGTCGGCTTTGGTGGATCTAGCTGGGAAGTCAGGCCAGAGCTTTTCTCCATGAATATGCACAGACTAAACCTTCAGGAGCACTGGGGACTCACCCACTTTTACAAAACTGGTAAAGAGACAGGGTAGATGCACCAACCCAGCGGGACTTCCATAACTGTTCTTTTTTTCTTTTTTTTTCAACTGTAAGATACTGACTCATTCAGTCTGACACAGTTCAGTGAAGTGTATGAACTAGGTATGCGTCCATCAGGCCTTGTTAAAAGTGGTGTTTGTTTTTGTCTTTTTGTTTTGCTTTGTTTGTTTTGTTTTGTATCTTGAGAGTACACAAAGCAAGCCAGGAGATCCACAAATGTGACTGGTAATGTGCTGCATGGACAGATGGTGCCAGTCACAGGCAGGGAGAGGATTTACTATGTGCTGAGTAGCAGAGAACTGGGCTTTTTGGCCTTGATATGAAAAATGTTTCAAGTTCTTAGTCAAGGAGGAAAAATCACTCTTGGTTTCTTTCCCATGCAGTCTATGGGATTTATCTTAAAATATGCTGGTTTACTGGGTCTTTCGAAGGGAGAACTGGATAAGTGCTTAGCAGTATACTGGATAATTAAGGGGGACATACGGTTTGGCCTTTCCCCATCAAGACAGGCCTGGTTAGGGCTGGAGAGATGGCTCGGCAGCTAAGCACACTTGCTGCTTTTGAGGAGGACTTGGTTTCAGTTCCCAGCAGATACATGGTGGCTCACAACTTTGCCTGTAACTCTAGTTCTAGGGATCTGATGCCTTCTTTCGGTGCCAGTCAGACACATAGTGCACTTATATACATGTAGGCAAGCACACATACAATAAAAATAGATCATCTTAAAAACTAAAACAAAACCCAGGCTAGCCTGATTGAAGGACAGCTGGAACCCATTGGGCAAACTTAGCCTGTGTTCCAGAGAAACATGCCTTCCCTTTGTTTTAAAAACTATTAAAGAGTTTCTTCAATTTAGTTTTCCTCAATCACAGCAGCTTCCAGCTGAGTCCATTGGGTTGTTGGGATCTTCTTGGGGCAGTCTGGGTTATAACTGTTTCAGGTCCTAGGGGCTTTCCCTGATACATCACTCTTTTTCATCGTCTGTGATGCTGCAAGCTAGTGGCTCTCCCACTTTGCAGGGTAGGTGAGTGTCCTAGGACCTGATAAAGTACAAGGTTCAGGATGGGTGAAAGAGGATAGGTCTGTCCCTTTGTTTTTGTTTTTTCTTTAAAAACCATGTGCCACAGATGTTTTTGCTAATTATCAGAGTCTGACTGGGCTGGACTGACTGGCCAGTGAGACCAGGTCTACCTGTCTGTCCCTCAGCACTGAGCAGCTGAGGCTGTAGATGCTGTTGCAGAGACGAGCTTTTCATGGGTTCTAAGGATCTGAACTCAGGCCTTCTCATACTGTGATGGTGTTAAGAAAAAGAGATAGCTTCAGTGTCACACAAAGAAGCACGAAAGCAAGCGGGGGGGGGGGGAATAAAAAAAGGTAGCTTGGCACTGCAGTTTCTTTTTGTGAAAAGGTTGCATCACAACCCAAACTAGTCTGGAGCGCACACTTGGACGGAAATGCCCTTGGTCTTTATTCTAGAGGTGGTGGTGATTGTATCTTTTCCCCATTGGCTGGGGCCTAACTTCAAGGTCTTTCTTGATTGGCTAGCTTTAAAAGAATTCTGAGAAGAAATAAAGGAAAAGGAGTTGTTGGTTGGCCATCAGATGAGAGAAAGAGAGAGAGATAGAGAGAGAGGGAGAGAGAGAAAGAGAGAGAGAAAGAGAGAGAGAGAGGGAGAAAGAGAAAGAGAGAGAGAGGGAGAAAGAGGAGAAGAGAGAGGAAAGAGAGAAGAGAGAGACAGAGACAGAGACAGAGACAGAGAGCAGAGACAGACAGGACAGAGGTACTTTGTGAAAGCAAAATTTTATTACCAGGTAGGTTAGTTTAAAAGATTTACATAAAAGTTTTACAAGGTTAGGGGAGATTTATAGAGTATTGGCCCTTGGTGGCTGCCTTTGATAGGCAGGAAAAAAATAAACATTTTACACAATGGCAAGTACTATTGCCTTAGCCTCTCTCCCTAGCCTGCCCTCCCCACTTCCTGCACTTCCTGTTCTTTGTTACCATCTCCATCCATTATCTATCTGTCTATCCATCCATCCATCTATTCATATATCTATCACTTATCTATCACCTATCTATCTTATCTTCTATCTATCTATCTATCTATCTATCTATCCATCCATCCATATATCTATCACCTATCTTCTATCTATCTATCTATCTATCTATCTATCTATCTATCTATCTATCTATTCATGTCTATCATCTATCTATCTTATTATCTATCTATCCATCTATTCATATATCTATCACCTATATCTGTCTATCTATCTGTCATCTATCTTATCTTCTATCTAACCTATCACCTATCTATCTTCTATCTATCTATCTATCTATCTATCTATCTATCTATACTCATTCTTGGCTCAATTGCTTTCTTTAGTTCTTTACTGCTGCCCAGATCCCATCCAATTTTTGTGCCTGGGCTCTTTCTCCACTTTCATCTTTTTAACCCACCTTCCACCTTGTTGCCCATTCATCTACCTGCCAGCCAGTGCAGGTTCTGTGGAGGGTGCGAATTACTGCATCTTCACCAAGAAGCTTCCAGCCAGACAGGCAATGAGAATACCTAGTAGTAAGAGTTAAGTGCCAGGTGCTGGCATATCTAGGAGGGAAACTCTAGGCTCTAGTGGGGAGAGGAATTCTGTAAGGGTCAATGAAGTTCTCTCATAGATCAGCGAGCCAGGGTTGAGAAAGAGGGTCGAGAAGCTCTCACTTTCTAGGTAGTAGGACTGGCTGGAGCCAGAGTTGGGGCTGGCAGCTGGATTATTGAGGAATTTGAGGTATGCAAATAGTGGAAGGGGGCACGTGACATGTGAGCTCTTCATTTTATGTCTTACTTTGTTTTGAAGAGATGTTGGTTACATCTGTTGTTAGGGGAAAAAGTATTTCTGCTGAAAGGTTCAGAGGACAAAATAGAGACAGGGGTGGAATGGATTTTGCCTAAGGCAAGGGAAGAGAAACCACAGCGATCACGAGTTCCTTTGTCTCTTGCTGGCCCTTGAGCAGTCTGGGACTAGGGAAGGAAACTTTACGTGTCCTTTCTGTGAAGAGGGGCTGGTGGATGATGAACAAATGTGTTTTGGACTCAGGTTTGTTAGGCGTGTGTGAGCCTCTCTTTCCTCCACCCTAAACAGAGACAGGCTGGGAGAGATGATCTCTAAGGCTTGACTGTAGTCACACATGTCTCCATTGATTGCCTTCAGAGCCCTGAAGTTGACACATGCCTGGTTTATCTTTACACCAAGGAAGGCCAGACCAGCTTTGCCCCAGGCCCTAGAGAGCTGGCACTGAATGAGTGTGTGTCAGCAGAGACAGTGAGTAAGGTGCTAGGAGATGTGTAACAGTTTGTTCATGAGCTAGGAGTATTCTGCCTTATGCTAACAGAGAGGTTCAGGCTGTGTTGTTCAGAACGTGGGGCTGCTGTGAGCCCGCAGCTCTGTGGACACCCCCTACCGCCCCCATGCTGATTACCAGTATTACTGTTTGCTGACACTGGGCTCACATTTCAAGTTATTTTTATCTCCCAAATACCCAGTATTCATTAAGAAAGGTGTTGTTTCTAATATCTTATCAGACAATTGGAAGCCCAGATCAGTCTTGAGAGATCTCGAGTGCTTTTTAAAATTGAACTGAATTAAAGTCATCCTTTCTCGACATGCATTGTGCCCGATAGCATTCCATTGAATTCTGTCAAGTGTCTGAGGAGGCTAAGTATGGACATAAGCCCTGTTTGGGATGAGAAGCTTGAGACTTGGTTCAGTATAGTAATAACTGTCAGAACCAGGATGTGGAGCCCGAACCTGCCCACAGGACCCAAACTCTGTGTGGCTGCAAGTCTGTTCTTGTGGTTCTAGACAGGGCAAACATGTGATTTAGGGCAGAACTGAGCCAACTATAGCCACTGCTTGTCTTTGCATGACCCATGAGCTAAGAAGAAGCTTTTACATTTTTAAGGGATTGAGAGAAAAAGCAAGGAAAACTGTATGAAACTCATGTACTTATGCATGAATATAGCTTTATTAGAAGATAGTCATGGGTATTAGTGTGCTGGTGGTAGGCTTCACTCTGTCCTCTATATACAGACTTGTGAATCCTGCAGAACCTAAGACATTTAATGCCTGGCCTTTCATAGAAGTTGATTCAGGACATTCATTAGGCTTAATGAGATGTTAAAAGTAATCTGTCACCTCCTGTGACTGCACCAGCTCCCCAGTCATCTGCCACTTGAAGATTCAGGGTCTCCTTCTGTTGTTTGATGTCTTAAGTGTCCTCTCTGTGTCATGCATGGCAGTACTCACCTGATGTGACTTGCTAAGGTGCCATCTTCTCAAGAGCTGTCCTTGGAGCAGATGACTGTGTTTTTCTCTTGAGACCTTGAGTTGGGTGGTGGTTGTTCTTAGGCAGTTGTTACATGCTCACTGGAGGACAGGTGGTTTCCTGTGTTGTCTCAGTGTGTGGGTGATGCAGGCTTTTACTCAAGTGGAAGGTTGTATTGACAGGAAAATCAAGAAGCAACCTTTACCAGCACCTGCATTTCCGAGATTATTTTGCCACATGGTTAAGAAGTGGACCCAAGATCCCAGGTTCTCAGCCAATCCTGATGCCATTGTTGCTAATTATTAACATGAGAGTGTGTCCTTTTAATTCCTGTACAGTGCTTGGGTGACACCCTCTTACAGGGCTCATGGTGTTTGCTGTCATTCATAGAGTCCTTCATATGCTTAGTATTTGTCGAGCCTGCTGAATAACTGTAGAGGGTTGGTCTGGTGCTGCTTATATTCAGATGCTAAATTCTGTACCCCACGATCTGGTTGCTCCAAGGCGATCCTTGTTTATACCAGCCTTGGTTGTATAAACCTTGGTTTTCAATTTAAAATCATTCATTAAATAAAACTGGAGGCATCCAGTTATGGGAGAAATGGGGGAGGTGGAGTTAGAGATATCAGGCTAGAGGTCTCAGGTAGTGGGTATGAGGAAAAGGAGAGAGGGGGAGGAGGTGAAGGAGAAGACAGTTGGAGAGAGCAAGAGGTCTCCATGAGTCACACTGGACCAGCAGTACACATCAGAGTCAGATGTCTCCCCAGGACACCAGACTGCTGGAGGTGAAATAGCCCAGAGAATTTTAAACAGTGTTTGGGGAGGACAATTTGGGTAATAGCCAGACTAGCATTAGAGATTTAAATTAGGGGTAATATCCCCAGTAATTGTGCAGAGCCTAATCAATAAATATCATTGCTTGGGTTTCATTTATTTGAAGTTAGATGAGGATAAGTTTAATTGAGATTCTACAAATAATGAAGTTTTTGTTGTTGTTGTTGTTGTTGACTATGTAGCTCAAACCAAACTGCTGTGAAGGCCTATCACACTCAAGCCACAGATTAGATGAGAAAACTCAAGAAGCTGTGCCACTAGCTGTGGGCCTCTGCTGACTAAAGTGGTGGTGCCAGTATTCAAGTGTGGGCTGGATGCCAAAGTCCCATCGATTCCCTCCCTTCCTTAGTTCTGTAGTTCAGGGGAATCCATGGGGAGGGTGTGGGTGTGTGGGAATGTCCGGGATCGACGCAGTGACGTGACAGAGGTTCTTTAAAAGCAGGAGCTTGTTGACACCGACACCCATGGCGTCCGACTGTGGGTTCTGTGATAGGATCAGCTCTGGAAGGCTGTTGGGTAGAGAGTGGACTGAGAGACTTTGTGGACAGTCAGAGGCAGAGTTAGTTGGAACCTGGGTCCTGGATATTCTTTGCTCATCTGGGAGAAAGGGGAGAGGGACTCAGGAAGCTCTAGACTGCAGCACGGGTGGTCTCTAAGCACCTCAGGCCCTAGTGAAGGGTATATCTTGGCTTCTTTTACCCAGACTTTGAGCAGATGAGCAGTGCAAGAGGGAACTGGTTGGGTTCAGGGAGTGGATTCAGTACTCCCTGAACTGAGGGTTTGGAGTCAAGTCATCAACTGAAGACCAACAGGTCGACATTTTGTTCCTTTGCTGGTGTTGGGTGTGTTTGTGAGTAGAGTTGGTTGCACAGGTGGAGAACAGATTACGGAATAAGGAGGTAATTAGGGGTAGAGAGAATGGTGTCTTTATATTCTCAGTGTGGACATTGTTGACAAGCGACATTGGCTAGAAGAAAGCTCTTCCTCAGAGAAGAGCTTAGAAAGTAAACAGCTCATTGGTGATCATAACCTTTGTGTTTGGGTTGCAAAGCGCGGGACTGTCAAAGGCCACACATTCAGGTGTCTTCAGGCAGTTGGAAACATAAATAAATGATCTAAACCTTGAAAAGTCATACTGTCTCTCAGTCCGTCATATGCTCATATTTGATAGCGGGAACCAGCTGTGTGGGCACCTTGTTGCCTGGCAACTGTGCTGCTTGCCCTGTGCGTTGGGGTGATAGTACTGCCAGTGCTGTTTGTGCTTAGCGCTTACCCCACAGAGAGGTCACCTAGATCCAATTAATGGCTTGAATGTGGCCAGATAAGAAAGCAGGTAAGAAAGCATTTTTTTTTTTTAAAGACATCAAACATCAGAATTTTTTTTTTTTAAAAGTCAATTCTCCCTGTTCTTAAGATTTTAAGAAACTTAAGATTTTAAGAAACACTGTAGGAAGCTGGGCATGCTGGCACATGCTTATAAGCCCAGCACTTCAGAGCTAAGGGAGGGGCATGGCGAGCTCGGGGTCATCCGGGCTACAAACTGTGCATGACTTGTCTTAAAAACAAATGAAAAAAAAAAAAACTTTATCAGTCAAATGAAAGATACTGCTAGATTCAACATTGAAACTTCAATTCAGCACCCCCAGATTTATCAGGTGATGAGAAGAAAGGGCTGAGCTCCTCAGCCTCTGGGCAGATGCAAAGCCGAGCCCTTCCAAGATGTCTGGGGATCTGTGCTCAGTTTCCATGCTGGTTTGCTTGTTTGTTTGTTTTTTTTCTAGTGGAGTTGCTAAAGTGTGGGACCTATTATCTGCCTTCATAAAGTCCATAGCTAGGCAAACCCGTTTCCAGCTTGTGTTCCCTATAGTCCATTTAAAGTTTCCATTAATGGTTGAGTTTTGCTTAAAAAAAAAATATTCCTTAGCCCCTCCTCCCTGAATTTGAGAGTGTTTGAGATTGTAATGAAAACATTTGCTCAAGTATCTATTGCACTAAATCTTAAAATTAAAGCTGTCCTGTCTCAGAAGACAAGTAGAACACTCCCCTTGCCTGCCCTGGAACTTGCCATCCTCCTGCCTCTGCCTTCTGTGCATTGGCATGTGGACCATGAATACACGAATACAGTGCAGACCATCAGGAATGTCACCTGGTGGCACGCGGATTACTTTAAAAATCAAAAGGTCACTTGAAGTTTAGTTGCTGTCATCTGGTATGCATAGACACGTACATGATCATACTGATATGAAGCTGAATTGTGTTCTTAAATGTTATCCATAAGGTTCTTTTGGGGTGTGTGTGGGGTTGGCAGTAACAGCTCTGCTAAAAATGCTGACAGAAACTCCTGATCCAAGATTTTCTAAAGTCTTCCTCAGCTCTGCATTTCAGAGTTCACACAGCCTCTTTCAGGTAGGGCCTCTGACTACGTGTTCCTTTGCACCTTGTGGAAGAGGTCATTGTGCCTCCAGCTGCCTCCAGAGCAGCGTTGAGGTGGCTGGGCTTTTCAGTAAGGGTGGTGCCCATTTTGTCCACTGAAACTTCACTCCAAATCTTTGGGGTGTAGAGCTGTGGGTGATGCTGACTTTTAAGGATGTCAGGATCAAATTCCGAGTCCTTTATTTGCTTTCAAGGTGGAATCTTATGTCTGCTCTCCTGCTCAGGCCCTGCCTTTGGGCTGCCTGTTAGAATTTAATGCCAGGTACTGAGACCAGTTCACCAAGTGATACCTGACTCTGGGGCATTTCAGCCGTGGTGCTTGCTGTGTGTGTTTGGTGGGAGGCCTTGCCAGTGTGCTGTTCTCACAAGTCAAGGATTTGCCTTTCTGTGGGCTATATTTCAGGGAGCTGTTGGATAATTTTCACAGAGACATGAACCAGAGCGAGGAAGAAAGGTGGCCTTTCACAATCGGACTCAGTTTGCTCCAGACCCTATAAAATACTATTTGATTTTAAACATTGCTTGAAGCAGTTCACATTTTGGTTAATTACGTCAGTGAGTAAATATAACTGTTGTCATCTGGTGTGTGGGCTTGGCTTTAGAAGGATAAAGAGTCTATTGTTGCCCATTGTGTACTAAAGTCCCTTTTACTCACCCTTGAGCACCCAACATGTAGAATATAAAACCTGCAGCTTCCTCACTTGCTAAAGTCCAGGCTGCTCCATGATTTCAGTTTCTTTTGCAAAAGCTGTTTCATTCAGTCAGTTCTAATGAGCTGATAGAACGTGTCCCTCAGGCCATGCCAGTGTGGCAAGGCCAGGCATTTGTAACCTTGGCTTTCCTGGTATCTGTTGAGACCTGTCTGTAGATGAGGCTGCATAGTGCTTCCTGAAGTTAAGGGGTTCCAGGGTCAGGCAGAAGGGAAGCAAATCTTCTACTGTAAGCTGAACTATGCCAGGACAGGAACATAACTTCCCAGCTGTGCTGTCAACATCTGTAAGATGGAGATAACCATAACGTCTGCTCCCTGTGGTCTCAGAAGATTTACGTGTGATGATGAAAGTAACACACAGCACAGTGATAGACTAGGAGGAGAGTCGATCACTGTTATGGCAAGTGCAGTCCCAGGGGTTTCTTTGTGTGGTTGTCTGCCACAGTTTTACATGCTCTATCAATCTCCTGACCTTTTCCTTAGTCACTTACATTTTCTAGCGTCCTTAGGTAAGGTCTACCTGCTCAGCTAGGCTCCCCGCCTACCCTGCCCGCTTACTCTGCTGCTCAGCTAGGCTCCCCCGCCTACCCTGCCCGCTTACTCTGCTGCTCAGCTAGGCTCCCCGCCTACCCTGCCCGCTTACTCTGCTATTTTCTTTGAAATTTTCTCAGGCTTATGAGCTCTTGGTGGTTCTGGACCACCTTAGGTGCCCCCCGTGCCTTTGGTAACCTGCACCAATCAAGGGTTGAGGCAGGGGTTGAGTGGCATGGACTGAAAGCTTAGAGATCATCAGGTTACTTGAAAGGGTAGCTTTGGGGTTTGGTGAGGAAGAAGGGTGTTAGCACAGGAATCAAAGAACCTTGCTGTGTTTGCATCTTGAGAGAACACATATGGGATATATATTGTAAATGCCCTTTCATTATTTTATAATTGATGAAATGAATGGCTCTAGGAGACTTTCAAGCCCCGGAGCGCAAAGGTCAGGGAAAGTGGGACCTACCCTTTATTATCATTATTATTATTTATTATTTTATTTTTAAAGACAGGGATCTCATTTTGTAGCTCAGACTGCCCGTTTCAGTTTCCCCGATGATCTCTAAGCTTTCAGCGCATGCCACTTAATCCCCTGCCTCAAACCTTGCATGGTGCAGGTTACCAAAGTCAGAGGGTGTACTTGAGGTGGTCCAGACCCACTGGTGTGTAGACCAGGCTGGCTTTGAACTCACAGAGCTCTACCTCCCTCAGCCTCCCAAGTGCTGGAACCGAAGGTGTGCACTGCCACCGCATGCAGCTTGAACCTGAGCTTGACCCTGCTTGGCTCTTACCCAGCAGATCAGCTGACTCTCTGAAGATGAGCCTGGGTTATCTTCTGTGTGCCCCAACCCATCTATGTGCACCCCAAGAGGAGGCTTACCTCTGTGTTCTATGCCAGGGGTGCCCTTGACTTCTGCCTTCCTGTTTGGACAGTGGGAGATGGGCGAGACAGTCACTTGAGCTTGTCTCCCCTTTCCAGTTGTGGACCTTCAGGGTTCTTGCACATTGCTGTTGCTTTCCCACAGCCCCATCTACTCTCTCCACCTATGCTGGCTGAGGGTGACTCCTGTATCTGCCAGGCCCCTGACCGACACTGCACACTTTAAGAAGAGTCATCTGGCAGGTCTGTGTATTTTCACACTGAGGAAGGCCCTAGCACACAGGGTGAGAAAGAGAGATGTCATCCAGGTGAATGAATGAGGGAACAGGATCTGGCTTCATTCACCTTCAGTGTTCGAGGAAGACCCTGCTTCAGGCGCTGTTCTGTTTTGTATTCCAAATAGAAGGTTCTGTATAGAATCATAGCCGTAATCTGACGAAACAGAAACAAACAGCGGCAGATAACCACCTGTTCTGGCTCTTGTTAGTTTTATGTGTATGGATGATGTCTTGGGAGGCTTTGAAATGCCTCAAGCCTCGCAGGCCTAGGGTGCAGCTGCCTCTGCTCTACAGACCTCAGATTATAAGGACGGAACACAGCATGGAAACGGGGAGATCAGAACCATGGGTGATCCAAGAAGGGGTGTGTGTGTGTAGGGGTGCATTAAGGGGCTCCAAAGTTTATAGCCTGGGGTACTGGGATAGTGGGGAACTCAAACCAGAGAGAGGGGAAGAGGAGGAACTAAAGGGTCTAATTTGGTGTGTGGTGTTGCCATGTAGATTTGGGGTGAATTTGAAAGGTTTAGATCCATGTTCCCAGTGAGGTCTCCTGGCCTGGTTGTAGAGCAGGAAGAATTCAGAGGTCCTTCTGTTATTCTCCTTCCCCTTCTTTTCCTTTTCTTCCACGAAGCTTCCTTTCCCCCTCCCTTGAGCACAGTGGGGTGGGATGGGTAAAACCCGAGAACCTATTTAATAGCAAGAGGAACCGTTCGGAAGTGAGTTTCAGCAGCATTTAGTGCATCCACCCTATCGTGAGACTGCATCTATCCATGCTCTTCACTTAGACTCACCCACAAAGAAACCCACAAATAGAGTTCACTTATAACCAGGCCTCTTCTCGTTCCAGCCCCTGTGGCCCCTGGCCTGTGTTCCTCTTCTGTGGAGTCTCTGTTCTGGATATTTTATATAAATGAACTGTGTTGGGTCATGTGTCTGGCCTCTTTCCCGGAATACCATCTTTTTGAGATTCACCGGTATATCAGGAGTCAGTGCCTCGTTCCTCTTTTTGATGTAGTGATTTTCTGTTGCATGGATGTGACGTGGATACATTTTCCCTTTTGGCTGTGGGAATCGTAGTTCTGCAACACCTTCAACAGCTCCCTGGTGCAAGGGCTGTGACATCTGGTGCTCTTGGAGCCCTAAGCCCCAGGTCGAACTCCCCAGTCCTCTGTATAACAGCTGTACTAGGTTACAAGGGAAAGGCTGGGGGCTCAGGGAAGGGTCAGACCTTGAAGCCTGGCATGCCTCCACCTCAAGCTTGTCTCTGTATACCTCATCATCTGTTTTAATTTCTGCCCAGAGGGAAGTGGGGAGTGGAAAGCGTTGGTCCTGTCTCCAGTCTGCAGCATCTCTCTCCATGCTTTCAGCTCATGCTGGGGCATGGCGATCTGATCTTGGGCAGTGTTGTCCGAGCAGCCCCCGAAGGAGCCTGAGGAATGCTTACTGCTCCCCCTGTGCGGGTAGAGATTGCTGTAGGGGTGCCGGGTGGGGGGAGAAGTCTCAGCTCCTTCTTCAGGAGCACCGGGATCTGTTGTCCTCACTGTCCAGCTGTCAACAGGGAAGCTGTCCCCAGACTCCGTTTTCTGCAGATAACGTTGGTGTGCTGTTTTAGAGTCCGGGAACTCATCTCCTGTCATCTTGCATCAGGCTTGGCAGGCTTTTGCTTCTGTTTGTGTTGATGGCATTTTTAAAAGTATGTATGAAGTGCTTACCTGGCCAGATGTCTTACCGGTATCTTTTTATCTGGTTTGTGAAGGAGGCTGGGAGTTCTGACTGTGCCTTCCGTTGACCTGAGCTGATTCCACAAGAGGAGTCGTTGGCTTTTCAGGATTCCTGCTGTACAGTTGCAGGTTACGTGAAAGTCAGTGTACCTCACTTTGCTGTGTGAACTAGTGTAACTTGCTATAGTTAACAGGCGGTGTAAAAGCAGGTAGTTGCCTGGTCAGCGGTGTTGCTTTCCCCTGGCAAGGAGTCTGGAGGTACTGGTCGACTTAGCTCAAGGCTCAAGGTCTGCTCATCCTCTTCCTGGAGCCATCTCAACTGATAGGTGGTGTTCTTCAACGTGTTGTTGAAGCCGCAGGACATCATGGGCAAACCCCATGAAGTTCTTCCCCTGTGTACCTCACTGTACTATCCCTTGTAGATTCTTGATACTCCTTTGCTAGGCTGAGTCCTAGTGCCTATGGCTTCCGAGGAAAGAGCTAACATTATTTGGAAGTCAGGTCCAAGGAGGTGAGAACGAGAGGGCAAAGGTGGAGAGGAGGTTGGCAAAGAGGCGATAACCATGTGCTTTTGAAGTGGCTGTTACTTCGCCATAAGCTCCAAAGAGACCCAGCTTGCCTTGTTTGTGACACAGGAGCCTCTGGGAGGGTTCAGAGGAGAAATGTGGTCCAGTCTGCCTCAGAGCACAGGGAACCCTTACCCTGTTTTTAAAAATTATTATTATTATTAGAGATGGGAAATAAACATACTAATATAATATCTTTTATAATTAATTTTTAAATCTTCACTAATCCCTAGTATTTTTCTCCACTTAGGAGGTGGCAGAGCTGGTGGTTATGGACTCTGTAGTCTGAGTACTATGGTTCAAATCCAGGCCCTACCATTTACCTTCTTATTAATGAGTTGTTTGGAAGACTGAGTTTGTGTCTGAGAGCATTTTGAACAGAGCCTGGTAGTCAGCGCTCTGAATGAATTGACTTCAGCATGCTGAGCGCAGGGATGCAGAGCTGCCACTCCTTTTTTTCTCCAACAGATGATCCTTGTCTTTTACGTGTACAAGTGACTTAAGGGGACACAAGACAAAGATCTTGAGGCACCACACTCTGCATTTGCATGCACCCTTGTCTGCATGCAGTACTGTTTACCTGTCTCTGAGGGCATGGCTGCTGCTGTCCTCTTTCTTGGGATAATGAGGAGGCTATCTACGGTAGCATTGGTGCTTTAGAGACGTGCTTGGCCCTTGTGGGTGCTTCCTACTGGAATATTTGTGACAGTGCTCTCTGACTGGAGTTACTTTTAGACTCGTCTCATTACCTCACTTTTGGCAAACGGTTGGAGGACAGGCTACAGGCCTTTGATGGTTTCAGGTGTTCCTTAGATGAATAGATTCCAGGAGGGGCAAATAGTGTATTGATACCAAGGAGAGATGTACTAAGGGCAGGTGCCAGAAGCCACATCTTAAAGAGTGGAGGTTTTGTAGTTGAACTTGTTTTTTTAAGTACTGCACAAAATACGCTTGCTTCCTTGTGCTGGCCATGGACTCTTCTGTTCTCCTCCCTCTCCTTGGATCCATCATAAACTCTGTTGATTTACATATTGCCTGGCTTGAGGGGCAGCTGGGACCCCTCAGATGAGCTGAGAAAGGTTAAGCTCGAGAGATGAGGTGGTGGAAAGTTTTGGGGGGACCTTGGGGACTCTGTTCCTCTTCCTCAGCTAATTGATTCTTTTCAGTGGCACATACTGTGTGCCTACTGTATGCACTATGTTTCTTCTGCTCAAGTGGAGGAGGCAGCGGTGACAGAATGAGGGTGGTTTAATTTTCCTGGGTGGTTACTGTAGAGACCTCTGAAGAGGTGGCGTTTTGGGCAGGCCCTAGGAAATAAGTAAGTTTCTGGGCGGTGTGATTTTACAAGCGGGAATAAGTGTGTAAAGGTCCTAAGGGAAAACCAGCTTCAAGAATATGAGTGTCACCAAGACTTCAGGAGCCTGCTGGGTAGTTAAGGGTGGATTTTTATTCTGAGTATGGTGGGGACTTGTGGAGCATTTTTCCTTCTTTTGATTATTTTCTTTTTCTCAATCACCATACTTTGGAAATTCCAATTACCAAAACCATTGTTTAAGAAACAATGGGATATGCTACCTTGAATTACACCAGGCTTTGGTGAAATCATGTATGGTATGGATGATAGTGAATACCACTTGAAGGGGCTCCCTCTCCCCCAAACGGAAGACTAACATTGCCAACCAAATCTGTAAGGCCTCAAGAGTTTGCTCCGTCCCAAAGCTGTATACCCAATAATGAAAGACTGAGTGCCCTCTACTGATAGACTGAAGAAGGTAAATACTGTGTAGTGAGAGATCCCAAACCCATTGCCTGCACTCACTTTAGCCATGGCTTTAACAGTAGGCTGGACCTGAACATGGCTGTGGGGAAGAGCTTGTGGCCTGCATCTCCTTTTGAGTCCTTCTCACAGGGGCAGGAGGGAGCGGCGGCCTCTGGAGCTGGGAAAAACATTGGGTTTATGTAGCCAGCAGCCCATGGCCTAGGTAATCTTTTGTAGTTGACTCGCGCTTTCCCTGTATTTAAAGCCCCAAGACACCCTATTCATGGCCGTCAGCCTTCCATGCCCTCAACACCCACCTCCAATGTTAAGTTCTCAACTGCTCTGTTTCTGATTTGCATTTTCACGGTTGAATGAATCTGCTGACTTCCCTTTTCTTTTCCGTGACAGGTCCTGTGCGCAGGTGCGGGTGAGTACCTTGCCCCTTTCCATTCTTGTGTTGTTTGTTACTGCCCCCTAGTGGATGCAGAGCTACAATATTGGCAAACATGGAAAAAAAAATCACAGGAAAAAATATATCGAGAATCCACTTACAGGACTGGAGAGATGGTTCAGTGGTTAAGAGCACTAGCTGCTCTTCCAGAGGACTTGAGTTCGATTCCCAGTGGTGACTCATGACTGTCTGTAACTCAAGTTCCAGAGGATCTAGCATCCTTGCACAGACATGCAGATAGAATATCAATGCATATAGGAACACAGCAAACCAAAAACCAAACCCCACTTATTTTCCATTTTTCCCCTTTGAAATAAAATGAAGATAGAAACCAAAAGTAAAAGGAAAATTCAGTTAGTTGTTTAACACAACTATAAAAATTCTTTGTTTTCTCAACTGAATAGTGGTGATGTAGTACTATATTCCCAGCTCCTTGGGAGTCTACATCAGGAGATTCTTTTGAGCTAGGGAGTTTGGGGTCAGCCCGGGGGACATAGTTAAACCACCAATTCATAAAAATATTGGATTGCCTGTGATTTTCTTTTGCCAGCCTACACCCATGTGTGAGATAAATGTATTGAAACTGTAATACTGTATATTTCTATTTCATGTGGTATTTATTATTTTTCAAGCAGTTTCTTGTGTTGCTGTTTTAACTACACTTACAATATGGTGGTGTGGAATTATAGAAATTCTTCAAAAGCAGAGATAGCCTCCTGTATCTTTTGATTTTGAGTGTCAGCCTGGGAATGAGTCTATAGCTCATGGTTGGGTACTTGCCCAATACATATGAAGTTCTGGCATCCTTAGAACAGTAAATCATATAAAGTTTCCTTCCTCTTGGCCCTCCAGTGCTGTGTGGAGGCCTGAGTTCCAGGTGTCGCTGGGTGCTTTCCCTAGTCTGTAGGAAGACAAGATAAATACAGATGCCTGCCTAATATTATGGTAATGATGGTTTATATAGCTAAATACATCCAGCTGAAAGCACCATTCTGGGATCAAGACCTTACTGTTTCTGTAGAAGGATAATAGTAGTTAGTACTTTAAAAAAATGTATATTTTTGGGAAAACATGGTAGCATTTTTTTTTTTGTCCCTAAAATTCAGGAACTTTTTTTTCTTTTCCAGCAAAGCCAAACCAAACCAAATCAACAACCAAAAAAAACAAAACAAAACAAAACAAAAAAAAACAAACAACAACAACAAACCCACAACAACAACAAAAAACCAAAAACCAAAACCAAAACAACCCAAAGCTTAGGAATCACTGAGATAAAATGATTGGCTTGGTCTCACAGTGTTTTACAAAGAGGGCAGAGCTTACTGAACCCTTCTAATAAGGCAAATCTTTGTTAATAGCAGTAATTATGTAGAACTTTCACAAACAGTGGGGAGCCCACACAGGCACTGTCTCTCCTGTGGATCAGCTTGGTAGATGAGCTGGTAGGTAGCTGGAGCTCTGCAGAATTTCACCTCTCTAGTGTAGTCCAGCTCAGAGAGTTGAATGCTCAGTGGCAGGGAACAAAACTCTGGAGCTATTCCAGAAGGCTTTTCCTGGGAACTAAGGACTTGCAGAGGCATGAGAAGGGCTCTGCATTGGTCTGCTGGGTGTCCCTCATGATCATGTTCTCTTTCCCCACAGTTCAGGAGCTTCTCTCAGCTCCCGAGAGCTGTGTTATCATGGGTCTGCCTCCAGCCCCTGTGCCTATGCACTAACCTGCTTTTCTTACAAGGATGGCAGTTTTAACCTCATTTGAACTTAACCCCTTGACACACTGTCTTGCAAGTACACACACACTTGGAGGTACTGGTGTTTCGTACTTTAATGTATGGGTTTTGAGGATGACACGATTTAGCCTATATCATATAGGGAGTGGGATTTAGGTGTAGCTCTGAGAATCGATTTCTGGATTAAGGCTGTAGAGTCACCCTGCTGCCTGTCACAGAGAAATTGAAAAGGTGTTTACGCTACATTCAGAAGGGTATGTCTGAGTTGTGAACCCCGGCTTCCACTACCCACAGTGCTGATGTAAGAGAGGATCGAGTTCCAGCAATAGTCTGTACAAAAGAGACCTATGAGACATGGCCAGGTATTTTCCCTAGGAGCTGCAAATACACATTCTTCTCCACTGGAGATGGATCGCTGTCTGGGATAGACCTACTTTAGGCTACACAATACATCTCATGAGTTTTAAGAATTCAGGGAGCCACTGCAAGTATCTCTCACAGTCAAGTAAAACCTAGAAATCAGTAATTACACACATTTGGAAACTAGCAACATGCTCTTACATAACCAATAATGCAAGAAAAAAAGAGAAAAGGAATTAAAACATTTGAGAAAAAAGGGAAAGACCATATTTCAAAACATACAGGATGTGGCAAAAAGCTGTTCTAAGAGGAAGGTTTATATTAATCAGTGGCTTTGTCAGTTCCTCCTTGAAAGATCAGAAACCCAATTCAACAGCACACTGAAGCCTCTTCAGTGTGATCAAGTGAGATTCATCCCAGGGATTTAAGGACGTTCAGTGTATGTACATGAGCATATGTGATAAGTTGCATCGATAGAAAGATAGACAAAGTCCACAGTATTATTTCAGTAAATGGAGACGAAACATTTAGTAAAAATGTATGCCCCTATGACTGTTGAAATATAGGAGTCTGTTTCCCCATGTTGCTTGGATTCTCTGTATGAATTAAAAAACAAGCCAGCTCTTGGCATAGCTTTTTGCTGTTGAGAATGGTGCCATGGCCATCCTCCTGCAGGTGAGATGGGTGAACGGCACGTGCACACTCAGCAGCTGGGACATTGATAACTACCCTCCAGGGTGCTGCCTCCTCTGATGTAACTATTACGTTACTGTTTTCTCCTCATGACCGTTGTCATTGATTGTAAATGGTGTAAATGGGATATGTGAACCTGTCGATTTATAGAAGACACTCGTGCATGAAAGGGCTCACAAGATTATTCCTAAAGTGTTCAATTTCTCCTTGCTTCTCTTCCTCCCCTTTCTATGAGCTGGATGGATTTGCACCTCCTCTAGGTGAGGCGTACGATCCAGTTCATGCTGAGAAGACTGTCAGCAATGGTTTCCTCAGCACCTCGAGAATTAGAGCTTACCTTGTATTTTACTGTTCCTGGGCATTGCTCCTCAATCTTGGACTTAACCAGGTTCCACTCACTTGCTAGTATTACTGTGAATAACCACATGGCTTTCATTGGTTTGGAGTCTTGCATACTTGGTCTTGTACAGGGATACTCAGAGAGTTGAAATGATTTTGAATAAAATTTTATGACCAGGGATGAGTAGGGTTGAGCTCTCTTAATGTTCTGATCTTGTCTATGTTGTCATGATGGCTTAATGATACCCCTTCACAGTTGGTACAGTACATTAGAGTTAAGATTGAGTTTTAAGGGGCTCAAACCAAGTCACTCACCAAGTGGGTAGAATAAAATTCCATGGGCAGTTTTCCAAGATTCATTCTGCATTTTAGATCTCTTTGTATCACCTTAGATCAAAGTTTAAACTCATGGCCAACATGGCCACTTTCTTTTTGTTTTGTCTTCAGTTTCAAGAACACACATTTATGCATGGGTACATGTATGTTTGGAGTATTTTGTTTTAGGGAAGTCAAAGAGACAAACAAAGAGAAATAAAATTGAGTCCCAAAAAGTTGACATACAAAGTGGGCTTTATTCTTACATTTATTACTTTAATTATTAATTTGTTAATTATATATAATCTCTCTCTTTCTCTCCCTTTCCTCTCTCTTCATGTAAATAGCACTGAATCCTGTATTTGACATTGAAGCTGTTGTCAGCCCAACCAGTGTGGTATTAACATGGAAACACAATGACTCAGTTGCTTCAGAATATGTAATACTGAGTAATATGGAGAACAAGGAGTTTACTGTTAAAAACCAGACATCATATAACATCACAGGCTTAAGCCCAGGCACTTCCTATACATTCTCCATCACCTTGAAAACAGGCAACGAGACCTTGGGAAAGTTCACGAACAAAACTGTCACAACAGGTAAGGGACAAGGTAAACAGGGCTGGTGGCTACAGTAGCAGGGTGAGGAGGGAGGCTTGGAGCCCACAGGACAGGACTCTGTGGAACAGATACTATCAGACACTGTGAATGAAAGACATTATCTTGTCCCCATAAAGCCCGAGGACTGAAGGTGAAAACTATGGAGTTTCTTCTAAGATCCCATAGTCCTGGACATCAAGTGGCAGGACTAGAACCTGAGGGCCCTGAGTCTAGCTGCTAGAGATTGTGATACCCATACAGCCACCAAGATCTATCAAACTGTGTAGTTTATTGGTGTGAAATTCTTTAGTGATAAAGACAAAGAGAGCCGGGGATGTAGTAGCTTAGTGGTGTAGTGTTTGACTGTATGTGTGAGACTCTGCTTCAACTCTCGGTGTCGTCAGCACCAACACACACACACACACACACACACACACACACACACACACACACACACAACTGGGGCTGGAGAGGTGGTTCAGTATATCAAGTACTTGCTGTGCAAGTGTGAGAAGCAGACTTTGGATCCTCAGCACCAACACAGTACATCCTGGGCGGCTGTGGAGGCCTCCCTGTAATCCCAGGTTAACTACAAAACCAACCCACCCACAGTGACCTGATTTAGAAATCTTTGTATCTGAAATATCTGATGTGAGAAGTCAAATTAATGACCAATGATGTCAGAGCTGGTGGCTGCCTTAGAGTCATTTATCCAGCGTCTTTGCAGTCAGCTCTCTGCAGGCTGCAGGCAGGGCCCTTCTCTGTTTGCAGCACTACCACCTTTGGCTTTATGTGCTCATCTGTATTCTGGTCTCCTTACCACAAACACCAGCAGGCTATGTCCTTGAGCTAGTCATCTTGCCTCCCCTGGTCTCCTTGTTCGCATAGCACAAAATAGAGGGAGAGATGCTGGGTGCTGCAGGACCTGTTTCTAATTCTAGTATTCATGAAACATGGTGGGAAGATTGTTGCAAGTCTGAGCCCAGCCTGGGCCACATAGTGAAACCAACTAAACAAGCAATAAAGATGCTGCAAAAATGGAAGGGAGTGCATGTTCTTTTAGCTGAAATAGTTTAAGTTATGTTACCATCAGGCAAATAAGATGATGAAGGGTCCGGGCATGTCTTTTAAAATCTTCTTGGCATTGGAGTATACGGACATCTCCTGGGTAAGAATGTCTGGGCATTATAAAGTGACATTGTTTGCATTAGTTTGAATTGAGACTTCCAGATTTAGCAACAGTCATTTGTTTGATGCTTTATTTTCAGTGTCTAAAATAAACGTAGTTAAATGCCACTGTTTAGAGGGTATTTTAAAGAAGAATTTCAAATTCCTATTGGGATTCATCTTGAACAATGACGCAGAATGTAAGCAGTTTGGGTTTTAAGGTTCCTTCCTTCTCATGTTTTCGGATGGTGTTTGTCCCCTGCCTCTGTGATGTCACAGGGATGTTTAGACTCTGATATGAATGGCATATATTTAGTGGGTCACTTAGGCAGTGACCTAAGGAATGATGGCTGCAGATGCCTTGCCCACTAATACCCACTGTGTGTTTTTGAAACAGAGCCCTGGCCAGTGTCTGATCTCCGTGTCACCTTCGTGGGTGTGACACAGGCTCATCTCACCTGGAACAATACAAATGGCACTACCTCCTACCGGATGCTGATTGAAGAGTCGACCACACATTTATCAGTCAATATTTCACGTCTGAAGCCGGGGACCTATAATAGGTTGACTTTCCCAGAATCAAATGAGACACAGAATGATTTCCGCACTGCAGAAAATGTCTCGGGTGAGTTACAAAATTGTATATCAGGTTTTGATTTTTATCACTTACTGGTTTAAAAAAGTACTATGTATGTATTTGTGTAGGGTTTTAGGATTGCTGGAAGAATTTCCTGCCGCAGTGTTGTCTGATCTCATTCCTTAATGAGGAAGAGGGCTCCTATTTTACAAGTGAATACAGGGCTCAGTGTGGTAGGTGGGCTTCAGACTTTTGGATTTGGAGTTCAGGAAGGTAGATAGGCCTTTTCACTTTTCACTTTTCATCACAGGTGAGAGTTAATCAATGGATGGCCAAATCAGTTACCCTCATTGAGGAGAGGGATCTTTAGTAGTCTTCTGTGCTTTCTGTTGAGGAGTCATTTGTAGACTTTGTAGCATTTGCAGTGGATTCCTCTGATAACTGTGAAATGAGGAAAAGGAGAGGCTAAATCCTGTTTTACACCAAGGAAACAAAGATACAAATTAGGTATTAAAATCAGAAACCAGATGTTGAGTGCTAAGATTGAAAGATAATTTATGGTCCATGACAGGTAGTGGGGCCTTCAGGAGATAGGCCACTCTCAACTCTTTCTCCTGCTTTCGTCTGTGTCAGGTTGCTTCTCAGGGAGGCTCCCCCAACCCCCACAGTTTAAGGAGAAATGGTCATGACTCTTCCTATCTCATCCCTGCCCTTTCTGCCACCGTTTGGAGTGTAGTCCTGGGGAAGCACTCCTGAGTGGACTTAATATTAGCAAAGACAGAGTTATGGAGCAGTCTGAGGGAGACCATGGTGGGATGGCAGAAGATAATTTCCCAAAGAAAGGAGGATGGTCCAGCATATTGGAGTTCAAAGAAAACTACAAAATAACTGTGGTGTTTATAGAGTAGTAGTACAAAGTGAAGTATCTTGTTCTTTTCAGGGAACCGGATCTTTCTCAGGAGGTGGCAGAGAACAGATATTTATGGAGTACCAACTGTGGGCCCTGTTGGATGTGTCATCCTATGGGATGGGTGGTGAAAGGTGGGGGATGTGTTCTTGTGGTTAATGTCTTTGCCTCCTGTCTTTGAAGCAGATGCCAATGGTACCTGGAGAAGCCCAGTGGCCAATCTATCCCAACCACACAAGGATTCTCTTGCCTCTGCAGACCTACGCTCTGCCCAGGATCCCTCCTCACAGAGGTCTTGATCACTGAGTTAAAGCCTGGTACTCAGTACAATGTCACCATTTATTCTCAAGCAGCAGATGGCACAGAAGGACAGCCTGGGAACAAAGTGTTTAAAACAAGTAGGTTGGATTTTGTGAAATGGATTCAGCCTGAGTTTTATAAAGTTTTATCTTTTGAAATTCTGTATCTGAATTATTTCTTGCTTAGTAGCTAGTTCTGTTATTAAAAGGATCTTCCTGAGAGAGAGTTTCTGTCTTACCTCTGTGGCCGTAGTTTGTCTTTTCTGAAGCTCAGTAAAGCATTGAGTGAGGGTGTAGAGGCTGGGTGCCACTTGACATCTGTCCTTGCTGGTTTTGGCCTGCCCTTGAGATCCACATTGAACTTCCTGTCAAGGCCCTTGCTGACATTCACTTTGCTGTCAGTACTGTGGTTCATGGGCACCCTCACTCTGTGAGTTCAGTATTCTGAGGGCTTGTGATTAATGCTGCTGATGGAATAAGATGGATGGCTCCTGCCCTTAGATGAGGGCTTGGGATAAACTTGCAGAAACGTCTGCACGTGGGCCCTTTGAGCTCAGATGCTGTAGCTTCACAGTTCTCAGGGACTCGGTGTACACTGGCTTGGTGTGTCTTAGCAGAAAGTATTTTGAAATACTATCCTAGGTCAACATACCTGGGGGAGTGAGGGACAAGGCTAGAGGAACAAGGATGGAAAACAAGCTGGCATCCAGGATGTGTTAGGCCACCCGAGATCTACTGATGTCCTGGAGTCAAAGTCCCCAGGTAGATGTTGTGTATCTGCTTGATAAATGCTGTGCTGGGTAAGGGAGCTGATGTCCCTTGGCTCTCATGTGGGTGACTAGCAGTTCCTACCACCAAGAATGTTGGGTACTGCTTGGAAAGGGGGCAGGGCTGATGCACAGGTGGTACATGGCTACTGTCCATTCTGCAGCCTATTGTGTGGACATTGTGAGGTGAAGCCTTGATTTTAACGTTCAGTCCCAAGGGAGGATCTGAAGTTACTCTGGAGGATGATACATCCTGGATTAATGGAGATGGGGTGGAGAGGGAATCAGGGAGGACACTTTGTCCTGATCAGAAATACAGATGACAGACTTAGAGTGTGAAGGCATAGGGCAAGGGAATAGTGGGAGAGGTTTTGACAGATTTATGACTCTGTATAAAAAGCTCTTTTATCCAAATATTTATAAAACCCCCTCTCCTGAGGAGATAAATAAGTGGCTGGTGGAAAGCCACGTCCAGAGCTGGAGTAAGGGACGAGATAGTTTTTCTGGAGTCCAGTGAAAGCAGAAGACGTGGGATGACAGACTGATTATTCCCGTTAGGAGCCCTCAGCATCTTCTCGTGCCACACGTTGGTACACATGTTGGTACATAGTGTTCACGGGCCATGTGGAAGGTCCCCAGTGATGTCACATGCTGAGTGCAGCCTCCTGGGACACAGGATAGGCAGAAGAAAGACAGGATGGGCTGGCAGAGTAGATAACTGAAGGATGTCTTGTGTTCTCACATGTTTTTCTGTAAGCTTAGGGTAGATAATCTTGTCTCATAAGAAGTGGCTTAGTAGCTTTCCTAAGGTCTCTCCCTGGCTGGTAAAGCCCAGCCGGCTTAGAATCCAGTGTGCTGTCTGTTCAGGTGTGAGACCTTCCTTATGTATGTGTTTGTTCTTGGGCGGATCTGTACTTGAGGACTTTTCTGGCTTACACCCAACTCCCCAGGGCAGCACATGTGAAAGTCCATGCTATTGCCTGATCTGCAATCCAAGGTCTGTTCACAAACTGAACATCTGTGAGGTGCAGTGGTCAGGCTGTCTTCACTGATGTCTGACTTTGGTGAGACCCACACACATTTCTGGTCATAGGGAGCTGATGGTGAGGGTGACCAACTGATGACAGGCCCTGGTGACATTCTCCACTGTAACCATTCTGACTTGACCACTCTGATTATTTTTCACTCCTCTTGTGTCTTCAAAGATTCCACCCAGGTTTCTGACATCAGAGCTATGAACGTCAGCTCCTCGAGCATGGCCCTGACCTGGAAAAGCAACTATAACGGGTCCCATACTTCATTTGCCTACAAAATACACATGGCTGGGGGGACTGACTCCATCAACCAAACTGTCCATAAGACCGAGGCCGTCATCCTTGGACTCAGCTCAAGTACCTTGTACAACATCACAGTTCATCCTTTCCTGGGTCAGACCGAGGGCATACCAGACTTCCTCCAGGTGTACACTTGTAAGTTTGCTCCTTGCCATGTGGTCTTCTTTCCTTTTCTGCTGCTATGGTAAACTTTGTGATCAAAGAAAATTGGTGGAAGAAACAGTTTATGTCAGCTTACACTTCCGGGTGTCTTAGGGTAGTCAGGGTAGGAGCTGAAACAGAAGCCAGGGAGGAACGTGGCTCCTGTTCAGCTAGTTTTCTTAAACAGCCCAGGCCCGCCTGCCCAGATAATGTAAGCTTACAGTGGTCTGGGCATGCCCATTTCAATCATCTTTTCTCATAGACATGGCCATAGGCCAGTCCAGTCCGGTAGTTACAGAGCTGAGATTTCCTTTCCCCAGGTGACTTTAGGTTGTTATCAAGATAACAATAAAAGCTACCCAGCACACAGTGGCTCACCTTTCCTGTGGTCTGCTATGTGCCAAGAATAGATACAAGGCAAGGGAGCTCTGTTCTGTCCTTAAGGAGTGCCTAGCACTTCGCATGGTTCCACAGGGCTCATTTGCCCCTCAGGGTGTGAGCTATAACAAGAGCCAACATTGGTTGACCCTAATCACATGCTCAGTGGCTTGTGATATGTTGCTTTTGCACTGTGTCATTGAGTGCTAGGACATTCTTGTGATGTGGTTGGCATTAGTCTTACTTTATGGACATGGAGACCATGTGTGAGGTGATGGGGGCAGGCGTCTCAGCAGGTAAGTGATGGAAACGAGATTAGACCTTTGGGAGGCTGAGTAACATGTTCAAGATAAAGCAGTCAGCCATGGCCAGCACTCTACCCTAGAGCCTGGGAATCCTTACCCCCATCACTGCCTGTGGGTGACTGGCATGGTGTGTGCACTTTTGTGGCCAAGTAATCTTTCTTAGCCAGAAGCACCAGCTTTTGAGGAGCTTATACTGCAGTTGATGCTCTGGAGAATGTCGGTCAGTGTTTCTGAGGGTTGGCCATCCTGTCCTCTGGAGACAGACTTTGCATACTTTTGTTTTTGAGATGAGTTTTCACTGTGCGTCTCAGGCTGGTCTCAAATTCGAGACGCCCCTGTCTGAGCTGCTCAAGTGTTGGTGTTGTGGGCAGTGCCGCTGCTGCACCCTGCCTGGGGATGGAGTCTTCACCTAACCTCACTCACTGTCTTCCACAGCCCCCGGTCCAGTTTCTGACTTCCGAGTGACAAATGTCAGCATAAGGGAGATTGGTTTGGCTTGGAGAAGCAATGACTCAGAGTCATTTGAGATTTTCATCACGCAGGATGGAAGTCAGAAGCATCGAAATGCTTCGACAGGAAACCAGAGCTATATCGTTGACGATTTAAAGCCTGGAACCAGTTACCATTTTGAAATATTTCCACGAGGACCAGATGGGACTAAAGGACCATCCAGGACAGTTAATGGTACAACTGGTAAGCATCTGGACACTCAAGTTTCTTACAGGAAGCCAGTGTAATTAATAGATGCCTTGTTTTAGGAATACTATTTTTCTTTTTATGAAAAAAGAATCTCAAGAACATTTCATGCCGGTGATGCATATCAACAATACAGAAATAAAGTCAAACAAAAAGAAAATCACATGTAAAGTCATTAATTAGCGCAATGCTATATGTACGGAGGTCAAAGGATAACTTTAGGGATTGGTTCTTTCTGTCCACCCTGGGCTCTGGGATTTGAACTTAGGTCCTCAGACTTGTGTGGCAAGTGCTTTTACTTACTGAGCTACCTTGACAGATCCCCACCGACTTTTGAGATAGGGTCTCCTGTCACTTTCCAACTTACTGTGTGACTGACGTTGGTCTTGAACTCTGCCTCACAGATGCTGAGGTTAGAGTCGCAGGCTACCATAGCCAGCTCCCTGATACTGTTTTAAGATGTAGATGGACATATATATTTGCCCTTTACAAACCTTGCTGTCTTTGTTCATGTGTGGTTTTATAATCTGCTTTCTCCATACCTGTTTATTATGAATATTTTACCCTGTCAGCATGAATCATTTTATTTTTATCTATTTATTTTCTTATTTGATTTTGAAACAAAGCTTCACTGTGTAGCCCTGGCCGGCCTTTGTAGATCTGATTGGCTTGTCACAGAAATCAGCCTGCTTTTGTTTCCCAAAGTGTTAGATCAGAGGCGAGGGCTAACATGTCTGGCAATGTTTATTTTATGGGGTAATTTAAAATCAGCCTTGTATTTGTGTGTAGTTTCCTATGAGTAGTTCCTTGGAATGGGTGGCAAGAAGGGTTGGAGTAAGGCCCAGAAACTTACAGTTACTGTCCATTAACAAACAGCTGTCGTCATTGCTTGGGACATAGTTGAATAGCGTTAAAGGCAGTCTTGATAAAAGGAAGCAAATACCTTCTGATCTAGTTTTCCACTTTGGATATCTGTCAGGAAGAATTGAAAGCAGGGTCTCAAATAGCTAGTTTGTACACCAGTGTTCATTCACAGCAGCCCAAAGGTAGAAACTACCCAGTATCCATTGGCACACACATGGACAAAATATGGCTTTATCTGTAGTCGACACAATAGAGTTTTATTCTGCCATATGGAGTGAAATCTTCATTCATGTATAACATAAGTATATCTTGTAAATATACAAAGTAAAACAAGTCACACACAGTGTATTTTACAAAGTGGAATAAGTCACACATACAGAAAGAACATTTAATTTATTTTATTATTATTTTTAACAACAAGGTCTCACTATGTAACCCTAGCTGGCCTGGAAGGCATTATATAAAACAGTTTGTCTCAGATTTGCAGAGATCCTCCTGCCTCTGTCTTCCACATGCTGGGGTTTAAGGTGTGTGTCACCACACTCCCAAAGACAAGTGCTTACACTTCCCTTTATACAAAGTGCCTAGAATAGGCAGCTTCACAGAGACAGAGAGGAGCTCCTGGGAGGGAATAGGAAGGTAGTGTTAAATACGTACAGATTTTATGTTGAAAACTGATGAAAACAGTTTGAATATGATAATGTAATGTTTATACAGTACATCTAGTACTAGCAAAATGCACATTGACAGATGGTTAATGATAAATAGTACGTTGTGTGTATTTACCATGCTAAAGGGGAAGGGAACATATGTACTTCTTAGCTGTTCTCATCTGACTGAATTCCTTTCCTGCCTGTGTCCACAGCTACACCTTTTGTTTATATCATTGTCATAATTATACAACTAGTTTTATTTTATTCTTGAAGGTTTTGCTCTGTGTATGTAATGACCCTCCCCATAGTTAGCATGATCTTCTTGCAATTACAGAAAGTTTCATGTAACTATATCTTGGTGTTTACAGCTCTCCTTTCATTTTCCTTCTTGTTTTTCTCTTCAGTATGCCAGGCAGTTCATATGGAATGCATGTTCTTTTGACTGGATGATGAAAAACAAGCCCATTTATTTAGATAAGGTCATGCTGAGGAGCTCAAGGTAGCCTTGAACTTGAAATCCTCCTGCCTCAGCTTCCTAAGTGTTATTGGGATGATAGGTATGCATCAATCTCAACTTCAAACACACTTAGTTGAGATACAATATAGGTATAAAGAGTGTAGCCTTTCTCAGAACATAGCTTCATGAACTGCCATAGCTTCATGAACATGCATTAGAATCCCAGTTCACAGTAAGAAATAGAGTGTAGGGCCGGCAACATGGATAGCAGTTAAGAGTGCTGAGTGATCTTGCAGATGACTGGATTTGATTTCCTCTCTCTTGCATGCTCATAACCATCTGTAACTCCAGTTCAGGGGTTCTTCTCATCTTCATAGGAACCAGGACACTGTTTGGTCTTTGTGAACTCACTGGAGAATTTGTTTTTTAATTCATAGCCCAGGCTGGCCCTGACCTCTAGTGCATGATGTCTGACCTCATTGGAAAGTTGGATAACAAAGAGTCTTTTGACAAACACTTTGAAGTAAAGCTGGAATCCTGATTAGATACTTTTCTTTCTTTTCTCTGACCAGACCGCAGTGCTGTGATTGACATCCACGTGATCAGTGTTAGCACCACTGAAATGCAGCTGGAATGGCAGAATACAGACAATGCTTCTGGATACACTTACCATTTAGTTCTAGAGTCTAAAAATGACTCCATCCGTACCAACAGTTCTCAGAAATGGATCACAATAGGAGGCCTTACCCCAGGCACCTTATATAATGTCACAATCTTTCCAGAAGTAGACCAGATCCAGGGTGACTCCAACTCCATTACCCAGTACACATGTGAGTCTTGTGGGGGATGAAGCAGGCAGAGGGGGTGCTTCTTGCCTCTCCCATGGAGAAAATACAGTAACTGATAGGGAGAGGCTGGATTATGCCTCTGGGTTGCAGGTTGATGTGGGAGCTTAGCTAGAAACATCGGCCCCAGCAAAGGCTCCTCTATAGGGGTTGGCACTCTGGGCAGGAGCTATGGGAACACAACTGTTGTTGTAAGCAGAAAGTAACATCATAGGAGAATGGAGAGCCTGCCGTTCACGCTTCAGAAACATAAACTAGAGAGCTGCTGTCCTGCTGAAGATCCCTTCAGATGAGGATCTCTTCTGTGACAGCGACAGAGATGCTTCCGCAGGCTTTAGGTGAACAGACGGTGGAAGGGATAGCTTATCATATGCTAGGCCTTTTTTATTAGTCAGCTTCCAAAAGGAGGCTGGAAATCACAGTACACTATCTCTCTGTGAGAGATAATATGTTGGATGATATATGATAAAATTTTAAAAGAAGCGCTCTTTCTGTATAATATATTAGACTATATAGGATAAAATTGAATATTGAAAGAAGCCTGGACATTTTAAATTCTTTTCAGACTTAATTTTCTGAATTTCCTTTTGGGAAATCATCTTTTGAAGTAGTACATGTTAATTGTATCAATTCTTTCTTGAGAAAAATCAGCTTTTGGCTATAGTAAATAAAATGGGCCTGTAAATCAAAGGGGCTCATTTTTGTTCATTTGCTTAATTTTGAACCAAGGGCCCAGCAGTGTGTCCCACATTGAAGTAGACACCAACACCACTGTGGCAGTCATCCGGTGGAAGAACATGGACTCGGCCTCTGCCTCCTATGTCTACTCTGTCCTTGTCTTGAAGGCTGGAGACGGCAGCAGGGTAACCGCCAGGGTCACAGACATCCCTTCTGTGATGGTCACTGGATTAAACCCTGGCGACTCTTACACAGTGAAGATCTTTACACAAGTTGGGAATGATACAGTATCACTGGTACCTGGTCAGAAGCTGTTCTGTATGGGTGAGTAGTCCCATGTTCTGAGTGGTCCCTGCTCTTCCCATCGTGGCACTCACGTGCAGGAACCTTCCCAGCTTGTAGGTTACTGTACCTGTGGTGTGCAGCCACGGACACGGAGAACTCCAGCACAGCCCGGCAGCTCACAAATGTTGACGCCATTGCCCTTGCTTCACCCAACATGTGTTTATTGAGCAAGTGCTTTGTCAGAGAGGTCCCCGTGTTTCTAGAACTTTTAGCCTGCTGAACAATACAGATAAGAGAGAAAAGTAAGCAAGTAGATCGGTGGTGACTGTGGCTAAGAGGATGGAAAAGGAAAAAGAAAAGTTAGTGAAGGGGCAAATGGTATTCTTATCTAAGGTGTCATGTGAGGATGCCTTGTGGAAAAGTTAAGGTGACTGAGCATAGATCTGAGGGAGTGAAGAGCCAACCACATGAGCATTGCAGGCTTTTGACCCTGCATTATGGGCAGAGGCTGGAGATAACACTGCTTTGAAGAATAGGAGGAGGCCAGGGTGATGGGAGTAGATCTGCAGGAGCTAGGCAGTGAGAGGCAGGAGGCACTAGAGCTCAGTACTTAGTCTCTTCTGATCTTTCCCGTGATGTGGTTAAGGATCTGTGGCTTTCAGTGACCGGTGCTCAGTTAGACTGCATCCTGCCGGTCTACTCGCTTACCTTGTTGTTACAGTGGTGTTGCGGGGACCTCTGTTGTCATTGCAACCTTAAGCAAGAGAAAAACCTCCATGAGCCTGTATAGCTGGCTGGCTGGCTGGCTGGGGCAGGAGCTGGGAACTGAACTTGAATTCTCTAGAAGAGCAGCCAGTGCTCTAACTGCTAAGTGCTCTAGCCCCTCTTCCCAGAATCTTGCTTGGTGACTGACGCCCATGTTGCATTTAATCCTCAGGCCGACTTGCACTGAGCCCCAGGACGGTAAGGTGACTGATCCAAGGTCATGTAGTCTGATAGTGCTTAATTCAGTGAAGCTGAGATCTTCCCCCACATCCATGCTGTCTCTTCATGTCCTGGGCCAGGTCCTCTGCTTCCCGTGAGCCTCACCTTGCCCTGTTCTTTGCTTTGCAGATCCTGCACCCGTGGCCTTCTTCCACTGTGAAGTGGTCCCTAAAGAGCCTGCATTGGTTTTGAAGTGGGCCTGTCCCCCTGGGATGAACACAGGCTTCGAGCTGGGGTCAGGAGTGATGCTTGGGACAATATGACACGCCTGGAGAACTGCACTTCAGATAATGACACAGAGTGCAGGACAGAAGTCACCTATTTGAATTTTTCTACCTCGTACAACATCAGCATTGCCACCTTGTCATGTGGAAAGATGGCGCTCCCCAGCCAGAGCACCTGCACCACTGGCATCACAGGTGGGCCCTGTGGCAGGGAGCTGGCTACCCCTGGAGCAGCTGGCCCAGCAGCTTGCAAGTGCAGCCCAGGAGTTCTTTTAGGGTGTTTACATTCCCTTAAAGTATTTTTATCAGCAGACTGCTTACCTCATTCTGCAGCAATCCAACTTAAATCTGCAGAGTAAGAGTGGTGTGTATTTCATATCCTGAGCAGTTCCGGGAATAACTTGCTTCCCTCTCCTCTCCCCTCTCCTCCCCTCCCCTCCCCTCTTTCCTCCCCTCCCTCACCCCTCCCCTACCTTTCTCTCATCCCCTCTCCCCTCCTCTTCTTTCCACCCTTCTCTCTCCTCCTTTCCCACCCTCCCTTCCTTTCCCCATCCCCTCCCTCCCCCTTCCTCTCTCCTTTCTTTCCCCCTTCTCTCTCTTATAGTAGGGAGTTCCCTTATTGCATCTAAGAAAGGCATTTTGTAGAAATGTTCAGCTATATCTGAAGTCTGGACAGTAGGACGAGCTCATATCCTGCTGAACATTTGTCAGCACTCGGCCACTCCACTCTTGCGTACGTTTACATCCTCTCCGATCTTCCCATTACTGGAAGGAAGACTCTGAAACACGAGTTGTCCATTTGTATTTGTCAGTATTCCACATGGATTACTTCAAGATAAGGACTCTTTTTCTTTCAAAGATAGCCATATAATATGACCCCACACTTACAGAAGAAAACGTAAAAGCAGCAACATTATTGTGTATGTAGTCAGGACTCACCTCCCTGGAATCTACTGACAGGAGCCTGAGTTGCTTTAGCAGAAGAAAAGATCACACTGTGTAGAGATTCTGCCCCTCCCAGTTCCCTGTCACTCCTTCATATTTGTTCATTTTCTCTCTCCCTCTTCCCCTACCGCCCTGCTTGGGAAGAATTGTTTTTAATTTGTCTGTCCATTGCTCTCCTGTCTTTGCCAAACTTGTGTTTTAGATCAGGCAGTGGGGTGGGGTGTTATATCCCCTTTGTGTTTTTTGACTTTTAGATAAATATTTTCAGTGCATAAGAATGTTGCTGTCAATCTCTAAAGAATCAGAGGTTATTCTAAGAGAGTCTCTTACTGCAGGGACCTGACTTGGAAAGTGGTTGAGGTATCTTATAGACAGAGGCTCACAATAGATGAGGTGGACTCAGGGTTGAGTTCAGTTTCTCTCATTTACCAGTCACATAATTAACCTTGCTAAGAGACCCCATGGTGAAAAGGAGAAGCAGAACTCATCTTTCAGGACCATGTGCTGCATATTCTGCATTGAAGACCACACATATGGCTGGCTGCTCATGTTGTGTACTATAAAATCTTAGGGAAAACAGTATGTCTGGGGCTCTTGAAATTGTGCGGTATACAGTGGTACCCTACCCTGTGGCATTCCACTTTGGTTTTATAGAATAGCAGAAACAGTAAATATTTCCTTTTTCCCTTTGTAGCTTCTCTTTTCATAGTGTCATCTCTGTGCATAAGCTTCTACAGAGCAGAGACTGTAGCTGAGTCTCTGCTTCCTGGGCTGAGGATAGCACTTGGCACAGAGCATAGGAGCTCATCAGAACTCGGTATCTCAGGGTTGGGGCTGTAGCTCAGCTGGTAAGCACGTGCTGCCTAGCATGCGTGAAAGTCTGAGTTCAGTCTCCAGCATTCTATAACCTGCATGTGGTAGCACATACCTGTAATTCCAACACATGGAAGGTAGAAGCAGGAAGGTCAAAAGTTCAAGATCACCTTGGCTATTTTAAGGAGTTCAGGGTAGCCTGGGCTACATGTAAACAAAACAAAATCAGGTGGTGGTGATGGGGAATAAGCTGAACAGAACTGACCACACACAAACATCATTTCACTCAGTGATTCTCACTTTTTAATCAGGAGCTTCCTTTGGCAGAGGATGCTTATAAATTTAACATACGTCAAATTCAAAGTTACATTTTATTTGAGTCAGGAAGTATTGGAGGAAGGAGAGTTGGGGAAAGTCTTTGCCAGGGTTTATTGCTTGCTTCGTATGTGCTGAAGGTAAGGGATGTAAAGGGGCCTAAGTTTTGCATTCAGGAGGAGGAATGAGAGGGGCTGGGTTTCAGGTGTTGCAGTGGGTAAGCTCTTATAGTTTCTGCTGCCAGTCTCAGGGTGGGGAGTGTGAGATCCTGACTGGCTAAAAGCTGGAGAGCTGATGGTAGATGTGCGGGTATCTGGAGTCACTATCACCAGGCCTTCTTCAGGATCCAGGTCTCTGCACAGTACTTACTCCCTTCCCGCCTCTTTGGGATATGTTTTGGATGAGCTCTGTATACAGCCTCCTATATAGGGGCAGGTCTTCCTGGGTGTGGGTAGATCTTCCTAGGCAGGGGCACATCCTGTAGAAGGCGTTGGAGCACATTCTTCACCTGGTAGTTTTTCTTCTTTGGCTTTAAATGTTGGTGTTTCCTATTGTTTTAGACCCACCTCCTCCAGATGGATCCCCTAATATTACATCGGTCAGTCACAATTCAGTAAAGGTTAAGTTCAGCGGTTTTGAAGCCAGCCATGGACCTATCAAAGCCTATGCCGTCATTCTCACCACTGGGGAAGGTAAGAGGGGTTCAGCGTGGTTTAACTCGTGTAATTATCTTGGTTATTTTCTTACTGCTGTGATAAAACACCATGACCAAAGCAACTCATAAACCAAAGTATTTAACAGGTTTATGGCCTCAAAGGGTTAGCATCCATGATGGTGGAGCAAAGGCTCAGTGGCAGGAACATTTGAGAGCTCACATCTTGATCCACAACTAGGAATCAGAAGGGTTGGATCACACACTGGCACTCATACTTGGAACATCAAAGTCCACCCCTCAGCGATACACCTCCTCCAACAAAGCCACATCTCTCAATCATTCCCGAATAGCTCCACCAACGGAGACCAAGTATTCAAATACATGACCCTATGGGGTCATTCTCATTCAAACCACCACTGTGTCTGAGGTACATCAGTGATATAAGTACATGCCTCTCTCCAGTGCAGTCTGTGCTGTGGCACCAACAGTGGAGGGGAGGGAGCAGCTGTTTGCCTGAAACTCTCAAGGATCAGATAGCAAGTACCTTACCATTTCCTGGCTGTGAAGTCTCTGTCACAACTATCCGGCACCTTTTGGTGGTGTGGAAACATTATGGAAGATACAGGAGAGACAAGGGTGCCCATCCCACAATTGATTACACAAAGCTGAGGCTAGATTTGGACCACAGGCCATAACGGGTCAATTTAGGATGACGTGCTCTTGAAAGCAAGCACAGAAAGATTACTTTTGGGACTTCGAGGGCATCTTCTGGGTGAAAGAAGAGGGGAATGGAACGACGCTCTGGCAGTAAGAAGGGAATGCTTTGAGGGCATCTTTGATAGCAGCATGGTACCTGGTTTTACACAAACCAGGGCAAGGGCACTAGCAAGGTTGGTAAAGTCCTTGCCTTGTACAGGCCCTGAGTGTAATCCCTAGGATCTACATTAAATAAAGAACTGTGCATTGTGATATGCCCTTGTAATCCTGGTGCCAGGGAGGCAGAGACAGGAGGATCTCTGGGCTCCCAGGCTTTGCAGCTGGCTTGGCGAAGTTCCAGGGTAGAGAGAGACCCTGACTCAAAAAAAAAAAAAAACTAAGTAGATGGTGCCTGAGGAATGATACCTGAGATTTTCCTCTGGCTTCCACACACACATAGACACATATTCATACAAAGTAGCTCACATACACGTGCACCTGCATCCCTGTGAACACAATGTGGTGTTCTTCCCGACTTTTAAAACATTTGAGTTGGTTTCTAAGCCTTTTATCATTGAGTTTGTTTTTAACAAATTTTAAACTCAGACCTATGCTGAATGGAAAAGGTCCTGTTACATGGTGACCAGACCAGTCAGCAGCAGCTGGACACAAGGTCTTGGGCCAGGAGGTCAGGGGATCCAGCTTCACGGTATGGGCAGCGTGCTTCGGGCAGGTTTTGGCTAGCTTTCTGCACTTTTTTTTCCTTGCTGGAAAATAAAGCCATAAGCCTTTGTGAGCGACTCCTGACAGAGAGATGGGTTGGTACAAGCCAAGTACTAAGCACGCACCTGCTCCTGGAGCTCCTTGAGAGACAGTGGCTGCTGGCATCATCACTCAGCACCTGTGTCATCATGGAGCTATTTTATGACACATTGTCTTTCTGCTGTCACTTATCATTTACCTTCTGTGTTCCTTTCTTAGCTATCCAACCCTCCGCAGAGGTTTTGAAGTATACCTATGAAGATTTCAAAAAGGGAGCCTCGGATACTTATGTGACATACCTCATAAGAATAGAAGAGAAGGGACAGTCTCAGGGCTTGTCTGAAGTCTTGAACTATGAAATTGATGTGGGGAACCAATCTACTACCCTGGGCTACTACAATGGGAGGCTGGAACCTCTGGGCTCCTACCGGTAATATCAGGGTCCTTGCAGTTGGCTGCTGAGCCTCATGAATTTAAGGTTGTGTACTATGGTGGTAGACACACCTCAGTCACCTTATTTTCTCCTTTGTCTCCCCACAGGGCTTGTGTTGCTGGCTTTACCAATATTACCTACAACCTTCAAAACGACGGCCTCATCAATGGGAATGAGAGCTATGTGTCTTTCAGTCGATATTCAGAGGCTGTGTTCTTGCCCCAAGATCCAGGTAGAGGGAAACAAAAGCCCTTGGTTTTGTGCCTTATGTCTGCAGAAGCCTGCTGTCCATGCCTCTCTCTCTCTAGGAGGGTGGAGGATTTCATCTCTCCGAAATTGACATGTCCTTTGGTCTTTGGGGTCAGCCTAGCTCCCCACTCTGGGGTGCTTGAATGAACAGCTCCCTACTTCTCTAAACTGGTCATACTTCTGCAGATTACTTAATCCTTTGCTTTCTAAGAGTCGTTTGTGGACTTGTGTGACTTACTTAAGAGTCCTTGAATGTTCACATTAGAATGAGCCACAGAAATTGTCTTGTCTAAGCTCTGCGTAGAAATAAGACTTCTAAGGTCTAGAGATGGGGGCGTGCCCAGTGTTACATAGTGTCTTAAATGCAGGCCTAAATTCTAGCCTTAAACTCCTTGTGAATGGGAATCTCAGTGACCCAAGGTGAGGATTCCCCTCCTCCTTCAGGACAGAGACAGGTAGCTGACTGGTCTGTTAGTCTGTTTTTTCATAGCTACTGAGTAGAATAGATTATCTGGAAGCGAAATTCAGGGTGTTCCTACTCCTTCCCTTAAATAGCCCATAAAAAGGGTGGGTGTGGTGTTGTAGGTACTTCTGCTCATAGGTGACAGGAAAAACCACTGATCTAGCACAGGTCCCCAAATTTGCAGCTGAGCAGAGATGTAGGTCAGGGCTGTGCTGTTCTCAGGCCCTCCTGTTAATGGTAGGCTAAGGGAGAAGAAACCAGCCCCCGAAAGCTGTTCTAATTTTACATCCCAAGATATTTACTTGTTCCCTGTGTGCACCACACTCCCCTCTCTCCTGAATCCTGCATGGGCAGGCTGGCTACACATGTGGGTGTAGCACATGGCCCTTCATGAACACCCTTTGAAATGCCTCTGTTGGGATCTTCCCCAGGTGTCATCTGCGGAGCAGTGTTTGGATGTATCTTGGTGCCCTGGCCATCATGGCTGTGGGAGGCTTCATCTTCTGGAGAAAGAAAAAGGTGATATTGCTTATTAATCATCAGGTGCTACTGCTTAAGGGGACTTTTTATTGTAAGGAGTGGCAACCATTTGTAAAATCAGAGGGAATCGTTGAAAGAGCTCCTGTGTTCTTCACAGAGTGGCCGCCTGGACGGTTTTATTTCCTGTCTGATGCCGGTTGGATGATTTGTTCTCCCAGCTGCATCAGACCCACACCGGCATCGCAGGATGCTACTTCCAAGCCAGGACTCTATGAATGTGTTAAGATTTCATGTGACTTTTAGAGTTGGGCAGGTTTGACCTCCGGTTCCATTCTTGCTGGAGTTGGAAGCCCAACACTCCCCTCTGTGGTGTGGGAATGGGTGTGAGACTTAAGGAGCTGAAGACACCGGCAAATGTCTCACTTCATGACGTTATTCATTGTTCTCTTTGTACAACCACCCTGTGGTGTAGTTAACTAGTGAGAATAGTGCTCTGTGTACCTGGATTCATCGTCTCCCTGAGGCTCTACCGGGCAGGTATTAAAAGCTCTATTCGGGATGCAGAAGCCAAAAGAGGAACTTGAACTTGGTCTTAGCACTTACTGTATTCCTCTTGTCCGACTCTGGGGAACCCATGTGTCAGCTGGAATTTGCCTATTGCCAGATGCTTCTAGCTGGAAATTTATATCTGGGATTGGGCTTTCTTAATACCTCCCTCCCCCTTTTTTTTGAAGACAGAGTCTTGTGTATCCCAGGCTATCTCAAATGTAGCCAATGATGACCCTGAATTTCTGATCCATCTGCCTCTATCTACCAAGTGCTGGAATTAATAGGCATGTGCCACCTAAACCTGTTTTAACAAGAAAACAGTAGTTGTTTTACCTTCCCCCCAAGTAAATCAGATACTTTCTTTCTTTTTTTTTTTTTTGGTTTTTCGAAACAGGGTTTCTCTGTGTAGCCGGGCTGTCCTGGAACTCACTCTGCAGACCAGGCTGGCTCGAACTCAGAAATCTGCCTGCCTCTGCCTCCCAAGTGCTAGGATTAAAGGCGTGCGCCACCACTGCCCGGCAATCAGATACTTTCTCTTCATGTCGATTAAATCTTTTATACTTTGCTAAAAATGAATCAGAGCCTAGAGCAAAAAGCTAGAATGTGAGTTGTCAAGTCTGTAGGGCATGACAGCAGCACAGGGAGCCAGGCCTAGAAGGAAGGAAGTTAGTCAGAGCTACGTAGCTGGACCTGTCTCAAACCAACAACAAACAAAGCACCAATACCCAAACTCAAACCATACCCACAAGAAGAGCAAAGTAAATAGGGTACCCATAACATCGACAGATCTGCTCTTACCATCTTCATGTGAGTACAGAGCTCACCCCCAGCAGAGTCCCATTACACACATTAATGACTATTCTACTTTGTTCATGTCAGACCTGATGGAGGTCTTCATTGCAGCATCATTTTAAGTAGCTGCCTGGTATTTTCCATCATCCATTTAACCATTTTACTGGATATTTTAATTATTATCGACTACAGTTACGTGGGTGTGCTCATGATTATTTTCCTAGGCTAAATTCCAAGCCGGAGGGTCAGTGGACATACTTTCTTTCCATGTTGGGACATGCTGCCCAAACTGTGGTGTGTTTCAGCTCCAGGTGGAGCTGAGCCAACAGAACAATGCCAGTGCTCACAGTATCGGTGCTGGATCTGATGCCCTTTCAGGACTTGCCCTTGCTTCTTTGCATTAATTTACACAATGGCTTCCTCAAAAGCAGAACATGGAATAAGGGGATTTAAATACACAACACACACACACACACACACACACACACGAGAGAGAGGAGAGAGAGAGAGAGAGAGAGAAGAGAGAGAGAAGAGAGAGAGAGAGAGAGAGAGAGAGAGAAGAGAAAATTCCAAAAAGTTGCCTGAATAGATTTTGATTCCTCTCACTAAGAAAAGAGTAAGTTTACAGATGTTTAGTTTGCATTTCCTGCTTGGCCTGTTAGACTAAGTACTAGTGAGCAGTCTTTATGTTGGGCTGGGTACTAGGGAGCAGGCTGTAGTGTCCTACCTGAACCACGGGCTCTGAAGAAAGTTGTCTGTGGATATGAGGAAGGCAGCAGAGCAGGATAAAGTTCTTTGTTTAATGGGCCTTTTTTCTTTCTTTCAAAATAGGACAGATGCCAAGAATAATGAAGTGTCCTTTTCTCAAATTAAGTAAGTCTCTGAGTTACAAACTTATTTTAAGATTCTCAGTCCCCCAGTCTGTTCAGTGACTATCTATAGCATTTTTTGATAGAAAAATAGCTGTCATTTCCCCTGATTGACAGCATTGGCTACAGCCATATGGATGTTCTTGCTGTTTCCTGCAAGGAATCTTTGTTTTACTAAGTTCACCTGAAGCTCCCTTTATTTTTGTCTCTCACTCCATGTTCTTCAGTTTTACCAATAAATAGGGTTCTGTGTTGTGTGTGTGTGTGTTGTGTGTGTGTGTTGTGTGTGTGTGTGATGTGATGTGTGTTTGTGTGTTTGTGTGTATGTGTGTATGTGTGTGTATATGTGTGTGTGTATGTGTGTGTATATATGTATGTGTGTGTTTTGTGTTATGTGTGGTGTGTGTATTGTGTATTGTGTGTTATGTGTGTATTATGTATTGTGTGTGTGTGTGTGTGTGTATGTGTGTTTAGTATACATATGCGTCCTCATGTGTGCTCAGAGGCCAGAGAGGATGTTGGATATCTTACTGTTTATCTATGATTGCGATTGCCCAGTTCACTTGAGACAGGGTTCCTGCTAAATTCAGATCAGTGTTGGCAGCCAGCAAGCCTCAGTCATCCTCCTGTCTCTACCTCCCTGAGCACTGGAATTACAGGTGCATGTGGCCACACCAGTTCTCATATGTGAGTGCTGAGGATTGGAACTCAGGTCCTGGAGCTTGAGCACTTAGTGCTCTGGCCTACGAGCTGTCTCCAGAGCACCCTCCCCCAATAGATAGTTTGTCGGTTATCAAGTCACACATATGGTCACATATAGACTAGGTCCGCTTTCCTGATTCTCATTTCAGTGTTTTTAAAATAACATTACATTAATCTCTAGCCACACACCCTTACTATGGCGGGCTTTGTTCTTTTGAGTTGATGTTTGCTTCCAGAATGAGCACATCGTTCTAATTGCTCTTTTTTTTTCTTTTTCTTTCCTATGATGAAGACCTAAAAAGTGAGTAGCTTCCCTTTTTTTTTTTTTTTTTCGTTTTGAGTATGAACTTGATTGAATGAGAAATAAGCAAACAAACAAACAAAAAAACCCCAACAATTGTTTTTTGTTTTCCTAGATCCAAGTTAATCCGAGTAGAGAACTTTGAGGCCTACTTTAAGAAACAGCAAGCTGACTCTAACTGTGGGTTTGCAGAGGAATATGAGGTACGTGGTTGTTAACTGTGCTTTCTGCCATTCTGTCTTATGGTGAAGTTTGGGTGAGAGGCAGCCTAGGGGGGAGAAGATTATGTCTGACCCTCTGGGGCACACTGCTGTTGGCTGGGAAGCCATGGACCTTTACTTCTGGTGGAGTTTTTGTTTAATGTCGTAGATACCTGAGGATTATCCAGAGAGAGACAGAGATGGTTGGCTGAAGCCAGGGGATTATTAACTAGTCCCTAATAGGCTATATGAGCAGAAAAGAAGCCTGATGGGCCATTCAGAGGTCTGGGTCTGGGCAGCTGTGGGGTCAGAGCTGCCTTGGGAGGATTATTGGAACCCTGGGTTAAGAGTTTGTCAGTGTCTTGCCTTCTAGACTTCGCTACCTCAAACTAGCCCAGGGAACTGTCATATCTCAGAAGGTGCATGCATGCTTGTCCCCGCATGATGTGCCCACTGCTGTCTGCTTTTGCACTCCTGCAATCTTGCCTACAGCTCCATCACAATCCATCCGCGTTCCGACACTCCTCCTCACACCCCCCCCGGGTTCCGCAGAGCCCATGGGAGGACTCGGTCTCTGGCTATGTTGCTATGTTGCGTTCATCCTCTATACTGCCTGGTTCCATCTGTAGCCTGTGTTGCCAGGCTCAGGACTCTGGACCACACCTCCCCTCTAGGTTTCCAGCCCCTAGAGGGCAAGAATCATCCTTTCCCTTTCACAGTCCCCTCTGCTCTTGTCTCAAGTGCTTCCCTAGCTAAGTGCCATGAAGTGCATAGTGGAAGACAACGAACTTACTGTCTCACTGTTCTAGAAGCAAAAGGCTCCAAATCAGTGTTAGCAGGACCTGCTCCCCCTTAGCCTCTAGGGGAGATCCTTCCATGCATCCCCCTGCTTCTGGAAAGCCCAGCTGTCCTTTGGGGAAGCATGGCTTTGTCTGTACCATCACCACCATGAGGTGTTTCCTCTTGTGTGTCTGTGTCTTTATACACATACTATAATGACATTACCCATATTAATGTATAATTAATTTGTAATGGAATGGTGTAAGGTCCCACCCCATTCCAGTGTGACTTCCACCTGATTGTATCTTCCATGGCTATATCCTGTAAGAGCCTACTTGAAGGTATTGGAGGTTAGGTGCTCAGCACCTCTTTCTAGTTAGCTGTAGTTAACATATTTTGCCTCTGCATTTCTACTTTGTTTGACTATACCCATGCTCTGATTAAGTATACAACTCACTTGTGGTTTTTTTTTTTTTCCAGGATCTGAAGCTGATTGGAATAAGTTTACCTAAATATACAGCTGAAATAGCCGAAAACAGAGGGAAGAACCGCTACAACAATGTCCTGCCCTGTGAGTGGTTTTATTCCTTTGTCTTTCTTTGTCCCTGGCTACCACATTGTGAACAGCAGAGAGATGGGAATCAGTGATACCCACCCAGTATCTGCACCACCACTCAGCACCAGATATTCTCACAGTCGTTAACCTTGTTGAGCCAAGTACTCTATGAGGGGATGGTACATTTAGTTTAATCCTTACCTCCTCAGCTGATAGAGTAGGTGGTTAGAACATTCATCCTGTATGTGAAGAAAACGAGGCACCATGTTAGATGACATGCTCAGTTCCATTGTTACTCTAGTTTGGATTGTTCCTGATGAAAGGGGCAGCAGGAGGAACAGGTCCCTTGTCACACTCTCTCCTTGCTAGTATGTTCCACAGCTAACTAGCAGTCACACAGAGCCTTTCCTGATTTGGGGAATTGCTCGAGTTTGTACGTGGCTGATTGGCTTTGACTGTCAACTAGTTCAGTCTAGAATCACGTGGGAAGGGAGTCTTAGGAATTATCTAGACCAGGTTGGCCCATGAAGTATCTTTGAGGCATTATTTTGATTTTTAATTAATAGAAGAAGACCTAATGAATAATACCATTCTGTAGGCAGAGGGTTCTGAACAATCTAAGAGAGAAGAACGCTTGCTGAGAGAGCAGGCAAGCAAAGGTCCACGTGTTTGCTCTTTCTGTGTGAGTGTGGACATGATGCTTTAACCCTGCCTTGCCTTCCTCATGATGGCGTTATCTGGAATTGTAAGCTACATGAACCCTTCCCTCTCCATGCTGCCTTGAGTCAAGGTTTGTCACCGCAAAAGGAATGAAACCAGATTAGTGCTTACTCAACAAGGTGAATAGCAAACTGAAGTATAGAGGACGGCCAGTGATGTGAATTCTCTGCCGTGGAGGTCGTTGCACAGGAATTAGGGCACAGAGAGCAGTGCCAGTGGATCTTAGCCATGCTCTGCCTGTCAGGAGGGTGCTTGGTTTTGTGGGTAACATTTACACCAAACTGTTTAATAACTGTCTTTTTTTTTTTTTTTAATTTGAAGGCATGCTTTTTTATTAATTTGTATTTAAACTCAGTATTTTTTTAGGTTGTGGGTTCTTTTTCTGTTTCTTCCCTTATACTTGTCAAGGGTCTTGTCCCTGATCAGAGAGAGGTGATTTTGAAACCATGCTGGACTAGCTGTCAAGCCTCTGACCTTCTGAGACTAACTCAGACATTTGGCCTGCTCTTGGAGAGCTTCTGATTTTGAATGAGGGCTGGGAATTTGATGTTTGGGTGTTGTTTCTATTGACAAGATTTTCACTTGAGACCCACATCACCACTGGTTTTACTGTACTAGATGTGCTACTCTGTCCCAGGGAGTTAGGTAGTGGGTTCAGATGCGGACCAGGAGCTGTCCTTGGTGCTACTATCCATGACTTGTCTTGACATTTGGATTTTCTTTAGTTATCTTCACTTCTGGAGTTCGAGCATACTTGTGTGTATGCTCTCTAAATGAGAATGATGTTTAGAAAACATGAGACATTTGTATTTTAGATTCCTCCATTTATAGTAGTTTTATTCAGTTTAGGTCAACACTGTGTTACTTTCCTCAATTGCTCTGTCTTATTTATTTTTTTTAAATAATTTTTTATACAATATATTCTGATCCCACTCTTCTCTCCCTCATATCCCCTTAGATCTTCCTCACCTCCTTGCCCATTCATTTTTGAGACCTGGATCTTACTGAGTCAAATAGATTAGCTGGCCATCGAGCCCCAAGGAAACTCCTGTTTCTCCCTCTCCAGTGCAGGGATTATAGGAGTGTTCTGTAGGTACTAGGGTTTGAACCTGGGTCCTCATGGCTTGTATGGCAAGCACTTTACTGACTCCAAATTTAGAACTTTATCTGTCTACCATTAATTCATCCATCTATCTATCAAACACTGAACTGTAGCTATCTATCCATCCATCCATCCATCCATTCATCCATCTTTAACTTATTGATTGTCTATATGAATGGCTGTGGCTGTGATATGGCATATGTGTGGAGGTCAGAGAATAATCTCCTCTTCCATCATGTGGGCCCTGGACTCAAATCATCAGGTTTGGCAGCAAGCACCTTAAATGGCCTAGCCATCTCACCAGTCCAGTAACAACTTTTTAAGGCTGTGGGAGAAAGGTTAACTTGGATGTCTTCTTTGCCATAGTAGAATAGGCTCTGAGTTCAAATTCTGTCTGCTCCCAGATAGAATTCTGTTCCCCGAGATAGAAGGCCTTGGAAATGTCACTTTGTCTCTGAAACTTCTGATTTCCTTATCTTGAAAGCTTGTGGGATGGTTTTGTGGTGTGGTTATGATTGCTTAGCACCTGTCCGGCTCAGAGCAGATGCCCAAGGCTGCTGGAGTGAGGGTTTCTTTAGTCTGAGAAGGTAAGAATGTAGGCCTGGCTGTTGGGCTGCCTAGGTTCCAGTCCTAGTTCTCTAAAGGCTGTCATGCATCTTCTCTGCACCACCGTCGAAGGCCGTCCACAGGGATCAAATGAGATCGTGAATGTAAGATATGAAGCATTGTGGCGGCCATGGGCTGCTGGCTTATACTTGTAAATTTTCCTGCATGCAACTTTCCTGAATGAGGATCTTTCTTTCTTTTAATGCCACAGATGATATTTCTCGAGTCAAACTGTCAGTCCAGACCCATTCGACGGACGACTACATTAATGCCAACTATATGCCTGTAAGTGGGTGGCTGCTCTCATGCCTGGGGCTCCTCTGAATAGGAGTGTGTCTGTCTGTGCCTTTGATGGTGACTGAGCTATCTTTTTCTAGGGCTACCATTCCAAGAAAGATTTCATCGCCACACAAGGACCTTTACCCAACACTTTGAAAGATTTTTGGCGTATGGTTTGGGAGAAAAACGTATATGCCATTGTTATGTTGACCAAATGTGTGGAGCAGGGAAGGGTAAGTGTCTTTTGAAAACTCATAAATTAATTTTTACCATGGTAGAGGATATCTTGAAATCCATGTGTCTTTTAAAAATCCTTCTTCCCAAACATTAATACTTTCATCCAAAGAAAATGTTCTGTATTTTTAGCTTTTTAGAGAGAAGATTTAAAAAAAAAAAATCTTGAAAAACTTTTTTATTATGTTTCTTTGTGGGCTCATATAAATGTCTGTGGTTGAATCCGTGGAGTTAGTGAGTGAATGGACCTGGGTTAGTGCAGTGGACACTGCAGGCCTAGGGTGACCATGCGATTCTGCTGTCGTCAGCTCTGTGCCTGTAAAGCCTAGCTGTGTGGTCTCTAAGCAACCAACTCCTAAATCTCTGATTTTCAGACTTGGTTCTTAACATTTAAAACATTTTCAGACTTATCTCTAGGTGTGTCTCGGCAGCCCCCTCTCTTCCTGTGTGGCCTGGAACCAATCTGCCATTTCTGTCACAGAAAGGAGGATCTGTTCTGGGAATAAAAATCTCATATTTCCTTAAATAGAGATGAGTTGAAAAAAACACATGCTAAATTAAAAAAACTGTGTACCTGAAGAATGAGAATTAATACTACTATTCGGAGAGTTGTTAGTTACTGTTATTATTTAGTGTCAGGGAGCAGACGTAGGGCCTTGGCTGAGTCCATGCTAAGCGTGGTTCAGCGTGCTGTGCTTTGCCGCTGAGCAGTACCCCAGCTATTAGTGGTTTATATTTTGTTGTTGTTCGTTTTGCTTTGTTGTTTGTTTTTTGAGACAGGGCTTCACTCTTAGCCTAGATTGGACTTGAACTTAGAGCAATTCTCCTGCTTCAGGTTCCTAAATAATGAGATTATTGGCATGAACTCCTATGCCTAGAATAAAGTATTCATTTTCTCTCTCTCTCCCTCTCTCCTTCCCATCCCCCCCCCCAAGTGTAGATTCCCTTCTTGAGTCTCTAAGTCACTGGTTCCCTGTCCACCACGTCTGCTCGGTGTTTCTGTCTCAGTGCTCCTTGTTGATTGAGAAGGGTTCGACAGCTCCAAGGTGTGCCGCTGGGGCCAGCTGTTCTCAATGAGTGCTGCTGTCCCAGGTGGTAACTGGAACCTTTGGACATCATTCCTTAAAATTGATTTTTATTATATTGTGTATATGATGTGTATACGTGGTGTGAGAGTGTATATGCCACAGGAATACATGGTCAAGTACACGGTCCCTGTGATGTTTCTGGAAATGGGATGTGAGTACGGACTCAGGTCTGTAGGTTTGCACAGCAAGTGGTTTACCTGCTGAACTACCTCACAGACCCAAACCACTTCTCTTAAAGACTCACTTATGCTATTCTGAGTTGTTAGGACGGTGTGTGTCTCTGGTTTGGGTCAAGCAGACTCTGCTAAGTGACTGAGCAGTCCCCCGTGACAGTTTCATGACTTCGTTTTCCTTGAGAGGTTTTGGTGATGGTGAGTGTGTGATCCTTGACTTTTCATATAACCAAACTTGTGTTCTAGACCAAATGTGAGGAGTACTGGCCTTCCAAGCAGGCTCAGGACTACGGGGACATAACTGTGGCAATGACATCAGAAGTTGTTCTTCCGGAATGGACCATCAGAGATTTCGTGGTGAAAAATGTAAGTCAAGATTGATCTGAGAAAATCAACGGGTATTAATATTGACAATAACTAATATTTGATGCAGGAGAAAAGCATTTTTTACTTCTTTTATTTATTTCACAATCAAAGTGCCCATATCTACATGCTCTTTAAGGAACTCCTAGCTTTACTTTCTTGAGGGGACTTTTGTGTCCTTTCTGGATAAATGAGTCTTATGAGCATAGCTGTGTCAGCAACACTTTCCTTTCCAGGAAGCCTTTGGGTCATCCGGGTGGGGATGTGCATGGGGGTGGGGTGGTGTTACTGCTAGGAACAGTTTGTATTGATTCTCGGATTCTGATTCTAGGGCATATGCAATGTCCTCCCTTTCCCCCATAAATTACAAAACCAAATCCAGTTAAATCACACAGACATTATAGGAAGCTGGGTCTATTTTTCTTTACTAAAGAGTGTTTGAAAGAGAAAGTGTCCTGAGTCAACATTAACATCAGCTGAGCCTGCAAATGGGTTTAACATTCTCCAGCTCATATTGAAGGCCTAAAATGGTTATCTCTTTTGATCTGGTGAGCGCAAGTTTGAGTCTCTGATGTGAAGACATGATGTGGAGTTCAGGAATGGTCAGCGCTGTTTATTTTCACAAGATTATTTATTTAGAAGGAACAGTTCCTTTAAGAGATGAGTTAGCTCTGCGTTTGCTTCCATTTCTCTTGGATATATGTCCAGTGTCTTCTACCTTATTATTATTATATGTCCTTTGATATTTTCATACACACCCACAGTACATTTAGCTCACACTGTCAGGATTATTTGTGGTGGTTGAACAGTTTGGAAGCCACATGCATAGCTAGCTTTTGGAGAATGGATAACTAAACTCCGACTATGTGCACACTGCCATTGAGCTTTTAGATACCATACATGGAGCTGACATACAGCCAGCCTTTTCACCCCTGCTACGCCATTCAGCTGTGAATTCAACCAACCTGGATTAAACATATTCAGAATAAAAATTGTGTTTGTATTTAACATGCACATTTAGGCTCATCATTCCCTAAGGCCTACAGTATAACAACTATTTAAAATACACTAGGTAATATAAATAGTTTAGAAATGATCTAAAGTATAATCACATGTTGTTGACTGGCAGGGGTGTGTTCTGAGGAATGCGTCTGTGTGAACATCATGGACTGTGCTTACCCACACCTGGATAGTATGGCTTCCCATGCACCTGCGCTGTGTAGGGTATACCGTCATATATGTCTATATGACTGTGCACAGGAGTGTGTGTGTGCAGGTTGGATGCACACGTGCTTGTATTACTTTGGGATTCTGAGCATGCACAGATTTTCCTGGGATCAATCCATATGAATCCTGAGAAGTTGTGAAAAGGTAGTGTCAATGATACATACTAGGAGACAAAGTTTTGAGAGAGTGTCTTGCTAGTAGCCCAGGCTGGCCTTAAACTCATAAGCCTTTGCCTCATCCTCAGTACTGGAATTCCAGGTTTGTGTTGCCAGGCCTAGCTTAGCCTTTATGTAACTGTGTATAGATAGAAAAGCCTGTATGTAGACCTAGTGCTGTTACATTGTAACAGGGACTGATAGATTGGGTTCTAGTTTGTAAGAACGAACCTTAAAGATCCCTGAAGATATAGGTGAGGCATAGTATATGAAATACTAATTCTTACTAGTTGCCAGGTCTCAGAGATATTCCAGGTCCTTCTTTGGGGATGTTTAGCACACGCTGACATGACCACTTCCATAAGTAAGGTCGCACTCAGTGAGGGACACTTGACATGTCTGGCTTATTGCTGCAGGCTCTGCCCATTTAAATTGACTGACATGTCTATCCCCACTTGCCTCTGCTTGGAGTTCACCTTTGTGCATAGAGTCGGCGAAATAAAGAAAACGCTATTGCTCTCACTGTTTTTGTATTAATGAAACACTGCAGATTCTAGAGATTTCGAGATTCCCACCAAAGCCTTTTCTTATTTTAGGCTTATATATAGGCTTCCACATGGCATTTTCTAAAATAGTGGTTTGTAATTATGTGAAATGCATGCATACATTTCCCTTTTATAGAATGAGAACATTACAGATAGAGCTCCATTTTTTTGACTACCTCCCTTAGTCTCAGCACCGCCCCCCATTCCTTCCTCTTTGCCTCCCTGCTCCCCTGCTTCCCTGCCCCTTGGTCCCCTGTTCCCTTGCCCCTGCCCCTCTGCTCCCTGCCCCCTTCCCCTATGCTCTCTGCCCCCTGCTCCCTGCCCCCCTGCTCTATGCCCCTCTGCTTCCTGCTCCCTTGCCCCCTGCTTCCTGTCCCCTGACCTTCTGCTCCCTGCCCCTATGCTCTCTGCCCCCTGCCCTCTGCCTGCCCCCTGCCCCCCTGCTTCCTGCCCCCTGCTTCCCCTGCCCCCTGCTTCCTGTCCCCTGCTCCTTGCCCTCTTTCTTTGTGTCTCCTTCTCTCTTCCCTACTCCTCACTTCTGATTTCTTCTCTCAGTAAACCCTTATGATAACATTTCTGATGTTAGTTATCTGCAATGAAGTTTCTCAGTATCCTTTCTCCTTTTTCTCCAACACTGAATAGTGTAAATTTATTGCTTTTAATAATGAATAAAGATTAAAAATTAGCATCAGTGATAGAGATGCCCATTGCCCCGCTGAGGGGACATATGGTAAGGTCAGGTACAGATAAATGAATATAGTTGAATCAAGGATAGGCAGGGACAGGACTAGCCCTAGGGGACAGAGTTTTGGTAATTATAGGCACATGCTTGGTCTAAGGTAGAACACACACTGTGTAATTGACTAGTTTTGCTTTAACGGTGTCCACTGTCTCCTGCCTGCCAGATGTTAAAGTAACAGACCAAGTTTGTATATGTATATGTGTGTATCGTGTGTGTGTGTGTGTGTGTGTTATGTGAGAGAGAGAGAGAGACAGAGAGAGAGAAGACAGACAGAGAGAGAGAGAAAGAGAGAGAGAGAGAGAGAGAGAGAGAGAGAGAGAGAGAGAGAGAGAGAGAGAATGAATTTGTGGTACCATATACTATTTAGAGAGCCCAGGACTTACCAGGTGGTTCTTGGCCAACAGGTGTAGACCTCCTGACCATACTTAGGGAAATGATTTGGGGCTTTAAGGGAAGTGCCTTTTCCAGGTGGGCTGTAGAATGGGGCTCATGAAGTTCTCAGGAGGTGCAGGTGTGTGGGTGTGGGGCTGTTATTGGCTTGTAGCTGGGAACAGAAGTGATCTAAACTGAAAATTGAACTGGGTGTGTTGTCTCCACATAGGGTGAGTATCAGGTGGTCATTTCCATTTCCTCTGAGCCTCTGCTGCCCATTTTTAGTGGGGAAGATGAAGCCCTTCCTTCCTGGGAACATTATGAGGATTTGGTGATGGGGATCAAATGTGCTGTGATTGGAGTTTCCTGCCTGGCTGCCTGTTTTCCATTTTGTGCAGTATGGTTTTCAGGTCTGCTTGATTTCACTCACTGTTGTGATACTGTTAGGTGTCCTCACTCTCTGGATCTCTAACCCATTTTGTCGGCTCTAGATACAGAACAGTGAGAGTCATCCTCTGCGGCAGTTCCATTTCACCTCCTGGCCTGACCACGGTGTTCCTGACACCACCGACCTGCTCATCAACTTTCGGTACCTGGTCCGGGATTACATGAAGCAGATTCCCCCTGAGTCACCAATCCTGGTGCATTGCAGGTATGCACAGTTGGCGGCGTGTGCATGTGTGACAACTTAAAACTTATTTATGAGCACCCCCCCCCCCCACCATCCCAAAGCAATGCCCAAGAGGAAATTCAACAGGCAGTTAGAAATTCAAGAGGGGACTATGGCCTTAGTCCCTGAGCCATGAGACTGTGGAAAGGGGTTGGCAAGCTATATAGCCCATGGGTCAGATAGGGTCTGCTTCATATATAAAACCTCACTGGAACCAAGCCACGCCCACTGGCTTACTTGTTTGCATTGCTTTTATATTGCATTAGCTCGATGTGCTCAGTGGAGGGTATTTGCCATCTGGTCATTTACAAAGCATGTGCCCATACCTACGATAGAACAGGAAGAATTTAGCATTAAAGACAAAAGAATTAATTAGAGCAGAGGCCTCATAAAAAGATGCGACTTTGTGTCCTAGGCTACAGGACCCTTTGAGTGGCATGGAGTGTAAGAATGTTAGCAAGATGTTTAGTCTGTGAATTTTAACTCAAGTGAGTGTGTCCTGACTGGCTTGAAGCTGCAGTTGAGGAGCGATGTGCTTGCCTCAGAGAGAGAGTGAAGATGTGGGTACCGATGGGGGGACTGGGAGATCTGTGGAGAGGCAGCTGACGGTGATGTGCTCATTTCTCTGTCTTCTAGTGCTGGGGTTGGAAGGACGGGCACTTTCATTGCGATCGATCGCCTGATCTATCAGATAGAGAATGAGAACACTGTGGATGTGTACGGTATTGTCTATGATCTTCGGATGCACAGGCCCCTGATGGTTCAGACAGAGGTGAGGCCAGATCTGTGTTTGACACTTCGCCCTTCCCATCTGTCTGTAACAGGTCACGTGGCATCACGTGCTGGACTCTTCTACAGCCTTCTTGCTCTTGACTGTGAATTTCAACTGTAATTAAATTACCTGATGCAATAGTACCAATAGAATCACACATGCAGATAGTGTCAGGAGTATTTATCTTACTGCATCTGATTTTTAAGCAGTCTTCTTTAAAATAGAGAGATTATTTTTATTTCATGCATGTGGGTGTTTTGCCTGCATGTATGTCTTTGTATTACATGCATTCAGTGCCCACAGAGGCCAGAAGAAGACATTGAATCCCCTGGAAATGGAGTTACAGGTAGTTGTGAGCTACCATGTAGAAGTGGGAATCACACCCGGTTCTCTGTAAGACCTCTGCAGTGATTTTTAACTGCTGAGCTATCTCTCTAGCCCTCAGATTAATCTTTTTAAGACTCTTGGTTTGGTTTCTAGATTTTAAATTTATAAATTAGGTTTATATTTAATAAATGTATTGTTTATTAAAAACTTATAGGTAGTTTGATCTTCATTTCTGAGAAGATCTGACCATGTTTAAGCTAACAGAACAGACTTATCAAATTTCAATGGTAGGAAAAGCACATTGCCACTGAAGCAGAAACGCAGCAACTTATGCGTACCCAGCCTTGCAGATGTTAATGAACACTGGTTGGCAGAGCTACTCAGGATGACTGAGCAAAAATGTGTGCTCAGTACGTACTGTAATGTGTGTAAAGCTGTTGGATTTGCCCTTCTTGAAGTGTCCCTTGTAAGCTTTGAATCTGAGGCATGTTCTTATCAGAGTGTGTCAGGAAGTGGCTTCCAGGGGTGGATATTCCAGACCAAGATGAGAGCAGAATATTCATCTTGTCTCAAGCTGTTACTCTGTACCAATTTAGAAACTTATGACTATGTGCTGTGTCTGAGTCTAGCAGGGTGTGTTAGAGGTCTGGGTATGGGTACATTGTGTGCTTTTGGGTGAGATGCATGATTGTGGGAGGAAGTGAAAATTTGCTTCCGTGTTAGATTTTCATTTTTTGCTACAGAAAAATAGAGTGTGAAGAACAGAAATCTCATTATCTGTCTGCGGGTTTTCCCTCATCTGTGTGTGTTGTGTGTGTTGTGTGTGTGTGTGTGTGAAAGTGTAGAGGAGAGAGAGAGAGAGAGAGAGAGAGAGAGAGAGAGAGAGAGAGAGAGAGAGATGGGGGGTTTGCTTTTTCACTTTATTCAGTGATTCTGGTTCAGAGCTTGAAAACATGGCTAGTTTAGCTACCTGGCTTGATCTGAGGCCACGCCCACGCAGCATTTCCATGGTTTGTGAGTCTGCTGTTTAGTCCTGCTGCTCTGTGGCAAATGCTTTAACCGCTGATCCACCTCTCCAGCCTCCTGATCACTTTTTCATATTTCAGAAATAATACATTAAAAATTAACACTATAAGACCGCACAGAATGTATTTTTCCCCTTTTATTTCTCTAACCCTACTCCCTAGACTCTAGGACCTACAGGAAGGCTTTAGTTACCTTTAGCTTGTGTGGTGGTTTGGTCCCCCCACTTCCCCAGGCTGATGTGTTTGAACATTTGGTCACCAGGCAATGGCGTTGCTTTGAAAGGTCTTGGAACCTTCAGGGAGCAGAGCCTTGCTGGAGGAAGTGGATCACTACGGTTGGGCCTTAAGGTTTCATACCTGGGTTCCACTTCCTGTCTGCCCTCTGCTTCCTCTCTGTGGATGCAGTATGACCAGCGGCCCGAGGCTCCTGCCACATCCCTTTTCAGCCATGGTGGGCTCTATCTCTTCTGCTATGAGTCAAAAGAAGTTCCTTCTTGTCAGGTTTGGTCACAGCAGCAAGAGATGGAACTGGCCTAGCAGGTGGCGCTATAGAGCTCTTTGAATGTGTATATATCTGTGGACTAGTTTGAAAAGATTGGATGCGCTTGTTTATGAGGCTTTCTTTTAAGGCACCTAGTCTTTTTTTTTTTTTTTCTGCATCAGCACATGCTTCCTTTATTTAATCAGCGACCTGCAGATTCTGATACACTTGTATTAATTACTTTTTTGAAAAACAAAAACAGTTGCTGTGCGGAAGTTTATTTTGCCTCATAGTTTGGGGTACAGTCCGTCACGGTGTGCTAGTGTCTCTAACTGTGGCAGCTGCAGGATGACACTGGTCACGTTCTGCCTGCAGTAAGGCAAGAGAGAGAGATGACTGTTGGTGCTCAACCCCCTTCCCTTCTCACTTACTGCAAACCTTAGCCCCACGTTCAGGATGTTGACTGTTGGTGCTCAACCCCCTTCCCTTCTCACTTACTGCAAACCTTAGCCCCACGTTCAGGATGTGTCGTCCCTCGGCAGGGACCCTCTCCTGAAATGACCTTCTACTCACCCAGAAGAGTGGCTCTTAGGTGATTCTCAATTTCATCCAGCTGACAATTAAGATTAGTCATCACGCTTCCCTAAAGAATGGTCTCCATTCAGGTCCACCTGATATCCTTTAACCCTTTTCCTCTTTAGAGAATTTTCCGGTTTACTCTCACTCCACACGGATTCCTTAACGTCTACTGTTCCTCCGTATCTATGCTTTATTTTTTCTGCATCTTCATCTCACCCTCTCCAGGTTTCCGATGTTTCCTTGATACGAAAAAGTGAGGGTGCCCCCTCTGGTTAAGCATCACTGATAAAGAAAGCTATGTTATGTGGTTTTGAATTTCACTAGGATGCTGGATGTGTTAATTTGGACATGTTTGCTGTGGGACAGATGGGGATTTGGGGATGATATCATGGTGATGATTTGTTTAAAAATCATCTTGTGTTCTCATTTCTGTGACTGGGGCTTACTCTTCTCTCTCATTTCCTTTTCTACCAGGACCAGTATGTTTTCCTCAATCAGTGTGTTTTGGATATTATCAGAGCCCAGAAAGACTCAAAAGTTGATCTCATCTATCAGAACACAACCGCGATGACAATCTATGAAAATCTCGAGCCAGTGAGCATGTTTGGAAAGACTAATGGTTACATCGCCTAGTTCCAAAGCAAAGCCTTTCTGAAGCTAACCAGACCGTCACACCCACAGCGAAGGAGAATGCCCTGACGGGGACATGTTTTATATGTCTCATTTCTCAGTTCTTTGTTCTGTTCTGTTAGAACTACTTGGAGGGCATGGGCTGTGCATGGCAAACATGGCAGATAGGCAGTTGGGGCTGTTAGGGGCTGTGGATAGGTGGTGTGTAAATCAGCTGCATTCCTGATTACCAATGGGATGGGTTCACTTTTTGTTTTTTCCTTGGGAATTGTGGAAAACCAGGAAAAGTGAGCTGTTTTTGTTTTTCAAACAGGTTTGTTCTCCTCTCTTTCTCCCCCTCTCTCCTCTTTCTCTTCCTCCCCTACCTCTCTTTCTCTCTCTCTTTTTTTTAAGACTTTTATATGATTCACATGCTAAAGCCAGGATTATGTTGGGTTGAATATATTTTAAGTATCAGAGGTCTATTTTTACCTACTGTATCTTGGAATCTAGCCGATGGAAACGCATGACTGTGGGTGTTTCTCATGCAGGGAGGGGCACACGGCGCCTCTTCTGTGTGGGTTTCTATTTGAACATGTGCCTTTTCTGAATTATGCTTCCACAGGCAAAACTCAGTAGATATCTCTATTTTTATATTGAATCTCAGAATTGGAATATACAGAATATTTAAGCAGTAGCTTAGTATCAGAGGTTCGCCTCCTCAGTCACATTCCTGTTCCCAGTTAGAGGAGGCTTCTCTGCGGCCCACCCTTGACACACATTTGTGCTCCACGGTCCCTTTTCCTTTCTTTCTTTTCCCCTCCAAGTTTTCGCCAAAGACTTCTGTTGGTGAGATTTTCATCCCATTGGTTGGGTGAGAATAGAAATTTAAACTATCACCATGAGACTCTCTGTGGGTGGGGTTGGGGAGGAACAGAGGAATCCACATACCATGGTGTGCACCCCTTCTCATCCCGTCTCCTCCTTTCTCTCCTTTCTGTCTTTGGTAAGAAGGATTATTTAAAGGTGCAATATGTGACGTAGTGGTTCACGATGCTCTGGGTTCTTAGTAATGTTTTACTCAGGTTGTCATTTATGTGTGCTTGTGTCTGTGTGTGTATGTGAGTCTCTGTGTGTGTGTATGTGTGTTTTATAGCGTGGTGATCTGTGAACATTTCAGTGTGAACTCAGATTAACCCTTTTCCCCCTGAAGTCCACTGGCTTTAGTCTATCTGCAGTGACACACATCAGTATCTACTGTACATATAAATACTAAACTCTTACACCAGTCATTCCTATGAATAGAGGTGTACAAAGTTTGATTTGTATCAAAGATGTAATTATTATTTTTAAAACCTCTTTTCACTACACTGCTGCTGTAATTACTTTGAATTTTTAAAGAAAATGTAGATTTTTTTTTTTTTTTGGCTTTAGGTGTGTATTCACCAAGAATTTCAGAATTTATGTGGTCTTATTTTATTGGTACATAATCTGTAAACTTCTCAAGGCATTAACATGACAAGATTTGTGTCTTTTATTTTATCTTGTGGCTCAGGTTATATTTGAAGAAGTTTCAAGTTTATTTTCTAGTAGGCAATGAAGTATACATAAGGTCTTATGAAGGAATCGCCAAGTCCCTGGAGTCCTGTGGCTGTTTTCCACAGTAACACATCCTGCTGTATGTTTGGGACTATGGTATCACGATGAAGATGAGTGCGGGGTCTTCTGTGAGGACCTGGCCACTGTGGGCCCTGGGGTAACCTGTCTTCTGATGTTCTGCACTCTGTTCCTCACGTCACCAGCACTTTGTTGGCTGACTGGACCTGATCATGAGGATTTGTAGGGATAGAGAGGGTGAACCTTGATGTACTGAAAGCCCTGCTGTGGCTCATCACGCTGTAGAGCGGTCCCTGCTGTGACTCAGTCCTGGAGCGCTGTGGTTTGTACCCCCTTTTCCTTTGTGGTACTGAAAGGATTGAAAGAAGAGGTCATGGCGCTATCATGCTTTTGGGGGAGGATTTTACTTCTCACATGGAAACTGCACTTTTTTGCTAAATCCTTTGCATTTGATGTTCATTTAGTGTCCAGCCCTACAGAGAATGGGCTGGCCAGGATAGGTTGGGCCCCTTGACTCAACTTCACTGGGGAACTTGACGCTGCAGTTGTGAATCAGGAAGCCATGCTGTCTCCAGGTATGGAGTGAAGTTGAACATGGGCTCATTATTTCCAAATTCTCTGTCTGGTCCACCCACTAGGATGTGCTGACTCTGGGGTGCTATACAGAGGGGCCTGTACTGGCAGTAGTTCTGTGTATTACCTATACACCTCCTCAGTTTGTTAGGAGCCATTATAGTGGGTGGTGAGGGGTCCATTCCATGCAGCACCTATGCCCTGCTTCCACTATCATGGAAAGTATGAGAAAGGACTTGCCCCTAAAATAGTCCTATAGAAGATTAGAGTCCCTCAAAAAAAAAAAAAAAATCAAAGCAACATAATCATAAACGCACTGTATAAAATTACAAAACACAGAAACCTTCTCCACTTCTGCCTGTATGGGTCTGGAAAGTCTTTAGGCATCAATCCCAGCAAGCCATTCCCAGTCCCAGGAGGGAGGCTAGTAGGAGAGAGGTCTGGTGTTCCAAATGGGCAGGTCACAAGAAGCTTACATACCATTGTACATCTGGAGGTGGACTGTGGGGTGGAGTTTGCATAGCACACCCATTGGAGAAGGAAGATTAATGACAGAGGCTAGGGTTGGGCAGAGGCGTGGTGGAGGTCCTTCTCACTGTTTGCCCAAGCCCTCAGTGCAACTGTGAACAAAAGTGGAAGAGTCTGGTGACATTGGAACAATGGAGCTCCCTGCTCACATACGATGGCAGCAGCACCGAGAAAAGCAGCCAGTGTGGGACTCACTGTCAGTGAAAGGGCTACAGACTGGTGGTCAACTGCTTTGGAGGACTTGGGCCATTGACTGATGTCTTCTAAGGAGAAAGGCTTTTCCACCAGAGCTGAATCTAGCAACAATTGGCACCGGTGGGACATTTGGTGTCTGTTCTCTGAGGCCACTTTGTGATCTCCAGCCAGACTTTGGCACAATGGACCTGCTGGCTTTGTGCTTTGTGAAGTTGGAGGCTCTGGGGAGTGGGGGTGGGGAGGAGGTGGGGGAAGGGTCAACTATGCAGCTGGTTCATTCATACTTGTTTTCTGGGATGGACAAGCCTGGGTTTATTTTTTTCTTTGTTTGTTTGTTTTTGTTTTTTTTTTTGCAATGCTTGATTGTGCTTGTTGAGCTAAACAAGCCTGGTGACTGAAGTTGATTCACCTCAAAACAAAGTGGGAATTCTGCATTTTTCAGATTGCTGAGTAGCAACTGCGTGTTTAACAACTGTAGCTTTTTCTCCCTGGGGCACAGACTAGAAGTGTTGATGTGGACTCTAAACTGTACTTTCTTGTAACTATTTTGGAATGATGCACATTTCTAATGTCTGTTATACTTGTACAGAGTATTGCTGTTGGTTGCTTTTTTTTAAAGGAAAAAATGGCCTGAAAAACTTTTTTTTAAAGACTTACAAATACCAAATATAAAATATGTCAACACATTATGTCTTTGATTGATTTTTTCCTTCCTTCCTTCCTTCCTTCCTTCCTTCCTTCCTTCCTTCCTTCCTTCCTTCTTGTCCCCTCCTTCCTTATTTTATGTCTATACCATTTATTTTGTACTTCATTGGTTTGTTATGTTCTACCAGGGAATCCCTAACAAGATCATGTTTTCACTGAAATTTTCCACATGGTTTCTTATAGTTAATGTTTCAGATACCACAGACTAGGTGGTTTAAGCCAAAAAAATTATATTTTTATAATTTGGAAGCTGGAGATCAAGGGGTGGTAGGGACTTCATCCTAGAATGGCTTTCTTCCTGTATACATATGGCCTTTCTTTATACAGGTCTGAGGATCCTAGTGATACTGGTTATGGCCTTATGTATAGCATCTCATTTTTACCTTCTTTACTCCTGAGATCCCTTCACCAAGTAGAGTCACATTCTGAGGTACGAATAATTTATACTTCAAGATGTTGCTGCGTGAGCACATGGGACTAACTTTGTGGTTCTCAGTTTGGTAGAGAGAGGTGCTCACCTTAGGAAGTCCCCACATTTTTTTAGTGGTCTTCTGTTGAGGTTTCTAGGGAATCTTAAAATTGTTGGGATACTGTGACAATTTGAAGGTTCTCAACCTTCCTAATGCTGCAACCCCTTAATACAGTTCCTCATGCTGTGGTGACCCCCCAAACATAAAATTAGTTTTGCTGCTACTTCGTAACTTTAATCTTGTTACTGTGTTTTCTGATGGTCTTAGGTGAACCCGTGAAAGGCCATTTGACCCTCCAAGGGAGCCAGGTCCACAGGTTGAGAACCACTGTGATAATACTTTAATTTTGTCTTTTGTGTCCCCTGATACAAAATGGTTTTTGGGGTGGAGATAGGGCCTCATGTAACCCAGGCTTCTAATCCTCTTGCCTCTACTTTCTGGGTTGTGGAATAAGCATGTGCTGTCATTCCCAGTACCTTTTTTTGAGTCATTTAATGGGAAATAAAATTTCCATGTAATTTCTTTTAGTATGTCCAAGTTGACTGACTCAAGGGCCATTTTTGTTTATCATGTTCTGATTAGGCAAAAAGCACAAACCAGGGACAGCTGAGAATGTAGTTACTCCAAACAGGTTTGTTCTCTGATGGCAAAAAATATTTTCCTTTTGACGTACTGGATGTACATGGTACAGAGTATACCAGTCCAGACATGGAACAGTCAGGGCTTTTCTAACCTTTCCTTGCAGTCAGCACTAGGTGGCAGAGAGCTGTAGTTTGCCATGAGAGAGAGGAACACAGACATGTTTCAAGATTCAGGTCTGCTCAGAACGGCGTGGATTGACATCTTGCTAAAGCCAAACAATTGATGCTTAAGCTTCTGATTGGGAGCCCTCTTCCATGGGTTTGGCCCCTGATACATCAGGTCATTGCATCTACTCTCCTGCCTCTGACCCTGGTACTCGCCTGACGGTAATTTTTGTGTATTAGTTACATTTTTCAGTGTCATGGCAAAAGTATCCGACGAGAAGCAACTTAAACAGAGGAACAGTTCCAGGGGTTATAGTTTATCACAGCAATGGGAGAGGCTGCTGGTTATATTGTATCTGCTGTCTAGAAGCAAAGTATGAGCAAGAAGTAGAGCCAGCTTATAGACCCTCCTTTGTACTTCCTCTCAAAGGTAACCGCCTAACTACATGGAGCCATTGCCTGGGGACCAAGTGTTCAAACACACAAGCTATGGGAGACATTTCATGTTAAAGCCATAATACTCAGTAAGAAAAAAAAAAGATGATAAATCTTTGACACATATGAATATCATTAACATTTGATGTGTTAATATGCTGCGATGCTTCATGCATTGCCTAGGATGCAGTGATGGCTATTCAACCTCAGTTTTATGTCTGTTATGCTGGCAGTGAGTCGTACATATGTGGACAGACCAGACATCTCTCTGCCTGTGTGGAATTCGAGGGCCTAAGGGAGAGACAGGGCATTAGAGGGAATTAGCACAAATGTACCGATACACTGTGGCCAGAACAAGTCACCCTTGTAGTATCAATGGGTCAGAAAGGGCCAAAGAGAAGAAAGAAGAAATGGTGTATGCTGAGACAATTTGGCAATTTGAAGAGTAGTTGGGAGACTAAGCTTTCTGGGGATTAGCTGGTGAGGAAGCAGCAAGGGTTAGTCAGTCTTGGCAAGGAGATGGAGTGTTGGTCTGTGAGCAGTGGAAGCCATCAGTTTTACAGTGGATGGTGGCAGGTTTGTGTCAATCACTGAGTAGACCATTAGAGAGGGAGACTGGCTTGATCTGATTTAGTAATGGTTTAGGAAATAAATAATGGGACTTGGCAAGCCTATAATGTATATGTGTGTTTTCCATGTTCACACATTGATAGTATTAGGAGTGGGGACTTTTGGGAGGTGATTCTATTGATAGGGTAGAGTTACATAGCAAGTTTGGGTTGTCTGAGACCATCTTTTAAAAAGAAATCCAGTTAGCAGCATTTATAGAAGAAAATCACAACATATTTTAAAACGTGTTGATCTTGCTTTACAGAGTTCCTTGAGTGTGACTATGTTGCTTCATCCACATCTGAATGGTTTTGGATGCTGGGTTCTAAGCTGGAAAACTGAAGGAAACAGTTTTTGGTCCTGGCTATTTGCTGGTCTGCTAGGATCCAGGGCCTTGTTGACATCTGGGGAGATGTAAGTGGGGAGAACAAATGTTTAGGTTTCCCTAGCATAAGTTATGGCAGCTCTCATATTCCCCTTGGGCTCACAGGTCCTTTTAGGTCTGAATTTATATCTCTGAGGCCTCTTGGAAAACAGGAGATCTAGACTTTTATGGTAGCTATCAACTGGGAAAATTTCTTGAAGTTAATATGTAAATTGTTCTGCTGAAGGCCACAGTTTTAGATGTTGCCACTAGATGGTGCCAGAGCACTGGGATGAAGAAGCAATAGGCCTGTGTAAGGCAGAAGACCCAGAAAAAGAAACTTGTTCACACATCTGAGAAACTGGCAAGTCAACAATCCAAGGAAATGCCTTTGCTGGCATTTGGTAGCCTTTCCAATCTCATTTATTACATAATATATTCATGGCAAGAAAAATATCAAGAAGGAAAACAAAATAAAAAATATCTTACAACACTGATCTCATTATAGTTGATAAGAGTCCACTCCCACACTCTGAAAAAATTATTTGTGACCTACAGAATGGTGATGGTGTCTTAAGTCTGGATCAGGTCATAAAACTGCAGCCTAGAGGGCCTGGGTCTGTGGTTCTACAGCAGCTGGCGTCTGTTGATATCCATGACCTGTGTTACCACCAAAGGCAGTGTGGACATCCATGGTCTAGGATGCCTCCAAGAGCCTTGCATGGGTCTGTGGTTCTATTACAGCCAGGGGCATGTTTACAGTTTGCTGTCACCAGAAACTGTGGAGACCTTGATCCGTGTTCCTGCTCACTGTGAAGAGCAAGGAGGCTACATTTGCTGTGCTATTGATCACTGCAGACACACAGTTGAGAGGGAGGGACATGGAAGGCTTCCGTGACAACCCCTACTTCCCACAGTGTCTCCCTCTGCCCCACTTTGCATCCCCAGAGTAACAGCCCAGACAGGAAGCCATAGAAGAGAACTCTTGAAAGGTGTGATGGGGTTGCTGGAGTGTAGCCTCAGTAATTGATGGCTGCAGCAGGGTGCTGGACGTGGAGGACTCAGTTCTGCGTAAGGGGCAGGCCGTGGAGAGTTTGACCAGGCTCCAGTGAGTATATGGATAACACAAATTGGACCTGGTTATATTTCTATTTCATTTAAAATTTTTATTATTTTTATTTTAACTTTTTTGGGGGGAGGTCACAAGGGTGTGAGGGTGGACATGCAAGGACTGCAGAGTGACTTTGATGGGGTGAATGACATGAAATTCTCAGAACATCAATGAAAACATTATGTTAAACAAAACAAAACCAACCAGCCAAAGAAGAAAACCTTCAGGCGATTCTCCCAACCTCAATTTGTTGGTTTATGTCCTGAGCAACCCTAGGGAAGGCCTGTGTGGTGGACCCGAATCTCCTCCCTCAGCTACATAGCAACTAGCCTTTTACGAGTGGTTTTCCAACTCCTTGTGTTTGGATGCCAGAAGCAGGGGACTCTATCGTGACCATGGCCTCATCCAAGACCTTCTCAGAGGACCACTGACCCAGGTTCTCCTGATGTGTCTGAAAGGCTGTTGCTGCTTCAAACAGCTGTGTTAGGAATCATTTGTTACACAGTTGCTCTGATAGAATACCTGGACAAAAACAACCCAAGGGAGAAAGTTTTCTTTCTTTGCTCACAATTCCAGGGTACAGTCCATCTTATCAGGGAAATAAGAGGTAGGAACTTGAGGGAGCTGGACTCTAATATTCATAGTCAAACCCAGAAAGAAATGAATTAATGTATGCATGCTAGTGCTTAGCCTGCATTCCTTCACAGACCGCAAAATTCCTTGCCTAGGGAATGGCACCACCCACATTGGGTGGGCCTTCTTGCTTCAGTTAACATAATCTCCTGTGAATATGCCCAGAGTCCATCTCCAGGTGTTGTTAAACTGACAACACTAAGTATTCCATACAGCAAGAGATATATAAGGTACGATAATAAAGACCACCAGCCAGGGTGGGGAATCTGCAGTATGGTTAATAGTTTGATTTAAATATTTTCAAAAGCTTTTAATGCCTTCATTCTCTGTCTCCTCCACCTTCTCTTCTTATTACATACTCAGTTTTTCCTTGAAAAACTGAAGTAATAGTCACATCTCTTTTGAAGATTATCATACATTTTGAATAAAATTTCCACTGAAGCAAGATAAAGACAGAAATATGCACCATTACAGATTGGTACACACACACACAACACACACACACACACACACACACACGCACACGCATTAAATAGAAAACAAAACCAGGAAGTATTCTGTAAATATGAATTGCTTTGTTTGAGGAATCCACCCAATATGGCAAACAAATGGGTTTGAAGAGCTTTTGAAGAAGAAACAGGAAGGTCATGTTCATACTGTCCAGCCTTTAGGAAGGTACAAACAGCAGTTTTTAGATTTGACAAATTATGAGTTAGTTTTAGCAACAAAATGGATACATTTGACTAGTTGTGTTTTGACCTGAAAACTCAAAAATATTTCATGTAGGTGGTAATACATGGCTCAGATTAATCATATCTTGGACAGAATGTATAAATATGTCTGAGCTGATTAAACAGGTGTGCTCTCTTATGGTTTCTGTTGCATTTTGATGGCCATGCACAGCATATAGTGTAGGCTGCAGCTTCCTGATTGAGAACCACAGACATGAGTTCCTCATTCCAGCTGGCACTGCTTACTAGTGACCAGCCAGCCAGAGGTGCGTGAGGTAATGTGCAGGGAACGATGGGCCCACATACGGGTGGGTTCTTGAATCTTGTTGGACTGCTGTGATTCCCATGGATCCAAAGAGACTGGAACATGGGAATTTTGACTGAGTTTACTCCGTGACAGCACTGGGCGGGTACTGCGCTGCCCTGTGAGAAGCCACTGGGGCCCACCTGGCATGGGGAGTTCTCACTCAGTCTGAAGTTCTGCGGGGGGGGGGGCGTTGGGGGGAGCAGGGCTCTTGAGTGGGGATCCCTAGGCCAGGAGGTGACCAGGGACTGACTGACCTCCATTCTGGGGCTCCCAGACACTGCTGGGAGGCACAGCAGAATAGAGATGAGAAGCGAGTGAGGGAGAGGGAGAGCTCTGGACTGTGCCCTGAGGGAAAGGGATTCTTTGGTTACTTGCTTGGCTTGCTTGATGAGGCGGGCCTCCATGATGGAACTCCACGGCAGGCCCCCCAAAACATGAGAAAGTCCATAGTTCCATAAACTTTATTTTCATAGTGGGATGTAGATGGTTTGGCGGTATCTCCATTTAGGTCGTGGAGGGGGGACCTGACTTAAATAAGGAGCGGAGAGAGAGGAGGGTCTGGGAAAGAATACTTAATTAGCTATCCCTCTGGCCTTTAGGTATCTCATTAATATGGAAATCTCTCGAGGCTGAGACCTGTAGTCATGCCTTCTACCTGTGGAGGGGTTGTTAGGAGCGTTGGCCTATGTGACTGAACGGAGTAGATCAAATGGAGGTCTTAAACTGCATATCAGGACCCTGGATTCTGGGGGTATGGCTGAATACCTGCCATTGTCCCTGATTTGTCCCAACAGGGTCCAGGGTTTGAGACCTGTGCCCACCCAAGAACCAAGCTATCCTTACGCGGTCCCACAGTAATGCCCAGAGAAACCTTTGTCATCTGAAATTATTGGAATTATTACCATTAACTTCTTAGCCTCATGATGTATAGAGGCATAAAGTTAAAATCTGTCACATTCTCAAGTTAACCAGATTAGCTGCCAAATAATGAGATCCTGAATGAGACCCGTGTTTCCATTTCCTAATTGGGACTTGTTAGGCCTGAGATTTGGGCACAAAGGGAAGATGGCCTGGGCCAAGAGGTCCTGTCTTTCTCTTCTGGCCAGGAGCCAGTGCAAAAGTCCACACAAAGCACTGGACAAAGCCAGCTCCTAGTTCTGGATTCCAAAGTGACCACTGGACCTAAGACTCACCTACAGGGCCCTAAACCCACCAAATTAGGCTATAACCATCACCTCACAATCACTTCATAACTCCCCAGACTGCTCTCTCTTTAAGAAGTCCCTATCCCAGCTGATCCCCTCCTGTGAGGACAGTGAACCGTCCGAGAGTTGCCCCAATAAACCTGCCTTTTTACTATAAATTTGACTCAATTTAATGTATCATGTCAGTGGAGAAGCCATTCAGGATCTACAACAATGCTGCTGCTTTGTTGTTTGTCATTAAAACAAATGCATGTGGCTGTAAACACAAGCAGTGCAATTCCTTATAACTTTCCCTTTTATCCTTAGGAAGGTTTGCGAGGAGGGTAGGGTATCATTGATGTGTTTTTCATAGATGAACCTTCCATTCCAGTGGATAAAAGGTTCTTTTAAAATTTCCTAACAAATAATTGAGCTGGTGACATTTAGTTAAACAAGAAAAACTAGTCTGAGAAGAAGCTGGAGGGGTTTGGTCTGTTGCTGTGTATTATAATGCTAAATACTGGCCCTGGTTGTCCTCAAGGATGAGGAGATTCTCACATAGACCCAGGTGATGTTATGTAACCTTGCCCCTAAGTTATTCCTGATTGGTGAATAAAGATGCCCACAGTCTATAGCTGGGCAGAAGAGAGATAGGTGGAGGTTTGATTCCTGGGCTTGGGGTCTGAGGCAGGAGACCATGGTGGAGGGTGGGGAGAGAAGGTGGAGAGAGGAGAAGATGCCTTGGGGTCTGGGACAGTGGACCATGGCAGGAAACTTGGTAAGATTGAGTGGATTGGAAGCCCCAGAACCTCTGAGAGGGAATCTCTGAGAAGATGGTAGGAGCCTCACCTGCTTCTGACCAGGCCCCTGTCATGTGGTCACACTTCCTATATGTGGTCACACAGATCAGAACAGAGTTCTCTATGCTAATGAGGCATCTAGAGGCCCTGAGAGTTAGCCAATAAGCTTTCCCCCTCGGACATTCCTTCCTGCAAAAGGTATTTAATTGCTGGTCCACACTGAGGAGGTGGTATACACCCATTTTCTATAGAACAATCAATAAACAGTTTGGAACCAAAGACTGTCTCTTTCATCAAGAACCACCATTAGGAGCCTTCTCTACAGAGCTGTGCAGTCTAAGTCTCCTGCACAAGGCTCAGGGCTCATCCTCAGCCCTCTGGCATCCTTCATTCTTAGCTCCTCTGAGACTTTCAGTGGTGTCTGGATGTCCAAGAGTCTGATAACCCTTGGCTCCAGCCTCCTCACAAGCCTGCAGACCTAACTCCATTCCTACTCCCCATAACCCAGTGGCATCTGGATGTCTAGGAATTTGGGAGCCCCCAAACATGAGCTCCTTACTGCAGGCCCGTGGACCCCTGATCCTCCATTCCTATTTCTCTGCATGGTTTCCAGCAGTCACTGGACGGTCAGTAGTCAGAGAACTCCAGCTTGGGCCTCCCACACCCAAGGCTGCATTCTCCTACTCCCTGAGTGGTATCTGCACTTCCTGCGATCCCATCACCTGACAACAGGCATAGGGTAAATGCACTCTGGCATTTCCACATTTTGTCTGCCCAGCGCTGTTCCCATACCCCAGCAGTGGGGTGGGATGCAAAACCAAAATGGGTAGGTAGATCATGAAAACATGGCCATGAGGGCTGGTCAATTGGAGTTAAGAGTGGCCCAGATGGAACATAGCAAGTTATAACTCGGGGTTATTGATAGGGAAGTAAATACTAATAGCTTAGAGATATCTGCCTAGCTCTAGTGCTTTAAAGGCTTATCAATATAAAGGTTTTGTGTCTTTTATCTGGGAAGCATGGCAGAGTACAGGCAGACATGGTAGTGGAAGAGCCAAGAGTACTACATCTGGATCCAAAGATAGCCAGAAGGAGACTATGTTTTGCAGGCAGGCACAAGGAGACCCTCTTCCACGTTGGGTGGAACTTGAGCACTAGGAGCCCTCAAAACCCACCTACACAGCAACACTTCCTCTAACAAGGCTACACCTATTCCAACAAGGTCACACCTCCTAACAGTGCCAAATGGGTGGGACAAATGGAAAAGACAGGTTGGTTTGGTAGCGAATAAGGATAGTGATCCATCACTCTAAGCCTCTGGAGAATACTTATTAGGAAAGAAGAAATGATTAGTGCACAATTTTCACAGCTAGATTTACCAGATGGTCAATCTGTCTGGCTTCTTAAAGGATTCTGTCCAGGATGACATTTTCATACATGTATATCATGTATTTTAATTTTACTACCTCTACTTGGCTCACTCTTCTCCCCTGTCTTGATGGTTCCCTTTCTCTTCACAAGTACTAACCTTCTACTTTCATGTTACAGATCCCTATCTCTCATCTATCTATTATCTATCTATCTATCTGTCTATCTATCTATCTATCTATCTATCTACCTACTACTATCTATCTATCTATCTATTTATCCATTCCATTTCATCATATCTATATCTATCTATCTATCTATCTATCTATCTATCTATCTATCTATCAATCATCTCTCTGTCACCTATCTATCTATGTATCTATCTATAGAATCTATCACTTATCTATTTTAAATATCTAGTCTGTATATGAAAGAAAACATGATGCATATCTTTATAAGTTTAGTTTATTTTACTTAATATGATGATCTATAGTTCTATTTTCCTAAAAATGATATCATTTTGTTTATTTATTTTGAAAATAATTTTCTTTCATTAAAATAAAAATTGTTTATATGAATGAGTATGTGCATGAGTGCTGGTGCCTATATGGCCAATTATGTTTATAAAATGTACATATATGTATATATAATACATACACACATTCATTTTATACCTATAATACACACACACACACACACACACACACACACACACACACACACACACAACAACAACAACAAAACAGTTAAAGAAAAAGAGGCCATGAACTTGAAAGAGAGACAAAGGTAGGGAGTACATGAGAAGGTTTGGAGGGAGGAAGGGAAGCATGGAATGATGTGTTTATTTATTCTAAGTTCTACGTAGCCCAGGTTTACTGTGAACTCCACAAGTAGCCCAAGATAACCTTGAACTTGAGATATTTTTTTGCCATTAACTGCCAAACATTGTTGCAGGTATGCATCATCATTCCTGGCATCATAATTTCATTTTTATGATAGAGTAAAGCTACATTGTGTATACGTATTCTATTTCTTTAACCATTTGCCTATTGATGGATAGCTTGGCTACCGTGAATAATGCTGTAATAATTACTCACAGTTGTAAACGAGACTGCTAAATTCAAGATTAAATGCTAGTTTCTTTATACAGACAGAGACAGAAATCTGCAATTGGGTAAGTGTCTTTGTTATGGGAAATCAATTGAGTACCTTTCCTGAGAATGCAGATGTGGTCATTAGAGTTATTTATTTCACTTTTCTGAGGCGGAACCAAAGAAAAGTGCCTCTCCTTGTGTATGGAAAGCCTCTCCCTTCAAAGTGCTCAGGAAACAAAGGAGGTGGGATCCCCATCTTTTTTCTTTAATATTGAAGGGACTCCCAACTTTTGCTTGAGACTTGAGTAAGGAAAATTACTTTCGTGGTTCAGAGTAGCATTGACCACAATCCTGCCTCTTAAAAGAACGTTGGTTGTTTCACTAGGGATCCTTTAAGTGAGGGAACAGATAGAGTTTCCATAGGACCTGTTTGTTCTGTACATGCAATTCTGAGGTCTATGGGAGGCTATGTGTAGAATATGGATCCAGTCTCCCTGGATCATTGTGTTTTTTGGGTAATCCATGGCTGAGCATGTTAAGATGAACAGGAGAACTATGACTTTGAAGCTCAAGTGTGAAGATCAACTATGAAGTAATGGTGGTCCAGACCTGCAGCAGCATCACTGCAGCTGTACAGCCATGCTCACCAGATCAAATGGGACCTACATAGCAATGAGCTACAACAATGACTAGTTAGAATATTAGTTTTCTTTTAGAAATTTCATCACTTTCATCCACAGTCCAAGCAACGTTGAGCTGCATGTCCAGGAGAAGAGAACTGTGGGAATTGGCACATTCTGGCTCATTAATGATTTGAACTTATGGCTTGTTTTCATTTTCTTTTTTCTTTTCTTTTCTTTTTTGAGACAAGCCTGACACTGTAGCTCAGGCTGGTATGGAAGTGACTTACACATTTTGTAAGCCTGTGCTTCTGTTCTCTAATTGTGCCCTTTGTTACAGATCAGAAGCTCCGGGGAATCTCAAGGAAGTAGAAGTTTTCAGCTTGAAGAGCCTCCAAGGCATTAATTTGCTTCTTTGCAAACTTTCCTTGACTCTTTACCTCAGCTCCTTGGGGTATAATTAGTTGCTGAAGCCTGTTGCCTCCTCACAAAGCCTGGGCACAGGACCAGAAGCAGAAGGTGGATGTCTGACCTCAGAGAACAGAGGACTAATTGGTCCCTCCTCTCCTTGGAGACCACTGTGTTGGCAGAGCACATCCTCTACTGAGTTCAGAGACTGGTGTCTGGGTTGTGGAGGGCTGGTGGAAACAGCAAGTACTTTTTCCACATATAGTAACATCACATGCATAATTCTGCAACTTGCTTTTTTCTTCACAACAATGCATCTGAGACTTTTCCCAATGTCAATATGCAAAGACACATTCATTATTTGTATGTGTGTATTTTCAAGTTTCCTTTGTTTTACTTAATAATTGTCATATTAATTATTTTTTATGTTTGAAAGTATAACAAAATTATGTCATTTTCCCTTTCTCTTTCCTCCTTTCAAAGCCTCCCATATACTCTCCTTGATTTCCTTCAAAATCCTATTCTTTTTTTTTTGTGAATATTTGCTACATACATTTATGTATATACATACATCTTAAATATAGCCTTCTTAGTCTATATAATGTTACCTATAAGTATGTTTTCAGAGCTGAGCATTTGATATTGGATAACCAGTTGGTGTGCTCATCCCAGGAGAAGACTATTTCTCCCACCCTCAGCATTCTTTAGTTGCCTGTAGTTCTTTGTGTAGGTCTAACAAGACAATACATATTGATTATTTTTAACAATTGCAAATATTTTATCTTGTGCACATCATTAACTATATGTATATATAGTATACACTTATATACTTTTGTGATAGGGGGTGTAAATTGGTTTGGCAAGAATGAATGTTAATGGAGTTTCCTCCAAAAACTGAAAATGGAACTACCAGATTATCCAGCTGTGCAACATCTGGGTGTGTGCTCGAAGTAATCTAAGTCATATGCCAAAGGGACATTGTATGCCTGTATTTATTGCTGTATGATTCATAATAGCCAAGGTATAGAACCAGCTTAGGTGTTTATCACAGATAAATGGATGCAGCAAATGTGATGAGATATATACCTATCTCTCACTATATATATTTCAGTATCTCTCTCTATATGTGATATATACAGATTATATAGATTTTTTATTTTTGCTTATTTTTATATTATGTGTATCAGTTTGTCTGCATGCAGTGCTCACTGAGGCCAGAAGAGAACACTAGATCCCCTGGAACTGGAGTTACAGACAGTTGTAAGCCACTGCTATGTAGATGCTGGGAATCAAATCTAGTCCTCTACAAGAACAGCAAGTGGTCTTAACTGCTCAACCACCTTTCTAGCCCCCCACAATGGAGTTTTATTCAACCACAGGGAAAAACAAGCTTGGATCATTTGTGGAAAAATGAATGAAACTAAAGATCACCATGTTAAGAACAACAAACTGGATTTAGGAATAAATACTGTGTTTTCTCTCATATATAGAATATAGCTTTTAAAAAATTTAAAATAGTTTTTATTTTTGAGATTGTAATATAATTACATTATTTCTCCCTTCCTTTTCTTCCCTCTAAGTCCTCCTGTCCCATAAAATTCTCCTTGCAGTCTTTTAAATTTGTGCCCTTTAAAAAACTGTTACAAGTTGTCTTAGTATTCTATTGCTGTAAAGAGACACCCTGAGCACAGCAACTCTTACAAAAGCATTTAACTGGGGCTTGCTTACAGTTTCAGAGGCTTAGTCCATTAGCATTGTGGCAAGGAGCCTGGCGTCACACAGGCAGACACAGAGTGCCAGAGAAGTAGCTATGGGTTCTGCACCCTGGTCCACAGGCAGCAGGAAGAAAGAGACTCTGGGCTTGGAATGGGCTTTTTGAAACCTCAAAACCGACTGCCAAAGACACACATCCTCCAACAAGGTCACACCTCCTAATCCTTTCAAATAGTGCCATTTCCCATTGAGCAAGTGCTCAAATCTAAGAGCCTATGGGGGCCATTCTCATCCAAACCATCACACTTACATAAATGTATGTGATCTTAATTCTTGGGCAAGTGGAGCCTATTCAGAAAGTCCTTTCTTACATATATTTCATGTAGAGAATTGACTATGGTTTTTGTTTTTGTTTTTGCTTTTTCCTAGCAGTTTTAGCATTTCAGGTCTCATGTTTAGGTCTTTGATACACTTACAGTTAATTTTTTGTGCAAGGTGACAGATATAGATCTAATTTAATTCTCATGTAGCTGTTCAGTTTTCCCAACACTATTTGTGTAAGATGCTGTTCTTTTCTGCAGCTTATGTTTTAGGCATATTTGTCAGGTTGCTGAAGTGTGTGTACTCATGTTCCCGCCTTTGATTTTGTTTCATTGGTCTACTTATCTGTTTTTGTGCTGGTGCCATATTGTTCTTGTTTCTATGGTTCTGTAGTGCATATTTAAGATCTGGAATTATGGTCCCTTCAGCAGTCTTCCTTTAGCTCATGGTTGTTGTGGCAATCCTGGGTCTTTTGTGGTTCCATTGGAATTTTAGGATAGCTTTTTCTACTTCTGTGAAGAATGAGATAGGTGTATTTTTTGGGGTGGATGCATTTCAGATGGTCTGCAGTTCTTTTCTCAAGCACAAACCCTGAGGTCTCATGGCTTCAGGAAAACTGCAACCAGGAGAAAAAGCCTAGGAAGAATGCTCTCTGGGGCACTAAACAAGGTGAAAAAGGCAAAGGGAAGGACTCAATCTGAGTTTGAAAAAGGGTCAAAGACACTGTTTGATCAAGCTCAGCTTGCAGTGAGATCTCTAGTAGCCAGTATAAACATCTGTGGGAAAAATAAAAATTATTCATTCTTGAAGTGAAACCAGAGTCTTGTGCCTCTGTTTGTCATTACCTTCCTTCCAAAATCCCTGTTATGCCCATGGCTGCACTGTCTATGGTAGATTTTAATTAGTATTATATTGAATCTGTAAATAGCTTTTGGAAGAATGGTCATTTTTTCAGTGTTAATTCTACCAATCCATGAACATGGGATGTCTTTGCAGTTTTGTTTTTTTTTTGTTTTTTGTTTTTTTTTTTTTTTTGTTTTGTTTTGTGTTTTTTGCCTCAGTACAGCTAAACAGCATACTATAACTTCCTTTTTTATTGGATATTTTATTTACATTTCAAATGTGATCCCCTTTCCCCATCCCCCCCCCCCAGGAACCTCTTATCCCATCCCTCCTCCTGCTTCTATGAGGATATGCTTCCACCCACCTGTCCACTCCTACCTCCCCACCTTCGAATCCCCCACACTGGGGCATCCAACCTTCACTGGACCAAGGACCTCATCTCCCACCTATGCCCCACAATGCCTTCCTCCTCTATATATACAGCTGGAGCCATGGGTCCTTCCCTGTGTGCTCCCAGGCTGGTGGTTTAGACCCTGGAAACTCTGGTTGGTTGGTATTGTTGCTCTCCCCATGGGGCCACAAATCCTTTTAGCTCCTTCAGTCTTCTCTCTCACTCCTACATTGGGAACCCCATGATCAGTTCAATGGTTAGCTGTGAGCATCTGCCTCTGTATATGTCAGGCTCTGGCAGACCTCTAAGGACACAGCTATATCAGGCTCCTGTCAACATGCACTTCCTGACATCCACATCAGCATCTACCTTTGGTGACTGCACATGAGATGGATACCCAGGTGGAACAGTCTCCAGATGACCCCTCCTTCAGTTTCTGTCCCACTCTTTGTCTCCATATTTTCTCCCATGAGTATTTTGTTATTCCTTCTAAGAAGAACTGAAGCACCCACACTTTTCTCTTCCTTCTTCATGAGCTTCATGTGGTCTGTGAATTGTATCTTGGGTATTGCAAGCTTTTGGGCTAATATCCAATTATCAGTGAGTGCATACCATGTGTGTTCTTTTGTGATTGGGTTACCTCATTCAGGATGATATTTTCTAGTTCCATTCATTTGCCTAAGAATTTCTCAAATTCATTGTTTTTAATAGCTGAGTAATACTCCATTGTGTAAATGTACCACATTTTCTGTATCCATTCCTCTGTTGAAGGACATCTGGGTTCTTTCCAGCTTCTTGCTATTATAAATAAAGCTGCTATGAACATAATGGAGCATATGTCCTTGTTATATGTTGGAGCAGTTTTTAGTGTCTCTTTCTTTAGCTCTTCTTCAGAGGTTTGAAGTTTTCATTGTAAGGTCCTTTACTTCCTTGGTTAGGTTTATTCCTATATATTTTATTTTCTTTGGGCTATTGTGTATGGGAGTGTATCCATTATCTCCTTCTTTGTATGTTTGTTAGTGAGGTATAGAAAAGCTATTGATTTATGCAAGTTGGTTCTTTATCCTGTCACATTGCTGAATTTGTTTTTGTTTCTATAAGTATTTTGGTAGAATTTTTGGGATCTCTAATGTATAGGATCATGTCACTTTCAAATAGGGATAGTTTGACTTACTGTTTTTCCTATTTATATCCCTTTAATTTCCTTCTTGTGTCTTATTGCTCCAGCTAGTACTTCAAATACAATATTGCAAAGAAATGGAGTAGTGGACATTCCTGTCTCCTTCCTGGCCTCAGTGGAATGCTTTTAGCTTTTCTCCATTTAGGTTGATGTTGGCTGTGGGTTTCTTATACATAGCTTTTATTGTGTTGAGGTATGTGCTCTCTAGTCTACATTCTCTAGGACTTTTTATCTTGAAGGCATTATCTAGGACTTTTATCTTGAAGACATGTTGGAGTTTGTCAAAGCCTTTTTCTGCATCTATTTAGATAATTGTGATATTGGCAGTCCATTTATATGGTTTATTACATTTATTGACTTGTATATGTTGAACCATTTTTGAGTTTTAGGTGTAAGCACTTGATCAGGGTATGAAATCTTTTCGATGTTGTCTGTTTGCTAGTATTTTAGAGTCTATGTTCATTAGAGATATTGGCCCTTAGTCAGTCTTTCTCCTTCCTTCCTTCTTCCCTCCCTCCCTCCCTCCCTCCCTCCCTCCCTCCCTCCCTCCCTCCCTCCCTCTGTCTTTCTTTCTTTCTTCCTCAAATAGTTTAAAAAGGATTAGCTGTAGATCTTTGAAAGTCTAGTAGAATTCTGTAATAAATCACCTTACTCTGGCTTCTTCTCCCCCCCCACCCCGAAGTCTTTTTATTACTGTTTTGGTTTTCTCACTTGTTATGGGTCTATTTAGGTTATAACTGTAGGGGGATGGTTCTGATGATTTGATTGGGAATCTGCCTGTGAATGCTGAAGGTCCAGTTCCCCAATTGGATCTTGATCAGTCAATAAAGATGCCAGTGGTCAATGATTGGGTGCAAGAGGCAGGACTTCCAGGTTTCTGCAGGCAGGCTAGGGGATGAAGGAAGAGAAAAGATTTTTGCCATGTTTTGGAGGGAGAGAAAGCCACCAGCCACGTGAGATCTGGGGTGGAGTGGCCATTGGCAGATTCTCTGACTGGACCTGGTGTTGCAGGTGGGAGATTAGAAACGCACTAAGTTGAGGGCAGATTTAAGGTACTGAGCAAGGGGAAGGTAACCGGGCAATTTAGAGGTGCTGAGCTGGGAGTGAAGGTTACACATTAGTTGTGGGAGGCTTAGAAGTGCCTGGCCATTGAGCTAAAATGCATATTAAAAATAAGCTAATATGTGCATATGTCTTTTATCCCCGAAGGGACCAGCGTGGTGCTGATAGCATGGTCCCCATGTGGTCCACATGGAGCTTAAAGCAGGGTAGTAGAAATTTCACGCTACAATTAACTTTAACCTTTGGTTTAATTTTAATGATTTGGATGAATTTAGAAATTCATTTATTTCTTTTAGGTTTTCCAACTTTATGGAGTAAAGGTTTTAAAAATATTTCCTTAAGATAGTCTGAATTTCTTTGGTGTGTGTTGCAATGTTTCCCTGTTCATTTCTGATTCTGTTAATTTGGGTTCTTTGTTTTGGTTAGTTGGGCTAAGAGTCTTATAATCTTGTTTATCTTTTCAAACAGTTTTTAGATTTGTTGACTTTTGGTATTGTTTTCTTTATATTTTCCTGATAAAATTTGATTTTTTTCTTGCAATTGACTGGATTTGGATTTGATTTGTTCTTGTTTTTACAAATATTTGAGTTTCATCACAAAGATTCTTTTCTTTTTCTCATTTCTTTTCTCTCTCTCTCCCTCCCTCTCTCTCTTTCTCTCTCTCTCTTCCTTCTTTCATTTTTTACACATATTCTCTCTAATTAGCATTGGTTGTCCTGTAATTCAATGTGTAGACAAGGTTGGTTGAACTCATAGAGATCCACCTTCCTTCTCCCAAGTGCTGGGATTAAAGGTGTGTTCTACCATGTCTTTCTGATTTTGTTTAATGTTTTAATGTAGACATGTAGAGCTATAATTTCCCTTATAGAACTACTTTCAGTGTGTCCCCAAAATTTTATTGTATTGTGTTTTTATTTTCATTCAGTCCTAGGAAGTTTTATTTTATTTTATTATTATTTTTTCTTTAATTAAAAATAGATTCCTTTTCTTATACAATATATCTTGATTATAGTTTCCTCTACTATTCCTAGTCCTTCCCCACCTCCCCTTCCTTCCCATCCAGATTCATTCCTTTCCTGTTTTCCATTAGAAAAGAGCAGGCTTCTAAGAGATAACAAGCAAACATGACAAAATAAGATGTAATAAGTTAAAACAAAACCCATATATATCCTGCTGGACAAGGCATCCAACAGAAGAAACAGATCCCCAAGAGTAGGAACAAGAAACATCTTTAATTCCTGCACTCAGGAGGTAGAAGCAGGCAGATCTCTGTAAGTTGGAGGGCAGCTTTGTCTACAGGCTGCCCAGGAAAGCCAGGCCTACACAGAGAAACCCTGTCTCAAAACCAACCAACCAACCAACCAACCAACCAACCAACCAAACCAACCTCAGAAAAATCAAAGCCAAAACAAAAACCAAGAGACCCACTCATTCACACACTCAATAGTCCCATAAAATATTAAGCTGAAAGTTATATATGCTGAGGACCTGTGCAGATCTGTGTAGGCCCTGCACTTGTTTCAGTCTCTGTGAACTCACATGAACCTTGTTTAGTTGATTCAGAGGGCTTTGTTTTCCTGTTGTTCTCCATCCCTCTGGCTCTTATATTCCTCCTTCCTTCTCTTCCATAGAGTTCTCTAGGATTTTTTTTTTAATTCTTTCTTGATTTCTTTGCTGCATTCATCATTCAGAAATGAGCTGTTTAATTTACATGACTTTATATATTTACTGGAAGGTTTTTTTTTTTTTTTTTGCTGTCAATTTTAAGTTTAATTGCATTTGCATTGTGGTCAGTTAGGATACAAGGAGTGAATTACATCTTTTTGAATCTGCAAAGATTTGTTTTGTGTCTCAAAATATGGTCTATTTTAGAGAACCTCCCATGTGCTGCTGAGTAGAATCTGCATCTGTGATGTTTGGATAGAAAATTCAGTAGATATCTGTAAAATTCATTTGATATATGGTATCTATTGACTCTGATGCTTCTCCATCTGTTTTATCCATCTGTTTGTTTTGTCCAGATGACCTATTAGAGAAAGTGGGGCATTGAAATCACCTACTATTAATAGATTGACATTAGATTGACAGTAATCTGTGTCTTTAAGTCAGTACATTTTATTTTATTTTAATATAATTGGGTGCCCCAGATTTTGGTGCATATATGCTCAGGGTAGTTATGTTTTCTTGGTTAACTGTTTCCTTGATTAAGATGAAGTGTTCTTCTTTATCTCTTCTGATTAGTTTTACTTTGGGCTCTATTTTGTCAGATATTAAGTTATCCATGGGTATTTGCTTCCTGGTCTCATTTAATTGGATCACTTTTGCCCACCCATTCAGTATGAAGCAGTGCTTATTTTTAAATCTAAGATACGATTTTTTTTTTTTTTTGGGTAGAAAACAGATTTTGTTTCTTGGTCCATTAAGTCAGCTGTGTCTTTCACAAGCTGGAGAATTGAGGCCATTGATACTTAATGCTATTGTTAAAATGAGTGTGTTAATTGCAGTCATTGTGTTAATGATTTTTGTTGAGGTCTGCCTCCCTGCCCCCAGCATAGCTGTAGCCATTTTGTTCCATGCCTGCCAGCTATTTCATATTGTTGCTGTAATATGCCTGTCAGTCGTTGACACAGAAAAATAACTTGGCTCAGAGCAAGGTTATAGTGACCACATATCCTGTTATGTTCTGTATGTTCTGTATGAGTTTTGTTAATCTTAATAAATTCCACAAAGCTTTATGTAGCACCCATCAAATTAAAGGTCAATATGAACTGTTATGTCTAAAATGGCTTGAGTCAGAGCTGACCACTGGGCAGTACTTCCAGCATCTGAATATGAGCTCCTTGTGTTTTGTGCAGTTTTAGCCTTTATAATCTGATAGAGGAAGATGTTTGATGTTGTGACTCAGCCCCTGAATTCTGAGCTATGGCCCTGAAGGATCAGTGTTAGGATGTGTGTTCAATAAACCATCCTTGTCTGACTGAGACTGGTGTTTGTGTGGTTTGTGGGTGACTCCTGAACACCAACAATTTTTGGAGTTGTTTTTGTTTTCAGTGGTATTTTGTGTTTTAACAATTATGGCTTTATATTTCTTTCCACAGTCTTTCTGCAGTGCTCATTTATCTCTTCAGTCCCAAAGAATGCTTCTTGTGGTATCTTTTGTTTTCTTGCAAATACATTAAAAATAAGTCTGAGTAGCAGAAGAGGGCATCCGATTTCATGGGATTACAGTTATGAGTGTTGTGAGCTGCCATGTGGGTTCTAGGAAGTGAATTCAAGATTTTTGGAGGAATAGCCTGCACCCTTAAACCACTGAGATATCTCTTCAGTCTGGAAGGTTTTTATTCCTTTAGGAGTTGGGATAGACTGCTCTAGGCTCTTCGAAGTTTTCCATTAGGAATTCAATTTTCACTCTGATGGGTTTTTATTTATATGTGACTTGAGTATTTTTTTTCTTGCAGCTTTCAATATACTTTATTATGTATACTTAGTGTTTTAGCTATGATATACCTTGGTAATTTTCTTTTCTGGTCTTGTCTATTTAGTGTTCTGTGCATTTCTTGCATCTGAATGAGTGTGTCTTTCCTTAGTTTGGGGAAGTTTCCTTTATGATCTCACTGAAGATCGAGTCTATGCCATTGACTTGGGATTCTTTTCCCTCTTTTATGCCTACAATTTCACAGTTTGTTTTTTCATTTCCTTTATGTTCCTTCTCTGTGTGCTTTAAAATTTTCATTTTCCTTGCTTATTTGTTCTAGGTCCTCTACTTAAGTCCTGGTATTCTTTCTTCTGCTTGATTCTTTCTACTTACTAGGCTTTGCTGGGAGCTTTCTAGTTCAGGTATTGAGTTTCTCACTTTCACTTTCACTTATGCTTGAGTTCTCTTTATAGACTTTTACCATCTTCATATACTTGTTTTTTGATGTCCTTTTCTTGTGCTTTAGCTATGTTGGAATATTCAGGACCTGCTGTGATAGGATAGCTGGGCTTTAGTGGGATGTCTTGTCTTGGCTGTTTTTGATTGTGGTTTTTTTTTTTTTTTTTTTTTTTTCTAGCATCTAGGTATCTAGTGGTAAAGACCAGCTTTGACACAACTCAGGGTGTAGAGTTGGTCAATTGACTGTGGCTTGCAAGAATTCCTTTCGTGGCTATAAGAGGCTGTTGTCCACAGAAGATGTGGGTAGAGGGGAGGGAAGACTGTAGCTGGTGTTCTGTAGTAGTTTAGGGGTAAGACTACTGTATATAAACTTTTATTATAAAGTAAATTGATACAAAAAATCTTGAAAGAGTACAAAAATAATTTTATAATTATTTAATTCTATTTCCCCATTAAGAATATTTGTGAATATTTTCTTTATTATTCATTTTCTCAATAGGTAAATAGATACGTAGACAATGGATTTAGGCAGAATTAGACCAAAGGATATAAACTTATAGTTATGCAAGATGAGCAAGTCTGGAGATATAATGCACAGCATGAGAACTATAATTAAAATTATTATAGCTGTATGCAGAAGCACATGCCTCAATACATGCATTTGAGAATCTGAGGCTGGAGGATTTCTGTAAGTCTGAGGCAAGCCTGGACAACATCTTTCTCTATCATCTATCTATCTATTATCTATCTATCTATCTATCTATCTATCATCTATCTCTCTATAATCTCTATAATCTATACCTATATCTATGTATCTATACATAATATACAGAGACACATATCTTTGTATATATACACATATATAGATATATGAGTATATCTATACATTATCTATATATCTATATCAATATCTACTTATCTATCTACATCCCAAACAAAATCCCACTGTATACTGAAAATTTGCCACAACAGTGAATTTTAGGCATTTATAACAAAATAAGCTGACTGTAGAAGTAATGAATATGCTAATTTACTTCACAGCACTAGTATTTTATTGTGCATGTATATGTATATATATCATAAGATATTGTATATCTTAGATATGTAGAATACAAATAATATTGATATCTTTTTGAAATGTTTGAAAGCTGCTAACATGAAGGCTTCAACATCTGGACATGTCAATGAGACATTCCTAAACCCCAGGAGAGAAACATAATCATCAAAATAAGAAATTCAGCATTTGTACAGCTTTCTTATGTCCTAGAGTCCTCCCTCCACATTCCCACTGGTACCTTTACCTAATACAGGATCCAAACCCAAGTTCCCATATTATACTCAATTATTGTTAATATTGTGGAAGAATTCTTCAATTTTTCTTAGCTGTCGTACTTCTAAAGAGTAAAAGATAACGACTTTGCAGAGTTATTTACTATTCAGGCCGAGTTTCCCATCAAGAAGGTGTTATGACTGTTAGTTGGCACATGGTATCAATTTATCTCATTTTGGTATGTGAATTTTGGACAGTTGTAAAGGGGGTAGGAAATGATGCATTTCCCTTTGAAATTAATAAATATATTGTTAGGAGATACCTTGAGACAGTTTTAAAAACACACACACACATATGTATACACACACATACACACATATGTATATACACATATGTATACACACATATGTATTCACACACACACACACATATGCTCTTGAGGCTTGAGTCTTGCACAAAGAACTATAGGCAACTGAAGAAAGCTGGGAGTGGGAGAGATGGTCTTCTCCAGGGAAAAGCACACTAATAGATTGTTCAGTGCCAAACTTGAAATATACATACAAGTTAGATTATATGGACTGAACAGGTTCTATATGGGAATATATATGTATATACATATATATATGCATGCAATAACAATTAGTGAAAAAAAGGGGCCATGAATTTGAAGGGGAATTAGGAGGGGTGTGTGGGAAGGTTTAGAGGGGGGAAAGGGAAAATATTATAATTATAATCTCAAATAAAATATTTTTATTAATTAAAAATGTATATAGAATAAATCAGGGTCTTATATCGCAGGCTGGCTTAAAACTGTCCTCATAACCAAGGAGGGCCTCAAGGTCCTGGATCTTCTGTTTCCAGTTTCCAGGTGCCGGGATCACAGGCATGCACCACCATGGGTGCTGGCAGTCAAACCCAGGGCTTTATGAATATCAGCATTTTGGCAGCTGAGCCACATCCCCAGTCCTCTACTGTATTTAATCACATTGTCTTAATTCTGTGAGGAGCACTTTGCAATTCAATTTCACAGAGCAACAAAGGTTCTTCAACAAGGTAAATTCACTGTAGTGACTGTATGGTTGGATATTTCCCTTTGCATATTTTTCACATTATTATTTATAGGAATACAAAGTTGAAACATTCTAAAATGGCTAGATGTATTATAATATTTCCAGAGCCAGAAATACTTTACAGGTGTTTAAAATAAAACATGTAGGGTGGACCATACAGAATTCTCTAGAACTAATAAGCCCTGAGAATTTTCTTTCTACTCATTTTGCCCCATCAGTTTTTATTCAACATTATTCCAGACTCATGACAATAAGCAAATTCAGCCTCTATTTTTTATCGACTTTTGTTGTCCTGATCCATAGAATCTTGATGGCTTTCTTCACTTCTGCATTTCTCAGGGAATAGATGATAGGATTGAGGAGGGGCGTTACCACTGTGTAGAACACAGTTACCATCTTGTCTATAGGAAGAGTGGCTGTTGGTCTCAGATAGATGAAGACACAGGGTGCAAAGAATATGACAACCACAGTGACATGGGACCCACAGGTGGACAGAGCTTTGCGCCGTCCCTCAGCACTCTGAGTTCTCAGATGGAACAAGATGACCCCGTAGGATGTTAGGAGGACCACAAAGCTGATCACAGACAGTGTTCCCCCATTGACAACAATCAGCAGACCAATGTGGAAGGTGTCTGAGCAGGCAAGTTTAAGCACAGGAAGCACATCACAGAAATAATGGTCAATGACATTGGGGCCACAGAAGGGCAAGCGGAAGATGAGAAGGACCTGGGCAAGGGAATGCACAAAGCCTCCCATCCATGCCATTCCCACAAGGACAGCACACACCTGTCGGTTCATGATGCTGGTGTAGTGCAGGGGCTTGCAGATGGCCACATAACGGTCATAGGCCATCACTGTGAGCAGGAACATCTCAATGCCACCAAAGAAGTGCATGAAGAACAGCTGTGTCATGCAGCCCCATACAGATATGGATTTCTTTTCAGCCAAGAGATCCAAGATGAGTTTTGGGACTGTTGTGGAGGAGTAGCAGATCTCCACAAAGGAGAGGGAGCTGAGGAAGAAGTACATTGGGGATCCAAGATTTCTGCTCACTGCCACAATGACCACCATGAGAAGATTTCCGAACACAATGGCCATATATAAGAGCAGAAATATCACAAAGCAAACTCTCTGCACCTCTTGGTTAGAAGAGAGTCCCAGAAAAAAGAACTCAGTCACATTGTGTATGTCAGCCATGAGGGAGCAAGTTGGGTGATATGATCTGAAATGATACGAAAGATGAGTAGTTAGTAACATTGAGAAGGAAGAGGGTGCCTGCCATGAAGACAGAGAGTGCAAATGGGTGGAAAAGTTGGGGAAATAGCCAAGTATAAAGCCATAGGAGAGACCACCACCAGTGTATGAAGGACTATTAGGGACTTTGGGATTTAGCCTGCAGCCAAGAGGATATCAGCAAGAGTGTCTGTTATCTGGTGAATAAATCACTTTGTATGTGGAATGTAGAATTTTGGAAACAGATCAAAGAAGGAAAGATTTATTAAAAAGTTGTATTTCTTCATGAAGAAGAGTCTGTCAGGACACCATTTTCATCTGTGTTGCATGTCTTTTTATTGCTTTTTGAATGTTTTTTTGTAATCTTTCCCCTGCAATCTTCTTATGTTATATCTTTCCTTGGTTTGCAGAACAAAGTTTCTCATCCTTTTATATACAGTCTCAGTGTTTTCAGAATAGATAACACTGGTGTAGGTCCCTTGATGCTCAGTATCCCTTACGGGGACCAGAGCTCACCACAGATGTGTCTGTGACTATATTTCTTCTCAGTTTTTGTCCTTATTCTACGTTTGAATACTTAGTGAACTTTTCCATTTCCTCCACTTTAATCCATTTACTTTTCTCTCCTGGCACGTTGATTTCCTCCACTCTTACACTCAGAACAAGGCAGCAGCAGTGATCCAACAGCCTTCCTCACTGCCCAGCTACATAAACCCTCAGGTCATTACTCAGACTCCATACTAACTTCAAAACTGCTCTTCCCCTCAAGGTAGCTGAGACTGCATTAACTCAGTGTTTCCTCCAGTGAGACTGAGGTTTGGAGCCAGATGAATCTGCCCATATCACAAAATGTTTCTCTCTCACTGATCCAGACAAGTGATAAAGACCTGCCCAGGGCAGAGGGAATTCAGGAAATACACCTTACAACTATAGAAACAGAGAGGGTCGAGAGCAGACTTAAATTCCTAGATTATTAGAAAATTCTCTCAGGAAGCTACCTGTAGAAGAAAGCACCATAAAACAGCTGAAGTCCTGGGTGCACATCCAGCAGTTCTCAGGTAACTTCTGTAATGACTACACAGTTCTATAAGTTTTCAGATATGCAAGATCCAAATTGTAACATGCAGACAGCACATATCTTAGAGGAAGAGAGCAGAAAGCCTAGGGATCCTGTTCTGCCATAAACTAAGTTCTGGCCCTTGATACATCAGAGATGAGAAATCTCCCTCCCCAGTTTATAGGTCCGTGCAATGTCTTGGCCTTCTCTCGGGACATTCTGCAACCTTAGCACTTATCACTATGAATTATATTGCCTATTGCAGTGTGAGATCCCTGAGGATGGAGTATGCCTTGCTCTTCCCTTCATTTCCAATGCTCACAGAAGTCAAAGGTTTGAAATAGCATTCAGCATAGGTCAGGAGAAGAAGGGAATCAATGGCTGATATTTAACTTAGTCTCCTTAGTCTGCAGTTCTGTACATTGATTGGTAAGTGTTCAGTAAATACCAAAAGAACAAAAAGTCCTGAGGCATGATATCACAACATATTCATTTCAGAGTCCCACCCAAAGTCTAGTACAGTGTTTTTCTCAATATTCATGCAGGCATGCACTGGGAAACGCCACGTGTCTCAGAGCACCATTCCCTTTACTTTCCATGTTGAACGAACTACCACAGCTAAATTAAGCCCGTGACTACAAAGCTCACACCAGTGGTGCATCCACTTTGCTTTTATGAGCACAGTGATGCTTTATGTTCTAAACACACAGACACAGACAACTCTGTGGAACAGCCCTGGCTCATGATGGCTTCCCAGTTACCTGATGGAGATGCAAAGACCAGTTATGGCCCAGATTCCTGCTTCAGTAGAATCCCAGCGTGAGGAAGTGTTCCCAGGAAGCTTGGACTTGGAAATGACGATCCACAGCCTCATCTTCCTGTGAATTAGAAATAAAACTAAAGCAGATTCGTCTCTCAGATGTTCCTCAGAGAACCAAGAACTCAGAAAGCTCAGCTTTACATTCTGAAAGAAGCCAGGGGAGAAGTCATGGTGAGAGGTGGGGAGTCCTCGGGGATCTTCATCCTCACCCCTTCCTAATTAGGAAGAATGTCTTACTGGAAGCAGGACCTCGAAGTCCCTGTGGGAAACAAGTTCAGAAATCAGCGGGAATGTGTGAAAGTAGAACTCACTCATTGTTCAGAGCACACTTATTGTGTGGGGCGATCTCACCTGTATACCAGGAACTTAGTCATGTAACTTTATGGAAAATTATATCCTTTAAGATGGTCCAGGGAGTTTGGAAGCACAGAAGTGAGGACACTACTTGTGGTGAATTAGATGTATTAGTATTTCTCAGTGGGGGATGATATCTGTACAGTGTTAGTAATGCTGAGGAACATTTTTCCTTTGACTAACCTGGCTGCAGGGGTGGGGGTGGGTGGGAGGTGGGGGGGGGTGGTGGTTGGGGGCTGGGCGGGGGGGCAGTGCCACTGACATTAAGGAGGCAGAGGTCAGTGATTCAGTGAAGTATCCTACAATGCATGGGATGCTCCTGTATAACAGAATATTCTATCCAAGGAGTCCACAGATTTGCTGTTATGATGCCCTACTATTGACAAAAAATTTCCTGAAAGGATAATCATTTAAATTGGGCGATTGAAGTGTGTTTTAAGTTTCCTGTGATAAGGCTTAAAAAAACAAAAATGGTCTCTCTATGTAGCTCTGGCTGTAGATTTAGGCTGGTCTCAAAATCACCTGTCTCTGCCCCTAAGCGCTGGGATTAAGGGTGTATACCACCATGCTTGGTGAACACAAGAGTTTTAGGGCAGTGAACATGTGCTCTCATAATGGCATATGTTATTATCCATTTATGGACAAGCCTCTTTTCAACACCTAGAATAGATCAAAAATAAGTCATAGACTTCAGGTGACAGTGACGTGTCTAGTGAGAGATTTTGATAGCGGGGGATAGGGTTAAGCATACAGGCGCTGGGATAGGGAACAGATAGGAAATGTCTGTATTTTCCAAAATTCTGTGAAGCTAAAAATGATCTAATAAAATCTTTAAACAGGTAAACAAATACAGTGAGAGTAAACTAGGTGTTTTAATTTTTATTAATATATGAGACTTTATTATAAGACTATGAGATAACAGGATTTAAGAGATGTTTTGAAATACTTGCTTTTGTGCATTCAGTGAATCAAGCATTATACTTTATATAAAGAGCAATGCAGGGAAGAATAGTGAATAATTACATCAAAACATGCAATAGTTAAGGGAAACCTGTACTCTAATGTGTTTACATGGAATTGGATTTCTGTGAAAGATTTTCAGACCCAATATTTTCTGTATTATAGGATCTGTTTAATAAGTCTAAAGAAAGTAGATTTTTATTTTATTTATTAATTTATTAATTTAAATTTTGGAATATGTATATTATATGTATATGTATATATGTATATATATTGCCTGCATGTATATTTGTGTACCATAAGTCTGCCTGGTGCCTGTGGAGGCCAGAAAAGGTCGTCAGATCCCATGCAACTTGAGTTACATATGGTTGTGAGCTACCATGAGAGTGCTAAGAATTGAACCCAGGTCCTCTGCAAAAGCAACAAGTACTCTTAACCTCTGAGCCATCTCTCTAGTACCAGGAAGGTAGATTTCAAAATGTGTGTCTATTATTGCTTGTTGCAGGAAACTATATTTGTTAAATATTTGCAGTGAAAAATGATGTTTTTCTCCAAAATGTGTACATTGTGTTTGTTAGGTTAATATTTCTAAGCTGGTGAAGATTAATCCATTGAACATGAGTTTATTCACATGGAGAGAAACACTGGTCCTGGGAGTCACAATACCTGAATTTGTGCCCAGGCACTGTGCCTGGTTTATGTTGTAGACGATGGCTGATGGTCTTTGATACCTATTTTCTCTTCCTCCCACAGTATTTCAACCACTGAAAATTTTATCAGAGCACATGTTCACTGCAATAAAAATTAGATCACTCAGCTTCCCTTCAAGGGAGGGGACATGCACTTATTTTGTCCTTTTCTTTTTCTCTATAACAGGAATGGTGCCAATGTGACCAGAGTTTCAATATTCATCTTGGACCATGAGCAAACATGGGAATGGATGCTATGCTATTATGGATGGAGAAACATGATAGCGTTTCTTTCTCTTTTTTTTTCTTTTTTAAAAGATTTATTTAATGTATATGAGAACACAGTTGCTCTCTTCAGACACACCAGAAGAGGGCATCGGATCTCCTTACTGATGGTTGTGAGCCACCATGTGTGGTTGCTGGGAATTGAACTAAGGACCTCTGGAAAAGTAGTCAGTGCTCTTAACCACTGAGCTATCTCTCCAGCTCATGATAGCATTTTTATAGTGAATTGTTTTCTTCTTGAGTTCTATATTATTTCATATGATGTTCATTACAGCTAAAAACTAATCCAAGTGATTTTTTGTGTGTTTGTGTTGTGTGTGTGTGGTTGGGAATTTCCAGATAGTTTATGAAGTTACTAACTTTTCATTGCAAGATAATATATTAACATGACTTCTGTATTTCAAAGATAAACCCCAAGAAAATTATTTCCTTTTTCCCTGTGACCCATGTTTGGCCCAAACAATTTCAAAATTATGAAGATAAATGACGTTAGCATCATTTTGATTTCCTTTGTTTATTTAGCATGCACTGCATGTTTATCATCTGCCATTTACGCAGGGTTACATGGGGTTATGGTTAGTATTCATTACCAACTTGATTGGATTTAGATTCAATTAAGAGATTTGTGAGTTACTTCCAGGTGCATCTTTAAGGGCATTCCAGAGAGGGTTAACTGAGGGGGAATGCCCACCTTGATTGCGGGTAGTTCTGCTCCATAGACTGGCATTGTGAGACCTTGTTATATGTTAGAGCATCTTCTGGGTATATGCCCAGGAGTGGTAAAAGCTGGGTCCTTAGGTAATGCTATGTACAATTTTCTGAGGAACCGCCAGACTGATTTCCAGAGTGGTTGCACCTCTTGCAATCCCACCAACAATGGAGGAGTGTTCCTCTTTCTCCACATCCTCGCCAGCATCTGCTGTCACCTGAGTTTTTGATTTTAGCCATTCTGACTGGTGTGAGGTAGAATCTCAGGGTTGTTTTGATTTGCATTTCCCTGATGACTAAGAACATTTCTTTTTGTGCTTTTTGGCCATTTGAATTTCCTCAACTGAGAATTCTTTTTAGCTCTGTGCCCCATTTTTTCATAGGGTTACTTGGTTGGTCTAGAGTCTTGATGGATGCTAGCCCTCTATCGGAAGTAGGATTGGTAAAGATCTTTTCCCAATCTGTTGGTTGCCATTTTGTCCTATTGACAGTGTCCTTTGCCTTACAGAAGCTTTGCAATTTTATGAAGTCCCATTTGCCAATTCTTGATCTTAGAGCATAAGCCATTGGTGTTCTGTTCAGTAATTTTTCCTCTGTGCCCAGGTATTCGAAGTTCTTCCCCACTTTCTCTTCTATTAGTTTTAGTGTATCTGGTTTTATGTGAAGGTCCTTTATCCACTTGGACTTCAGCTTTATATCTTTTTAAAGACCTCTATCATCTTCATGATAAGGATTTTAGGTCAGAATCCTTTTTTTTTTTTTTTTTTTTTCGAGACAGGGTTTCTCTGTATAGCCTTAGCTGTCCTGGAACTCACTCTGTAGACCAGGCTGGCCTCGAACTCAGAAATCTGCCTGTCTCTGCCTCCCAAGTGCTGGGATTAAAGGCGTGCGCCACCACCGCCCAGCTTTAGGTTAGAATCTTGCTCTTCAGGTGTGGTAGGATAGCCAAGGCTTGCTGTGGTAGAACACCTGGGTTCTGATGGTACCAAGTTACATTGGCTTCTCCTGCTTATGTTCTTGGGTTTGTCTTTCACCACCTGATTATATCTGGTGGTAACTGGCCTGGGTGTCTCAGACTGGAGCAGGCCTCCTTGGAGGCAGGTAGAACTGTGTGACCTGGGTTAGACAGACCTCCTGGGAGACAGGCAGGCTTTGGAGTCAGGGACAGGCATGATGATCTGCCAAGGGCTCAGGTGGAAGTACAGACTGAAAGTGGAATGGGGCTCAAGCAGATCTGAGAGATCCCTTGTCTGCTGGGCTCTGTATGGTTCCCAGCTGCCATAGGTATTGGGGGTGTGTGTCTCACCATTGTTCCTGGTCAAGGCAGACCTCCTCGGAGACAGGTAGGCTGTTAGTTAGGTAGGGGTAGACAAGCCAATCTGCCATGGGTTCAGGTGGAGATGCAGACTGGAAGGGGGATCCTGAAGTGATTTTTAAAAATATAAATATTGTACATGAATGTGAGAAATGGAAGATTCAGTGGAGACAATCTATGCTGTTAATTTACATAGGAGTAGAAATAGGAAACTAGAGGTGAGGAAGTGAAAGTGGGATGCTATAAACTGATAATTTACTGCTAAATGAGTTCATTATCAGGTCCTGGCTTCCAGTCCTGTTTCTCTTATCTATTATATTTGAGTTTATACTTAGTAGAGAAGTCTGAGCACACATGTGTCCTACATTGCTGATTTTCTTCTTTCTTCTTTGAGTTTCCAGTTATCAAGAGAAATAGCTTCATGCAAAAGTTACTGAAGTACTTGAGATTAGTTTTAAATATTCTCTTTGAGTCACAGCTTTGTCACAAAATTTCCCTCTGGAGAAAAGAAATTCCATGGGGGAAGTTTTCCCCTTGATTATAGCCTGTGAGTTAATTTATTTTAAAGAATTCACGGATCTCAGTGTTTAGTCACAACCTTTGGATAAGGAATGAGTGGGTAGGTTTTCTTGGCTAAAGAAAAAATTAAAATGTTTAATTTTGCTGTTTTTTTATGCTTGTAATTATTCTTTCATTCAAATGTTAACCTTCATGTCAGTACCCTATATTTCCTCTTTATTTTGTGATTTGTTTTAGATATCAGTTACACTGCTTTCTAAAGGTTACTAGGAATTTCTATGATTTCTTCTTTGTATCAAAGTGAAACTCTTGAATTGCAATGACAACCACCACCCAGTATAATCAAAAATCTGAATGCTATTGAGACTACCATTTTTTTTTCCCACTTAGTGCATGGAAAGAAAAATCATTTGAAGGTGGTCCCATGATGGCAATTCACATCTCTCAGACTTTTTCATGTCATTCATGAACAGAAATAATTAGGATATATCCCTCTAAGTCTACTCTACATTATTTTAGCATGGATGAACTGAGGATGATAAGAACTTGCTCACTGGGTGTTCAGTAAGGAGTCTGTTGGGTGGAGATCCTATTTAAGGAATCTTGCTTGCGCAAGGACCATGATTCACAAGTTATTCATTGTTCTGTTTCAGACTAATTCTCCCAAACTTCTCCTTGACTCATATTGTATTCCAGCAGGGACTAACTTCATGTTGGGTTGGAGACAATTTCAGGTATTTGAAATCTGTGGTCTCAATTCCTTCTTGCAAGATAGAGAAAGAATACAGCATCTCATTTGACATAAAGTTAGGTAAAGTGAGCAGAAATAAGGTAACAAGTGTCTCAGAAGCTACAGTGTGTTGAACAACCTTATTTTCCTGTTAGACTCACAAGGGCTCATTTTTACAGAGTGGCTACATTTGATGATTTTGGGAGTGATGGACCTAATTAAACTGGTATTTTTTATCCATTGAAAAATATAGCACAAAATTGATAATTTAAAAAGTCCTCTTAAGCTTTTAGATTATGTGAGTTACTATTTTGGAAGGACCAAGTCGGAGCCCATAATTGGATGAGAATTCGACTTCTTCACTCTGAGATAAAGGAGTTTCTTGAACAGAAAGAGCTGTCAGAATGCACTGAAGATTATACTAGAAATAAGGTCTTAACTCTAATGGCTTCCCAAATTCAAAATGTACTGTAAATTAAAACTATCCCACAATGAAAGCCTGAAAAAATAATTCTGAGTCTTAGAATTCACTAGTTTTTGTTTTATTGTGGTCAAGTAAGAAAATATTCATTTTCTAGTTACAAAAGTAAACAAATTAAAGTAATATAAAGTTATAGAATGCTAATATATAATGCTTAACTACATTTTGTTTACTAAATAAATGATTAATAGATATGTTATCAGTTGTTTTACATTATCTAAAATTCTATATATGTCATGAATTTGTGTTAAAATCATTTTTGAAAAATAGGATTGCCTGATGTCCAGCACACTTGAACTGAACTCATGGCCAGTGTAAATGTGACTGAGTTGATCATCACTGGCCTTTTCCAGGATCCAGAGGTTCAGAAGGTGTGCTTTGTGTTATTTCTTCCTGTGTACCTAGCCACAGTGTTGGGCAATGGCCTCATTGTTGTGACAATTAGTGTCAGTAAGAGTTTGCATTCTCCCATGTACATCTTCCTCAGTCACTGTCTGTGGTGGAGATTGGCTACTCCTCCACTGTTGTCCCTAAGTTCATCACTGATTTACTTGCTAAGGTTAAAACTATCTCTCTGAAGGGCTGTCTGGCTCAGATATTCTTCTTCCATTTCTTGGGGGTTGCTGAGATTCTCCTGCTTGTGGTGATGGCCTATGACCGCTACGTGGCCATCTGCAAACCTCTTCATTACATGAACATCATGAGTCGTCAAGTGTGTTACATGCTGGTGGCTGGCTCCTGGCTGGGGGGCCTCATTCACTCCATAATCCAGATCCTCATCACCATTCCATTGCCCTTCTGTGGTCCCAATGTGATTGATCACTACTTCTGTGACCTGCAGCCATTATTTAAGCTTGCTTGCACTGACACCTTTATGGAGGGGGTTATTGTGATGGCCAACAGTGGTTTAATCTCTATAATCTCTCTCTTCATCTTGGTATCCTCCTATGCTATCATCTTATTAGCTTGAAGAAACATTCTGCAGAGGGGAGGCGCAAGGCCCTCTCCACCTGTGCCTCTCACATCACAGTGGTCACTCTGTTCTTTGGACCTGCTGTCTTCCTTTATCTGCGACCTTCCTCTACCTTTACTGAAGACAAACTTGTGGCTGTGTTCTACACAGTCATCACCCCCATGCTGAACCCCATCATCTACACACTCAGAAATGCAGAGGTGAAAAATGCCATGAAGAAGTTGTGGGGCAAAAGGAACCTGGAGACAGAGTGAGAAGAGCAAGAAGTTATGGAAAAGGGTTTTTATGGTTAGTCTGCTGTTGATGTGGATTCTACTGTTTTGGTTCATGTTCAAATATAAGAGTAATAAGATGAGCATAGTTCTTCTACTGCTGCACGTCTTTAGTAACCAAATGCTCCAAAAGCAGAGGTCAGATAGTCTTTCTAACATATTGGATTTGATTGGCTGCATAATTTCTTTGGTTGTGCAAAGTTACTTAAGGTCTGGGTAATCTGAAGGTTCAAAACAAATGCAAATGCAGAGAACATTTAGAAATATGCTTGTATTTTACTTTGACACATGGTAATATTTTTTAATATTGGGTAAAGAATACTTTAAATTTGCTTACAATGTATAATAATCATCTTTTAGTGATAGCTTATCATTATCTCACAGAGTTAGCATCTCTTTTAGTTACAGAAAGTCAAGCTTCATTCTAGTATCTATTTTGAAATATTTAGCAGTCATGGTTACCTTACTGTGTTTAAAACATTTTGAATTTTTTTGTCCATCATCTGAATGTTTAAATACTTCTACCTTTTCCTTTCATTCCACTTGCTCATAAGTAACTTTCATTTTATCAAAAAGGAAATCAACCAGAGGTATTATCAGGAATAGATAACGTAGTTATGGATTTTTTTGTTTTATAATGTGGATATAAGCATGTTGTTGAGAATTTTACCCAGGGACTTTTCTATTCTGAATGGCTGTTAGATTTTTATATTGTAGACCATCTGATATCAGCCACCACAAAAGACAAGTTTACTTCTTGTTTAACACTGGCACCAAAGAGTGCCTTTGCATTCTCTCACAATGTCCAACATTTATAAATCAAATTAATATGAAATGACCGCATTCTAATTACAAATTAAGAAATAAGTCAAATGTTTTCACAAGAAGTAAGTGATGTTAAACCCATGAAATATTAAAAATAAACAATGTTAGAGATGCTTAGTGTCTTAACTTGAAGACTGAAGGACAGGGTCATTCACCTTCAACTTTACATCTCTGTCCCTTTATTGTAAGTGATCATGCCATGGATATTTACTTTAATGGCTATTATTATTTTTTCTTCTTCAATAAAGGGAGGTAAAAGAGTCCATGCCTGTCTACATTGTTATACATTGTAGAATCTCTTCAGTGCCCCACTGCCTCTCCTCAGTGTAAAACCTATTGAAAATATCTTACAATTGTCGTGGTTGGCTTTAAAATTGAATAGAACTGCATTTTTCATATGTATTCACCCAGCTTTTGTCAAGTGTGTGACATGCCAGATTGGGCTGTGTTTACATCAAGTATCTTTTGGTCTCTGAACTTATATATAATAGCAATTTGTGGCTACAGGACAAGGCATGTGCAAATTTGTAAGCTGATGAAAACATTGTCTGTCTGTGCTAATACATTGTATTTAAAGTATGTATATATTTAAAGTATTTATTGTCACTGAACACTGAAAAATTTGAAATTTAATTTTAAGTTATTTAAATCCACATAGGCACACATTGTTAGTGACTATGAAACTTGTTAGCAAAAGTATGTTTTCTTCTTCAAACCTGTAGATGTCTTAGTGTTAAAGGTGAGACATTTATCCCAGTTCCTTGATGCCTATACCGCCAACTGCCTCTAATCTCAAACTTTCACTAACCAGCTCTTTATCCTTACATATTCACTGTAAACACCCCAAATTCCCACACAAGTGTTGAGGTGACTGGAGAGAAGGGGCATTGGCAGCAGTCACAGGCCATGCCCAAGGAAAAGTCCAAAGAAATATCAAATTGACACCATTCTACTTATGAATTAGGAAAGAAGTCAAATGTTTTCACAAAGTAAGTGATGTGAATTCAATGAGATGTTAAAAATAAACAATGTTAGAAATACTTATTGTCTTAACTTGAACAATGAAGGTTGATGTCTTACTGTCCATCTAAGAATGCACTTAAAGCCTGTTTAATTTCCTGCCTCACGTCACCTGTTTAGCAGAAGGACTACACGGAGCTAGGGATTTTGCTGGATTATTTATTGAATGAATGAGTGGGTGGCTGTTTCAGAGGCAATTCTTTCATATTCCGTGGTTATGACCACGTTCATCATAGAGCAGCAGAACTACAAAGAGACCAAGTGATTTTATAAATGCACATTATACACAAATAAGCAAATGTGAGAATGAGCAGTGAAGATACCGTAGATCAACACTACAGTTTTCTGTGAAAGTGGGAACAGGAGAACCAGAAGTTGGTATGAAATAGGCTTTCCTCAGTTGGATACTTACTCAGTAGCTGATCAAAACCTAGTGCCTAGGGACTTTCTTTTCCTCAAAATCTATGATATTTATTTCAGCCAGAAGCTGTTTAAAGCAATATGAAAGTGTCACTAAAATAATTGCAAAATATTTTTAAACATTTCCTGAGTCATTGTTTATTTGGCTTAGTTTTCCTATAGGAAAAGAAATTCCATGGGGAAGATAGTCTGTTAATTATATGCATGGATTCATTTATCACGAATAGTCCAAGTATGTAAGTATTTAATCACAGCCTTTGGACACTGTGTGGATGGATAGGACTGCTACATCAAGACAGGATTTTTTTTAACCCCTGAATATTCTACTCTTATGATTTCCATTTATAGCCTACATGTTATAAACCTAAACATTATTTCTGATACAGATGTCCTACAATTTTCTTGCCTTGTAATTTGCCCCACTCACCAACCTTGTTTTTGAATACTCCGTAGGTGTTTGACCCAGGAGACAGATCTAAGCCTTGAGCAGCAGGGCCATTTTCACGTCATACCCTCAAATTCTAATGCATTGGAGAGAACATTGATTAACTGTGGCTTTGAGAAATCAAGTCACCTCTCTCAGACTCTTCCCTTTTCTTGTATGTTCAGGAGTCAGAATAGATGATTTTGAATTATTCTCTAAATTGTTTAGGGAGATGCTCTTAGGGAGGTTTAGCTGAGTGAGACCTGGGTTTGGATCTTCAGTGTGAAATCTTCTTGACATTAGTCAAGAGACTTAATTTATTGAAGAAATCAGACTCTGTAAGGAGGAATCTGTTACTCCTTCCCTGTTAGTTCCCCACCCCCCAAGCACAACTTCCTCTTGAACCGTGGTCTGTTTAGTTGGAGCAGAGAATTTTATGGTGAATTAGAGACAATTTACTTGAAATCTATGTGATCCAATTCCTTTGTCCAAGACCGAGCAGGAGCATACCAGTTCTTCTGACCTGAAGGTAGGTGAAATGACTAGAATTAAGGCACGAAGTCCATGGGTCACTACAGATATCACTTAATCCATTTTTTCTATCCCTGTCTTTATAGACTTTCATGTTCATCTGAAAATTGTCCCCTTGGTTAGCCATCCACTGCAGGAAAAGAGGGGAATTTATCTGTTGCTAAATGGGTAGGAGTAGGGGAGAGAGAGAGAGAGAGAGAGAGAGAGAGAGAGAGAGAGAGAGAGGAAGAGGGAGAAAGGAAGAGGGAGAGGGAGAGAGAGAAGAGGGAGAGGGAGAGGGAGAAAGGAAGAGGGAGAGGGAAGAGGGAGAAGGAAGAGGGAGAGGGAGAAAGGAAGAGGGAGAAGAAGGGAGAGGGAGAGGAAGAGGGAGAGGGAAGAGGGAGAAAGGAGAGGAAGAGGGAGAAGGAGAGTGAGAGTGAGAGTGAGAGTGAGAGGGAGAGGGAGAGGGAGAGGGAGAGGGAGAGGGAGAGGGAGAGGGAGAGGGAGAGGGAGAGGGAGAGGGAGAGGGAGAGGGAGAGAACAGGTCAAGTTAAAAAGATTTGTTATCAGATGTTATTTTTTCCTGATGGAGCATACAGCCTGAAAACACAGTACCCTGAATAATTTTTTCCTACCTCTGAGTGATGTCTAAAATTGGTATATTAAATTAAAGTGGTTGTATAGAGACTTGTATTTCTTTAGTGGATCAGAAATGATGTTCAGCCTCAGAGAAGAGGCATTGCTTTTCTAGGTAAATAAATCTACCCATGACTTCTTACAATTATCACACTAAATTTGAACTCCTTTGTCTTGGATTATGCTTATACTACTAATGATGTATGAATTCTGGGTAAAATGCACAGGTGCAGTGGTTAAACTGGCTGGTTTTAAATCCTGCCTCTGTTGCTGTGTAATAACTCAGAAACTATAAATACAAGTTAATTCATTTATTTTTGTTTTTATCTTCTTATGCAAAAGCTGATAGCAATCAGATGCAGTTTCCAAGTTTCTTATCAATATGAGATCACGTAACACACATACTTTTAGATATATATGAGCCACAAGATGTCTCAGTCGGTAAGCATACTTGTTTCCAAGTGTGATGACCTGAATCAATTCCCCACATAGATGCCACAATATGGCAGAAAGAAGAGAACTAACTGACTTCTGTAGGTTGTCCTCTGAGCACCACAGTTACATTGTGGTATGTGTGCACACATACATCAATAAATTGAGAAATGTAGTGTAAAACATTAAGAAATTCTGGAGCTGTGGTAGGACATTAAAAACCTGGCATATAGTAGGTACGTTTGAAACGTTGGCTGTTATGGCTGCAGAGATGGCTCAGTGTTATGAGCACTTACTACTCAGTTCTTAGCACCGACATACTGCTACTGCTTGTATCTCCAGTTTCAGGAATATGATGCTCTTTTTGACCTTTGTGGGGCTCTGAATGCTTGTAGTGCACACACATATACTCAGAAACACACACGTAGCACAAAAATATAAAAAAGAAGACTCTAGCCTTTCATATTCACTAAAATTCAAAAAACAAAGACTTAAGAAAAATTGTAATCATAGTTTTGAGTAATATAATAGAATACATTTTTTTGTTGGAAGACAGAACATGGATACTACAATGACCAAATAACATGTTAACTGTTATGAATGTTAATGCATCAGAATGACAGAGAGGCATGAGAACTTTATTCTGTAGGAATTCTGATTACACTGTAGAGTGAAAGCAGAAAGGGACCAACTACTTTGTGCTAGGCAAATGGTATGTAGTGTCTATTTGAGAACTGACTACAAGGGAGCAAATTCAGTAAGAGCAATCTGAGAAAGACTTTAAACTCCTGAGGGCGTGAATTTGTTCTGTGGGACACAAACAGAATGTTTTAAATACTCTGTTATTATTAATAATTAATTAACAATTATCTATTAGCTATTATTATTATTAAATGTATATTTTAAAGATTTATTTGGAGACCAGAGAAGACAAGATATATTTGAGTCATTTAGAAAAGACTCACTGTCTAAATAGGACTTGAATTGGGCTTGCAAGATGGGTAGGGTTGGAGGGGACAGGTGAGGATACTTGGGGTAAGTGAGGCTCTATGGTGGGAATTAGCAGTGGTGTGTGTGTGTGTGTGTTGTGTGTGTGGTGATGGAGAGGACTCTGACTTAAGCAATGCTAGGCAGAAGCCTGGGCAGATAAACATGTAAATTGTTGAGGGACTTCAGATTATGAAAAGAACTAATTTTAATGTAGAGGATTTTATAATTGCTTTCTATATGGATGTTGAACTAATAAGAGCTAAAACTTAAGAGTGAGCAGAAAACATACTTGTTGCTGACAAAGATGATAAGGAAGATGGAAATTCATGTCTGTTATAAATGACCTTGGAAAAATTTAGTCCCTGAATTAGAGAACCATACACACCCATCTACGAGCCAGTTTTAGTATGTTTAAAGTTGTTTTTAAGAATATTTTTTTCTTGGATTTGGTTTTCGAGAATTTTATTGAGTATTTTTGCATCGATATTCATAAGGGAGATTGGTCTGAAGTTTCTTTGTTGTGTCTTTGTGTGCTTGTTGGGCATAGGTGGGAGAGGAAGTCCTTGGTCCCGTGAAGGTTGGATGCACCAGTGTGGGAGAATTCGAGAGTGGGGAGGTGGGAGTGTGGTGGTGGTGGAGGCACATCCTTATAGAAACAGGAGGAGGGGGGATGGGATAGGGGGTTTCTGGGTGGGGGGAAATAGAAAAAATGGATAACATCTGAAATGTAAATAAAATATCCAATAAAAAGAATATTATTTCTTGAATATAAATTTAGAATAAGTGTTTCAAATATGAGTTATCAGCCAGGGACAGGAAGAGAATTGTATAGGGTCCAATGTTTCCACCCAAGTAGAAAGAGTAAATAATGGCCTATCTCTTCAAACATAACTTCTTTTGGATGTATGATCTATTCTTATTGCTTTTCAATTTTATTTATTTAATTTTTGAGTTAAATTTTTTATACAATATATTTTAATCATATGGTTTCTCAATCACCTACTACTCCCAGATCTCCCTCTTTCTACCCACCCAATTACATATTTGAAGATATAGGCCATTATCCACTCAATCCTACTAATCCATGAGCATGGCTTTCCATCTTCTGATATCTTATTCAGTTTCTTTCTTCAGGGACATGCACGTCTTTCACTTGGTTAGAGTGACACCAAGATATTTTATATTGTTTGTGGCTTTTGTGAAGGGTGTTGTTGCCCAAATTTCTTTCTGAGTTTTTTGTATAAAGAAGGGCTCGTGATTTCTTTGAGTTAATTCTATATTCAGCCACTTTGTTGAAATTGTTTATGAGTTGTAGGAGTTCTCTAGTAGAATTTTGGGGATTGCTTATATATACTATCATATCACCTGTGAATAGCGATACTTTGACTTCTATCCAATTAGTATCTCCTTGATTTTGATTTGATTCTCTCGATTTTGTTGTTTTATTGACTTAGCTAGAACTCCAGCTACTAGATTGAATAGTAGGGAGAAAGTGGGCAGACTTGTTTTGATTTTAGTGGGATTGCTTCAAGTTTCTTTCCATTAAATTTGATATTGGCTATTGGCTTGCTGTATATTTCTTTTTTATGTTTAGGTTTGTGCCTTGAATCTCTGATCTCTCTAAGACTTTTAACATGAATGGGTATTGTATTTTGTCAAAGGTTTTTTTCAGCATCAAATGAACTGAACAGATTCTTTTTTTTCTGTCAGTTTGTTCACATATTGAACCATCCCTGCATCCCTGGGATGATGCAACCTACTTGGTCATGGTGAATGATGGTTTTGATGTGTTCTTGGATTCAGTTTGTGAGAATTTTATTGAGTATTTTTACATTGATGTTCATTAGTGAAATTGGTATGAAGTTCTTTTTCTTTGTTGAGTGTTTGTGTGGTTTATGTATCAATACATATTGGTACATAGAATGAATTAGGTAGTGTTCCTTCCAATTCTATTTTGTGGAACAGTTTGAGGAGTATTAGCTGTAGCTTTTCTTTGAAAATCTAGTAGAATTCTGCACTAAAACCATCTGGCCCTGGGATTTTTTGGTTGGAATATGTTTAATGACTGCTTCTATTTCCTTAGGGGTTATGGGACTGTTTAGACTGGATTTAACTTTGGCTAGTGGTATCTGTCTAGAAAATCATCCATTTCATTTAGATTTTCCAGTTTAGTGGAATACAGGCTTTTAAAAGTAAGGCCTAATGATTTTTTTTAATATTTCCCCAGTTTCTGTTGTTATGCTTCCTTTTTCATTTCTGATTTTGTTAATTTGGATATTGTCTTTATGCCTTTTAGTTAGTTTGGCAGAGGGTTTGTCTAGCTTGTTCATTTTCTCAAAGAACCAGCTCTTAGTTTTGTTGATTCTTTGTATTGTTCTCCTTGTTTCTAATTGATTGATTTCAGTCCTCAGTTTGACTATTTTCTGCCATTTACTAGTTTTGGGTATGTTTGCTTCCTTTTGCTTTCATGTGTGCTGTTGATAGTATGAGATTTTTTCTATTTCTTTATTAAGGCACATAGCGCTATGGATTTTCCTCTTAGAACTACTTTCATTGTGTCCATAAGTTTAGGTATATTGTGCCTTCATTTTCATTGAATTCTAGAAAGTCTTTAATTTCTTTCTCTACTAAGTGATCATTGAGTAGAGAGTTGTTCAGTTTCCATGAGTATGTGGGCTTTCTGTTGTTGTTGAAGTCCATCCTTAATCTGTGGTGATCTGATAGGATACAAAGAGTTATTTCAGTCTTCTTGTATCTGTTGTTGTCTCCCATCATATGGTCGGTTTGGAGAAGCTTCCATGAGGTGCTGAGAAGAAGGTATGTTCTTTTGTTTTTAATGAAAGATTCTGTAAATATCTGTTAAGTTCCTGTGTTTCATGACATGTTAGTTTCATCGTTTCTTCATTTAGTTTCTGTTTCTATGACTTGTTCATTGGTGAGAGTGGGCTATTCTTGTATGATGTTAAAGATGTTTTTTGGCCCTTACAACCCAGAATCTTCATTATCTTCTATTCCTATTATTTTTATGTTTGGTCTTTTCATAGTGACCCAAATTTCCTAGATGTTTTAAGTTAGGAACTTTTTGCATTTGGCATTTTCTTTGACCAGTGTGTTAATTTATTCTATGGTATCTTCTATGTCCGAAATTCTCTCTTCCATTTCTTATATTCTGTTGGTGATGCTTGCATCTATACTTTCTGTTCCCTTTCCTAGGTTTTCCATCTCCAGGGATGCCTCCATTTGTGCTTTCTTTAATGCTTCTATTTCTGTTTTTAGATTTGAACCATTTCATTAATTTCTTTTGCCTGTTTATATTGTACTGTATTTCTTTTTTTCTTTCTTTCATTTATTTATTTATTTAAATCAAATCGTAATTTTTACTTACTCACATAGTGTTTATAAACACAAAAAGGCAGGATGTGGGGAAGGGGATGACACCGGAGTGTAGGTGTTCAGGGGAGTACAGATATCTTTCAGAAAAGGGTATCGGCTGGGTGAAGGTTCAGGGGACAGGTCACTATGACTCTGCCTATGATTCACTTGTCCTTATCTAAGTTGGTACTATCTGTCTATGACTACTCAGGCTGATAAATTTCCACAAAAGCTGCCTGTTTACAATAGCTTATAGCCATCTGTTTCAGTGTTTTTCCACAGAGACCCAAGATGTTGTGTTAGCATGTATGTCAGGCCTATTGCTGATTTTAGGCCTATGGCTGATTGTAGACATTCAGTGTATAAGCAGGGCTGCCTCTGGCATCTCCTCCCTTCTCTAAGTATAGAAGGGCCATGGCTATTCTAATCTTGCGAAGGTGGGGATAGAGGCCTGACCTCCAATAATTGAAGGGAACCTTGTAATGGCTCAGGTCCTCCTGTCATTGTCCAGTGAGGCATGAGGGCCATACCCATCCCGATGTCTTTTTCCTGGAGAGGGGATACTTTTGACATCAACCCCTATGCAGTCAGGCTTGTCCCTCAGGGAACCCAGATAGATATTTTAAAGTTTTATTTATATTCCCTTGCAGTGCTTCGCCTTGCAGCCTAAGCAAGAATTCAGATCGCCAGACAGAGAGGGTTCTGGGTAGCCCCTCTCTGCTTGGTCTAGGGGTGGAAGTTTTTTCTTTTAGGTTGGGTGGAGATGGGTTTGAGGAACACCCTGGATAAAGTAACAACCTCATCTTGAGTCTCGTGGTCCTCCATAGCTAACTTATGATAATGTATCTGAATAGGTTTTGCTACCAAATTATCTATCTGTTGTTTCACAAAGTTAGTCAGCCTATTTAAGACCCAGGGACCAAAAGAAATCAGCAGAAATAACCCAGTTAATGGTCCCAAGATGGGAGGAAGTAGGGTTGACAACCATTGAGAGGTTGAAAACCAATTCTTGTACCAGCTCTCATCTTTCTCTTTCTCTCTCTGTCTTTTCTCGGGGCCTTCTCTGGCCTTTTTCATGCTCTCTTTAACCATCCCTGTCTTGTCTATGTAAAAGCAACATTCTTCTTTAAGGGCTGTACGTAGTTAAGAGCTGTACACAGTCTTTTCTACTGTAAAACAGTAAATCAAGTCCAATAAAGCCCTTTGCAATTTTTGAAGATCATTTCAGACAGTGAAACGAGGGATTTCTTCAGATTAGTGATGTCAATCTCTAGCTGTTTGATGTCCTTGTCAATGGCTCATCAAAGATCTGAGTAGTATAAGTTCAGAGGACAGCATCAGGATTGGAACTTCTACCAGAAAACATCACGGGTGATTCATTTTTACCTGAGATACTGCCTGGGTTAGAGTTCCTGGGAGCCCCACTTTCACCAGGTTTTGTGAGGTTGGGTGCAGAGCTGCCGCCTGGGATCTGCTCTGTGCTTGGGCCCAGACCCTGTCCTGTATTTCTTTAAAAGATTTATTTGTTTCCTCTTTAAGGACTTCTACCTGTTTGCTTATGTTTTCCTATATTTCTTTAAGGGAATTATTTATATCCTCTTTAAAGGCCTCTATTATCTTCATGAGATGAGATTTAAAGTCACAGTCTTACTCTTCAGGTTTGTTAGGATATCATGGGCTTGCTGTAGTAGGAGAGCTGGGTTCTGATGGTGTCATATTTCAATGGATTATGTGGATTATGTTCTTGTGATTGCCTTTTGCTATATGCTTGTCTCTGGTGTTGGCTAGCCTGTGTGTTCCAGGTTTGAGCAGGCCTTCCGGGAGGGTGCTGGAACTCAGTGTCTCAGGTTTGAGCAGACCTCCTTGGGGGCATGGGGGCCAATGTGACTGCATGTGTTGGAGGTGACTGGAAGGAAGATGGAGCTGCAAAAGTGTAGGGCAGAGCCCATGACTACTGGTCTTGCTGAGTCCTAGTGGCTGGAGTTATAGGAGTATTGTTTTACTTGTGTGTCTATGGTTAGAATGAGTCTTCTGGGAGGCAGGCTGAGCTGTGGGGTGGGGTGTAGTACACTGATTCCAGGCTGCAGGTATAGGTACAGACCAGAAGAAATATGGATCTCTGACAGGATGGGGTAGAGCACTTGACTGCTTAGCTTGCTAGGATCCCTGCAGGTGGGAGAATTGGGCTGGGAGGGGAGTCTCACCATGTGTCTCCAGTTAGAGCAGGCCGTCTGGGAGGCAGGCAGAAATGTAGAAACATATTTCTTGATGCAAGACCTCTGCTTTGAGAAAAGTGAGGAAGAATTAGAACAAAATGGTATCAAAAGAAACACTCAAGAGGATGACCTATTAACTACAATGATGATAATAGACATACATGGTCTATGTGTCCATCTAACCATCTGTCATCTATCTACCTATAATATACCTTGAACTCTTCCATTCATAACCTGTGCCAAAAGTTAGAAGGAGTTAGTCTGAGTTATTTTTCTATGTGACTAAGGACAAATAAACATTTCTTTGGATTTCTATTTTCTGTTAATAGCTAAATGAAGTTAAGATATAATAAATTAAACTACTAAACTACTAACATTTAATGGTGAATGAGAATATACTGGCTGAACAGTAAGTATTTAGCAAAACAGCCTGAGCGTTTGAGAATGCTTTCAGTGAAATTAACTTGTGTTGTAATCTTTTGACTTTTTTTCAGCTTTCCTACTATCTGATGTCCAACATACTTGAGCTGAATTCATGGCCAATGAAAATAATGTAACTGAGTTAATTTTCACTGGCCTTTTCCAGGATCCAGAGGTGCAGAAGGTGTGTTTTGTGCTTTTTCTTCCTGTGTATGTGGCCACATTGCTGGGTAACGGTCTTATTATTGTGGCCATCAGCATCAGTAAGACTTTACATTCTCCCATGTACTTCTTCCTCAGCTCCTTGTCCCTGGTAGAAATCTGCTACTCCTCTACAATTGTCCCTAAGTTCATCACTGACTTACTTGCTAAGATTAAAACCATCTCCCTGAAGGGCTGTCTGACTCAGATATTTTTCTCCCATTTTTTGGGGGTTGCTGAGATTCTTCTGCTTGTGGTAATGGCCTATGACCGCTATGTGGCTATCTGCAAACCTCTTCATTACATGAACATCATGAGTCGTCAAGTGTGTCACATGTTGGTGGCTGGCTCCTGGCTGGGGGGCCTCATTCACTCCATAATCCAGATCCTCATCACCATTCCATTGCCCTTCTGTGGTCCCAATGTGATTGATCACTACTTCTGTGACCTGCAGCCATTATTTAAGCTTGCTTGCACTGACACCTTTATGGAGGGGGTTATTGTAATGGTCAACAGTGGTTTAATCTCTATAATCTCTCTCTTCATCTTGGTGTCCTCCTATGCTATCATCTTAATCAGCTTGAGGAAACATTCTGCAGAGGGGAGGCGCAAGGCCCTCTCCACCTGTGCCTCTCACATCACAGTGGTCACTTTGTTCTTTGGACCTGCCACCTTCATTTATCTGCGTCCCTCCTCCAGCTTCACTGAAGACAAGCTTGTGGCTGTGTTCTACACAGTCATCACCCCTATGCTGAACCCCATCATCTACACACTCAGAAATGCAGAGGTGAAACATGCCATGAAGAAGTTGTGGGGCAAAAGGAACCCAGAGACCGAGTGAAAAGAGCAAGAAGTTATGGGAAATGATTTTTATAGTTAGTGTGCTCTTGATGTGGATTCTGCTGTTTTGGTTCATGTTCAAATATAGGAGTAATAAGATGAGCATAGTTCTTCTACTGCTGCACCTCTCTAGAAAACAAACACTTCAAGGGCAGAGGTCAGATAGTCTTTCTAACATATTGGATTTGATTGGCTGCATAATTTCTTTGGTTGTGCAAAGTTACTTAATGTCTGGGTAATCTGAAGGTTCAAAACAAATGCAAATGCAGAGAACATTTAGAAACATGCCTGTATTTTACTTTGACTTTTATTATAGGGTGAAGAATATTTTAAATTTGCTTACAATGTATAATAATCATTTTACAGAGATAGGCTTATTGTTATCTCACAGAGTTAGCATGTCTTTTAGTTGAGAAAAGTCAAAATTCTTTTTAGTAACTATTTTGAAATATTTACCAGTCATGGTTGCCTGTTAATCCTACCCATGCCATGTATGAGTATGGATGATCTTCTCATCTGGTGATATCTTCCTCAATGTCTTTCTTCAGAGATTTGAAGTTCTTGTCATGCAGATGTTTTCACTTGCTTGGTTATAGTTATTTCAAGATATTTAATTAGAAGCTGTAAAAGCCTTTGGTAAAATCCAACACCCATTCATGTTAAAGATAGTAGAAAAATTAGGGATACAGGACACAAACCTAAACATGATTAAAGCAATATACATCAACCCAATAGCAACATCAAACTAAATGGGGAGAAACTTAAAGCATTTCCACTAAAATCAGAGACAAGATAAGGCTATCCACTCCCTCCATATCTATTAATATTGAAGTTTTAGCTAGCGCAATAAAACAACTAAAGGATGAATAGGATATAAGTTGAAAAGGAAGAAGTCGAAGTATCACTATTTGCAGATGAAATGATAATATACATTAGCAACTCTGGTACAAAATTTACCAGAGAACTCCTACAGCCCAAAACAACAACAACAAAAACCAAAACAAAACAAAGGAAAAACATCAGCAAAGTGACTGGATACAAAATTAAGTCAAAGAAATAAGTAGCCTTCCTTTATACAAATGATAAATGGGTTGAGAAAGAAATTATGGAAACAACCCTTTTATAATAGCCATGAATTTTTCATTTTCTAACGTGGATATAAGCATGTTTTGAGAATTGTACCCAGGGACTTTTCTATTCTGATTGGCTGTTAGATTCTTATATTGTAGACCATCTGATATCATCCACCACAATAGACAAGTTTACTTCTTGTGTTACACTGGCATCAAAGAGTGTCTGTGCTCTCTACAATCTTCAACATTTGTAAATCAAAGTACTATTAAAATGACAGCATTCTACTTATGAATTTGGAATAAGTCAAATGTTTTCACAAATAGAAAGTGATGTTAAGCCTATGAGATATTAAAAATAATGTTAGAAATGCTTACTGTCTTAATTGAAGACTGAACAACAAGTTGATTCTCACTAACCATCCAAGAATGCACTTAAAGAATTTAATTATTAATTATTAATGCACTATTTAATTTCCTGCCTCATGATCATCTGTTTAGCAGAAGGATTACATGGAACTAGGGATTTTGCTGGATTATTTATTGAATGAATGAGTGGGTGGCTGTTTCAGAGGCAATTCTTTCATATTCCGTGGTTATGATCCCTTTCATCATAGAGCAGCAGAACTACAAAGAAACCAAGTGATTTTATAAATGCACATTATACACAAATAAGCAAATGTGAGAATGAGCAGGTGAAGTGAAGATACTGTAGATCAACACTACAGTTTTCTGTGAAAGTGGGAACAGGAGAACCAGAAGTTGGTATGAAATAGGCTTTCCTCAGTTGGATACTTACTCAGTAGCTGATCAAAACCTAGTGCCTAGGGGCTATCTTTTCCTAAAAAAAAACAAAACAAAAAAAAAAACAAAAAAAAAAACAAAAAAAACCCAAAAACAAAACCAAAAAAACTATGGTATTTATTTCAGCCAGAAGTTGTTTAAAGCAATATTGAAGTGTCAGTAAAATAATTGCAAAATATTTATAAACATTCCCTGAGTTATCATTTATTTGGCTAAGTTTTCCTATAGGGAAAAGAAATTCCATGGGGATGATAGTCTCTTGATTATGTGCATGGATTCATTTATTACGTATAGTCCACATATGTGGGCACTTAATCACAGCCTTTGGATACTGTGTGGATGGATAGGACTGCTACATCAAAACATGATTGTTTAACCCCTGAATATTATATTATTTTATTTATAGCCCAAGTGCTTTACATCTAAATATTACTCCTGATACAAAATTTTGAAATAATTTTCTTGCCTTGTGATTTGCCCCAGTCATCAACCTTGTTTTTAAATACTCCATAGGTGTTTGACCCAGGAGGCAGATCTAAACCTTGAGCAGCAGGGCCATTTCAACCTCATACCCTCAAAGCCTAATGCATTGGAGAGAACATTGATTAGACTGTGGCTTTGGGAAATCAATTCATCTCTCTCAGACTCTTCCCTTTTCTTGTATGTTCAGGAGTTAGAATAGATTATTTTGAGTTATTCTCCAAATTGTTTAGGGAGATGCTTTTAGGGTGGTTTAGCTGAGTGTGACCTGGGCTAGGTTCTTTAGTGGGATATCTTGGTAGTAATATTAGTCGAGAGACTTCATTTATTGAAGAAATTAGAATCTACACCAAAGATTCTGATACTACTCCCTCCAAGCACAACATTCCCTAAAGCCATGATCTGATTCATGGGAGCAGAAAATGCTATGGTGAATAAGAGACAATTTATTTGAAATCTTTGTGATCTATACCTTGCTCCAAGGCAGGGTGTGAACACACCAGCTCTTCTGACCTGAAGGTAGGTAAAATGACTAGAGTTAAGTCACTTAGTCTATGGGTCACTTCAGACATGTCTATCCATGTCTTTATAGACTTAACATGTTCATCTGAAGATTCTCTTCTTGTTTTCCATGTGTTTTTTTGGTGCGCTTTCATTGCAGGAAAAGGGGGTAATTTTACAATTGCTAAATGTTGAGAGTAGAAGAGTGAGAGAGGAATAAACAAAGAATGGACAGAGTTGATGAATAGGAATAGGTCACATTTAAAACAGATAGGTTATCAGATGTCATTCTTCTTCCTGTTGGGAATACAGCCTGTAAACACAGGACCTTGCAAGTTTTTCTTCTTACCTGAGTGATGTCTCAAATTGGTATGCTAAATTAACGTGATATGCACAGACACTTTTATTTCTTTAATGGATGAGAAATGATGTTCAACCTTAGAGAAGAGGCATTGGTTTGTAGGTAAATAAATATACCCAATGACTTCTTATGACTCCTTTGTTTGTTTTATGTCTATACTACTAGTGATGTATGATTCTGGGTAAAATTTACAGGTATGGTATTTAAACTTGTTATTTAAATCCTATCTTTGCTGGGTAATTATTCAGAATCTATAAATACCAGTTAATTCATTCATCTGTGTTTCATATGCAAAAGCTGATAACAATCAGAGGCAGTTTTCAAGTTTCTTATCAAAATTGGGAAGGATTGGATTAGCATACATGATTTCAAAGCATGACACATCAGAGCACAAGACAACTCAATGAGTTGCTTCCAAGCGTGATGACCTGAGTTCATTCCTTCACATATGTTCCTCAAGTGGAAGAAGAGAACTGACTTCTGTTAGTTGTTCTCTGAGTACCACATCCCACACTGTGGCACACATACACCAATAAATCAAGAAGTCTGATTTAAAACATTAAAAAAATATCTGGAGCTGTGTTAGGGCACTAAAAGCATGGCATATTAGATACTTTTGAAATATTTGCTGTTAAGAATGGAGAGATGGCTCAGTGGTTAAGGGCACTTACTCTCTTGGAGAGGACCTAGATTCTATTCCTATCAACTACAACTTCTTGTAACTCCATTTTCTGAGGATATGGTGTTCAATTCTGACCTTTACAGGCTCCTGAATTCTCATGGTTCACACTCATACATTCTGAAACACACATATACACACAAGAATTAAAAATGGAGAGCTAGTCTTTCATAGTCACTAAAATATAAATAAAGATTTAAGAAAAACAGTAAGCATAGTTTTGAGTAATATAATAGTATACTTTTGGTTGGAAAACATAACATGCACACTACAATGGACATGCATACATACAATGTACAAAATAACATGCTAATTGTTATGAATGATAAGGCATCACAATGATAGAGAGGCATGAGAGCTTTTTTTTGTAGCAGTGAAATTCTGATTACACTGTGGAGTGAAAGAGCAGAGAGGGACCATCTTGGGTTAGACAATTGGTATGTAGTGTCTATTTGGAAATTGATTATAGTGGAACAAATTCAGTAAGAGCAATCTGAGAAAGACCTTGAACTCCCGAGAGCATGTGAATTTGTTCTGTGGGGTACAGGGAAGTTTTTGTATATTTTAAAATGATTTATTCAGTGATCAGAGAATAGAAGATGTGTTTGCTGTGGCACCATTTAGAAAGGTCTCACTGTCTAAACAGGACTTGAATGATGATGGTATGGTTGGAGGGGACAGGTGAGGATACTTTGGGTAAGTGAGGCTCTATGGTGGGAATCAGCAGTGTGTGTGTGTGTGTGTGTGTGTGTGTGTGTGTGTGTGTGGTAGGGGAGAGGACTCTGACTTGAGAATGCTAAGTAGAAGCCCAGGCAGATAAGGGTATAAATTGTTGAGGGACCTCAGATTATGGAAATAATTATAATTAACTTAGAATGTTTTATTTTTGTCATATTTTCCCAGTTGCTCTCTTTATGATTGCTGCACTAATAAGAGCTAAAACTTCAGAGTGAGAAAAAAACAGTTGTTGCTGACAAAGATGATAAGGAAGATGGAACTTTATGTCTGTTACAAGTGACCTTGGCAAAATTTAGTCTCTGAATTAGGAAAACACGCACACCTATCCACTAACCATTTTCAGTATGTTTAAAGTTGTTTTAAGAATATTTTTCCTTGCACATGAATTTAGAATAAATGCTTCAAACATGAGACATCAGTCAAGGACAGGAAGAGAATTGTGTTGGGTGCAGAGTTTCTAGGCTTCAAATCAAGTAGAAGGAATATATAATGGCTTTTCATTTCAAGCTTAATGTTTTTTGGTTCTATAATCTATTTTTATTGGTTTTGAATGTTTACTTAATATTTTTTATTAAAAATTTATACACTATATTTTAATCTTATTCTTTTCCAATTCCCTACTACTCCCAGATCCTCACTACCACCCAACTTCATGTTCTTTTTCTTCCAAAAAAGATCAAACAATAACAGTAACTCCCCAAACTACCATAGAAAACCCCACCATTCAAAAAACCCAAGGAAATCCTGAGTCTGTTTTATGTGGGCTAATTACTTCTGGGCATGAAGCCTGCACTGGAATATAGTTGATATACTCAATGTCACTCAGTGGGAAAAATCTAACTTTTCTCTCTTCCAGCAGGAATCAATTGCAAATAGGTTTTGGTTAGGGGTGGGAATTTTATCCACTTTTCCTTCTCCATTCTGGAATTTTTTATGGCTTGACTTTGTGTAAGACTTGTGCATGCTGTCGGTTTCTGTGATTTTGTATGGACATCAACCCTATTGTGTCTGGAAACATAACCTTTTCCCTTTCATCAGCTCTGTGTTTTCTGTATGTAATCTTTCCCTGTTACTCCCATTCATCTGATCCTACTGAGCTATTGGGAAATTTCCCTGTCTCTTTGTAATAAGTCTTTCAAGAGACTTGGTGGTAGATGGTGTGAAATGATTGTAGAACAGTGTGAAAATTTAGTTAGTTCAATACACTCAGAGGCATGAACATTTGTTAGAAGACATAGAGGATTCTGCCTTGAGTAAAGTGAGGACTGGCACAGCTGAGGGCAGGAAACAGAATGAAAGACACTGGGAAAGGTCAGAAGGAACAGGAAAATATTTCTTTATGAAGTGTGTAGTTTTTTTCTATGATTTTGGAAGTTTGATCTCTAGTTGGTGACTGAATCATGATGGCTTATTCTGTTTATGCATCAGTTGGCTTAAAGATTGAGTAGCATTGCTGCAGAGGGAGCTTTTATCCTTATGTTTGCTCTGTGTCATCATAGGTTGTGTGCCACACAGAGGGAAGACAACCCCTTTGATTCTGAGCTTGCTTTGCCCTTCTCAGCTTTCAGAACTATGAACTAATGACTGTCTATTCTTTATGAATGACAAGTCATATGAAGCATTTATATGCTTCAGGTGTAATAATTCTCTGAAGAAAAGAAGGACACACAGAGTTGGAGCAGAATGGCATCGGAAGGAATACTCAAGAGGAAGACCTACTAAATGCAATGAAGATAGTACAAATACATGATCTATGTATCCATCTATCCATTTATCATCTATTTACTTACCTATCTATAATATGTCTTGAACTCTTAAATTCATAATGCCTTGTGATGATTAGGAAAAAACCTAGTATGAAAGTTAGAAAGACTTATTTTGAGTTACATTTTCTGAATGACCATGGGTAAACAAACATTTCTCTGCATTTCTGTTTTCTGTTAATAGCTAGATGAAATTAAAATACATAATAAATTAAACCATTAAACTACTAACATTTAGTGGTGAATGAGAATATTCTGGCTGAACAGTAAGTATTTAGCAAAACAGCCTGAGCTTTTGAGAATGCTTTTAATGAAAGTAACTTGTGCTGCAATCTTTTGACTTCTTTTTCAGCCTCCTACTATCTGATGTCCAACACACTTGATCTGACTCCATGGACAATGAAAACAGTGTAACTGAGTTAATTTTCACTGACCTTTTCCAGCATCCAGAGGTGCAGAAAGTATGCTTTGTGCTGTTTCTTCCTATGTACGTGGCTACAGTACTGGGCAACAGCCATTGCTGTGGCAGTCAGCATCAGTAAGACTTTACATTCTCCCATGTACTTCTTCCTCAGTTCCTTGTCCCTGGTGGAAATCTGCTACTCCTCTACAATTGTCCCTAAGTTCATCACTGATTACTTGCTCAGATTAAAAGCATCTCCCTGAAGGGCTGTCTGACTCAGATATTTTTCACCCATTTCTTTGGCATTGTTGAAGTCATTTTGCTTGTGGTGATGGCCTATGACCGTTATACTGTGTTTCTGTTTAGTTTCTGTTTCAGTGATCTGTCCATTGTTGAAAGTGGGGTGTTGAAGTCTACCACTATTATTGTGTGAAGTTCAATGTGTGTTTTGTACTTTAGTAAAGTTTTATGAATGTGTGTGCCCTTGCATTTGGGGCATAGATGTTCAAATTTGTGACTTCCTCTTGGTCGATTTTTCCTTTGATGGGTATGAAGTGTTCTTCCCTATCTCTTTTGATTACTTTTGGTTGAAAGTCTATTTCATTGGATATTAGAATGTTGACTCCAGCTTGTTTATTGCGACTGTTTGCTTGGAAAACTTTTTTCTAGCACTTTACTCTGAGGTAGTTTCTGTCTTTGCTACTGAGGTGTGTTTCTTATATGCAGCAAAATGATGTACCCTGTTTATGATTCTAGTCTGTTAGTCTGTGTCTTTTTATTGGAGATTTGAGTCCATTGATGTTGAGAGATATTAAAGACAAATGATTGTTCCTGTTATTTTGTCATTGGAGGTGGTAGTATGTATGTGTGATTCTCTTCTTTTGGTTTTGCTGTGAGATGATTAATGCCTTATATTTTCTTGGGAGTAGTTACACTTCTAGTGTTGGAGTTTTGCTTCTAGTATCATCTGTAGGGCTGAAGTATTAGAAAGATAATGTTTACATTTTGTTTTGTCGTGGAATATCTTGGTGATTCAGTGTTTAGATGGGTGTAGTAGCCTGGCTGGGTGTCTATGGTCTTTTAGGGTCTACAGGATATCTGTCCAAGATCTGGCCTTTAATGTCTCTCTTGAGAAGTCTGGAGTAATTCTGATAGGTCTGCATTTGTATGTTACTTGGCATTTTCCCCTTATAGATTTTAATATTCATTGTTCTGTACATTTAGTATTTTATTATGTGGCAGGAGGATTTTCTTTTCTGATCCATTCTATTTGGTGTTCTGTAGGCCTCCTCTATGTTTATGGCTATCTCTTTCTTTAGGTTAGAAAAGTTTTCTTCTATGATTTTGTTGAAGATGTTTTCTGGCCATTTGAACTAGGAATCTTTACCCTCTTGCATTCCTATTATTTTTAGGTTTGGTCTTTTCATTGTGACCCAAATTTCCTGGATGTTTTGGTTAGGAGCTTTTTGCACTTTGTATTTTCTTTGACTGTTGTGTCAATATATACTGTGGTACATTCTATGCCTTAGAGTCTCTCCTATCTCTTTTACTGTTTTTGTCATGCTTGCATCTGTGACTCTTGATCTCTTTGCTAGGTTTTTATCTCCAAGGTTGCCTCCATTTGTGATTTCTTTATTGTTTCTACTTCCATTTTTAGGTCATGGACCATTTTGTTCAGTTCTTTCACCTGCTTGATTGTATTCTCCTGTATTTCTTTAAAGAATTTGTATGTTTCCTCTTTAAGCGCTTGTACTTGTGTGCCTATGTTTTCCTGTATTTCTTTAAGGGAGTTATTTATATCCTTCTTAAAGGCCTCTATCATCTTCATGAGACAGGATTTTAGGTCAGAATCTAGCTCTTCAGGTGTGGTAGGGTAGCCAAGGCTTGCTGTGGTAGGATACCTGGTTTCTGATGATGTCAAATTACATTGGCTTCTGTTGCTTATGTTCTTGTGCTTGCCTTTAACCAGTGGTCATACTGGTGTTAACTGTCCTGCATGTCTCAGACTGGAGCACTCCTCCTGGGAGGCAGTTAGAACTGTGTGACCTGGAAGAGCAGACCTTCTGGGAGACAGGCAGGCTTTTGGGTCAGTGATTGGCATATTGATCTGCCAAGGGTTCAGGTGGAGGTACAGACTGGAAGAGGGATCCTGAAGTGATTTTTAAAAATATAAACATTGTACATGAATGTGAAAATTGATAGACTCAGTGGGAACAATCTATGCTATAAGTTTACATAGGAGTAGAGACAGGAAATAGAGATGAGGAGGCAAAAGTGGGATGCTATAAGCCAATTTACTGCTAATGAGTTCATTTTCAGGTCCTGGCTTCCAGTCCTGTTTCTTTATCTATTATATTTGAGTTTATACTTAGTAGAGAAATTTGAGCACAAATGTGTCCTACATTGCTGATTTTTTCTTTCTTCTTTTACTTTCCAGTTATCAAGAGAAAGAGCTTCATGCAAAGTTACTAAGTACTTGAGATTAGTTTTAAATATTCTCTTTGAGTCACAGCTTTGTCACAAAGTTTCTCTCTGGAGAAAAGAAATTCCATGGGAAAGTTTTTTTCCTTGATTATAGCCTGTGAGTTAATTTTATTTTAAAGAATTCAAGAATCTCAGTGTTTAGACACAACCTTTGGACAAGGAATGATTGGGTAGGTTTTCTTGTCTAAAAATAATTAAAAATGTTTAATTTTGCTGTTTTTTATGCCAGTAATTATTCTTTCATTCAAATGTTAACCTTCATGTCAGTACCCTATATTTCCTCTTTATTTTGTGATTTGTTTTAAGATCATTACACTGTTTTGTATAGGATACTAGCAATGTCTTGATTTTTTCTTGGAGACAAAGTAAAACTGTTGAATGACAATGACAACCACCACTCAGTGTTATAAAAAAAAAAAAATCTCAATTCATGGAGAGAAAAATCATTTGAAAGTGTTCCTGGGAAGGCAATTCATGTCACTCAGACTTTTTCATGTCATTCATGAACAGAAATAATTAGGATATATCCCTCTAAGTCTACTCTACATTATTTTAGCATGGATGAACTGAGGATGATAAGAACTTGGCTCACTGGGTGTTCAGTAAGGAGTCTGTTGGGTGGAGATCCTATTTAAGGAATCTTGCTTATGCAAGGACCACGATTCACAAGTTATTCATTGTTCTGTTCTAGCCTAATTTTCCCCAAACTTCTCCTTGATCATATTGTATTCCAGCAGGGACTAACTTCATGTTGGGTTGGAGACAATTTCAGGTATTTGAAATCTGTGGTCTCATTCCTTCTTGCAAGAAGAAAAAGAACACAGCATCTCTTTTGAGTTAAAGCTAGGTAAAGTGAGCAGAATTAAGGTAACAAGTTTCTTAGAAGCCACAATGTGTTTAACAACCTTATTTTCCCCTTAGACCCACAAGGGCTCATTTTTACGAGTGGCTACATTTGATGATATTGGGAGTGATGGACTTAATTAAACCAGTAATTTTTATCCATTGAAAAATATAGCACAAAATTGATAATTTAAAAAAACCTCTTAAGCTTTTAGATTATGTGAGTTACTATTTTGGAAGGACAAGTTGGAGCCCATAATTGGATGAGAATTCGACTTCTTCACTCTGAGGTAAAGGAGTTTCTTGAACAGAAAGAGCTGTCAGAATGCACTGAAGATTATACTAGAAATAAGTCTTAACTCTAATGGCTTCCCAAATTCAAAATGTACTGTAAATTACAACTATCCCACAATGAAAGCCTGAAAAAGTGATTCTGAGTCTTAGAATTCACTAGTTTTTGTTTTATTGTGGTCAAGTAAGAGTATTTTTGAATATTCATTTTCTAGTTACAAAAGTAAATAAATTAAAGTAATATAAAGTTATAGAATGCTAATATATAATGCTTAACTAGATTTTGTTGATTAAATAAATGATTCATACATATGTTATAAATTGTTTTGCATTACCTAAAAATACTATAAATGTCATGAATTGAATCCTTGATGTCTAGCACACTATTACTGAACTCATGGCCAGTGTAAATGTGACTGAGTTGATCATCACTGGCCTTTTCCAGGATCCAGAGGTTCAGAAGGTGTGCTTTGTGCTGTTTCTTCCTGTGTACCTGCCACAGTGTTGGGCAATGGCCTCATTGTTGTGACAATTAGTGTCAGTAAGAGTCTGCATTCTCCCATGTACATCTTCCTCAGCTCACTGTCATTGGTGGAGATTGGCTACTCTTCCACTGTTGCCCCTAAATTCATCACTGATTTACTTGCTAAGGTTAAAACTATCTCTCTGAAGGGCTGTCTGGCTCAGATATTCTTCTTCCATTTCTTGGGGTCTGCTGAGATTCTCCTGCTTGTGGTGATGGCCTATGACCGCTACGTGGCCATCTGCAAACCTCTTCATTACATGAACATCATGAGTCGTCAAGTGTGTTACATGCTGGTGGCTGGTTCCTGGCTGGGGGGCCTCATTCACTCCATAATCCAGATCCTCATCACCATTCCATTGCCCTTCTGTGGTCCCAATGTGATTGATCACTACTTCTGTGACCTGCAGCCATTATTTAAGCTTGCTTGCACTGACACCTTTATGGAGGGGGTTATTGTAATGGTCAACAGTGGTTTAATTTCTATAATCTCTGTCTTCATCTTGGTTCCTCCTATGCTATCATCTTAATCAGCTTGAGGAAACATTCTGCAGAGGGGAGGCGCAAGGCCCTCTCCACCTGTGCCTCTCACATCACAGTGGTCATTTTGTTCTTTGGGCCTGGTGCATTTATTTATACAAGACCATCCTCCACCTTCACTGAAGATAAACTTGTGTCTGTGTTCTACACGGTCATTACCCCAATGCTGAACCCCATTGTCTATACACTAAGGAATACAGAAATGAAAAATGCTTTAAGAATTTTCTGGAACCAGAAGGACAACTGAGGATCCACAACAAAGTTAAAAATATGTCTTGGTTTTAGTGTTTAATGAAATTAGTTCTGTTTTTAGTAGAATTTTCTTTTTTTCTTTTTGTTTTCATTTTTAAATCTATTGCAAGTTGTAATAAAATAATTTTTATGGTACAATTTCCTAGAAAACTTGCACTTTGGTCTGCTTTTCCTTAACTGCTTAGTTTTAAAACTAATCTACAAACATGGAGCCAGGTCATTAAATTTCAAAGCTTTGTTTTTAAACTAATTAAAACTATTGTTTCCTCTCTTGAAACTACATGTTATGTTTATGTTTACTTATTACAGCTCATGTTTCTATGGTTTTTAATTCATCTCAGTGAGTAGAATGTAGTTAATATGGTTGATTGTCAGATATTTGATTTGAAGTGATTTTTCCTATGAACTCTGCAGGGCTGTCACACAGCACAGAGTTGTCAATTTTCCATGTTTTATTCTCTGGAAACTCCTTTTCAGTGTCATTATTGTCCTTTAGGACCACTATGAAGTAAAAATAAGGGTTACTGCAGCATAAGAGCTATGACATCAGGCTGTGGGCCTGACACACAGTGTGACTGAGAGGTGAGTGGCATACACAAAGATTGCACTAGCAAAGTGGGCATTCATGTCTGTCCTTAGTAGAATAGAGTGGGACAATCTGAGAACTATCACTTACAAATCTTTTTTCTGAAATTTCACATTTAATGTTTTCAGGGTGATAGAGTAACCCCGGATAACTGAAACTGTGAAATCTGAAAGAATCCATAGTTTTAAATTTGTGTTATAATATACTTTTTTAACATGTTAATGGAAACATATACCTTATCTTTGAGTACATTACTTCTTTTAAAAATTAGGATACTGATTTTAAGTTTGATGACTTATGAGCCACAAACTTGTAAGTAATAAGTATCTAATGATGCTTTTTTTCTTTATGTTCAAGGAATTCCTGAGTGATTTTATGTCACTCTGTGGACATTTGTCAGTGTGTGCAGGTAATTGATTCTCATGGTGGCAGGACTTAGCGGAGACTAAGGCAGAAGCCAAAAAAGTACCATGCTAAGCAGTCTATCACAGCTCCAAGGACAGTTTACTTGCCTTGTTCATACTCTTACAAGAACTTGGCAAACATTAATTGTTCCATCTAATTTTTTTTCTTGTTTTGAGGCTTTTAAGTCTTTGGCAGAAACCAAACCAAACCAAACCAAAACTAAACCCATTAAAAATTGTAAACCTAAAGACCATGGAGAATTGTACAAGCCGTTATAGTGCCATTGTGCGGAAATGATTCTGTTTGGTTTTGAACTTCCGCAGCATAGTTAATCAGAAACCCAAAGAATCTTTGATGGTGACACAGAAGAGCTTTGTAAAATTTCATATTTTAAACTATTATTTTGATATTATTTGTTCTTCCTCCTTTCTACTTCTTTTTTATCAACCCACTCATCTTCACTGCCTGAGCCCACTCCCTGTTTTATCAATTTCTTTCTTCATATCTCCCATATTTTGCTATTTCTCTTTCAAGCTTTACTGCCATTTATTTTAATAAATGGATTAGCATACATGAGATTTTGTTATGCCTGTATCTAGTTTCTCCTCAGTCACTAGCACCCTTGTCTTTTGGGTGTAATGTTTTAAGGCAGAGGTCACAGGTTTTTGAGAACATGTTGGGTTCATGACATTCAATAACTTCACTGGCTTGACAAAAAGTTCAAATACAAAGTACTTTTTCTAGGACAAAATCTGCTTCATTGGTTTATTTCCTCCTTCCTTTTCCACTCTACAACATCTTTATATATTTATGGCTGTAGCATGGTATTTTAATAATGTATTCAATATGTGATTATTAGATCATTGTTATTGGTATATATATCATTCCTCATGTTCATGATTTTATAAGCTTTCTATATTCAACTTGTTCTCCAATACTGATTATAAAATATTCAACAATCATTTTTACTCACAGTTTTCTTACAGTTCTCTGGAAGACTAGAAGTTTTTCCTGTTATTTACCTGATCCTATTAACTGAATAGAGAACATTTTGACAAGTATTTTGTAGGTGAATGATTACTTCTTTTCCTTCTTTTCTTCCTTCCTCCTTTCTTTCATTTCTTCTCCCTCCTTTCCTTCTTTTCCTTCCTTTCTTCTCCATTCCTCATGATAACAACTTGTGTTTAGAGAAGGAACCAAGCAATGGAATTATCATGGGATACTTGGCCATGAGAATATCAATCTGCTTTTCTCTTCTAGTGTAGACAAGTACATCTTTCTTTTCTGATTGATGATGCTGATTGTCATCTTCTACCTTGGGTCATCTCATTTTGATCATCAAAATAGTTTGTGAGTCAGTTTTACTTCTTGTGACACAATGGTGCAAAAGACAAACTGTGTGCCCTATTACTATATCTAACATCCATACTAGAAAACAACATTATAGCATTCATTCTGCTTACCAAGAATGATGAAGTAAAATAATTGTTATGAAAATAAAATAATTTTTGGCCCATCCTGATATAAAATACAGAATATTAAAAATTTGTATATTTTCTTAATTCAGAGTAATCAGGCAGGAGTAAACTATTAGTGTTGACTACCCACTTCATGTATGTTTAACTCCAGACCTGTATCTCTTCTTTTAAGTTGACATACCATATTTATTACCTTCAAAGTCTGTTAGTATTTCTTGGTGAAAAATACAAGAGGAGTGTGTCTAAAATGTCATTTTACCTTTCAGAGTTTCCATGTCACTCAGAGTCTCATAGAATTATCAACAATGTATAGATTATCATAAAATTGGCTCCTTTCAGCTTTGAGATGACTAAGGCCTGCATTTCACTTTATGTGCATCTGTTTATATTTCTCCAGACAAGGTAAGTTAATGCCAATAGCTTCTCTAGAGAATGGATCAAACATGCTAGATGTGTACTTGGACCATTTGTTTTCCATTTCTCCTAGGGATACTGGCTCAATATGTATATAAATAGTAGCTATAAAATCATCACACAATTGTCATTCTCTTTGGTGTCTCCATTAATCATTAAGCATAGATGGTGTGATGGTTTTAATAGTCACATTGACAAAATCTAGAATCACCTGGGAAGGAAGTCTCATTGACTATGGGCATTTTGTGGAAGAATTATCTCGCTTAATCATCAACTCATCTTTGGTGTATGTCACCACTCCTCAGGCAAGAGATACTAAATTTTAGTAGCAGTGGAGTGGACAAACTGAAGACCAGCATGCTTGACTTAATCCATTGCTTTCTGCTGTTGACTGTGGATGTAATGTGATTAGCCACTTTAAGTTCTAGCCACCTTGACTTATCTGCAGTGATGGACTGTAGCCTGAAATTGTGAGCCAAACAAACCTTTTCTCCCCTAAGTTGTTTTTGGCAGTGTGTGTTATCACAGCAACAGGAAGGGACAGTAGGACAGATGAATATTCATAGAGGAAATTCTGCTTATTCTAAATGGAATAACATTACCTTCTTTTAACATATGGCAAAATCTTATATCTCTTTTGAAACTTACGTTAATTAAAATCATCTTTCTTAGAAAGCCTCTTGCAAACACATTCCTCCTGAGGTAGACTTGGGTCTCCTTTTCATAGCCATTTTTGACTTACATGATAGAACCATTGCCACGTTCATTGTGATTGTTCATACGTGTTTCTTAGACTGTAAGCTGTCACGTGCATAACTGTGTATTGTTTCTTCTTCTTTGTATTTCTTACTACTCTGACCATAAATTGATTCTCCATAAGCTCTTGTTGAGTGTGAAATATTGCAGTATCAATTCACTTGGAATGTTTTGAACACTTATGTGTTGGCACTCTATCTTTTCCTCAGTCTCTGAAACTGATTAGACTAATCCAACTGTCTATCAGGTACAATTTGAGGTACATATTTAACTTCTGTGAACACCTTTTATATGATTAAATTAAAATTATATCAATACTGTGATGGAACTCATAAGGTTACTCTGAACACTAAATCAGATAATATGCATGCTAAGTTTTTAGGAAGGAACATGGTTCTCAATAAATTATTAACTATATCACCATCATGCTGGTTGTTAATTTTGTTTTGTGTGATAAGTGCATCTCCACAACTGGTCTTTCTGATATGTAAATGTGCTCAGAATATCTCTTAATTCTGCCGTAGATCAACACTACTTGGAATTTCATTCAAATTTGTTTGAATGTTTTTTTTGGGATAGAGATGATGGTAAACATGTTTTATTATCCAGTTCATTTCAAGTGTATAGATGGGAACTTTGTACATCTTAGGGATTAGTTGGTTATTTGTTAAATGATTATTGAATATAACATTGCCCCTACATTGTATTTTATGCTGAATACTTTTATGCTTTGTTAAGATGTATTTCAAAACATTAGATCCTGAACTAAATAAAGTAGAGAGACTTTCCATTTTTCTTGATGCCTTAGGCTCAGTTGGCCATTTAGGATGCTGGCTATCATAGCATCCATTACTTCTGTGAAGGTTTTGTTTTTGCAGGAGAAACTGGATAGAACTTCATTAGTGACTCCTGAGATGTTGAGAACCTCACAGGCTGACACTCTCTACTCTATTTGAATGGTCAAGACTCTCGTGGTGTTTCTCTTTGTCTGGGAGACAAGACCTTGTAAATCCATTAATATCAAGTATTCACTTTGTTTTGACATTACTAGAAACAAAACATCAAATTTTAAAGAAAACAGAATTTGGCCATTTTCAAATTTTCTATTTTTTTATAAAGATAGGTAAATAGATGGGTAGATAGGTAGATAGATAGTAGATAGGTAGATAGGAAGATAGTAGGTAGATAGGTAGATAGTAGATAGGAAGATAGGTAGATAGATAGGTAGATAGATGGATAAATAGATGAGAGGAGTTGCATTGATGTAAAGGTTGGGAGGATCTGGGAAGAGATAATGAAAGGAACCATGATCAGTGCATATTGTATACAAAATTCATTTTCAATAAAAAGCTAACATTTATATATATATATATATATATATATATATATATATATATATATATGTTTATATGTGTGTGTGTGTGTGTGTGTGTATTTATCTTTAATTAACAGAAATTTGAACAATCTACTAGTATTTTGAAAGCTCTCAGTTGTTGATTTTGTTAAAGTATTAGAACCCAGACCCAGAAAAACAAACATGTTATATAATCAATTATAAGTGGATATCATACTATGATCCACAGACCCAGAGAGGAGAAGTAACCAGGAGGACTCTAGGGGAGTATGCATGGATCTCCTTAGGAGGAGGCAATAGAATAGATTTTGCAGGTGGGCTGGGAGCTGGTGGCAATGAGAGCAGGAGGGATCAGGTAGAATATGGGAAAGAAGACTGGAAGGGTATTTGAGGGGCAGTGTGGAAGTGTTCTTCTGTAGAAATTCCTTAGAATCTACAAAGGTAACACTAGCAACTTCCAACCCAGTCATAAAGCCTTTGACTTACAATCTGTCCTACCTGCGGGATGTGTAGGGGGCAATAAAGGAACAGAACTTGTAGGAAAGGCCAATCAATGACTGGTCTAATTTGAGGTCCAAGCCACAAGAGGGAGCCCATGACCAACATTCCTTTGATGAACAGGAACTAGAGGTATTGACTACTGCCCACTGCAGAAACATTTTATGACCAGGGTTGAAAGCAGTCCAAGTCTGTCAGTTTAAACATAAATATTAACACAAACACCATAAACATAAACATTTAGAAAGTAGTTTGACACCATGGCCATTTAGCAATAACAATAACAACAACAACAACAACAATTTTAATAATTTCTTCCATAGGGTCTATGACCTTCCCAGATATGGGCTTTTGACCAGTCATGGATGCACTCCTGTGAACAGGCCTCTAATCCATTCAGAGGCCAGGTGGTTATTCTATAGTCATTATGTCGCTACTGCTGCAGTGGGCATGCAGGTTCAGGTGTGTCAGTACTATAGCAGATATGTCCAGCACTGGGAAAGATCACCGATGCTTTTTATCTTCAGCAACCTTCATAGTACCTTTTGGCACCATGAAAGCTGAGCAGTAGAAAGTAAGTTTCCGAGTTGGCTTCAGATTGATTTTTTTTTTATGTCTGGGAGCCAAAATGTGTGACATCTTCAGCAATCAGGTCCTATCATTAGTTATGTCCACTAGTATTTCTTATCTTTATTTTTTGTTTTTTGCTTTCTACCTATCAAAGGACTGAATTGCATCTCTGGAATAATGTTTTCATTTTCTCTAGACATCTGTTATACCCTAAAAGGGAAATTACGGATGCTGTATCCTTAATTTGTTTAAGTGGCTTTATTTTATTCTCAGTGTAATATACAGTACCTAAATAGTACTCAGAACATCACAGAATTCAATATTATATTTGTTAAATGATGAATGAATGAATGGATCAACAAACGGCATCTCTTTCAGAAGAAATTCTTGCTATATTCCATGATGGGACCACTGTTGTTGACAGAGGGACAGAGCCACAAAGAGTCTATGTGTTTTTATATACAAACAGTGAACACAAATACATGAAGGTGACTTTTGAAGAGTACAACAATGACAGGCAAGGTGAACCCTTATTAAAATGAGAAATGCAGGAAAGGAGAAACAGGAAGGGGGAGTGGGATGGCATAGCTGAAGGTGGACAGTGAATCCAGTGCTGATTAGTCCAGCATCTGACCAATAGTCGTCTTTTCTTTCCTTATTCACTTGGGATTAATTTTTAGTTGGCAAGTTTAGTCAAACACTCCCTGTTTTCAACACTTCATGTTCTTTCTACTGTGTGCAAAACAATATGAAAGTGACAGCAAAATAATTGGAGTAGATTTTGATATTTTCTTCAAGCCACACTTTATTTGGCAAGCTTTACTGTAGGGAAAAGAAATTCCATGGGGAAGTTGGTCCCTTGATTATAATGTGAGGGTTGATTTAATATGAACACCTCATGTATGTGAACATTCAGTTCCAGTGTCTGGATTTTGTGTGGTGGGTAGTTCTTTATCAAAAAGGATCTCAGAAAGCTGAGTTTACTATTCTCAAAGATTTTATTTCTTAAAAATTATAAATCCAAGTACAGATGTCCTGAATTTTCTTTCCCCCTTTGCCATTTATATTAGACTTTACTGTCCTATATTTTTAAAAGCTGCCAGGATACTTTTTGATAAGTTCTGGGAGATAAAGCTAACTCCTTAACTGTAGTAACAGTAATCACCCCCTATTACCAATGATAGCCTAGTATTTTTTTTTTTTTTTGAGAGAATGATTCCTGAGATAGTACCTGGAAAACTATTAGAGTATGGTTTTAGAAAGTTAATTGTCCTCTTTTAGCTTGTTTCACCTTATGTATGAATAGAAGGAGTTAGAATAATCGTTCTTTAAAGCACTACCCCCATCCCCTACCCAGAGTGCCTTAGTTGGATATGATCTGAGGGTCTTTTGTGAGAATTCAGCTAGTTGCTAATATTATCTCATTGATCTTGTTTACTTTAAGATCAGCATTTTCAGGCAACAATTATTCTCTGAGCTCGGTTTTCCTAAGTCTGAACAAACCTCGAGTAGTGATGTGTTCTAGCAAGGTGCCTAACATCATGCTAACTTGGAGGCACATTGAGTGTGTTTGAAATTCATGCTGTCCAATTTTTTTGTTCCAAGAGTATATAGCAGCTGTTCCGATATAAAGGTATGTTATGTGACTAGATGCAAGATATAGAATTTGTCAGATGATATAAGGTGTTGGGCTAGTCAAATGTTTTCTTAGAGCCATGAGAATTTATTTTTGAGATAATGTGGTTAGGGAAGAGTAAAGAACTAGGACCGTAACTTTTCTTATGGTATAAAATTTATAGCATAAAATTTAATGATGCCAAAATTCTTTTACAATTATGCATTCTTTAAAGTACTATTTGTGGATTACCAGATTGGAGCCTGTGATTGGTAGAGGTTCTATTACTTTATTCTAGGTCAGTCACATCAGTACATCAAATGTCTCATTGTTTTCACTAGCCATGGTCTTAATTTTATCATATGTTCTAGTATAAAGCAAAGCAGGAGCTATTTCTTTGCTATTTAAGGGGCTGAGAGTTAGAATGTGTGAGTGGGAGTAGGAAAAGAGAGAGGAGTCAGGGAGAGGGACACACACACACACACACACACACACACACACACACACACACATTTTCAGAGACAAGGGCAATTTCTAAAAGAATTTGGGATAAAGCCAGAAAACACTGTGGATCTACTCAATTCTATCTACAAGTGATGTTTAATTATTTCATTATTTGTTTTAGTAAATTTATCTTAATTTATATAATATCAAGATTAAGTTGTGTTTAAGTTCAAAGAAGAGTTATATGTTTATTTTATACTTACATTTTCTAACAAAGGTCATACTTAATTTTAACTCTTCTCTTATGCTTTCTCTATGGATGCTGTTAGTGAATAACTGATTCATTTGGTCTATATTTGGCATTTTTTGTTCAAGAACGTAAAAGAGTATAACTTCTATTTGGGTAGATATATCATACTACCATAGTTTTGATATATATTTAGATTATTACATTTTCTCTTGTAAAACAGTATCAGTTCATACATTCTATGTTTGTAGGAAACTTAATATCTTTGCCTCATGTAACACTAAAGTAATTCAGAACAGAGGCTCTTGAGTGAGCAGAAAGCATTGCCTTGTTAGTGATAAAGATGATAAGGAAGATGGTAGCTTATATTTGTCCCAAGTACCTTTTGTGTAGTTTATTCAAGAGTTAGGCAAACATGTACACACAGACATGGCAGCATTGGATGTATCTGACCAAATGCAGTGTCATGCTTATACTCCACAGAGACAGAAACCTATAAAGTATATTATCTGAAATATTCATTTAGCAGGAGGAGAGGGTAAGGGGCTGTCTATACTTAATTTCTTCTAAGTTCATCCTGTCTCCTCTGGAGTGTGGCTGGGAGTGTTTTATTACTGTATCAGGGAAGAAAGTCTCTCTTGATCATCTCTATCAACTCGTGTACTTGCAAATGGTGCTTCTTAATATAAAAAAAGATCTGATTTGTTGCGTTTCATGATTTACAATATTTAAATACTGTGAACTTGATTGACTTTAAGATACCAAGATGGCATTCCTGAATGTGAAGTTTGGGAAAATTGCATCAAAAGCAGTTCTAAATGACTCCATACACACTCCCAACACTTGTGTGTAGTGTTAGACTCTCTTTGCAGCATACTGATGGAAGTACATTTGATAGCAGTTTGTTCTCTAGAGTGGTTGTACTGGTTTTCATGTTTACAATGGAATATGAGACCAACCATAACTTTTACATTAGCATTTGGTGTCTCTCTTCTGATAATCACCTTTCAGAGTAAAAAGCCTTGATTGACTTTTTAAGTAAGCATTTCTTTTTATATTTTATGGTAATTATGCTAATTATAAATGACTGGTGAGACATATTTTTATCTGTATTACTATATTGATACAATAGAAAATGGATTCTCCTTGAGACACAGAAGAAAGAAAGAAAGAAAGAAAGAAAGAAAGAAAGAAAGAAAGAAAGGAGGGGAAGAAGTATGCCAAGGGAATTCTCCAAGAAGAACAGGTATCAAAATGCAGCAAAGAGAGTACAAATATATGTTGTTATCTTGAATGGCAGCCCAAATTCAAGTATGTTGTCATAAACGTCAATATGATGAAAGCTAGACTGGTTATGGACCCAGAATTGACCTCTGTCTGTATGGTTATGGGCAAGTAATCATTTATATGGGTTTCTATTTTCCAGTGATAAAACTAATTACACTAAAATATCATAAAATGTTAGAGTACAATGTTGAATTCTGTATTATTACATGTTAGCTAAAGGAATGATTAGTAAGTGGGTTGTTTTCTCTGACACTCTGTAAATGGTGTAAACTGGTGCTACAATGTTTTATTTCAGGACATTCACTGCCTGATGTCCACTACTCCTCAACTGAACCCATGGCCAGGGCAAATAACGTGACTGAACTGATCATCGCTGGCCTTTTTCAGGATCCAAATGTGCAGAAGGTGTGCTTTGTGCTGTTTCTTCCTGTGTACCTGGCCACAGTGTTGGGTAATGGCCTCATTGTTGCAATGGTCAGTGTCAGTAAGAGTCTGCATTCTCCCATGTACATCTTCCTCAGCTCGCTGTCTGTGGTGGAGATCTGCTACTCTTCCACTGTTGTCCCCAAGTTCATCACTGATTTACTTGCTAAGGTTAAAACTATCTCTCTGAAGGGCTGTCTGGCTCAGATATTCTTCTTCCATTTCTTGGGTGTGGCTGAGATATTTTTGCTTGTGGTGATGGCCTATGACCGCTACGTGGCCATCTGCAAACCTCTTCATTACATGAACATCATGAGTCGTCAAGTGTGTCACATGCTGGTGGCTCTTTCTTGGCTGGGAGGCTTTTTACATTCTATAATTCAGGTTTTTATCACTATTCAGTTACCTTTCTGTGGTCCCAATGTGATTGATCACTACTTCTGTGACCTCCAGCCATTATTCAAGCTGGCTTGCACTGACACATTTGTGCAGAGTGTCATTGTAATGGCCAATAGTGGTCTAATTGCTCTCTGTTCCTTCCTTGTCTTGGTGTCCTCCTATGTCATCATCTTGGTCAACTTGAGGAACCATTCTGCAGAAGGGAGGCACAAGGCTCTCTCCACCTGTGCCTCTCACATCACAGTGGTTGTTTTGTTCTTTGGACCCGCCATCTTTCTCTACATGCGACCTTCCTCTACCTTCACTGAAGACAAGCTTGTAGCTGTGTTCTACACGGTTATCACCCCCATGCTGAACCCCATCATCTACACACTCAGAAATGCAGAGGTGAAAAATGCTGTGAGGAAGTTGTGGGGAAAAAAGAATACAGGTATGAAGTGAAGGAGAGCTAATGGATGAAAATGATTAAAAAAAAACAAAAAACCCTATTGTTGAAGTGAATCTGTTTTCTGTGAGATATTAAAAAAATGGTGACCAAAAAATTAGGACATCAGATTACTACCTTTGTATATTTCCTTAGTAGGTCAAAACTACATGGTGTCCTAGCATTGCATGCAAGCATAGCACTGAGCCTCATCTCTGTAATCTTATGGAACTTGATTATCTTCCTGATACCTGCTTCTGCCATGGCTTGAATAATTTGAATATTCAAACCAAGTAAAAAGATAAAAACCATTAAAAATTTGTAGTTTTAGGTCAGCCCTGAAAACATACATACAAGTAACAGTGTACGGACAGAACAGGTTATATTCAAGAATATATGTATATATGCATCTTATCTTATATATGTATATTATCATGCATATATATATATGCATGATAACAATTTAGTGATAAAAAGAAACCATGAATTTGAAGAAGAGTGGGGAAGGTATATGGGAGAGTTTGGTGGGAGGAAGGGGAAAGTAGAAATTTTGTTGCTAAAATAAGAAAAAAATGTATTTTTCCCAAAACAAGAAAAATTGTATTTTAAATGACACTTGGTAACATATAATTATCAGATATAGTATAATATCTCAATACATGTATGAAATGTGTAATAATCTATCTGATCAGGGTAATTGGCATATCTATCACCTTGATCCCAACATTTCTCATGTTGGAAAAAATTTTCATTCTCTCTACTGTCTATTTTGAAACATTTAATTAATTGTTGACACTATAAGTTATCAATAACTAATGTAAAAATATTAGGAAATATTTCTTAACCAAGCTGCACCCAGTACAAGGAGAATATTTTCACAAATATATTTTGGGTAAAGTTTCTTCTGCTGCTTCCTTTTGTCGTATTTATTTAAAATACTCCAGGATAATAACTTCAAAAGGAAGTTATTTATACTTAAAAAGGAAACCAGCCAAAGGAATTGATCGGGGACATTGTGGAATAAGGTTATCAATCTGGTTATCTTTTCTTATCTGGAATAATGTATCATTTAAAATTACATCCAAGGATTTTTCTATTATTCTGATGTTCTTAGAGTCTTGTATCATATACTAATTATAACCAGTAGACAATTCCCATGAATAATTTCAATTCTCTTGACATTTTGGCATGTAAGAAATATGTCTCTTATAATGTCTAAAATGACATAGACATTCTAGTTTGAGCAACACCATTTCCTGAAGATGTTGCCTTTTTTTCCCGGTCTTCAATTTTGGTTTCTTAATCAAAAATAAAGTGTTTGGATTTATGTCTGCATGTAGAACTATGCAAATAAATTCATACTAATTACCCTGCACAAAACTCAACATCAAGTGGATCAATATAAAACCAGATACAGTGAGACTGATAGAAGAGAAAGTGGGTAATATCCTTGAATGCATTTGCACAGGATACAACTTTCTGGACAGAACACTGTTAATGCAGACACTGAGGTCAATGATTAATAAATGGGACCTCATGAAACTGAAAACCTTTTTAAAGCAAAGACAAAGTGGCAGCCTACAGAATGGGAAAAGATTTTTACCAACCACACATCTGATAGAGGACTAATAACCAATATAAATAAAGAACCCAAGAAACTACAATATCCAAAACCCCAATAATTCAATTAAAAAATAGGGCACAGATCTAAATGGGATTCTCAACAGAGGAAATTCAAATGACTGAGAAACACTTAAAAAATGTTCAACATCCCTAATCATCAGGGAAATGCAAATCAAAACTAGTTTTGGATTTCATCTTACTCTTGTCAGAAGGGCTGTAATCAATAACACAAGCTCATGCTGGCAAAGATGCAGAGCAAGGGGAACACTCATCCATTGCTGGTAGAACTGCAAACTTGTCCAGCAATTATGGAAACCAGTGTGGCAGTTCCTTAAAAGATGGGAATCAATCTACTTCAGGATCCAGCTATAACACTCTTGGGTACATACCCAAGTGATGTTACATCCTACCACAAGGACACTTGCTCAACTATATTCATTGCTGTTCTATTAATAATAGCCACAAAATCAAAACAACCTAGATGTCCCTCAGAAAAAATGGATAGTGAAAATGTGGTACATCTACAAAATGGAATATTACTCAACTGTTAAAAATTACATCATGAAATTTGTAGGCAAATGGATGGAACTAGAAAAAAATCATTCTATCCTAGTAGAGAGATGGAACATCTGTGATGTAACTAAAGCATGGATTTTCCTCTTTCTCACTTTTGTATGTGCTGGTTGAAGCTGTATATCAATAGTGGCTTTAACAGCAGCACAGAATCTTCTTTCTTCTTCTGGTGCCTCCTCTATTCCTTGTTCATGAACGAGTGTTCACAAGTGATCATCAGTTCCCTAGGAAGTTGCTGCTTGCTCTGCCTGGGATTATTTATTTCCCTTTCCTACACAGCAAACACGTAGAGTTCTACTTTAAAACTACCTTCTCTGTGAAGTATTTCCTGGCCACTTTTCTTCTGGAGTAGAATTAAGTTTTCAAAATATTCATGATATCATTGTTCTGTTAGTTTGATTATAATGATTTTAAGTGTGTTTTTCTCTCAAACTGTAAGCTCTCAAAGTAGAGGACTATTCATTGTCTCTTCCTTGTATCTTTCTGTGAATATAGTAACTGATGCTTTATAAATACTTGGTAAATGAACAACTCTTGAAGCTGATAAGCAACGCTGCAACATCAGCTGTTACAGTTTCTTCTTGAACATTTTAGTGAGGAGCAGCACATCTTTTCTGTATAAAATTGTAAGAAAGCTCTGGCTCTTAATTGCCTTCCAGCTACAGTCAGAGATTCAAGGTGCCTAACTTTTGTGAATAATAGTGTTTTGCCTACATTTAGCAAGGAAAACAGTAGGAAGACATTCATATGATTATTGTGAATATTCAATATGATAATATACATATAAAAAGGTGTTTTTTTGTGAATATATGTGGGTGGGTATGTATGGCTGTTTCTGAGTATCTGGAGGTCAGAGGTCAAGCTCAGATACTGTTTCACAAGTATTAATAATGTTGGGTTTTTGAGAAAGAGTCTCTTATTTGTCTGGTGTATGATGATTATGTTAATCTGGCTGAGTAGTGAGTTGTACAACTGATCATGTCCAACCCAGAGCTAATAAGCTTATAAGCACTCCACTATTTACCTGTGTTCCTTTTGTTGAGGTCAGATCTTAATACATGCAACTAAGTACTTTACTGAGCTATCTCTTCAGCCCTGATGTGAAACATTTAGAGAAGAACGTGAATCAGAGAAAAGGTAACTATAATGTTTAACATCACTGTCACCACTATCATCATTAGTGTTAGGTATTAATTTTGGTTGATGATTGTACCTAAGTGTGCTGGTCTTTCTGTCCTGTAGAGTTGCTTAGACTACTCCTGACTCCTGATTCCATTCTTGCAGATTTGAAGCACTAATTGAAAATTCAATGCTTTTTGGGGAGTATGTCTTCAAAGATATATATAATATATATATATATATATATATATGATATAGATATAAATATAGATCTTATCTGTGTGTGTGTGTGTGTGTATGTGTATGTATATTTTGGTGTAATGGTCTCTCTGTTATTTATCATGTTAAATGTTTTTCATAATTCTCAGTGCATATTTAAAGTTTTTGGCTCATAACTAAACACAGAGAAGGCACACTCTGTTCTCTTGATACATTGCTTGCATTATACATGTTAGCCCGTAGGAAGTTGGCTGTGATAGTTTCTCACTCCCTTACAGGTTGGGTTTCTTTAGTTAAAGCTACACATAGGACTTCATCAGTGACTTCTAAGTGGCTGGGGATGCTTGATAAAGTCTGTTATAGTAAAACTATCAACATTTTCAGAAATTATCTCACCTACTGAGGGTTGTGGGTCTACTGAGAGCTCATTATTCTCTTTGTTCTACTCTCGCTGGAAGAAACTACAGAGATTAAAGGGAAATACTTTCCCATTGTTTTTAAATTAATTTTTCAATTTTTGAGATTATAATATAATTAATTACTTTATTTCCACTTTCATTCCTTTTCTCTAAGCACTCCTATATATTCCTCCTGCCATCTTTCAAACTCATGGCCTATTTTCATCAGTTGTTGTTATAGTCATATATATATATATATATATATATATATATAATATATATATACACATATATATTCTTAAACACAACCTACTCAGTCTATATATTACTTCCATGTATGTTTTCAGGGCTGACCATTTGTTAAAGAAAAAAAAACCTTGTGAAAATTAAAAAAAAAACCCTTCAACTCAAGAAATAGTGACAGTTTAATTAAATCATCTCAGCATTGTAATCTCTCACTGATTTGTCTCATTAAAATATAAATAACCTCACACCAGTCAGAATGGCTAAGATCAAAAACTCAGGTGATAGTAGATGCTGGCGAGGATGTGGAGAAAGAGGAACACTCCTCCATTGTTGGTGGGATTGCAAGATGGTGCAACCACTATGGAAAACAGTCTGGCAGTTCCTCAGAAAATTGGACATATCACTACCTGAGGACCCAGCTATATCACTCCTGGGCATATACCCAGAAGATGCTCTAACATATAACAAGGACATATGCTCCACTATGTTCATAGCAGCTTTATTTATAATAGCCAGAAACTGGAAAGAACCCAGATGCCCTTCAACAGAGGAATGGATACAAAAAATGTGGTACATTTATACAATGGAATATTACTCAGCTATTAAAAACAATGAATTCGAGAAATTCTTATATAAATGGATGGAACTAGAAAATATCATCCTGAGTGAAGTAACCCAATCACAAAAGAACATACATGGTATTCACTCACTGATTATTGGATTTTAGCCCAGAAGCCTGAAATACCCAAGATTCAACTCAGAGACCACATAAAGCTCATGAAGAATGATGACCAAGTTGAGGGGGGGGGGCTTCAGTCCTTCTTAGAAGAAGTAACAAAATACTCAAGGGAGCAAATATGGAGACAAAGTACAGGACAGAAACTGAAGGAGGGGCCGTTTGCAGACCATTCCACTGGGGTATCCATCCCATGTGCAGTCACCAAAGGTAGACATTGATGTGGATGTCAGGAAGTACATGCTGACAGGAGCCTGATATAGCTGTCTCCTTAGAGGTCTGCAAGAGTCTGATATATTCAGAGGCAGATGCTCACAGCTAACCATTAAACTGATCATGGGGTTCCCAACAGAGAAGATAGAGTGAAGACTGAAGGAGTTGAGAGGATTCTTGACACCATGAGGAAAGCAACAATATCAACCAACCAGAACCCCCAGGGTCTAAACCACCAGCCTGGGAGCGCTTAGGGAGGGACCCATGGCTCCAGCTATATATGCAAGGGAGCTATTTATAAGTGGGAGAAGAGATCCTTGGTCCCATGAAGGTTGGACATCGTGGGGGGTGGTATTTGTGGGTGGGAAGGTGAGGTTTAGGGGAGGGTGGGTGTGGGTACACCATCATAGAGGCAAGAGGAGGGGGGAAGGGATAGGGAGTTCCTGGGAGGGAGGGGGAAAAGGGGGTAAGGGGAAAACATCTGAAATGTAAATAAAATTTCCAATAAAAAATATATAAATAACATACAATTTTTTTTTCAGGAAAAATTTCAGAATTCAGAATCCTACTCTCTATATATCATTTTATGTTCTTTTCCTGTTGGATCTTTAAGTTTTGGCTGAATATTAACAGAATAAAGATACAATTAATGATCTAGAATTGTGACTTACAGAGATAGAAAGTCTAGCACTGACTGGAGGTAATCTAATGTGGTAGTGATCATAGGACCATAGCAATGAAAGGCTGATGAACTCAATCCTAAATTTAATTTTAAAAATTTAAATTTTAGTAATCATATGAGGTTGGTAGATAAAAATATTTTGAATTCACATGTTGTAAGAAAATGAAGGATAAATGGATCCTTTTAGCTTTGAGGTAATTCTTCAAGTATGCCACACAACATTTTTATTTTTGTATTATCTGAGAAAATATTCACATGGTCCTCATTAATGAGGCTGGAAATTGAAGTATTTTACTTTGTGTTCACCTAAAAATATGAATTTAATTTTGTTCTATTCCTAGGTCTTTTTCATAAACCCAAAGAGGAATAGGAGAATGGATCAAAGTGTCATGTGGCATCATATCCATTGCAATTTCTTTTGTAAGATTTTTTTCTACAAGTATTACTTACAGTGGTATGGTGTTATCACTCAGCCTAATTATAAAATAATTTTCTTAACCGATGACCTGTTTCAAGGGTTTGTGTTCATTTAATAATTTATTCAACAAAGCCAACTGAACATGTGTTATGTGTGAAGCTTAATTCTAAGAGTTAGTGAGATGATGATGCTCAGACACAGAGCATCTCTTCATGGTGCTCACATTCCAGGCAAACGTTTTGCTTCAAAGATGCTGTAGACTATCTGGGTCAACATTGCTCACAGGAGTTTGTCTGATGGTGGTATCTGTATCTGTGCTAAGTTGCAGTAGCTACTGAATACTTGAAAAATTTGCAGCATTCTTTTTAGCTTTGTTAAATTATAATTAACTTAATGTTATATTTAACTTACACTAATGTCTACCAAAATAGATAGCAGGACTCTAAAGGCCTTCTTGTTTACTTCTGCTTTAAACCTGTGACTAACTCTTAGGGTCTGGGGTGAGACAGCTTCTTTTCCAGACCCTAGTGGTTCAGTGAGTAACTTCGTCTAATCTCAGGCTCTTCATTTATCAGTTCTTCTAACTCAGGTTTACCTTCTTCCTGTCTTACCATCCCACCCGCTGACAGAGGTGCCAGTGTGATCACTGCCCTCTCTCTCCTTACTACATGACTATTACACATGAATGTATGCAAGGGATGTAGCCTTCAGTAAGTCACATCTTAATGACTCAAACTGTTAGCTCTACCCAGACCTCTTGCTTGAATCTTAATTCATATTCCCAACTTTAGCTATTGTGAGTAATGCAGAATAAAGATTGATATATGAGTATATTTGTGATATAGTGAATTGGAGTCTTTTAGTAAATACCCACAAATGGTATATCTGGATCTGTTTTTAATTTTTTAAATTGAAAATAAATTCTTTTTTTCACAAATATATTCTGATCACTGTTTCCTTTCCTTTATCTCATTTCAGATTCCTCTCAGACTTTCATGACCTCTCTATCCATCCAACTATACACTTCCTCTCTTTAGAAAGAAAATAAGCAAATAAAACAAAACAAATGAACCATAAAAAAGAGAAAAGCATGTGAAACAGATAGGCATGCAGAGACTTACAAAGAAAAACAAAACCAGTAAAAGCACAAAACCAGAAACTATAATATGCAAACAATGGGCCAATAAAGTAAGAAATATCCAAAAAAAACCACTATGAGACAAAATATCTCCAAAACAATATTGAGTTTTGTTATTTTATTATATATCCATCTACAGCTGGATATGATGTCCAACTCTTTCAGTGTGGTGTGTATACCCAGTGAAACTCAATTAAAATTTTTTTCCTTTGTAAGCTGCTGTCAATTGGAGATAGCTTCTTGATTTGGAATGGGAGCTTGTGCTCACCTTCTTTTAATCATAGAACCCCATCTGGTTTAGCCCTGTGCAATCCTTGTGAATGCTGCTACAGGTGCTTCCTTGATTTCATGCAACTCTTCTGGCTCTTATAATCTTTCCACCTCCCTTTCAGCATAGCTCCCTGAGCACTGATGGGGAGGGGTTTGATGAAGACATCTCATTTAGGACTGACTGTTCTAGGGTCACTGAACATTATTCAAGAGTGGACCTCAGTATTTGTTCCCATGTACTGTGGGAGAAAGCATCTCTGATGATGGCTGAGCAAGACACTGGTTTATGGGTATAGTAGAATTTCATTAGGAGGCATCTTACTGCAACATTCCTTTAGAACAAACAATAGTATTTGATTTTCCCCTAAGTCCATGGACTATCTAATCTTAGGTTCTTAGGCAACAGCGCAGTGTCAGGCATGGGTCACATCTCATGAAGTGAATGTTAAATCCAATAAAATGGTGGTTGGTTACACCCATAACATTTACGCCACTATTGTACCAGCATACTATGCAGGCAGGTCATCACTATTGTAGACCAAAGGGTTTGTAGGTGGGTTTTGTTTACCTTTTCCTCAGGTAGTATAAAGACTACTTTATTATTTATATTTATTTATTTATTTATTTTTTTTTTTACTAATTCACTTTATAACCCGTCCCAGTCACCCCCTCCCACAATCCTTCCCCATCTGTTGTTTTCTGAGTACCCCTCCTCCTGTATCCCCCACCCTGCCACTTTAAGTCTCTGAGAGGCTAGGGCTTCCTCTCCCATTGAGGCCAGATGAGGCACCCAGCTAGAAGACCATACTCCATATACAGGCTGCATGTTTTGGGATAGCCCCCGCTCCAGATGTTTGAGACCTGCATGAAAACCAAGCTGCACATTTACAACATATGTGCAGGGAGGCCTAGGTCCAGCCCATGGAGGTAGATCTGTGTAGACTAGGTATGCTCCACGGTTGGTGATTCAGGCTCTGAGAGCTCCAAGGGTTCAGGTTAGTTTACTCTGTTGATCTTCCTGTGCAGTTCCTATCTCCTTAGGGCCCACAATCCTTCCCCCTATTCTTCTTAAGAGTCCTCAAGGTCCATCCACTGTTTGGCTCTGGATGTCTGTATCTGTCTGAGTCAGCTGCTGGTTAGAGCCTCTCAGAAGACAGCTTGCCCCTGTCTGTTCTCAGGCTGGAGGTTTAGATCCTGGGAGCTCTGGTTGAATCTTTTGATACTCGTTCTAAAAAGGACAAAAGCACCCTACTATGAATAGTTATTAGTAGGGATGAAGGCTCTAGGTAGGCATCAGCTCAACCACTTTTCTGTGTTCAATGAGATATGTAAAGGTTGTCTTCAGCAATAGGATCTTACCATCATTGCAGAGAGCAACCAATAGCTGTGGCAATAGCCTGAATTGTTTGAAAGTATTCATGGAGTCCTTTTGGCCAACAATTGGATGTAGTCCATCTCAGCAATGAAAGTTTCATTTGATAGTGAGAGCTATCCAGCTGGGACTTTGTTTCACATGTTATTTGGTAATTCCATTTAAATTTCTTTATATGTGTACATATTTTAAGAAGCTTGTATTGTAGTAGGTATTGTAGTAATGGCCCTCAAGTGGCCCTTTTTGTTAGTTGTCCCTCTTCATGTTCTGTTCTTTTTGTTGTCTTCATTCTCACTCCGCATTTAATCCTCCTGATCTCTACTGCTGGACTCTAGTGGAGACATATTACCCTGGCTATTATTGATTGTGTTTTCACACTGACAGCTAGGCTTCTAGTTTTGTAGGATCTGTAAAAATGACCTTTTGCATTTCTCTCCATCTTTCATATAGTATACAAATAAAGATTTGAATGAAATTGAATCAATATTGTTTTTAATCTATCAACTGAAAAATGTCCAGGCCTAGAAAAATTCACTATTGAATTTTGACAGGCCTTTGAAGAAGAATTAACACCAGTTCTTCCAAAACTATTCTGAAAAATATAAGGGGAAATATACATATATATGTGTATATATATAATTTTTATTAGATTTGTTATTTGATAATTTGGTTGAGAAATTATGCATCTATGTTCATCAGGTGAATTGAACTCTAGCTTATTTTGTCATTGTTGTATATTATACGACTTTGATATAAGGATAATATTGGCTTCTTGGAGAGAGCTTGGTATCATTTCTTTCCCTTATCTGTTACAGAATAGATTGGGAAGTGCTGGTGTTTGTTCTTCACAGGTCTGTCAGAATTCAGCAGTGAATCTATCTGGGCTTGGATCTCTCAGTTGATAGATTAAAAAAAATTGGTCCTTTTCTTTTGTTTATTTTGTCTAAGGCTTCACTTATCTTGTTTATCCTTTCAAAGAACCAAATCTGTTTTCTCTCTACTTAATTTGGGATATATGAAGTCCTTCATGACTCATTAGACACACACACACACACACACACACACACACACACACACACATATATATATATATATTAGAATTAAGTGAAGATGAAAGCACAATACAATATTGGCCAAAACCTATGAGATTAGAGAACCAAGACTAGCTACCATAGAATTATTATTGAATTACTTATCAAATTGTATTTATTTATGCTTATCTCAACTTCTACTATGCCCAGGAAACAATATGATGGTTGTCACTGCCATGAGTTTAGATTTGTTTGTTTTTCTTCTGCTCTTTCTTCATTACTATGGATAGTGCCTAGAACATCATAGGGTTTAATATTATGTGTTAAATGATTGAATAAATGATAGGATGGCATCCCTTTCAGAGGAAACTCTAGGCCTTGTCTATGATCATGACCACTGTCCTCACTGACACAGAGACGGAAGTGGACTAAAGAACTTAATATGTGAGTGTTACACTCAAATACATGGGTGTGGAATTAGAAGATTCTATGAACAGAATTTAGGTTAATACTTCCATCCTATTTATTTATTTTCCTATTTAGTTTTGATTCATTATCAGGAACTTACTTCTGCAGTTCAGCTAGACTTGGAGGGGAATGAGGAAAATATGGATCCTAAAAATCTTCAGTGGGATGGAGATTACAGGGTATGGTGGGCAAGTGAATTAGAGGTGCTCTCCTGAGCTATAGAAGAAATGGTCCTCTGGGTAAGATGTCTGCATGTCAAAAGAATTAGAGTTGACTACAATTGGTAATGAAGACATTCTTAATGATCTTGCCATTCCTGGAGCTTCCATAATCCTTATACCATTTTCTCTTTCCTTAAGACTACCTGTTTTCATTTTAGCCACTCAGTCTTGGAATTCAGGTGAAAAACTAGGAACAGTTGTTGCTTGGTTCAGCATTTCTCTCTGTAGATGGACATGCTAACTCATGTCATTACAGCATGTGAAGTTGCACTCTGTCACAGGAACTGTGGAAATTCTGTGAAAGGAGCAGCCTTTATACCCAAATCCCTTTTCTCTGGTTATCGAGAACAAAAGTGCTGTCTTTGGAACTTCATTTGCAAACAGTCTGAAGGAAATGTGCCCAAATGATTGCAGTCAGCCAAGTGTCAAAGATCATGGTGAGTTGACTGTGCTGCAGCAAGCAGTGACAGGAGATAGCAGCATCTGAAAAGCCAAGACTTTCATTTTATGTAGAAGTAGAAACAGGGGAGTAAGAAGTGATGAGGAGACATTGTATGACTATAATGTGTAGTCATTAACTGCTTACCCAAAGTTAATGCCCTAGGGCTAGTCATTTATAATCTAATATTTATTTCCAGGGGAATATATGTGGGGAAACATCCTTTAAAGTTGTTTCTTTCATTACCTTTCACTGCATTACTAAAATCTTATGCTAAGGCACAGAATTAATTGAAACAGTTTTATCCTGTCCTTACATCATACTCCATTTGGCAAATTTTTACTCTAGAGAACAGGAATTCTATGGGAAGTTGATCTCTTGACTACAGTGTGTAGCATAATTTATTTTAAATAGTTCAAGTTCATGGCCTCTTATTCACAACTCTTGGAGTCTGAATGAGGAGGTAGGATTCTCACAACACAACAGATCTTACAATTTCAGGGATTTTAAATTGTGGCTCTTATTTCTTAAATCCATCTATTATCAATTATTTCCCCTTTTCCCTTGAGTTTTCTTGCAATTTGTCTTTGGTGTTATCTGTCTTGTTTTATAAAGGTCCCAATACCACTGGTGATTTTTTCTTGAGGATAGTCAGATCTTTGAGTCACGGTTTACGACTACACAGTTCCTTCAGGAAGCAATAGATGTATGAAGGGAGCACCAATTTTTAAGTTAATAACGGGAGTAACTAGAGTGTGAGCTTGGAAAGCTAACTGACTCTCTGCACTTTATCTATGAAATCTTTTTTTTTTTTTTTTTTTTTTTTGGTTTTTCGAGACAGGGTTTCTCTGTATAGTCCTGGCTATCCTGGAACTCACTCTGTAGACCAGGCTGGCCTCGAACTCAGAAATCCGCCTGCCTCTGCCTCCCAAGTGCTGGGATTAAAGGCGTGCGCCACCACCGCCCGGCTTGCACTTTTCTATGAACAGGAAGTAAAATGTATCTTTTTTTCTTTCTGCATCACCCTTAGAGGGTTAGCTGATATTGATCTGGACTTGGTGCACTGTGTCATTGGTGAGATATCTGCTGCAGGATGGTGCTCTTTGTAAAGTGACTTTATTTGCTAAGAACTAAGATTTAATGGGAAGAATACAGTGATCATTCCCATCTCAGCTGCATTATGAAGTTCATGTTAGGTGCATCTTGAATGTCTTTCATTTCCATCTTATTCAATTCTTTGCTCCAAGGCAGAGCAAGTACACAGCAGCTCTTCTGACTTAAAGGTGGGTGATGTGCCTATAACCGAAGACCAAAAATTTTTAGCAGCTACATGATGCTAGACATGTATTTTGTTCCTAAATTCAGAGTTCATTTATTAAATTTGTTAAACTGTGTGTGTGTGTGTGTGTGTGTGTGTATGTATGTATGTGTGTAATGTATGTATGTATAGAGTAGTTAGACATAATTGTCACACAAGGCTCTGCTTTATGTTTTTCTCAGGCATGGCAACACTTGTAATGCAAATTCTAAGAGACTACTTGATATATCTGCTACATGCTCATTTGCTGATTTATACTTCCATATATCTTGGCCACTTTGTTTTCTATATTTCTAGATGGGGCACCATTATGGGTGAAGAGGATGTATACATTATTAGCTATGCAAAGGAGTAGGGACAAAGAAGTGGGGGTTAGAGAGAAGAAATACAGAAAAGGCTGAGATGATAGACAGACAGACAGACAGACAGAGTTATTTTTCAAAGAGGAAAATGACTATGTTTTTCCTCTTGTTGATGAAGCTTGGAAACATGGGTCCTTACATGATTTCCCCCATCTCTGAGTGTCTCAGAGTGGTTTTAGTAAATTTATCTTCATTTGTGCAATAGATCAGGAATAGATCAACAGACAATCAGATGAGTGTTATGTGTTTAGATTGTGCCCTTGCTTCTAATAGTTGGTCATTTGTATTTCTATTTACCTTTGTGCTACACCTGTACCCTATTCTTATTAGGTATAGTGCAGTAGTTACAGAACAAGGTGTTGTATTCTGATTGCCAGTTTTCAAATCCTGGCTTTGGTGCTGTGTAAACCTAGACAATTTATTCACTTCTCTGTGAATAATCACACCAAATTCACAGGTTTGTTGTACATGCTGAATATATTAATGCATATAGAGTAGTTATAAATGTTTGATATTTTAGGTAGCTTTGAAATGATATTCTTTTCTATTAACTCAATATACAAACAATTACAAAATAATTTATCATGATTTCAATAGAAGATAATGTATTTTTTAGTAATAGATATAAAGAAGAAGCTGAAATAATAAAAGATTCTATTAATTTTGCTGAAAGAAACATGATGGGGTACTGTTGGAACAGAAAGCTATGGAGCTTCGTTCTTATACGGTGAGGTTCATTGTACAACTTAGGAAGAAAGATGTGCCGAAGAAAGAGGAAGGGCACTTTATGTTTCAACAAAGATTTTTAGTGTTCAGTTAGGGGATGACAATAAAGGTGCAAAGAGTTTACAGTTAGTTTAAGAAGGCTCTTACATTTCCTCTGAAGATATCAAAACTCATGATGAAGGCAGTGGGAACAGTTGGTAGGTTTTAGTAGAGAAGAAGTGTGGTCAGATTTTTACATAAGGGAAATTTTCCTTATGTAAACATTTTCCCAGTGCTTAGAGAGGAGAAGATATATGTGGGACCGTGGAATTTGCAAACTCACTGAACCAACAGTGCTGCCTTTGTTCCAAGAAGATGCATAGGGCTGGAAGAAACAGGCGTGGGTGTTTCTGGTGCCAATTAACAGGGTAGGTTTGTGGAGGTAGATGGAACTCTGACTTCAAAACACTTGAGTTGATGTTTGCTGCGTATAAAAAAGAATTGTTGAGGTGGCTCAGATTTTAAAGCTATTAAAAGCCATTTACAGGAATTCAGAGTTTCCCTAGTTATTCCTAGATACAGGTCATTAGTGGTAATGAGAGAGACTCAGGTGTGCCTTGCCCTGGTTATTCCTAGGTAGCAAGTCATTACAAGGTAGTGAGAGGAACTCAGGCTTGCCCTGGTTATTCTGAGGTAGCAGAGTGACCTCAGGAAGGAAGAATGTGTGGTAAAGCATTTTTCTGATTTCTGTTACAGGAAGGGTGGGCATGGGCAGCTGGAGACCTAAAGATTTTGGCAATTAGCATCAGCTTTGTGAGTGTGAGGAAATAACAGCAAAAATGGGGAGGATAGGGCACACTAGGATCTGGTTAGTCAATTAATGCAATGGGCTGACTGGATAGGCATGCCAATGAAACACTGACATCAAAGCTGCAAGGTCAGGCAGTCTGAAGGGTAATGAATCATCAGAACACTTTCTAGGTCCTACTTGTCCTATCTGTGAAATCACAACATAGTTCCACCATCTGCATTCCTAACTCTGACCATGTCTTTTCCTTGTGCTTGTGAGTGAGGATATGGGAAACGTGACTCTGTGTTGTCTCCCTATTCAGCAACTTGATTTCTTAGGTGACTGGATATTCCTGGTAATTGTAAAGCCTTGTACCAAATTACCATTCTTATTTCATAGCGCATGCCATACTGAATTTAAGCACATTGCTTGTTGTGCCCTTGGATTTCAATGTTATTTGCTGCTGAATAAGGTTTGTTTAAAAGCATTAGCCTTTTGAGTCAGTTTCTTTTAGCTTCTATCAATGTCTCACTTCTCTTTCTTTTTAAAGGCTATTCCTCTTGTTTCTGCCACATAGCAATATTCTTCCTAAAATAACACAATGTGAATAGTGTCACAGTTATTGCTTGTTTTATTCCAGGTACCTTGACTGCTAGTATCCAGCACACTTGAACTGAACTCATGGCCAGTGTAAATGTGACTGAGTTGATCATCACTGGCCTTTTTCAGGATCCAGAGGTGCAGAAGGTGTGCTTTGTGTTATTTCTTCCCGTGTACCTAGCCACAGTGCTGGGCAATGGCCTCATTGTTGTGACAGTCAACATCAGTAAGAGTCTGTATTCCCCCATGTATTTCTTCCTTAGCTACTTGTCGCTAGTGGAGATCCTCTACTCCTCTACTGTTGTCCCTAAGTTCATCACTGACTTACTTAACAAGATTAAAACCATCTCTCTGAAGGGCTGCCTAGCTCAGATTTTCTTTTTCCACTTCTTTGGGGTCACTGAGATTCTCTTGCTTACAGTGATGGCTTATGACCGGTATGTGGCCATCTGCCAACCTCTTTACTACACAACTATCATGAGTAGGCCCACATGTCACCGCCTGGTGGCTGGTTCTTGGGTGGGGGGATTCTTTCATTCTATAATTCAGATTTTCATCACTCTCCCTTTGCCCTTCTGTGGTCCCAATGTGATTGACCACTACTTTTGTGACCTCCATCCCTTATTTAAGTTGGCCTGCACTGATACTTTTGTGGTAGGGGTTATTATGTTTGTTAACAGTGGATTATTTTCTGTATTTTCCTTCCTTTTCTTGGTGTCCTCTTATGTTGTTATCCTGTATAACTTGAGGAAACACTCTGCTGAGGGGAGGCGCAAGGCTCTATCTACTTGTGCATCTCACATCATGGTGGTTGTCTTGTTCTTCGGACCTGCCATTTTCCTCTACTTGAGACCTGCCTCTACTTACACTGAAGACAAGCTTGTGGCTGTGTTCTACACGGTCATCACCCCCATGCTGAACCCCATCATCTACACACTCAGAAATGCAGAGGTGAAAAATGCTGTGAGAAATTTGTTGGGAAAAAAGTGAGCTCAAGTCTGTGATAAAATTAACAGCATGAAATAATCAATAGCATGACTACTCTGACTAGAACTTGAATCTGACTTTAATTGTCAGTGAAGGGACAGATTAAAATTTGCATGCTCATGGTCTTTGTTTACCTTGATTTCCATCATGTATAGGTATCAGTATTTTGGAGTATGTTCAAATTGGACTATTTTACATCTCTTTTCCTGTGATCTATAGTATGTAAGATTTAGGATTAGAACGCCTGTAATATGTGGATATAAAGTTCTCATGCTGAAAGGAATGAAATAGTTTATTCTTGAGCCAATATGAGTAAAGTGTGAGAATGTAGATTCAGGTTACACCAAATACCATGTTTCACTGTGGTAACAGGTTCATAGAAAACAAAAGTAATAAATCAAGGCACTTTAAAAATACATTGGTAAGAACATCAGGTTGATAGGTTTTGAGACAGTGTTGGGGGAATCTCTGTTCTTGTCTTCAGAAGATATATATGCATTCTTAGTTTTTGAGTTGGTGAAGATGGTGGTCTGTTAAGTTAATACATACCCCAAAGATTCATGCAATAGTCACAAGAATATTAGGTACAGAGGTGGACAATGGATAGCTCTTAATGACTCTAAAGTTAATCTACAATAATTTGTCATGGATCTATCACATCCCAACTCTCCATAATTGTAAAATTCGAATCAGTCAGGATTTTAGAATCTTAAGTACAGTCTGCCTTTTTCTGGGGAACCCCAGTTCACAGAGGGAATCCTATCCTGGTACCTATCAGCTCTGTGGCCTTAGCTTTATTCATTTTTCTTCTGATGTTATCATTAGTGATGGGATCTTGACATCCAATGGCAGAAGTACATATTTTGCCTTGTCTCCCTGAAATTTTAGAAGAAGTCCCAGGACTCCTTTCCTGATTGTACACATGCATTTACTCCCTAGGCTGACCAGATTGGATGAGCAGCCAGTACTTCATTCTCTACATCTGTATTTTTTTTCAGGTAACCTTACATGATAAGTCACACACAATAGGAACTGAGCTACACAATGAATAGAGACATCAAGGTGATGCAATATTATTCATCATTTGTAAGGGGATTGGGTCAGTAGGAGGATACCAGGAAACAAGGAAGAATTTTCTTAGAAGTTCACTTAGTTGAGCTATAGCTATTAGAGTGGTGCTAATACTATCTTGCAATGCAAAGATATGAACTTTACAAACTGCATAGGGATGCCCCTCATCCTTATTTGAATTTGTTGTTGGAGTGGTTGATGCACATTCTATTTGAGCAAATAGCTTTTGCATATTTCAAAGCCTTTTCATATCATTACTTCTTAAAATCTTCAAAGAAATTCTATAATGTTAATAAAGTAGTAATTAATCATTCTGAATGCAGTGGTTTAGAGATTTAAATGTCATTTATATTAGGTTTTGGTTGTAAAAAGCAGAATCAGAAATAAGAGAGAAGTGCAGAAGTAAATGATTCAGGGTAGAACCATTCTCTGTTGTGTTTGTCTATCACCAAGCACTTTTGTTTTTGTGTTTACCTCATGTCCTAAGATGGGTGCTGGAGCTTCATTCACAATGAATAATTCTCAATGGTTGAATAATTTTTTTGACAAATGTACACACTGTTTCCTTGGCATTTGTGAGAAGACATGGAGGCTTCTCTTGTGTCCTTTCATTCATACAACTTCCTCCCCACCCAACAGAAGCTGCTGCTCTAATTTATATCATCATATATTAGTTGAGTCTTGCTGTGTTCATATAAATACTAGCACTGTGGTTGCACTCTTTTGAATTTGTTCTTTTTTTCTGATTTAATGTTTTTTAAAACTCATTTGTGTTGTGGATTTATAATAATTTGTTATTCTCTTTATTAAGTGGTGTGCCATTGCAGGAATATATCACAGTAAATAAAATTTTTTTCATTGGTGGACTTGGACTTATTTCAGTTATTTGATGCTGTAGATAAAAGCAGTGAGACATAAAAGCAATAGCCACCAAATCAGATGACCTGGGTTGATCCCCAGATTCCACATGTGGAAGGGGAGAACTAACACTGGACAGTTGTTTTCTCAGATCTACTCATGCCCTGTGGCATACATGCATCCCTATCCCCAGATAAATACAAGGTTAGTATTATAAAAATCTCAAGAAGTATTTTTAAGTGCCTATTCTGTAAGAAAAAATCATATATTTCTTCACCATTTTCACCACTCTATAAATACCCAGACTTATCATATCGTCCTCCAGTGTCTAGCATGGCGAGTACCTCTCATCATACATATATCATCCTATATTCCCATAACCTGCCAGGGTTGCCATACCAAGTGTTTCAGCCTAGTCTGGTCACCTAGGCCTGTGCAACAGCCAAGCTTTAGGCTTCTACTAGGCTTTGCTCTTTTTGGAACCACCCACATGCACTTTCTGTGCTTCCTTCACCATATCACTTGGTATCTAGACTCCAGGCTTCCCATAACCTTAACCAAGGTTTAGGCTTGTGATATTCCTGCTATCCCCAGATACACCTTTCCTACAAATCGCCAGCCTAGGTCCCATAACTAGTACACCAGCTTAGTCCGCCTTCCTTGCATATATACAAAAGGAGCTCTAGTCTTAGGCCAGGATCCTTACTACATATTTTCCAAACCACATAGCTCTCTAATGTGAAATGGAACTTTCCCACACAGATAGAACTATCCCCTGCTACTCCAAGCTTGGAATAGGAAACACATCTTGTATTCCAACTCAATCCTTTCTCAAGGTACTTCTCACCTCTAGACCCAGCCAACACTTACAGATTATCTTCCACAACCTGCTCTGTCTACAAAAGATAATACAACATAATAACTAACAAAGAAAGTCCACATGCCAGATCACATTGCAAGATTGCCAACTACATGAAAAATCAAGCCAGTGTATTCTCTCCAAATCTTCCTAGTCATGTAGACATGTTTACAAATGAGAGTTACATAGAGAACTCTAGGAAACAGAATTTAAAAGAACAATCATAAACTTCATCAAAGAATTCAAGGAGTTTAAAGAAAACACAAAGAGACATCTGAATGAAAATTAAGGAGAAAATTCTTAAAGAAAAAAAATGCTAGAGTGATGCCCAAGAAACCACAAACATATAAATGACAGAAATAGATGAAAATCTAGGACTACATAATTGAATTTATGCAATTTAATAAGGAGATAGAAACACTGAGGAAGACACAATCTGAAATGAAGATGGAGTGAAAAACTCATTAATTAAGATAGAAAACTCAAAGGAAAACCTTACAAGTAGAACGAATCAACCAGAATATAGAAAACCAGGACTTGAAGGTAAAGTAGGGGTTCTAGATCAAATAGGAAAGAAATATGAAAAAATTAAGAAATAGCTACAGGAAAGTATATATAATAAATATGAGATACCATGAAAAAACCTCCAAACCTTTAAATTATAGGCATAGATAAGGGAGAAAGACCCCAAAGCCAAGGGTATTAATCCAGACATTCAACAAGATCATAGAAGAAAATTTTCTGAAACTAAGGAAAGACACACCCATACAAGAAACACACAGAACATCAAATAGACAAGAGCAGAAAAGAAATTTACCCCAGTACATCATAGTTAAAACACTAAGTATGCATAACACAGAAAGTGTATTAAAAATTGCAAGAGAAAAAATGCAAGCCAGAACCTGATCAATACAGATATGGATGCTTGTAGCCAACCATTGGACTGAGCACAGGGACCACAATGGAGGAGTTAGAGGGAGGACTAAAGAAGCTGAAGGAATTTGCAACCCCATAGTAAGAACAACATCATCAGCAACCAGACCCCCAGAGCTCCCAAGGACGCAAACCAAAGAGTACACATGGAGGGACCCTTGACTCTAGCTGTTTATGTAGCAGAGGATGGCCTTGTTGAGCATCAATTTGGGGGGAGGCCCTTGTCCTGTGGAGACTTGAATGCCCCAACATGCAGGAATGCTAGGGTGATGAGGCTGGAGTGAGTGGGTGGTGGGGGAGCACCCTCATATAAGCAGGGGGGCATGGGGATGGAATAGGGGGTTTGTGGAGGGGAAACTGGGAAGGGGGATAACATTTGAAATATAAATAAATAAAATAACAAATAAAAAAGAGAAAGTTTATCAGAATAACAGCTGAATTCTCATTGAAAATTTGAAAGCCAGAAGAGTCTGGACAAATGCATTCTAACTCCAAAAAGACTATGGTGGCCAGCATAGATTAATAAGCTAGCAAACTATCCTCAGTAATTGAAGGAGAAGGAAAAACGTCCATGACATAGACAGTCTAAAGAAACTATATCAACAAACCAAATATCAAGAAAGTACAGGAAGCAGAATTTAGTGCTGAAGAGAGAAATGGGTATAGCTGAGAAACTAGGAAAAAAAAAAGACCCACAAAGCCTCCAAAAATAAACAACCCAGTGACCACAATTAACATCATTTAGATAACTTTAAATATTGTCTTAGTCAGCTCTATCGCTGTGAAAAGATACCATAATCAAAGCAACTCTCAATAAAAGCCACATTTAATTTAGAAGCTTGTTTGCAGTTTTTAGGAATTAGTCCATGGTCATCATGGCAGAAGGAGACAGGCATGGCTATCGGATAGTATCTGAGAGCTTTATATTCTGGTCTTCAGCATCAGGCAAAAAAAAAGGTTGGGTATGGTATTGGCTTTTGGAAACCTCAAAGCCCACTCCAAGTGACATACCTCCTTCATTAAGACCACACCTACTCCAACAAAGCCATACCTTCTAATCCTTCTCAAACAGTTCTACTCCCTGGTGACTAAATTTTAAACATATGAGGCAATGATGGCCATTATCATTCAAATCATCACAAATATTAATGGCTTCATTCTCAAATCAAAAGACACAGACTGTCTGAATGGATCAAGAAACAAATCCTTTATTGTAATCTGTTGCTTACAATAAATGCAACTTTTGCTTTAAGGACAGACACAACCTTAGAGTGAAAGGAGAGACAAAAGTACTTGGCTCAAAAGAGACCAGAAAACAAGCAGGGTTTGCTATCTCCAGAATGTGACAAGTGGACTTCAAAATGAAAACCAATCAGAAGATAAAGACACTTCAACCCAATCAAGAGAACAGTTAAACCAAAAAAAATATTAGTATCCTAAACAATATATGAATCACACTGTGGGGCTCCTGATTTTATAAAAATTCTACTAATTGGATTTAAAGACACAGATGAACATAAATCTACCAATAAAAGGGATCAATATCCACTTTCCCTAATAGACAGGCCATCTGGACAAAAACTAAACACCAGAATTAACTGACATCATACATCATATGCCCTTAACAGATCTCTGCAGAATATCCACCCCAAGTACCAAAGAATACACATTCTACTCAACAACACATGGGAGTTTTTGTAAAATACATCATATCTGGGACACAAAACAAATCTTTACAAATTCAAAAGATTTAAATCACTCCTAGTATCCTATCTGTCCACAGTAAAACTTAAGTTGACAGCAAAAACAACCACTATAAAATAAACAAAATCATGGAAATTAAACAACTTATTACTGAATAATGAATGAGTCAAAGAAAAAAATCAAGAAAGAGAATCTTCCTGGAAATAAATGAACATAAAAACACAATACAACAAAATGCTTGGACACATTGAAAGCAGTTCATTAACAAAGAATATCCACATAAAAATTAAACAACTTATTATGAATTAATGGGTCAAGAAAAAAATCAAGAACAAATCTCTGGAATTAATGAACATAAATACAATATCAACAAAGGCCTTGAACACATGAAAGCAGTTCTATTAGAATTAAGTCTGAGTGCCTACCATTAAAAAATGGAACAGTACAAAGTATGGACCTTTGATGGAACTCATATTACTGAGAGAATAGCTGCTTAACACAGGAGCTAGCAGGCTTCCTGAGAGGCCCAACCACAGCTGACTTAGACAGACACGGATACACTAACCAATGGACTGAAGTTGGGGACCTGTGTTGAGTTAGGAAAGCTTAAGAGATCTGTTAGGTGACCCCTAAGAACCAGTAGCGAATAATCAGACCTGTAGAGGTCTTGTCAACACTGATCACCAACGGGTAGCCATGACTTGCTGTATGAGCTGAAATCATATACAGCAAGGCTTGAGCTTGGACTGGCCCAGTGGAGAGATGGCGTAACGCCTTGAGGATGGACTTGGGGCTCCGAGGACGTGGTTGAGCAGGAGGGGGGGAGTGGGATGGAGTTGAGACAGTCTTTGGAGACAGAGGGGAGCAATCGTGGAATGTAATATATAGAAGCTGACTGAGATGTACACTAACTGTAAAATAATATAATAATAAAATAATATTAAAACTAAAATAACAATTTAGAACAAAATTAAAAACCAGTTGAAACACAAAAAAAATCAAAACAAAATAAAAAACCAAAACACCCAAGATAAAACACAGATAGAAATCAATGAAAGAAATAAAAAAACATTACAAAGAACCAAAAATCTATTATTTTAGAAATTAATGAAAAACATATGTACCCCGAAGCTGTGGTCCCCTGAAGGTGGGATCCAGTGTGGGGGAATTCGGGGGGGGGTGGGTGGTGGGTGGGTTCTGTTGGGGAATCCTATAGAAGGGGTGGGAAGGGGGTTGTGATGGGGGTTCATGAGTGGAAGGAGAATACTAGAAGTAAAGGAAATAACATTTGAAAATGTAAAAATAAAAACCAAGAAAAAATATGCCCAAAAAAAAAAAAAATGCCCAACTTAAAAAATAATGCCAACTTTACACACTAAGTTCCTTTCCACTTCCTACTTCCCCCTCCCCCCCTTCCTTCCCTTCCAGATAAAAATCGTTTCTGTCTCTGGATCATCTGGAAGAGCAATCAGTGCTCTTTTCCATGGATAGATTCCCCTAACCCTAATTAATCCTGCTCATTTATTTTTGTGATTCCTTGCTTTGATTCAGGAGTTGAATATGCAAAAGGAAGTTTCAACCTTTTTTTAAATCTTAATGAGTATTATGGCTTTCTTATTGATAATTAGTTTTAATTTAATGCATTTTTGTTTAATCTTTATTTAAGGTTGAGTTTTTATCAGTTGTGCTTACATAGAGAGTATTTTTCTTTTATTGGTTATTTTATTTATTTACATTTCAAATGTTATCCCCCTTCTCAGTTTCCCATCCACAAACCCATTATACCCTCCTCCATCCCCCTGATCTATGAGGGTGCTCCCCCCAACTTCTGCCTCAGTGGCCTAGTGTTCCCCTATTCTGGGTCATCAAACCTCCACAGGACCAAGGGGCTACCTTTTCAGTGATGCCAGATAAGTCAATTCTCTGCTACATATCCACTGGAGCTATGGGTACCCTCTGGGTACTCTTTGTTGGTGGTTTAGTCCCTGGGAGCTTTGCGGGGGTGGAGGGGTTCTGGTTGGTTGACATTTTTGTTCTTCCTATGAGGTTGAAAATCCCTTTCAGCTCCTACAGTTCTTGCCCTAACTTCTCCACTGGGGTTCTTGAGATCAGTCCAATGTTTGGCTGTGTATATCTGCATCTGTATTGGTCTGACTCTGGCAGAGAATCTCAGGGGGCAGCTATAATGGGATCCTGTCAGTAAGCACTTCTTGGCATTAGCAATAGTGTCTGGGTTTAGTGTCAACAGATGAGATGGATCCCTAGGTGAGGCAGTCTCTTGGATGGCCTTTCCTTCAGTTTCGGCTCGACTCTGTCCAGCATTTCCTTTTGACAGGAGAAAATCTAGATTAATATTTCTGAGGTGGGTGGGTGGCCCCATCCCTCAACTGGGGGTCATCCCAGATCCTTCTCTCTCTCTACTTCCCAGAGATTATTCTCTTTCCCCTATTTAATAGGATTGTAGCATCCACACTTTGGTGTGATCTTTCTTCTTGGATTTCATATGGTCCATGAGTTGTTTCATGGGTGTTCTGAGCTTCTTTTTGGCTAATATTCACTTTCAGCGAGTACATACCATGTGTGCTCTTTTGTGACTGGGTTACCTCACTCAGGATGATATTTTCAAGTTCCATCCATTTGGCTGCGAATTTTATGAAATTGTAGTTTTTTAATAGCTGAGTAGTACTCCATTGTGTAAATGTACCACATTTTCTGTATCCATTCCTCTGTTGAGGGACATCTGGGTTGTTCCTGGCTTCTGACTATTATAAATAAGGCTGCTATGAACATAGTGGAGCATGTGTCCTTGTTATATGTTGGAACATATTTTGGGTATATGCCCAGGAGTAGTTTAGCTGTGTCTTCAGGTAGAACTATTTCAGTTTTCTGAGGAATTGCCAGACTGATTTCCAGAGTGATTATACCATCTTGCAATCCTACCAACAATGGAGGAGTGTTCCTCTTTCTCCATATCCTCGACAGCATCTGCTGTGACCTGAGTTTTTGATTTTAGCCATTCTGACTGATGTGAGGTGGAATCTCAAGGTTGTTTTGATTTACATTTCTCTAATGACTAAAGATGTTGAACATTTCTTTAGGTGCTTTTCGATCATTTGAGATTCCTTGGTTGAGAATTCTCTGTACCCCATTTTTACTAGGGTTATTTGGTTCTCTGGAGTCTAACTTCTTGAGTTCTTTGTATACATTGGATATTACATTTGTATCTATTGGATGAAGGGTTGGTAAAGATCTTTTCCTAATCTGTGGATTGCTATTTTGTCCTATTGATGGTGCCCTTCACCTACGGAAGTTTTTCAATTTTATGAGGTCCCATTTGTTGATTCTTGATCTTAGAGCATAAGCCATTGGTGTTCTGTTCAGGAACTTTTTCCCTGGGCCAATGTATTCGAGGCTTTTCCCTACTTTCTCTTCTATTAGATTCAGTGTATCTAGTTTTATGTGGAGGTCCTTGACCCAATTAGACTTGAGCTTTGTACAAGGAGATAAGAATGGATCGATTTGTATTCTTCTACATGCTGACTTCCAGTTGAACTTGCACCATTTGTTGAAAATGTTGTCTTTTTTTTCCACTGGATAGTTTTGCCTCCTTTGTCAAAGATCAAGTGACTATAGGTGTGTGGGTTCATTTCTGGGTCTTCAATTCTGTTCCATTGATCTATCTGCCTGTCTCTGTACCAATACCATGCAGTTTTTTTTTTTTTTTTTTTTTTTTTATCACTATTGCTTTGTAATACAGCTCGAGGTCAGGGATGGTTATTCTCCCAGAAGTTCTTTTATTGTTGTGAATAGTTTTCCATTATCCCAGGTTTTTTGTTATTCCAAATGAATTTGACAATGCTTTTTCTAACTCTATGAAGAATTGAGTTGGAATTTTGGATGAGGGTTCCATTGAATCTGTAGACCTTGAAGGTCTGTGAACACTGGGTAAATTCAACTGATTTGCATTTATCTCTGATTTCTAATGTTCCCTGTAGAGACTTTTGAAGTCCTGCTTCCCATGAGGCATTATGTCTTATTAGGAAGGGGAGAGACTACAGATCTCTGGGGACCTCATTCTTCTCATCTGATCATGGCCTCCCCTAGATGTCATCTAGGCAGCATGAACTTAAGGCTGAGCTATCTGAGTGCTCAGATTTCTAAGGCACACCTGAGAGGCAATTCTATATTTTTTTTTACTTAAAAATCAGGTATATTTGAGGTCTTAAGTCTTAAACTGCAAGAGGGACCTGATCTATCCTGCTACTCCAGGGAGGCAGGGGTAAGTTATAGTTGACTTAGTGCTTCTCCATTGGCTGACAGAGAAATAGCATGAGTCCAAAGACTGTTTTTGCATCTGTGTGTTCAGAGCAGCGAAATCACATGAACTCTGTTTTGGCCTTAGTTTGGTCTTCAGGGACTTCTATCATCTGTGATGACTGGATATATCTTGAAAGAAAAGGGAGTGATGCTATGAGATACATAAAATACTAGCTGTGAAGTGGTGAGAAAGAAGCAGCCTATGCCTTAGGAAGATCACACTATAGCTAGACAGATGACTACATAGATAATTGTTATTCAGTGTGGTAAGTGTTGTGATTCCAAAATGTCATGAGGTAAGGGGGACCACTGGCTGTGAGGACCTATGGATGTTGGAGGTTGTGGAGTTACTATCTCTGAGAGAAACACCAGAAGATATATGAAGAAAACGTGCACTGAGAGATTGGGTATGAACTTATGGTCTCAATTCCTGAAGTATGTGTCCTCTGCATTGTATAATTTGGAATATTAGCCTCTAAGAAGTTAAAGAACTTTCTAGAAATCACAGAATTTCCATCATAGGAAATCTGAATGTGTGGAGAAAGAAGTCTGGCTTGTGAGCATTATCTTCCTTTATAAATGGTCTTCACCTTCTTGGGTTTCTGTGTTTGTATTAGTGTCTCACTTTTGGCCTGTAAAAAAGTAAATCATCTCACCAGTCTGAGTCTTGAAGGAAGGGGAACTTTGTGATATGAATGGAAGTCATCTGGCTCCTACTAACAGGTACCCTGGAGTCTTATTGTAGGAAAGGCTCTGAGAATACATACAGTCCTCAACTACTTTGGACCAGTCTAGTGTGTACCAGAATAGTTTTCAAGTCAGTCAGTGGCAGTGGCAGTCAGGATGATTTCCTGAGGAGATAGATATATGTCTCTCAGTAAGGATGACCCAGAGCACCTTAAAAGGATGACAGACCACTGACACTGAGTGTCTAAATTTGGAGAAAATGAGCATGGAGCAAAGAAGAAAATTGAGCATGGGCTGGATTATGATGGTGTCATCAAGTAGATGATTATAGACAGTAAGGACCTGGAGGAGAAACAGAATGAAGGTCACAGACTATGACTATAGGCTTGTGGATCTCTTAAGGGGTGTTGAATGTCAAGGGAGGTGTATCATGGACCTGTCTTTTGAAGGCATTAATTAATATGTAAGATATTGAAGAACACCCTCCATCTCATAAACCAAGATAGGAAAATGAGTCAGGAGAAAGGCAAAGACGAAAATCTTTAGTGGAAAGCACAGTAAAGATGTCAAAAGCATGAGAAAATCATCTAGCTTGGCTATATCAGCACTCCCTATCTGCCTCTTGTTGAACAATGAGTGGACTTTTTAGCTTTATGTATGATCACCCCTCTTTCACTCCACTCTATGCAACAAGATCATTTGATTATAGGTTAAGACATTCTTAATGATTCCTTCTTTAATTATTAACTCCTTATCTTTTAATACTTAGTTTAAGGTTTCCTGAAAAAGATTTTATTTAAATTACCTGTCTCATGAAGTCTTTTGTATCATTTCAGATCATACTACCGACTTGCTCCCTCATGGCTGACATACACAATGTGACTGAATTCATCTTTCTTGGACTCTCTTCCAATCAAGAGTGCAGAGAGTCTGCTTTGTGATATTTCTGCTCTTGTACATGGCTATTGTACTTGGGAATCTGCTCATGGTGGTCACTGTGGCAGTCAGCAGAAATCTTGGATCTCCAATGTACTTCTTCCTCAGTTCACTCTCCTTTGTGGAGATCTGTTATTCCTCTACAACAGTCCCAAAACTCATCGTGGATCTCCTGGCTGAAAAGAAATCCATATCTGTATGGGGCTGCATGACACAACTGTTCTTCATGCACTTCTTTGGTGGTGCTGAGATTTTCCTGCTTACTGTGATGGCCTATGACCGCTATGTGGCCATCTGTAAGCCCCTGCACTACACCAGTATCATGAATCAAAAGCTGTGTGCTGTCCTTGTAGGAACAGCATGGATGGGAGGCTTTGTGCATTCCTTTGCCCAAATACTTCTCATCTTTCCTTGCCCTTCTGTGGCCCCAATATCATTGACCATTATTTCTGTGACTTGCTTCCTGTGCTTAAACTTGCCTGCTCAGACACCTTCCTTGTTGGTCTGCTGATTGTTGTCAATGGGGGAACACTATCTGTGATCAGCTTTGTGGTCCTCTTAGCATCTTATGTGGTCATCTTGTTCCATCTGAGAACTCAGAGTGCTGAGGGACGGCGCAAAGCTCTGTCCACTTGTGGGTCCCATGTCACTGTGGTTATATTGTTCTTTGGTCCATGTATCTTCATCTATTTGAGGCCTTCTGCTACTCTGCCTGTAGACAAGATGATTGCTGTGTTCTACACAGTGATAACGCCCCTCCTCAATCCTCTCATCTACTCCCTGAGAAATGCAGAAGTGAAGAAAGCCATGAAGAGTCTATGGTTCAGGACAATGAAAGTAGATGAGAAATAGAGTCTGGCTATTGGCTATTGGGATTGGAATGGTGCTGAGTTCAAACTGATGGGCACTAAGGGAAGGAATGTTCATTTAGCATTATTGTAGCTGAAAAATGTCTTCTATAATACTTATAAATTAGTTCCTGTTATAAAAATACTGTTATGTAATTAGCTATTTTAGATTGTGTCCTTTCTTACCACTATCCACAATACTGTCACTAATATTTACAGCAGAATATTAGACAATACATATTTTGTTTTATATTCAGTTTCTATGGTAATTTAAATATGACATGAGACAGAAATATTTTTGCTCCATATAGTTGAGTTTAACAATTTGTCTTACAAATGCACTCTTGATAGAAACAAGTTCTTTTTTTTTTTTTTTTTATCCTATTGACAATGTCCATTGCCTTACAGAAGCTTTGCAGTTTTATGAGATTTCATTTGTCAAATCTTTTTTTTTTTTTATTGGAAATTTTTTTTTTACATTTCAGATGTTCTCTCCTTACCCCATTTCCCCCCCTCCCTCCTAGGAACTCACTATCCCTCCCCCCCTTCTCCTACCTCCACGTTGGTGTACCCCCACCCACCCTCCCCCGTACCTCACCTCCCCACCCTCGAGTATCCACCCCCCATGACGTCCAGCCTAGAAACAAGTTGTTAATTTAAGAGAATACTTATTTATTGTGGCTGAGACATAAGAGTTAATATACTATTTTTCTATATCTTGACAGATATAGTCTTATTTTTTAATTATAGTCTTAGTGTTTTTAATTATAAAAGGAAACATGCACCTTCCTAAACACCTTTTATACAATTTCTCACAGCGAACATTACTAACAATGAGATAATTTTATGGGACACATCTTATATGGTGTACTGCATAGACATCAAACACCATTATTGTGCTATTTTTTACCAAAACATATAACCTATTTGTGTATAACTGGGTAATAAGTTAACAAAAAATAGAAAGAAGGATGTTCTGTAACATTAGTGGCATTTATTGTTCAAAAGTATAAAGAACAAAGAAAAACTAAAAGATTGTTTCCCCTTCAAACTACTCTTAAAGGTAAACTGATTGGTGAGCAGTAGATGTTGAGAAAAAAAATGAACTTAGTGGCTGCTTTGGAGTTTTCTTCTCTCATAATGTTGTGCCAACCACTTTTTCTTTCTTTTAAAAACTTTTATCATATTTTGAAAATATATTTTAAAAATAGTGTAATATATAATATGTTATAACTAATACATAATAATAATATATTGATATATAAACTTGTAACATATAACATAATATGTATGTAACATGAAACATGTAATATATAACAAATAACATATAGTTTGTAATAAGTAATATGTTGTATATAATATGTAATATATGATATATATTCTATACTACACATTATATAATATAAATGTAATGCAAATATAATATGAATTAGAGAGATACCTTTTTACTTTCAGAGCAATTGAACCTCATTAAGTACTTAGTAGTGTGTTTACATGTGTGTGCACCTGTGTGTAGAGACAAGAAACTCAAGCTTTGGTTTTAGTTCATCCCATTCTATTAGCCTTGGTGTACTTACACAATTCCTTTCAAGCTCTTTTTGATATTGTGGGCTTTCGATCATTTTTTCTTTCCAAGAGGAATTTTATTGGGAATTCAAGAAATGCTGTTGGTAACACAAATCAATGTTATTTATTTTGGAAGTGATAAATGAGGGCCTTTGTTAATATAAAAATATAGAAGGATTAGCAAATTTCCTTGGATAATGAACATTTCTGCAGCTTTGAAAATTGAATTCTAGTTTTCATGTAGTGTAGTGGAAAGCTGATGGGAGCAGGTGATGGCACATCTGGCCTTTTGTTTATAATTCTCAGAACTATGGAGAAGCAGATGATGGGAGGTGCATAATTGATTTTCTGCAGCTCACATTGTGGGTGGGTAGTTTCCACAACACCTATTGATTCAATAGAATCATTTATGAGTTTTATAAGTTTGAACAATTTTTCCACCATTCTGAACACTAATTGTTTAATCTGTCAATAGGAATGCTTGTTGCTATGGAAGAATGTGACTTTCCCTATATGTGCCAAAAGATAAAGAAATTCAACTGTTGCTTTAGAAATTACACCTTATAGTTAGGGAGCTCTAGTCTTGCTGATGGCCCTTACCATATCCTCAGAATTTGTTAGAAAATGTTATAATTTTAAGAATGAACAATTGGAAGACTCTTAAACAGATGTTAGAGACAGCTAGTGTAGTTGTTCTACCATTTCTCCCTTGGTTACTCTCTCATCTTTACAATGAGTGAGGTGGACAAGATGAGCTCAAAAACCATTCCATGATTCAGAAGTAGTGAAAGCAAGGGTGTGAGGTGGCTTGTATTTCCTTGACTGGACTTTTCCTGGAACTCATTGATATCATGGGCACAATGAGGAGTGAGAGGCCAGAAGAGCCCCTTGAGGATTTCCTAGTGGGCCGTGATGTTGGATTCTTCTTCATTACTAACTTGAGAGAGAGGAGGGAGGACCTTTGGGGCCAGATCAACAGAGGCAAGTATAAATCTTGTATTTCTAATTGGATTAATTAGAGAGAGATCTCTTAATCTTGAAGGAAGCAAATGAGAAATTGACTTTTGTGTTCTTAGAAACTCCCAGGCAGGAGATGCTCAGGGAATTCAGCTCTTGATCTAAACTCTTTATCTTTCACACCTTAAAGATCCTTGGTGAGCAAACATTTCCAACTTGATTTTCATAGATTTTAAGTAAAACAATCTTGTTTCATTCCTCTGTCTCTTTCCTAATGAGCTGATAGTTAAAAGTTGTAGTTGGCACACAGAGGTATTAGCATTGATGCCACCTGCTCCTTTAGGTGAAGCAGACTCTGAGTCTGTTGCATTCACTGAGCTCTTCCATGGATGGACAAACACTAGGGTATGGACTTTCACACACTCCTTCTCTCCCTTCCTTTTTCTCTTCCTCTCTTCTTCATTCTCTAACAAGGTCTCATGTATCCAAGTTTGGTCTTGTATGTTGTAGGTAGCTAAGGATGATGTTGAATTTCTGATCTGCCTGCCATCATGTTCAAGTTCTGGTATTATAGACATGTGCCACAAGAACCAGTCTTATGCAGTGCTGGAGCTTTCTGCATGGTAGTAAGTACTCTACTAACTGAGCAGCACACTCAGTCCTTACACTGTCTGATTTCATTATTGGTATCCCTGCTTCACATGCTTCCACAAACAGAGAGCCTTTCTCAGATTTTCTCTCTATCCGATTGACAGGATGGCCTTAGATATCTTTTTTTTTTTTAATTTTTATTTTTTTATTGGATATTTTATTTACATTTCAGATGTTATCCCCTTTCCCCATCTCATTTGACTAAACGGCAGGATGAGAGTCAAATTGCAGCTTAGCTCAGAGACTATTCTATAGACAGTCATTTTTATGTGAGCTTCTGGTAATATAGCTAGCTGAGAATTCTTTGTACTGTTAGCTTTTCAAACTAACTATTACCTTTTAAAAAAATATCCATTTAAGAAATTCAAAGGAACTGTCTAAGACTTTCTCATTCCTGACATTTTCTAGATGACAGAAATGTATTAAGTTCATCAGATCCTGAATTGAGATAAGCCTATGTAGAAATTTGAATTTGGGTCTGGAGATGGGGTGTAGGTTTGAGTGTTCATGTAGCATATATGAGGCATTTGTTATCTACATATTTGTTTGTCTATCTGTCTATCTATCTATCTATCTATCTATCTATCTATCTATTATCTATCTATCTCTATCACCTTACATCCTGATCATAGACCCCCAAGTCCATTCCTCTTTGCTATGCTCCCTTCTTTTTCTTTCAGAAAAGGGGAGGCCCCCTGCTCCATGGATGTGAACCTGTCCTGGCACACCAATCACAGTAGGACTAAGTGCATGCTTTCTCACTGAGGCCAGACAGGTAGCCCAGCTCAGGGAAAAGGGATCCAAAGGCAGGCAAGAGAGTCAGAGATAGCCCACACTTTTAATGTTAGGGGACCTACATGAAGACCAAACTACACATCTGCTACATATGTACAGGGGGCCTGTGTCTAGCCTAAGCATAATCTTTGACTGGTAGTTCAGGCTGTGAGCCCCCCATGGAGGCATTGGTTATTAGCCCCAGCATTATAGAAATAAAAAGAGAGATAAACCCAAATTTGCGGAAGAATAACTTTGAACCAAGATCTCCAAGTTTTAGATCTCCAAGATCTCACAAACACTAACATACATTACATATTTCTTTGACTACTTTGTTTTCAGATATGGCTAATGAAAAAAACTTTTTTTCTTGGAGTGACTCTGAAAATGAACTCATTTTCTGACTATAAAAGATCTGAAAAATAAGATTAAGAATCAAAGCAATTAAATATTTCCAAGGTAAGTTCTCCTGGTTTGTGCTTGGAGTTATATTCAAACAGATCATGTACTCTGAGAATCTGGTCAGTTTCAAGAACTCTTTCATTGTTGCCTTGGCTTCCTAAAATATTTAGTAATAGACGGAGGACTCAGGGATCACATTAAGCTGCTTACTACTATATGCTGTTCTCAAATCTGGGTAGAGTACTATATAGGATATAAGCCATTCTGTAAGTGCTTTCAAAAGCTTACAGTTTTGCTGGTGAGACCTGATGGATCTATGTCAAACATGTAAGTTTTAGCTAACTCTTGGTGGCTAAGTGCACATGATAAGCTATGTGATCCCCAACACAAATCCTATAAAGGAGATTTTCCCTGGAAACAAGCTTATCTGACTCCAGAAATATGGTTTCTCTGATAGGACTGCTAAGCTGTGGAGACAAGGTGTCCTAGTAGGTATTATATCACTGACAAGTGGCCTACTGGAATTGGATCACAATCATTGTTAATTTTCTTACTGTTATTATTTAAAAGTTTCCCATTCTCTTGGATTTGCCTTTTTTTCCCCCAGAATAGTTCTATTCTTTCTTTCTGGTCTGCTTCCAGAATAGAGCCAGATTTGGGTCAGCACCAGAGGAAGAGTCAGTGAATGACATATTCTTGAGCAGAAGGTGTGATACCTCATTTTCATCCAAGTTCCATGCCATCCCCATCAGATTCCATGTTCCAGAATTTCTCTCAGTGGAATTAGAAACCCAAGAACATCCTTCTAAAACAACAGGTTATAGTTATCGAGTAAAAGAAAGTGGAAGAAGAGGCTCATGTGTCTGATTTATCTAACCTTCCTGTGATATATCTTTGGAGAAAAACTAGGACCAGGCCAGCTGGGTCGGTGTCATCTTTTATGACTGCACAATACGTGACATTCATGGATAGGAAATATAACACAGGATGTCATAAAGTAGGTGCTAGAATCATTTGGATGGTCTGAAACGTTTTCAAGGAAGTTGGTTTTTTTTTTTATACAGGGTTTCTCTGTATAGCCCTGGCTGTCCTGGAACTCACTCTGTAGACCAGGCTGGCCTCAAACTCAGAAATCCGCCTGCCTCTGCCTCCCAAGTGCTGGGATTAAAGGTGTGCGCCACCACCGCCCGGCACAAGGAAGTTGTTTATTGGATCAGTTTAATTTAAACTTCTATGTTTATCTCTAGTTTTATTAACTTCAAATCCTAGAAATGTCCAGGCAGTTTACTGTCTGAAAAGAATGTGTACTTATCTTTAAGAGTCTTTTATTTTTGTCTCTATTAACTAAGAATTTAGAATTAAAATTATGTAGACCTCATAATGTCATCATTGTTGTCCATGTTTAACTTCTCTGTTGATCCCATTATGGAATTCTTTCAAACATTTTTTTTTATTTCGTATTAGAAAATGTTGGTTACTTTATTGTTGTTTTACTTCAAATCCATTTAGCTTTTAGCTTTTAAAGATGATTACATTATACAGATACCTTACATATTAATAATTTTAAATTAAAGCCAACTTAAGGCAACCTAATCTAACCCAAATAAAAGCAGGGCTAGGAAGATGAGTTAGTTGGTTGAATGCTTGCCAAGCAAGATTGAGGACAGAAATTTGATCTCCAGCAACCATGTTAAAAACAAGATATGATGGTGCTTACTTCTAAGCAAAGTCCTGAGGAGGCAAAGATAGGTGGCTATCTCAGATTTGCTGGGCAGTCAGCCTAAGAGAATTTACAAGCTCCACGACCCAATGAAAGACATTGTCTCAAAAAAATATGGGTGATACTTCTGAGGAATTTCAGCTGGGAGTTCCCTCTCACCTCCACATATACCACATGTACCCATCACTTCTGTGAGTGGTTTGGTGGGAGATTCTTGTACCAGAATCTTAGGATATTAGACTCCTAATGGTGGTGTTATACCTGCATCCATTGCAAAAGTACTTTAGGGAACTACTTTTACAGATGCCATAAACTGCGTGATAAGGTAAATAAAATATACTCAATTATGCTCTAATACTTTATACTTTGATTTTATCATGTTCAAGCTCAGGAGCCTAAGTTTTTACCAGTTGTAGAATAATTAGAGTTGATAAATTCTATCACTCATTGTAGAACATTGATCTCTTCCCAGTATAGATAGGATTATGTTATCAGTGAAGTCATTATGAGTAGGAGATTCAGGCAGACTTTTTGAAGAATGCAAACAACAGTCCAAGTTTGAAATTTGTGACTTTGGGTATGTTGCTGAACCTAAATCTCATGTTTCTTATCTCCAAAATAATCTCTAATTTCTATTTGGCGCGCATCATGCATAACTTCTTTCCACTTTTGAGGATAGAGTCCAGGCATTTCTATGCATTTACATTACTACAAAGTCAAATTGTAGCTTGAGACTATTATCAAACTATAGATAATGGCTATTTTAGTCATGGGATACTTGACACAAGGCAGGAAGAAAGAGAGAGATAGAGATAGAGAGATAAAGAGAGACAGTGAGAGAAACAAAGACAGACAGATAGACACATACACACACAGAGTGACAGAGACAGAGACAGAGACAGAGACACACACATACAGAATGAATAAACTACAAAGTCCAAGGAAGATGTCTTTCATCATTTCGGAGGGAGTTCTGATTTTGCTTTCTGTGATTCTAGGCTTTTAGAAATTGCTCTTAGAAGCATGGCAGCTGCAAGCAATGTTACAGAAATAATTTTCTTGGGGTTATCCCAGAGTCAGCATGTGCAGAAGGTCATCTTTGTGATGTTTCTCCTGATGTACACAGCCATTGTGCTTGGCAATGGCCTTATTGTGGTGACTGTCATGGCCAGCAAAGGGCTTTCATCCCCCATGTATTTCTTCCTCAGCTACTTGTCGTTCGTAGAAGTCTGCTACTGTTCTGTCACAGCCCCCAAACTTATCTTTGACTCTTTGCTCAAGAGGAAAGTCATTTCCCTCCAGGGCTGCATCACACAAATATTTTTCCTTCATTTCTTTGGTGGCACTGAAATCTTTCTTCTGACAGTAATGGCCTATGACCGCTATGTGGCCATCTGCAAGCCCTTGCACTATGTCACTATTATGAACCGAAGAGTGTGTGGCCTCCTGGTGGGGGCAGCATGGAGTGGGGGTTTGTTGCATTCTGCTGGACAAACCTTACTCATTTTCCAGCTGCCATTTTGTGGTCCCAACATCATTAACCACTACTTCTGCGACGTCCACCCAGTGTTGAAGCTGGCTTGCTCAGACACCTTCCTCATTAGCCTGCTAGTCATCATTAATGGTGGCTCTATCTCAGTGATCAGCTTTGTGGTGCTGTTGGTTTCTTATGTGGTCATTCTGCATTCTCTGAGGGGCCACACAGCAGAAGGACGACATAGGGCACTCTCTACTTGTGCCTCTCACCTGGCTGTGGTGGGTCTGTTTTTCATACCCTGCTCTTTTGTCTACATGAGACCCTGTGTCACTCTTCCTGTGGACAAGGTTGTGGCTGTGTTTTATACAGTTGTCACACCTCTATTGAACCCCATTATTTATTCTTTCAGAAACACTGAGGTCAAAAATGCCATGAGGAGACTTGTGGTGAGGAAGGTGACTTAGGAAGAGAAATAGAACATTTAGGCAAAAGAATGATGATAGAGATGGGAGGTTGGGGTACCTCAGGCCCCCCTCTCTATCTTGTTTGACAGTGGCCTTTTTGACATTTCCATTTCTTCATCTTTATGACAATAGAAAAAGAGTGAAGATATCTAGAATGGAGTAAGAGAGATAGTCTAGTGCCACAGTGGCCTTGAAGCAGAATAGCAAGTCTGGAGAAAGTGAACTTCTTCAGAACCCTACCTCAGTCTAGAAAGGTTGAGGAGGGAGATAAAGAAGACAGTGGCACTGCTCATTATTTTGCCCTCTGTTGATATTCCATTAATATTTGCCAATTAAATGAACGAATAAATAAATGACACTTATGGAACATGAAACAATGATAGCAATTAGTAGGTGTTACATATGTTACAGAAATATTACCTTGAATGTATTTTCTTATTTTTGAACTGAGAGTTTCCATTCAAGTGCTTATCCTGGAAGTTCTGTAGTAATATAATATAAACTGAATTCAAACCCTTGAGAAAATAACAAAATTGTGTTAAATGAATGAATATATATGGAATAATAAACAAATACCGTAGGTTATAAGTATCTGTGAATAATTGACCAGAAGTAATAAATTCAACAAAGACTAGTCAGTGACACAAATGTGCTTAGGACCAGGACCATGTCAAATGCTTTCACCCTCTTTACTATTGTAGTGTAAAATGAGAGAGAGAGAAAAGAGAGAGAGAGAGAGAGAGAGAGAGAGAGAGAGAGAGAGAGACTGAGAGAGAGAGGTGTTAATATGAATCCTTGACTCCAAAGGCAGAGTTTTTTTCTGGGTATTTAAAGCAGTAATTGTGAAAAGTGAAAAGAGTTCTTTTTCAGAATACATCAGTACCTGAAAGAGAGTACTTCTGGGTCCATTGTCAAAGGCATATTGGTAAAAGCAAGTGAAATCTTACTTAATGTTGTCTTAACACTGCTTTTTAAAAATAATTTCTCCCTTTCAAATCTTCCTCTGTAGTGACATACCATACTATCTTTTTAAGTGTATGGCCTTGTTTTCTTGTTATTACACACACACACACACACACACACACACACACTCTAAAATGCATAAATACAGTCTTCTCAGTCTGTATAATGTTACTTGTTTTTATGTTTTCAGGCTGAACGTTTGGTTTTGTATAACCAATATGCTCTTCCTGTGGAAAGATTATTTCTTTCACTCCAACATATCCTACTTGCCTGCAGTGCTTTGTCTAGGGTTCTGGTCTAGTGAGCTTTCCCTGTTCCATGCTAACATATCTACTAGTGTCATCTTTGTTTAGGTTGTTTAGGAAGCCATGATGGTGAGACTTCATGGATGTAACTTCTGACATTTCTAGGAGACAATCTTATAGCAGATTCTCGGCTCCTGTGGCTCTTACAATCTTTCAGGCCTCTCTTCTACAATGGTCCCTGAGACTTAGATTGTTGTGTTGTAGATGTATCAGTTGAAACTGGGCTTTGAAACTCTGAATTTTTCTTGGTTGTGGTTTCTGTAATGGTCTGTATTTGTTGCAAAGAGAAGTTTCCTTCTTGAGGGGTGGGGGATACAACTACATCTGTGTGTCTTAGACAAATGTTTAGAAAAGAAGTACTAAGGAGTAGTTCAATACAATGCCTATTTAGCATAGGTTTCTCCCCAATGCCTATGACCTACCTAGCTTTTTGCTATGTAAGTGATACCAGGAATAGCTCCATCTTATGGAGTAGGTCTTAAGTCCAAACAGAAGGTGGTTGTTTACATTTATGCCACTATTGTACCAATGAACTAATCTTGGAAGGCTAGTTGTTATTGTAGCTTTCTGGGGTCACAGCTGGTAAGACCATTACTCTTCCCTTCATCTCTGCCACCCCAGTTAGAGTGCATAGCTCCTTTTAGCACTGTAAAAGCTAGCTTGCAGGGATAAAACTTCCATGTCAGTACAAATTCTCCACATTCCATGACGTTTGGTGTCTTCAGAAATAGAGCTTTTCCATCTAGTCTGGAAGATAAGTAATGCAATGACAATGATTTGTAATGTTTAGGGTGGGGCCAATGAGAACTTACTAACCAGCGACTCATAACCATTACTCAACTCAGTTACCCATAACCAGCAATTGGCTTTTTATTTGGTAGCTGGTAATGTCTGTGAGAGGCACTGGTACCTCTTTATAGTATGACTTCTTTTAAGTTTTAAAAAATATATGTATGCATATGTATTATGTATAGGCATATGCATATGATGTATGTATTTTAAGCTGCTTCTACAGTAGTAGATTTCTATATGGTATTTTCAAATGTCTTTAGTGCTAAGTTTTCCCTCCCCATACTCTCTCCTTTCCTCTGTCCTCCCATCTCCCATCTTATTTAACCATTCTTGTTCCATTGTTATTCTTTCCCCCATCACACTGCATGCTTTTTGTCTGATTTCTTCTACTTTCCTGCATGGTCCCTTATTAGCTTCCTAACTTCTATACACAACACACTAAATTAAAAGTCAATAAAATATTAACAAAGCAAAAATAGCTTAAATATATGTAACTAACACATTGGTTTTTCTTGGCCCTGATTTTACCAAATAATGCCATTCATACATAGTCTTACAACTTGAAATTTTCACTTAACATATTTCCAAGAGCCATACATATATTTTACCATTTACTAATACAAATAATTTGTTGAATGAATATATTAAAATTATTTTACCATTTTCTTATATGTATTGGTTGTTTTTCTATTTTTTTATATATAGGTGCTTATGTAAAGATTATCTTACATGTGGAAAGGCTTCTCTGCCATAAGTAGTTCAGTGTAAAATTGTTGAAAGGTATGCTTAATTGCTTTAAAAACTGACTGAATAAATATTTACTCCAACTAGCAATGGTTTGCGAGATTCTGTTGCTATAGATCCTTGTCAACACATGGACCACCATGACTACTTTTGGCAGTTTTGAGTGTATATACAATGCATATTCTGAGTTAACTGAAATGTCACAACAAGAATACTAGTTTGAAATAGTTCAAACACAAATATTTATTTGTTATTGTTTGGACAGCTCAAAGAGAGGGCTCTAGAAGATTAGATATCTGCTAGGGGTTATTTCATGACACAAGAATGCAGATAGAATTATTGAAAAAGTGGGAACATAGGTCTGGGTGAGAATGAATCCACAGACAACTGAGGTAGGTATTGAACTTTTTAAATGGATGGTAAAATATGATGGTGCAAAGCTGTGAAATCTGGGGTACCAGGTTCTTCCTAACTTCCTTTACCTCTCTGTATTATCCCACCTGGGCTATGGCCAAGACAGGGCCTCAGAGGACTGTGGTGTTTAAATTACTGGTTCAGTGCCAATTTCCTCCAGCTTGGGAGGTAGAAGATACTCTTTCTTTTGAGAGTTGAGTCTTCATTTTAGAAACCATGGAAGACACCTTCAACTTAATCTGGTTTTCGAAGAAAGTTATGGTATTTCTACTCTGGTTGGGCATTTGTTTAGTGACTTAATCCAAAAGTCAAACATTGGGGTGTCAGAACTGGGATCTTTAGGGAGGAAGAATCATTCCCCTAATTGTCTTCTTCTGACTGAAGGGATCCAGAAAGTAGGGGAGCTGCATGAGTGATGAGGCTGTGGTGTTTGGAACAGGAAGCATGTTTGGAACTCTCTTATAGTCAGAGTTCAAAATTACAACTGGCATTTCAGAAAATTTCAAACCTTCAGCAAGAGGACAAAATTATACCTTAGTTAAGTCTTTCAAGTTCCATTTGGCAACACAAATATCTTTTTCTCTATTCCTGATAACTTTTTTTTGATAAATTCAATGTTTATATTTGTTTTTATAAGGTAACAAAATGATCTTTGAAAAATGTTTATGGCTATGGTGTTGTGTGTGTGTGTGTGTGTGTGTGTGTAGTTGCACACATTCGCACATGTGAATATCTGTGCCTATGGAAAGCAGAGGTCAGTGTTAGAAATCCTCCTCAATTGCTGTCTTGTTTGATAAGTCAGGTTCTTTCTCTGAACCTGAAGCTGATGGCTTTTGCAAGACTGACTGTCCAGTGAGCTCCAGGATTTTATATACATCTCCACTAGTGTTGGAACTACAGATGTGTGCTGTTTTTCTTTTAACATGATTTCAGAGAGCTGAACTCTGTTCCTCATGCATATACTGCAAGCACTTCACTGAGTCACTTTCCAGCTCCCCTCTTTGACTTTTAAAATGACTCTCAGTTTACTTTTCTCTTGATTTTTGACTCATTTATAAAATTGTTCTTTATACTTGATAAAAGGGTTTGATCTGAGAAAAGAGACAAGGAACTTAATAAAAAAATATAAACTTAAATTTTCTTTGGTAGGATTGTGGTGGCCACAGTGTGTTCATATATTTTTTATTTGTCGCTTTAAAAGTCTCTAGGCAAGTGTTGGCAATCCTCATTATGCAAATAAAGATGCTGTGAGTTGCATTCAAGAGTTCATGGAAAAGCTTAGCATGCTGATTAAAATGATCTAAATACAACACATTCTCTAAGTCACAAAACTTATATCCTGTTTCTTTCTCTCAACTCTGCCTCTACTCCCAAGAAGCTTAAAATTATGTGGTATGTCTAGGGCTTTACACAGATATATTACAACCCTGAAAAATATAACTTTTGGTTAGAGTTTCAAGAGAACTTCACTTGATTTAAGAACGCCTCACGCATACATCTAAGACATGAAATTGCAGCCTTAATGGATATGTCTTCAGCTGTGCCTCTATCTGCCTAAATGGAGAAACACTAGCCTCTCAAGCCTTAAAGAGGCAAATGTGGGGGATACAGGGAGGGTACCAGAAAACAACATGGAAGGATGTGGAGGGTGACTGGGACGGTTACAAGTGATAACAAGAAAAATAAAATTAAAAGGAAAAAAATTAAGACTGAACATTAAATAATATCCTGAGTGGGTTTCTTGGAACTTTGCAGACTGACAGACAAGGGAGGGAAGGAGAAAGGCACACTGAAAGGTTAGTAGGGGGAGTGGCACTACTGACAAATGATGGGCCTCACCCTACACAGCACAGTGTCTGACTCCAGCCATTATAACAAATCAGTAATCTATGTAAGTAAGAGAGCAATTAAATTAATAATTCCCCAATAGTAGCTTGTAGAAACATCTGGTTCAGATACAAGTGTGATCAACCTGGGAACCCACTACTTACTCTTGGTATCCTATATTGGAAGCCATCTTATAGCACTGAATACTTGATTTGTGGGATTTAGCCAATTCTAAGTGGTGTCTGCACTAAAATAAGTCTAGAACAGTTCATTGACAGCTGTAGAGAACTAGAATGTTGCTTAGTATGGAATGCTAACATATTGGATATCAGGCATGGTTGTTTTTTTTTTTCCCTTAAGATGAAATCCTATTTACTATCATTCGTTGGGAGTTAATGTTTCATGGTGAAGGGTAGAGTTACTTTTCAGTAATGATTAAATAATATGATGTGTAATAAAATTCTGACACATTCAAACAGATCAATTACATGCAGTTATAATTTTCTCAGAAAAGCGAGATTGATCTGGACAAGGAGATGATTCAGGCAGGAAAGTACTTGCCATGTAACCATGAAGCCTTATGTTGACTCTCTAGAAACTACATAAAAGTCCAGGAGTGGCAGCACATGCAGGTAACCTCAGTGATGGTAGGGCAGAGAGAAAGAGACAGGAGGATCCATTGACTCATTGACCAGGCATTCTAGCCAAATTGACAAATTCCTGGTTTAGTGAGAGACTCTGCCTCAAAAAATATGACACCCAATGAGGCTCTCTAGCTTCTGCATTCACACATTTGCCCATATACTCATGAAAAATACTCGGAAAACACCCATGTACCTCTCTATCAAAATAAGCTGATGTCTTTTCTAACTTAATAATCCTAGCAATTGTCTCCATTGTGATAACTATGATTCAGACTTCAAGAAGGTATTTGTGCTCTCTTGTTCTCTTGCTCTCCCTATTCCCTTTCCTCTCTCTGTGTGCTCATGGCTGGCTGGCTGCTTCTTCTTCTTTCTCCTCCTTCTCCTTCTTCTCCTCCTCCCCTTTCTTCCCCCTCCTTCTCCTCCTCCTCCCCTTCCCCTCCCCTCCCCCCTCCTTCTCCCTTGCCCCTCCCCTTTCTCCTTCTCCTTCTTCTTTTTCTTCCTCTCTGTCTCTCTCCTTTTCTCTGCCTATACTACCCTCTTAACTTCCCTCCCCATGCCTTTAATAAACTATTCTATACTAAAAAAAGAATGTATTTGTGATATAAATATGAGATTTGCTGTTTCTTCCTTATGGATATATAGCAAGATCATGTATAGATGCTAAATTCTCAGTCTGTATATTTATTATATTTCTATTATAATGTAATGCTTATGAAGGTACTGACTATTTCATCAAGTATAAAATGTAAATATGCAAATGATAAAAATACCCCCTTTTCACAGTTTCCACATATGTTTGGTAAGAAACTTCAAGATTGTCATCTGAGAGGCTGAGCTGGGGCAACACTGAGATACTCTAATTTCCATAGTGTTAATGATTTTCCAAAGAGATAAAAAATTACATAGAAAACCAAACATAAGCTGATCTTCAGTATAAGTAAAAATTAAACCAATGTGAATGAAAGACTGAGCAGTGGCAGAGTGGACAAAAATACTTGCTGTGCAAGCATGAAGACCTGGGTTTGAATTCTCAGAACTCATGTGAAACAGCGGGGGGTGGGGCATGGTTGTGTGAACACCTGTAACCCCAGAGTTGGGGAGGGAGAGACGGAAGCAGAGACAAAAGGATTTTTGGATTTGCTGGCATCCAGTCTAGTTCCAGCTTCAGTGAGACCCTGTTTCAGTGCAACATTGTGGAAAGTGATAGGACGGGATACATGATTGTCTTTTCTGAAACTTGTGCCTGCATACACACACACACGCACACACACAAACAGTCATATTAATTATGACATGTGAATTAAAACAAGAATGATGAAATTTAGGAAAGTTCTTTATATTTATTATTGGACAGAATGAGAGAAATAGGCAACATATATTTTTGGCATTAGCAGAAGGCAGAAAAAAAATAAGCATGGTATTGGCTCTGGAAACCTCAAGGCCCACTCTATGTGTCACACCTCCTTCAACAAGACCACACTACTCCAACAAGCCTTACCTTCTAATCCTTCTCAAACAGTTCTACTCCCTGGTGACTAAACATCCAAATATATGAAGAAACGGTGGCCATTCTTATTTAAATCTTCACAAATATCCTTGGCTTCAATTTTCTAATCAAAAGACACAGACTTACCAAATGTATCAAGAAACAAAATCCATTTTCTCTTGCTTCCAAGTAATGTGCTTTTGTTGTAAGGACAGAGACAACCTTAGAGTAAAAGGATAGACAAAAGTGTTTGACTCAAATGGGACCAGAGAACAAGCAGGTTTTGCTATCCCCAAATGTGACAAATGAACTTCAAACTAAAACTAATAAAAAGAGAATAAAGATACTTTATCCCAATTAAGAGAACAGTTAATCAAGGAAACATTAGTATCCTAAATGTATATATTCCCAATTTCCGAGGTTCCCAGTTTTATTTAAAATTACACTAAAAATTATATAAAAATTAAAAAAAGGAAAAGACATCCCCATACTAGTAAAATTAAGCATTAATGAAGAAATAGCATATGGTCCTATTAAAAGTCATTTATAGAATCAAAATCAAATCCCCACCTCATTGTTCAGAAAAATAGAAAAAAAAAACTATGCTAAAGTTCATATGGAACCACAAAGACTCTGGATAGAAAATCAATCCTGAGGAAAAAGAACAATGCTAGAAAAATTACCATTTCAGATCTTAAAATATGTTACAAATTTATAGTAATAAAAATAATATTGTATTGCCAGAAAGGTAGGTGTATAAATAAATGAAACAAAACTGAAGACCCAACACTTAACTTTTCATAAAGATGCTAAAATAATAATCCTCTAATAGACATAATGCTGTGCTGAATCTACTTACAGAGTTTTAATGAACTTTTCCTTTTCTTTTAATTGAAAATAGTTTTTTTCAAATAATATATTGTGATTGTGGTTCCCCTTTTCCTATGTCCCCCCCCATTTATCCCTATTTTCTTCCCTTCCTGATAAACATCCTTTATGCCTTCTGTTAGAAAACAAACAGGCATCTAAGAATAATAATTAAATAGATTAAGAAAAAACAAGACAAAACAAAAAAGAGCTAAAGTAAAAGCTCTTATCTGGGCTAATGATCTCTCTCCAAGACCTCAAAGATCACCTAACAAACCCCTACCCCCCAAATAACAGACATGAGATGCCCTTTTTGAGTTGTTGACTAGGGCTTTCCAAAAGAGTCCCCAAAACAAACAGTACATTGCTTCTTCCCTTGTTTTCTCCCCATCAGTAGAAAGTAAGTCCTATTGCTGAAGATTCCATGTCCTTCAGGTACAGGACTCAGAGACCCATGAGCTGGAACTTATCTGAATGCTACTTTCCTGAGGACTAGCTTTTATGGTACCAGACGGCACCATGCTAGCTTCTAAGGGAGGGAAGCAATCAACAGTTCTACCCAGCTAGGACGCCTATGAACCTTTAATGACAAGCATAGCATGATAAGTCTAAAGGTACAGTAATGACCAGTTATTCGGACTCATCATGTACTGATGTTGTGGATAGCCCTAGTCTTATATTTGATGCTAATTCTGCTTTCCCAGGATGGGCTGCAGACAAGGAGTGAATCAGTATACAGGTGACTTCTTGTGAATCTTCTGCCCACCTTAATATGTAAAATAAAGGCTAGAGCCGCTGATTGGGCAGTAGAAGGGAAGGTGGAGTGGAAAAGTTTGGAAGGACCAGGAAGAAGAAAAGAAAGGAGAGGCAAGACGACTGTGGGTGTCACCCTCCTGTTTCTAGTAGTCTCAGGTCATATAAAGGTTAGATAATTGGGTTAACAATTCTAATTGTGTGGGCATCTTGTGTATTTAGTATTTAGCTAATATATGAATCAATTTGGTTAATCTTTAAGCATTAAGAATTTTCTTTCTACTGGGTACCACGAGGATGGTGGGTATTGTCTGGGGCTGAGCTATGCACTATGAGGGTGGTCAGAGTTGGCCCAGGGGTCATGCCTAGAGTTGTGGAGGCCACTGACCTGACCGGTGGAGGTAGCAGCCACACCAGTGTTTCGTGGGTCCTGGGACAACACCACTAGCAAGCCAAGCTGGCCAGGAACATGGTGGCCAGGCCAGGAGCTAGCTGGACACACCTTCCTTTTTCTAATACTTTCCACTACATACTGGCCTAGGAATCAATCCAAAATTGGAAATAAAGTTTCATTTGGAAGGCTGGATCTGGACATTTTCAGAGACATACTTGCAAGTTAGCTGCAGTTCTCTATGATGTTATGTTAGCAAGAGATAAAGTTGGGACAGGATCTGGATTTCAAAAAAGTGTTAGTGCATGTGTTAAGGCTCTTTTAATTGTCATGTTAAAATTGACTTCTGTTTCTTCTACTTATTTAGTATTTAATGTAAGTTGTATTGATTGTACACTTTCTAATTGTGTAAGTGTGTTGAAACCCGACATATTTGTTATGGAGGTCTGTCAACCAGGTTTTGTGTTATTTTCCTGAATATTACAGGACCTTAGTATTCTGAAAAAAGCTTGCAAGTACTGGAAGAAGTGAGTCAGGATTTAAGCAGAAGCAAGGGGCAGTGGCTTGAGTATTGCTGGTATGACAGCTTTAATTACACTAATTGCTAGCACCACTGCTTCTGTAGTTGCTTTGACACAAGAAGTTAAGACAGATATTTTTGTTAATCATTTAGCAAAAAAAGATGTTACTAATGTGTTGACAAGAGGATTTACATAGGCATTTGGAACATTGGATTGATGTTCTTTATCTTATTCAAATTATTGGAAGGAGGTTCAGAGTTTAAGAGTAAGGAGCTATCTTGAGTGTCATGCCAAATGCCAATGGAGTTATGTTCCTTCTAAAAGTTACAATGATAGTCATTATAATTAGGAAAAAATTTAAAGAAACTTGTAGGGTATTTGGTGTAATTCTAACACCCCTATGGATGTTTTAACTTTGCATAGTAAGATTATGAATTTAAAGAATGCTGCTCTGCTGAATTTTGATGCTGTAGATACTGCTGATAAAATTATCCATGGCTTGAGGTCAGTATTTTCATTTTGGTCAAGCTTCAAAAATGGCATATATAGCTTGATCATACTATCCCTTTTTGTTCTGGGAATAGTTTTATTCCTGCCCATCGTGTTAAAGCTTGTCTTTAACATCAACATGTTTGCAGCCAAAGTATATGACTTGAAACTGAAAATGGACCCCCAGACAGAGTTATTAATTTACAGGCTGGTAAGCTAAGGATAGGTAAGATTCTGAACAGGGGCTTACAAACCTAAGACAGAAGTGCATTGCTTTTGATAATGCATATTTCACGATAGGTAAGGAAGGCATTCTTGTTAGAACAATGTAAGACAGGCTCAGTCTTGTTTATGAAATAAAAAAGGGGAGATAAGGAGAGCTTTTGGGATTGCATGGAAGGAATCTGACATTGGCCAAGGACAAGGAAATGAGTTTCAGGCAGGAATCTGACATTAGGCTAGAACAAAGAAGTAATTTCGGGCAGGAATCTAAATCTTAGGTTAGAACAAAGAAGTAGGCTTCAGGCATGAAAATGACTTTGGACTAGGACAGGGAAATAGGCTTAGATATTTTGGTCATCCTGATATGGCATTAGAAACAGTGATCACAGGAATGATCACGGGAGTTTGTTTATTGTCCTGCTTGCTCTTTGACTATTTGTATTTATTGTTTTGCTTTTCCTTGATTCTTTGCACCTATTGCATTGCTAATTCTCTAACCTAGAACTGACCTTAATACTTGCATGTAATTAAAAATGGTATAAAAGCAAAAAGGAGGAGGAGGGGATGGGATCGGGGGTTTCTGGGTAGGGAAATGGGGGAAAGGGGATAACGTCTGAAATGTAAATAAATAAAATATCCAATTTTAAAAACAAGATATTTGATCACAGGAAACTTCAGATACATGTTGACACAGTCAAGCAGTATTACATAAACTCTGTGCAATCTTTTAAATATAATATTTTTAATGATTATCAGTTCAGAGCAAATTAATTTTTCTAACTAGAATATCTCAATGGCAGATCTTGGCCTCTTAAGTTGGGCTAATCTTTTTATGTGGGAGCATGTTTTGTGCTTGTAAGATGTTTCTCTATCCTTGGCCTCTATTTTCGTTTTTTAGAAATTAATTTATTTTTATTTATTCAGATTACATTCCACTCCTGCCCCAGTAACCCTTCACATAATCTTTTCCATTCTTTCTCCACTTTTCCCTGAGTGGGTGGGGCCCCACTGGGTATCCCTTCATTCTAGAACATCAAGTCTCTGTGGGGGCTAGGTTCATCCTCTCCCACTGAGGCCAGACAAAGCTGGCCAGCTAGAAGAACATATCCTATGGACAGGCAAATTACTCTGCCCATGTGTTCAGTCCTACATGAAGACCAAGCTGCACAACTGTGCATTATTGTGGGGAGGCCCAGGTCCAGCCCGTGTATGTGCTTTGGTTGGTGGTTCAGACTTTGAGAGTCTCAAGGTCCAAATTAGTTGACTTTTTTGGCCTTCTGTAGAGTTCCTATCCCCTGCCAGGCCACAATCCTTCTTCCTGTTCTTTCATAAGAGTTCCCAAGCTGCATCCACTGTTTGGCTTGTGGTGTCTGCATCTGTCTGAGGTCAGCTGCTGGTTGGAGCCTCTCAGAGGTAGTCATGCTAGACTCCTGTGTACAAACAGAGTTCATTAATAGTGTCAGGATTGATGCTTGCCCATTGGATGGGTCTCAAATTTGGTGTTATTGTTGGCAATTTCTCTTAGAGGATTCTTCACCAGGTAAAAATGAATCTTTAGACAGACCAGATCTTCTTGAGGCAAAGCCACACCTGGCTGATAGTCCCTGTTTTATACTATTTTGTCTGTCTTATTTTGATTTTATTTTTCACCACAGACAATGAGATGTCCTTTTAAAACTTTTTTTTAAATTTTATTTATTTAGTTATTTAAATCACATCGTAATTTACTTATTTAAACAGTGGTTATAAACACAAAAAGGCAGGATGTGGGGAAGGGAATGGCACCGGAGCATAGGTGTTCAGTGGGAGTACAGATACCTGCAAGGGAATATAAATAAAACTTAAAAACATCTATCTGGGTTCCCTGAGGGACAAGCCTGACTGCATAGGGTTGATGTCAAAAGTATCCCCTCTCCAGGAAAAAGACATCGGGATGGGTATGGCCCTTGTGCCTCACTGGACAACGACAGGAGGACCGGAGCCATTACAAGGTCCCCTTCAATTATTGGAGGTCAGACCTCTATCCCTACCTTTGCAAGAATAGAATCTCCAAGGCCCTTCTATACTTAGAGAAGGGAGGAGATGTCAGGGGCAGCCCTGCATATACACTAAAGACCGAAAATCAGCCATAGGCCTAAAGTCAGCAATAGGCCTGACATACATACATGCTAACACAAAGTCTTGGGTCTCTGTGGAAAAACACTGAAAACGGAAGGCTATAAGCTATTGTAAACAGGCAGCTTCTGTGGAAATTTACCAGACCTAGTAGTCATAGGTCTTATAAATAGGCAACCTTTTAAAACTTTTGACATGAATGTTTCCAAATTATTGGACCATTCTTATCAGTAGTGTTATTTTATGAAGATAGCATATTTAATTTTTTGATGAGTAGGTCACCTGTTAACAGGTGGCTCATGGGTCAGTGTTCTGCGTATACTGAGCGAGTTCAACTGGTTTGCATTTATCTCTGACTTTTAATATTGCTTCCTATAGAGGCTTTTGAAGTCCTGCTTCCCATGAGGCATAATTAGGGATTATTAGGAAGGGGAGAGACTATAGATCTCTGGGGACCTTCTTCCTCTCATCTGATCATGTCCTCTCCCTAGATGTCATCTTGGCAGCATGAACTTAGGGTTGAACTGTCTGAGTGCTCAGATTTCTATGACACAGCTTGGAGGCAAGTCTTCTTTTCTTTACTTAAAAATCAGGTAGATGTGAGGTACTAAGTCCTAAACTGCAGGAGGAGCCAGATCTATCCTGCTACTCCAGGGAGGCAGGGTAGGTCATAGTTAGCTTATTGCTTCTCCATTGGCTCACAGAGAAACACCACATATTCAGAGACTGTTTTTTTTTTTTTTTTTTTTTTTTTTTTTTTGTCTCTGTGTTAAGAGCAACAAAATCACATGAACTCTGCTCTGGTTTTAGTTTTGTCTTCAGGGGCTTCTCTCATCTGTGATGACTGAATATATTTTGAAAAGGGAGTGGTGCCATGAGATACATCAAGTGCTAGCTGTGAAGTGGTGAGAAAGGAACAGACTATGCCTTAAGGAAGATCACACTATAGCAGATGAATATATAGACAATTGTTATTCAGTGTGGTAAGTGCTGTGATTCCAAAATGTCATGAGGTAAGGGGGGCCATTGGCTGTGAGGACCTATGGGTACTGGAGGTTGTAGAATTCCTATCTCTGAGGGAAACACAAAGAGACATATGAGGAGTACTTAGCTTGTACCAGTAGACTGGATAGGGACTTGTGGTCTCAATTCCTGAAGTACATGTTCTCTGCATTGTATCTTAGAATATTAGCCTCTAAGAAGTTAATCACAGAATTGCCACTATAGAAAACCTGAATATGTGAGGACAGGAGTCTGGCTTGTGAGTAGTATCTTCCTTCATAAACGTTTTTTGGTCCTCACTTTCTTTTTGTTTCTGTGTCCCTTTTGGCATGTAGGAAAGTAAATCATCTCACCAGTCTGAGCCTTGAAGGAAGGGGAACTTTGTGAAATGAATAGAAGTCATCTGGTTCCTACTCTCGGGTGCCTTGGAGTTTTGCTGTAGGAGAGGCTCTGGATACATACAGTCCTCAACTACTTTGAAATTGTCTATCATGTATTAGAATAGTTTTCAAGTCAGTCAGTGGCAGTAGCAGTCTGGGTAATTTTTTAAGGAGATAGATATATGTCTTTTGGTAAGGATGATCCACAGCATGAATGAGCACTTTAAAAGGATGACAGACTACTGACCTTGAGGGCATATGTTTGGAGGAAATGAGCATGGGAGCAAAGAAGAAAATTGAGAATGGGCTGGATTATGATGGTGTCATCAAGTAGACAACTATAGACTGTAAGGACCTGGAGGAGAAACAGAATGAAGGTCACAGACTATGACTGTGTATAGGCTTGTGATTCTCTTAAGGGGTGTTGAATGTCAAGGGAGGTGTATCATGACCATTTCTTCTGAAGACAATAATGCATATGTGAGAGGCTGAAGAACACCCTGTGTAAACTGAGATAGGAAAATAAGCCAGGAGAAAAGCAAAGAAGGAAATCTTTAGTGGAAAATACAGGAAAGACATCAAAAGTACAAAAAAAAATATCTAACTTGGATATGACAATACTTTCCTGGCTGCCCCATGTTGAACAATGAGTGGATTTTTTTTTGAGTTTATGAGTGGTCACCCCTCTTTGACTCTACCATCTGCAATAATGTCATTTTATCATAGGGTGAGACATTCTTGATGATTCTTCCTTGACTGTAGGTAAAGTTCAAACTCCCTAACTTGTGTTCCTATATCAGGGGTTTTCTTTGTCTTCAGTTTTACATATAGTTATTTTCTCCACAATTGCAGTCATACACAATGCATTCATACTTTCTCTGTCTCTTTGGTATGCTTTTATTTTGATTATTTACTCCTTCTTATTTAATTCTTAGATCAAGGTTTTCTGCAAAAGATTTTATTTAAATTACTTATTTCATTAAGTCTTTTGTATCATTTCAGATCATACCTCCCGACTTGCTCCCTCATGGCTGACATACACAATGTGACTGAATTCATCTTTCTAGGACTCTCTTCCAATCAAGAGGTGCAGAGAGTCTGCTTTGTGATATTTCTGTTCTTGTACATGGCCATTGTGCTTGGGAATCTGCTCATGGTGGTCACTGTGGCAGCCAGTAGAAGTCTTGTATCTCCAATGTACTTCTTCCTCAGCTCACTCTCCTTTGTGGAGATTTGCTACTCCTCTACAACAGCCCCCAAACTTATCTTGGATTTCCTAGTTGAAAAGAAATCCATATCTGTATGGGGCTGTATGACACAGCTTTTCTTCATTCACTTCTTCGGTGGTGCTGAGATTTTCCTGCTTACTGTGATGGCCTATGACCGCTATGTGGCCATCTGCAAGCCCCTGCACTACACCAGTATCATGAACCGACAGGTGTGTGCAGTTCTTGTTGGAACAGCATGGATGGGAGGCTTTGTTCATTCCCTTTCCCAGATACTTCTCATTCTCCCTTTGCCTTTCTGTGGCCCCAATGTCATTGACCATTATTTCTGTGATGTGCTTCCTGTGCTTAAACTTGCCTGCTCAGACACCTTCCTCATTGGTCTGCTGATTGTTGCCAATGGGGGAACACTGTCTTTGATCAGTTTTGTGGTCCTCTTAGCATCCTATGTGGTCATCTTGTTCCATTTGAGAACTCAGAGTGCTGAGGGACGGCGCAAAGCACTGTCCACCTGTGGATCCCATGTCACTGTGGTTATATTGTTCTTTGGTCCATGTGTCTTCATCTACTTGAGGCCTTCTGCTACTCTGCCTGTAGACAAGATGATTGCTGTGTTCTACACAGTGATAACGCCCCTCCTCAATCCTCTCATCTACTCCCTGAGAAATGCAGAAGTAAAGAAAGCCATGAAGAGTCTATGGTTCAGGACAATGAAAGTAGATGAGAAATAGAGTCTGGCTATTGGTCTTTGGGATTGGAAATGCGCTGAGTCCAAAGTGATAGCCACTGGGGGGAAGGAATGTTCATTTAGCATTATTGTAGCTGATAAATATCTTCTAAAATACTTGTAAAGTAGTTCCTGTTATAAAAAATACTGCTACATAATCAGCTATTTTAGATTGCTTGTATTCTTTCCACTATCCATAGTATTGTAGAAAATATTTGCAGGAGAATATTAGACCATACTTATTTTGGTTTAGATTCACTTTCTGTGAGGCAGAAATAATTTTGGTTCATAGGATTAATTTGAACTTGTCTTACAAATGCACTCTTGATAAAACAAATTCCTAATTTATAAGAATATTTATTTATTTAGTTTGGCTGAGAAATAAACGAGTTAATGACCTGTCTCACTGCGTCTTTGTTAGGGTCCAGCTTCAACACAGGATCAGAGTTCTCAATTGGAAGTAGGGATATCTGGAAGGTGCATAATAAATATATACAGACTACTTTTTCAGTACAAGTTGACAGGCAATTTTTCAAGGCTTAAAGTTTCTCTCTCTCTTTTCTCTCACTCTCTGCTTTCTTTCTCTCTCGCTCATTTGCTTGCAGCTTGAGCTTGCACACACTTTGCATTCTCCTGTGTACTCTGCTTTTCTCTTGTGCATTTTTCTTTTCTTGGACTCCCATACTCCTACCCACCTCTGTGTGTTCCCCTCTCATTCTCACACACACTCTTCACACACATCTTACATACACCTCACACACACCACATGCACTCTCCTTTCACTCACACACACTGTCCTTACACACCTCACACTCTCTCTTCAGTCACTCTTCACATTCTCTCTTCACTCACTCTTTCACATTCTCTCTTCACTCACTCTTCACATGCTCTTCTCATGCTCTCTCACTTGCTCTCTACATACTCTTTCATTTGCCCTCTCATTCTCTCTCTCTCTCTCTCTCTCTCTCTCTCTCTCTCTCTCTCTCACACACACACACACACACACACACACACACACACCACATTGACCTCATATACCTCTCTGCCTTTTTCTTGCCCCAGTCTTTTATTGATACTCCAAAATCAGGTAGAAAAAAAAGACATTGTATAATCATTGACAAATCAAATTCAAAAGAATAACCACATTCCACAAAGAATTAAGAATTACAATTGTTCCCAAAGTTTCAAGTTTCCTTGTTCTCAGGTCTGTAGCCAAAATAAGAATAATTGCAAACTTATCATTTTTTAAGTGTTAACTTTTAACTTATACTTCAGAGCTCAGAGCTCCGAGGTCAGCTACTTGCATTTTCCTGTGAAGCTCTCATGACAAATGACATGGACAAAGCTGCCAGGCAGTGGCCAGAGAGAATCAAATTAACCCTTAACTCAATAGTTCCACTAGCTTTCTACTTCTCTTCATTGCACACAATGACTCTTTTAAGAATCCCAGTGTTTTGACTTAGTTTTACTAGTGTAAGATTTTATGTATTCTATACTTCCTTATCTAGGAACCATTCTTAAATGTTATGCAAAATTTATTTCATAACTTCGATAGATTTTTCCTTTCTCAGGGTCCAGTGTTGGTTCTATTTCATTTTCTAATAATCTCTTCAAATTTTCTTTATAAGTCAAGCATTAATCTGGAACTACCATTGTGCAGTTATTGCATTGTTTCCAAGATGAAAACACACAGCATGTATCTGGGCCATTAGGACTGTGCTGTGCCCCTATGCCTCAATTTTTAATTGTTTAAGAATCATTACAACAAGGAACATCTAGTTTCACAGAATTCACCAGAGCAGAAGGAGAAAGAAGTAAGAAAGTCAGATATAATAGAATAATTATGCACACCAAGGCCAACTGAAAAACAGTCACGCACAAATGAAATCTATACAGCCGTTGTCCAGGGCTAAGGTTAGGAGAAATGGGAACAACTTTTTTTTACAAAGAGCTGCCACAGTTTACTGATATGTCTCCATCTCATGCCTACTGCAGGTAGTCCCTTATTTCAGATGGTGGGTCCCCTGGAGGGATGTGTTTCCTGCTTCTCAGGGTCCCAGACACCATCCTCTTTACTAGGAGCTGCCACGGCCTTCTGAGATGTCTCCATCTGGGCCTACTGCAGAGTCCCTGTCACTGTATGCTGTCCCCAGCATGTCTTGACGGATACGTGTTAATTACAAAAGGAAACACTCACCTTCTTAACCTATCTTATACAATTGCCCAAATTGCACATCACTAGCATTGAAGTAAATTGATGAGATACAACTCCTCTTATGGTGTGCTCCAGAGACACACAACTCTATTGCTGTGGTATTCTTAATGAAATATATAACTAAGTATAAATATGTGGTAGTTAAAGAAAATAGAACTGAAGAATGTTTCGCAGCATTACTGACATTTACTGTTTAAAAATATGAAGAGTAAGGAAGATGGAAGAATTTTTATCCCCTTTAAAGTACTCTTAAGGGTTGGCTGTATACTGAGCAATAGATGACAACAAAAAAATGAACTCAATGGAATGTTTGGAGTTTTCTTCTCTCATAATGTTGTGCCAGCAATTATTTTTCTTCTTTAAAAAATTTGTTATATTTTTAATTATAACATGTATGTATATATGTTTATATTTCTTCTTTCTTTTTATGCTACACGGTTTTATCCATATGTTAGATGGCTTTCAGTTTGGTGTTTTTATGGGATGCCTGAGTGTGCAAATGAATGAGTCTCTCCATACATAACTGTTTCTTTTTACCTTTTCATGGGCTCATTTCCTTCTATTTTCTTGTTTTTTGATGAGTGGTGGATCTGGATGGGACTGCAGAGAGGAACTGGAATGAGGAGAGGGAGGAAGACTTGTAATGATATATTATGTGAGAAAAACTATATTCTTTGTTTTGTAAATGTTAAATAAAACACAGTTTGTTGAAATGCCTCATGGTGATCACCATAGCGTGCATATGTAAGACCACATCCCTAAAACTCCATGTTAGACCATTAGAGGTTAACAGGTGCCATATAAGTCTTGGACAACATTTTATAGCCTGATATCAAATGGTCCTCAAACAGAAGAATCCTAAGTACTTCCATAGGGATTTCCAAAAAGAGGCTGGTTAGCACACATAATTGTTTCTTTTGTAATTTGCAGATAATTAAAATACATGACCACCATTAAGAATGCTCATTCCTTGGAAGATCATAATGAGATTCAGCTTTTGGTAATGGCTGGCTTTAGCAAACCTGTCTAAGATTCTCCAGGAAATGGCATGTGGGAGGTTTGAGGTTCCTTGTGTATATTCCTTCAACAAAATGCCTAAAGCTGAAGTTTCTTTTTAAACTGCTCATTCAGAAAGAAGATTATTCGTCAGCAAGCTTCAGTAGTGTCTCTGCAGCTGCTTAAGTGGACATGTCTCTATGGTGCTATGTGTAGCATGGTATGACATGGAGAATTGTGTGTAAGACCAACTTTCTGACATGAGAAGAAAGTGATAATGTGATATGTAATACTGCTTGTGTTTAGGATTGCATGCAGATTTTTTGGGTGTGTGAAGTATATTGTTAGGTTTATCTTGTTGGTCTTTTGTGTGTATTTATACTATTACTTTCTAAAACATTATAAACAAAGTTGAAATTTTATGGTAGACCCTCCCAAGGGGCATTATATAACATATTGGAAATGAAATAACATTCCTTTTTGAGAAAAATCCTGGGCTCACATATATTCTCTGTGGCATTAGGAAGTTTGTGGTATTGCTTGAGAGTGAGAATGTCCTGAGAGTTCCATCTTCTATACCAGAGAAATCAACAGTGAAATTCAGCTTGTATGAGAGTTTCCAAGTCCAAAATTTTTGTGTATTAGAAAACCACAAAACTCTCCACATTGTTACTGCTACAAGCCATCCATGGATGTATCAAGATGCTGACAAAATGTAGAACAATGCTCTGCAATCCTTTCTTTGCTCTTTTGATGGAAGCATCCTGTGTAAATCTGATAGTTGTTCATTTCTGTTGTCCTTTGGGTTCCCTTCTTTTCAAGGCCTGATCCCTCCTCCAGTCTTCCTCATCTCTTTTCTGTTTTCTGCAAGTTCTTCTCTCTCGTGGCAGCCAACTGTGTTCTCAGTGCCTTCCTCTAGTTTCCCACTTAAGGACCTAAGCCTCAGAACAAATACATTTAAATTTCTCTTTTGGAAAGCGAAGCAATAAATTTTTAATGATGATGCTAGGGTTGAGTCTTGTGGTTCGTTTCTATTACAAAATAAAACCTATCTTTAATTAAAAACAAACAAACAAATAAATGAACAAACATGTTGTCACCAAAAAAAAAAAAAAAACCCAAAACAGTTGTTTTATTTCTTTTTTAAAAAAATAGATATTTTATGTATTTACATTTCAAATGATATCTCCTTTCCCAGTTTCCCCTCATAAACCCTTATCCTTTCCCCCTCCCCTGGCTTCTATGAGGGTGCTCCCTCACCCACCCACCCACTCCCACCTCACTGCCATGGCATTTCCCTACACTGGGGCTTTGAACTTTCACAGGACCAAGGGCCTCTCCTCTCATTGAAGCCAGATAAGGCCATCCTCTGCTACATATTCAGCTGGAGCCATGGGTCCCTCCATGTGTACTTTTTGGTTGGTGGTTTAGACATTTCCATGCTCCCACCTTGATGATAATGGACTGAACCTCTGAACCTGTAAGTCAGCCCCAATTGAATGTTGTTCTTTATAAGAGTTGGATTGGTCATGGTGTCTGTTCACAGCAGTAAAACACTAAGACATAAGTTAGTACTAGAAGTGTGGTATTGCTATAATAGGCCTGAACATGCTTTTGTCTGGAAGAATGTAGATTTTGTGACTTTGGATTTGGAAAGCAGTGGGATGCTTTAAGTGGTGTTTAGTGGGTTATCCTAGTAAGACTATGACAGACTTTGTTATTGATATGGATTTGAACTGTGCAGACCTGGGCCAAGAGAGTTCAGTGGAGATGAATTTCAGTATGTGGTCTAGAGACTATTTTTTGTGGTATTTTGGGGAAGAATGTAGTTGGTTTTTTTTTTGCTATTGTTCAAAGAGTTTGCCTGAGACTAAGGTGAAGAGATTTAGAGTAATTGCTTTGAAAAAGGAAGTCTCAAATCAGTCTGGTGTAAATCTTGATGTGTGGTTACTAAAGTTCACTCTTATGAAGAGTATTTTAATGAAAAGGAGCAAGTTGAGAAGGGAAAAATACAAAATATATGGTTCTAGTATTAAAGGGGCACCAGGAAGTGAAATGGAGCTGAATCCTGTGTTCAAGGATATTAAATTGAATTAAAGGAGTAGTGATCTTGGGGCAAGATCCTACCTGGCTAAGTTTAGGTCCAGGCATGGTAGTACAAACCTTTAATTCCAGGGGGCAAAGACAGCAGATTTCTGAGTTCAAGGCCAGCCTAGGACAAAGCAAGTTCTAGGTAAATAAAAACTTAAATTCAGGCTTGGTTGACCATACCTTTAATTCTAGTACTTAGGAGACAGGCATGAGATCTTTGAATTCAAAGTCAGTCTATGCAGCAAGTTCCAGGACAGTCAAGCTTAGACAGCAAAGAAGATGGAAAATAGAAAGCATCTTACAGCAGACTCTCTGTTTCTCTGGCTCATACAATCTTTCAGGCCTCTCTTCTATAATGATCCCTGAGCCTTAGATGCAAAGTTGTGCTGTAGATGTATCAGTTGAAACTGGGTTTTGGAACTCTGAATTTTGGTTGGTTATGGTTTTCTATAATGGTCTGTGTTTGTTGCAAAGGCATGCTTCCTTCATGAAGGGTAAGGAATATACTTATATCTGTGAGTATAAGACAAATATTTAGAACATAGTTGGAGATTGTGCTGATTTTGTAAAGTGATGGTTGTAAGCTCTTTTTCAAGATGCATGACTTCAGAGCCCTGAAGAGCTGATTAGGTTTCCAGTACCAGGTACAACTTCCCTCTTGTTGAATGGTAGGCTTGACTGCTTTAAAAAGTTATTGAATAAATAGGCACTCCAGCTAATAATGGTTAAACCATAAATATTTTAAAGAGATTCTGTTGCCATTCACCCTTGCCAACATGGTACCACCGCGTGTTTCTAGTGTATGTACAATGCAGATTAATTGTTTATCAGAGATGCTGCAACAAGAATTCTAGTTTAAAATAGCCTGAACACAAATATTTATTAATGTTTTGAGAGCTCAAAGTGAGGGCTCCAGAAGATTAGGTACTGGCTAAGGGCTTGCTTCATGACACAAAGATCCAGGTTGAATTATTTGGCCAAGGGGAAAAAGTGGTAACAGAGATCTGAGTAAGAGTGAATCTATAGGCAACTGAGATGGGTATTGAACTTTTTATATGGATGGTAAAGTGTGACTGTGTAATCTGTGAAATCTGGAGTCACAGGTTCTTCCAGACTTTGTCTACTTCTTTGTATAATCCTGGGCTATGGCCAAGACAAGGCCTCAGAGGACTATGGTGTTTAAATTACTGGTTCAGTGCCAACTTCCTCTAGCTTGGGAGGTGGAAGAGATTGCTTTAAGAGTTGAGTCTTCATTTCAGATAGTCAGGGAAGACACCTTCAACTTAGTGTGGTTTTCAGAACAGGAGGAAAAATAGAGTGATGTTATTCTTCTGGTTGGGCATCTATTTAGTGACTTCATCCAAGAAGTCAAACATTGGGGTGCCAGAACTTGGATCTCTAGGTAGGAAGAACAGTCATCTATTTCCCTAATTGTCTTCTTACTCTCTGACTGAAGAGAGCCAGAAAAGAAGGGAATAGGATGTAGGGCAGCTGTATATGTGATGAGGCTATGGTAGTTGGAACAGGAAGCATGTTGGAAACTGCTCTTATAGACAGAGTTAAAAATTACAACTGGAACTTCAGAAAATATCAAACCTTCAGTAAAAGGAAAAAAAATACCTTAATTGAGTTTGCCAAGTTTCAACTTGGCCACACACGTAAGTTTTTCTCTACTGTTGATAACTATTTTGCTAAGGTCAAAGTTTCTGTTTTTTTTTTTTTTTATACTATAATGTCACAAAATAATCTTTGAAAATTGTATACCTCTCTCTCTCTCTCTCTCTCTCTTTGTCTGTCTTTCTCTCTCTCTCTCTGTCTCTGTCTCTCTCTCTCTCTCTTCCTCTCTCTGTGTGCATGTGTCTGTGTGTGTGCCTGGATATCTCTGCCTGTGGACAGCAGAGGTCAGTGTTAGAAATCTTCATCAGTTGCTGTCTTTTTGGTCTAGTCAGATTCTTTTGCTGAACCCGGCAATGATGGCTTTTGCAACACTGACTGACTGTTGAGCTCCATGGCTCTACCTTTTTCTACCCTAGTGTTGGGATTACAGATGTGTGCTGTTTTTCTTTTAACATGGATGCCAGAAAGCTGAACTCAGATCCTCATGTTTACACTACAAGCACTTCACTGAGTTATCTGCCAATTCCCTTCTTTGACTTTTAAAATGACTCTTAGTTTACTTTTCTTTCTGAGTTTTGATTCAGTTCTGAAATTGTCCTTTATACTTGATATAAGGGTTTAAACTGAGAAACGAGACTGAGAAGTTAATAATAACTTAAACTGTCTTTGGAAGGATTTTGGTGGCCACAGTGTGTTCACATTTTTTTTTTATTTGACCCTCTAAAACTCCCCAGGACAAGTGTTGGCAATCTCATTATGCAAGTAAAGAAGCTGTGGAGTTGCATTCAAGAATTCATGGAAAGAGCTTAGCATGGAGATTGAAATGATCTAAATATAACACATACTCTAAGTCCACAAAACTTTCATTTGATTCCCCTACTCCACCCCCAACTCTGCCTCTTCTCTCCAGAAGCTTGAAATCATTTATGTCTGGGCTCCACACAGATATATTATAACCCCGAAAAACTATAACTTTTGGTTAGAGTTTCAAGAGAACTTGAATTAAGAAGGCCTCACTTGTACATTGATTATTGATAATTAAAGATTATCCTGTAGTTGGTTTCTGAGAATTTTGCAGACTGACGGCAAGGGAGGAAAGAAGGCACACTGAAAGGATAGTGTGTGGGGGACACTACTGATAAATTGTGGTCCTCACCCTACACAGTACTGTGCCTGGCTCCATCCACTATCCAAACAGATCAATTACATGCAGTTATAATTTTCCCAGAAAAGACAGATTGATCTGGACAAGGAGATGATTCAGGCAGGAAAGTACTAGCCATGTAACAAGGAAGTCTGAATTTGAACTCTAGAAACTACATAAAAATCCAGGAGTGGCAGCATATGCCTGTAACCTCAGTGATGTCAGGGCAGAGTGGTAGGAGGATTCGTGGAGCTCGTCGGCCAGGTATTCTAGACAAACTGATAAAATTCCTGGTTTAGTGAGAGACTCTGCCTCAAAAAATATGACTCCCAATGAGGCTCTCTAGCTTCCACATACACACATTTGCCCATACTCACATGAAAACACCCATGCACCTCACCACCACAATAAGCTGATGTCTTTTCTAACTTATTTATCCAAGTGATTTTTTTCCATTATGATAATTATAATTTCCAACTCAAGAATATATTTGTGATAAAAATGTGAGATTTGCTATTTCTTCTTTATACATACTTAGCAAGATCATGCAGAGATGCTAAACTCTTTACTTATTATAATTCTATTATAATGTAATGGTTATAAAGGTGCTCTCTATCCATTTCATCAAGTATAAAAACATAAATATGCAAATGGTAAAAAAAAAAAAAACACTTATTTTTTTACAGGTCCCACAGATGTTTGGTAAGAAACTTCAAGATTGTCATCTGAGAGGCTGAGCTGGGGCGACACTCAGCATACGCTAATTTCCTTAGTGTTAATGATTTTCCAAAGAGATAAAAAATTACATAGAAAAACAAACATAAGCTGATCTTCAGTATAAGTAGTAATTAAACCAATGTGAATTAAAGGCTGGAAAGAGGCTGGGTGGACCAAAGTACTTGCTGTGCAAGCATGAAGACCTGGGTTTGAATTCTCAGTACTCATGTCGAACAGCTGGGCATGGTTGTGTGAACACCTGTAACTCTAGCATTGGTGAGGGAGAGGAAGAAGCAGAGACAAAGAATTTTTGGATTTACTGGCTTTGAGCCTAGTTCCAGGTTCAGTAGTGACCCTGTTTCAGTGTAACCTGGTAGAAAGTGATAGGATAGGAGACATGATGGCCCTCTCTGAAGCTTGTGCAATGTGTATGCACACAAATAGTCATAATAATAATGAGTTAAAACAAGAATGATGAATTTTAGCTAATTTCTTGGTAGTTATTTCTGTTCAGGTTGAGAGAAATAAGTAATCTGTATATTGTGGCATTAGGTATCTAAATTGGAAATGCCTCAAAAGTGTATATACTATTATTAAACGTTGCATATTATGACATCAAATGGTATAAAATTAAATGTATAGTATAGTTTAAAAAGTAAAAATGATAGTGAACTAAAATCTGTATGTAGAAGAAAGGATCAATGAAAACACATTAGGAAATAGTAGTTTTTAAAAAATTGTCAAATAAAGTAAAACTTCCCACTTCTCTCAATTGTTTTCTAAATTCTCCCTAATAATTGTGAATAGCTATTCAGTCTTTGCCATTGCCTTTTTGACTTTCCCCTGAAGGCTCAGTTGATGTATATCATTGCAAAAACCAGGGCTCAATCCTTTCTTTTCCCTCTGTTCCTCTTGTCCTTGTATGCTGTTAGTAACCTAGGTTCTGAGAGGAAATGGTATATGTAATTGGGAGCCTAAACTGGGAAGTCAGAAGGTATGGGGCAGTGTTTGTGACTTGGGCTGGCTCCTTAGTCATTCTGTGTCAAATTTCTAACATGTAAGAAACACAAGAGTTCTGTATGATTGTATTAGTCAGGAGGGGGACAGTCTCAAGAGCAGTGGTTCTCAACCTCTGGGTTGAAACCCCTTCAGGGGCTGCATATTAGATATGCTGCATATTGGATATTTACATTACAATTCATAACAGTAGCAAAATTAGAGTTATGAAGTAGCAATGAAATAATTTTATGGTTGAAAGTCACCACAATATGTGGAACTATATTAAATGGTTCCTGCATTAAGAAGGTTGTAAACTATTGCTTTAGAGGAAGAGAACTAAGAGAATGAATCTCTCTCTCTCTCTCTCTCTCTCTCTCTCTCTCTCTCCACACACACACACACACACACACACACACACACACACACCGATGTTAGAATGGCTTATTGATTGGTTCAGATAGATCAACAATGGCTTTTAGCAATTGAAGGTCCAAGAATCCAGCAGTTGTTCGCTCCCCAAGGCTGGATGTCTTAGCTGGTCGTCAGTATGTGCTAGACTTCTGAAGAAGTCGCCTCTGATGCTAGTGAAGGAATGAACTTGCTAGTGAGAGCAAGCACAAGCAGGCAAAGGGAGAACAAGTTCTTTCTTTCATGTGAATCTTCCCACTTCAAAGGATCTGGATTAGAAGTGGGCTCTTCCTACTTTAAATGATTTAATTAAGGGAAAAAAACCCTCACAGGTATGCTCAGTTTTTTGAGTTATAGGTAATTACAGATGTAGTCAAGTTGACAGCAGAGAATAACCATTACAACCATAAGAATTCTCTCCTTGATGTACTTTTAGAGGATAAACCTGAGAATTAACAGTTGAAGAGGCATCCTGTACCTCACACATGGGTGAGATTCTTTTTTTAGTCTGTGAACAAGGTTGCTTAGATTGTAATAGATTTCTAGGACAGAGAAGAGAATATTAAATTGCAGTTTCTCACTTCTGCATTTCTCTTCTGATGGGAACTTTCTTTAGTTCCCTGCTAAGACCTTTAATGAATGTACTGTTCAATACAGGAGAAGGAACACCTAATGATGTGGGAGGAATCTAATTGATTTTATCAGTTGCCATATCAGAATGTCAAAGAATTCTGGTAAGAAGGTCTCAATGCTTAAGTTCTGGTTTTATTACGTTCCCTAAATCTTTTAGTTTTAGTTTTCATTCATTCAGTATCGATTTCATTAGAAACCATTGAAAGCCTGCCAATATGAATAGTTTAATGCACAGAACTCCTTATGCTTTCAAGATACATAATACACAAAGAACTAGAATGGAGATACAATCTCACTATTAAAATAGCAGAGTGGCTTTATAATGTAGCTGGGGTAGGGAAATAGAGTAAATTCCTTACAGCAGTGAATGGTATTGATGCATACTTTTTAAGGAAACTACTAGAATATGAAGGTTATATAAAGCCAGGGTCAGTTGCCTGATATTGTATTTGGAAAATGATGACTTAATTAGGAAGTTTAAAGTAGTATAGTATGGTGTAGCGCATGAAAGTGTTCATGAATGGAAGCTGAAGAATAATGTGGGTACACCTACACTATCAGCAGCAGCCTTATGATGTGATCAGAATGCTTAAATTTTATTCTAAAGGTAAAGAGAGCATTAGGCAGTTAAAGTGGATAATGACATGATTGGATGATTGACGAATGTCACCATGATTGCCATGTGTGTGGATAAGCCAGGATTTAGGTGAGATATGAGCTAGAAAAGACTAACAATGATATTACTAGAATATCAACCAATTTTGAGAATTGATATAAATAAAATGCTAAGCCTAGTTGGTCCTTGGGAAAGGTTTGTGTAATGCTTTATACTAAATTTAAGAATAAATGGATTTTCTCTCTCTCTCTCTCTCTCTCTCTCTCTCTCTCTCTCTCTTTCACACACACACACACACACACACACACACACACACACACACACACACACGTGTGCATGTGTGTATGCACATATATATTTGTATGGTGTGTACATAAATGCATGTGTAGGTGTGTAGAAGCTAGAGGAGAATGTCAGGTGTCCTCGTCTACCAGTCTCAACTTTATTTCCTTGAGGATGGTCTCTCACTGGTTTGCACCTAGAAAACTCCAAACATCCTCTTCCCTTTGCCTCCCACAGAGCTTGGTTTACAAAAATACTTGGCCATGCCTGCCTTTACCTGGGTGCCAGGAATATGAAGTTAGGACCTCACACTTGTAACTTCTTTCATCCACTGAGCACTATTTCCAAACTTTAATAGGAATAAAATATGATATGATGTGGTGACCAATTTTGGAATTATGTGATAGGTAAGGATGGCTTCTATGCTTTTGGTAGTTGGTACATAAAATACAGAGAGTAAATCGAGATGGCATTAAATGAGTTCAAGTTTGAAGATGTGTCTGTTTAAACTGGGAAGAGGAGTTGGATGTTAAAGGTGTCATTGTATAAAAAAGTAGAGAAACTGTCTACTAGTTATTTTTACAACTAGTTATTTTTAGTGAAGTATAGATTTAAATCAATTTATTTTAAATTGACCATTGTTTATAATATATTGATTAATATATTACGTGTTTTTCCTACCATATTCAAATTATGATGTGTTTTTCCTACCATAATCAAATTATGATTAGTATGTAATGATTGTAAAACTCAGCAGGATATATGTGGTACTCAACACAAGCATACAGTTCTCACTGATCACACAAAGGTGATTATCATTTTTTTCTCTTTAAACTTTATATTCTTGAACCTTCAAACTCTTTTTATTTACAGTATCATGAGGTAGAGTTACAGCATTGTACTTCAGGACACCATTACAAAACCTTTATGAAAACAGTCTCTTGTCTCCACTGGAAAATTTTTCTAATATTAAAATTTCAAATACATTTCTGTGAATACAATGCTATTGCTTAATATACACTAAAAATACTTAACTTTAAAAAGTATTCAACTGTCTAAATATAAAAAAAAACAACTCCTGGTGTAAAGATTATTTTCTCTATTAATTATTGAGTTATTTCAGAAATCTACCACTAAGATTATTTTTTTTGAAAATATCAAGTTTCATATACTCAAGTACTTAGATTTGACCTGCTTACAGATGTGGTTTTCTTTCAGTGAAGTTTTTTTTTTTTTTTTTTTGTCACTGTGAACGTTTTCTTGCAGTAAACAATTTTGTTCAAAATTTTTTTCTTTTTCTGGATAAAATGTCTTAAAACTCAGGTAACACTGAACTAAGGCCAAACTCTAGTGTTTACCCCTTTTGTCATTTTAAGTCATCCAAAGAAGAAATCTGTTTTATTTCAAAACATTTGGTTATAAAATGGGTCTAAAGATTCTATGGCTTCATTGATTTTCAACTCAACATATTTCTTTTATAAAATTTGCCTTATTATTATATAAATATTGCTTCTACCAGGAGGCTTGAAGCAACTCAAGGGAAGACAGTCGTGCCATATTTAACCTCTATTTTTTTGGTGCCAGAGTTTGAACATCAGGTTTCGTGAATTCCAAACACACATTCTACCACTGAGTCATATCCCTGGGGCAGTGTTCTTCATCATATCAAGCTCCTAACCCTCAGCTGCCCCTGCCCCACTTTATAAAGGTTAGTAGCACCTGGAGAGACACTGGATGAATAGAAAATCTGTTGGGTACAGCTGGAAAACATTGTTGTAATTTTGATTAGTTTTTATTAGTTTGTTTATGAAACAAGGTCTCATATAGATTAACCTTGCCAGGAGTTTCCAATTCTCTTGCCCACCTCTTGCAAGGGCAGGAATTAAAGACAATCATAGAACAGTCTTAATACTTCTATTCTATAAAAACTGGCATTTATCACAGAGGCACATGTTGTTTTAAAGAACTGTATTTTATTTCCTTTATGAATTAAGCTCATTCTGTTTGATTTTATTTTTAAAAAAGTAAAAAAGTAAAATGGATTTGATTAGTAGGATAAATCGAATCCGTTTTAACGTGTAAAATTATGAAAACATAAGACTTATAAGTACCCTCCCATGATTAAATACAGTGTAATCTATTAAGAAGGAGACTGAAGTTATTTTGACATAGAGAAGGCAAATTAAATGTACTTATCAGTGCAAGAGCACAAGAATGTTTATCAGTTATGAAGGTGGGAATTTGGTATTTTATTATAAAAAAGAATAATATACATTTACTATTTATTTTGTTTAGGTAAATGCTAAAGCCTGAGTTCTGCATTATTTTTCATATTTTTTTAGAAGATTATAACACACCAGTTTTTCCCAGACTGAGGTACTTGAGGCCTTATCGGATTTGGATTCTCAAAGGTACTTCACATTTAAAATGTTATTTCTGAATTATTTTACAACATATATTAAACTCTAGATTTCTTATAAGGAAGCTTACTTTGGCTAATTTAAAAAAATAAAAAAGGTTTAAAAACAAACTTGTCCTGTATCCCAGAATATTTGTTCTATAAAATTTCAACTACAATTCTAATATTTTATCTAATACAAAATCCAATAGCTTAATGTTCACATTTAATATAATGTACTCATACTTAGCATGTTCTGTAGAATACAATATCTCAACTTTGGAATAGAAATATTTTCCTTTCATGAAAATATCATTTGTCACTGGTTGTTCCTTACCAGAAGTTTAAAAAACCAGAAACACCCCAAAGTGTTTTCTAAGAAATTCCTGAGTGCATGATTGTCTTGTAAGGGACTTCTACTCATTCTTAACAATGTCATTAAAATTTCTCATTTTTCAGGCCTCCCTTTTCTCAGGAGAAGGGGAGGAAGAGTGGATGGAGAGAGAGCCGGAGAGGGAGGGATGGGAGGAAAGATGGGAGGAGAAGCTGTGATCCAGATGTAAAGTAAATAAATAACTTAATAAGAATAGAAATAAATATTAACAAAAAAGGAAAATTAACATTTTTCTTAGAATCAAGACTATAAAACTTTTATAGTGATACTGCCACTGTAAGTGAAACTTCAAGAACTTGATTTTGGTCTAACTGCATTAAGTATCTTTACTGATGAAAATAATGGAAGATGAGAGTTAAATTATATGTATGGAAAACTGAATGTTGATACAACTCTATTTTAGATTTAGAAAACTGGAAATATGATATCTTGTTGATCTTGTTCAAGACTTGAACTATAAAGGAAAATTGCTTAAGGCAGTTGGTGAAATTGATATATTGGTGCTCTGATATGCCCTTAGGTAGTATGTAACTTGCTTCTTAATTTTCATGAAGTAGGTGATTTTGACCCATCTTTGAGTCTCTCTGCACTGTCTTGGAGGCAAGTTTTCATTTTCTTTCTTAAGCTTGCTATTTCTTTTCCCAGTTTAATAATTCTTTCCACCTGTTCCCATAGGGCTCCTAAAGGCATAACTATATTTGACTTTAAGTTACATGGTTTAGTTTAGTTTCCTCAAAAGATTCTTTGACTTGAATTTCATAGACTTTGTACAAACATCAAGAATGGCTAGAACAGCATCCATTTTAAGTCACCATGCTTGTACTCACCAAAAGAGGAGGCTTCAAAGAGCTTTTAAGAAGGAAAAGGTTCTCCTTCCGTCCTTCCTTTCTTCCTTCCTTCTCTGACCAAGGCAAAGCTCTTCTTTCAGGAATGAAAAGGGAACTGTGGAAGCTGATATTAAGGCCCTTCATGTAGGTGGCATCAATTTGTAGGCATTCCTCTGGCCTAGCAGCTAGAGCTCCCTGTATGAGTGTGAAGACCAGGATTCAGACTCCCAGTGCCCCAGTAAAAGATGTTGCAGACCAGCTGTAATCTCGGCATGTAGGAGACAGAGACTCCAGTATCTCTGGGGCAATTTGTCTAACCAGATAGCTGTATGTGTAAGCTTTGGTTTTCAGTGAGAGAGATTTTGACTCAATGTATAAGACAAAGAGTATCTGAGAAAGACACCTGATGTCAACCTCTGGCTTCTGCACACACATGTATGTACAATTGCACATACATGTGAACACCCAGATATGCATGCATAGTACATCAACCCACATACACAGACAAACACACACACACATGTGCATGATAAAAATGTACACCTTCTTATATGCCCCAAAGCAAAACATACAATAGTTTGAGAGGTATTTATTTTGTGTATTCCTTTTCATTTCCCTGAAATAACATGATTTATATTGCAAATGCATCTTTATTTAGGGATTTAGAATTTAGAATAATTATACTCTATGAAAACTGTTTTCCTCCAGCCTCCAGTTACTTGAAATGTTTCAAAGAGTCAGTAACTGAACTTCCTTGGTAAGTCTCTGGATGCAGCTGAGAGTTCATGGATAGTCCACGCAATGTCACAGAATTTTTCATGCTGGGACTCTCCCAGAACCCCAGGTGCAGAGGATGTTGTTTGTGTTTTTTCTGTTGGTCTTCCTGGTCTCTGTTGGGGGCAACTTGCTCATCATTATCACTATCACCTTCAGCCCCACCCTGGGCTCCCCTATGTACTTTTTCCTCTCATATTTGTCTTTTATTGATACTTGTTATTCCTCTTGTATGACACCCAAACTCATTGCTGACTCCCTGCATGAGGGAAGAGCCATCTCTTTTGAGGGCTGCTTGGCCCAGTTTTTTGTGGCTCATTTATTGGGAGGAACTGAGATCATTCTGCTCACAGTGATGGCCTATGACCGCTATGTAGCTATCTGCAAGCCCCTACACTATACCACCACCATGACCAGGCACATCTGTGTTGTACTGGTGGGAGTGGCTTGGCTGGGTGGCTTCCTGCATTCATCAACTCAGCTCTTTCTGGTCCTTCAGTTGCCCTTTTGTGGTCCCAATGTAATAAACCACTTTGTGTGTGACTTGTATCCTTTACTGGAACTGGCCTGCACTGACACATATGTCATTGGCCTGCTAGTGGTAGCCAACAGTGGTGTGATCTGCCTGCTGAACTTCCTCATGCTGGTTGCCTCGTATATTGTCATCCTGCGCACTTTGAGATCTCACAGTGCAGAGGGAAGACGGAAAGCTCTGTCTACCTGTGGGGCCCACTTCACTGTTGTTGCTTTGTTCTTTGTGCCCTGTATATTTATTTACATGAGGCCATCATCTACTCTGTCCATAGACAAGATAGTAGCTGTGTTTTATTGTATTTTGACACCCATGTTCAACCCCCTGATTTATACTTTAAGAAATGCAGAGGTGAAAAATGCCATGAAGAGCCTCTGGAGAAAATGAAGAATTGTGAATGGATGATACAAATTCCAGTTTGGAGAAATAAATTATAGCTGTAAGAATTCACATTTTGTATGGACCTGGGTGATTGTCAAAAATTTCAGGATAAAACTGCATGAATATTTGAAGATATGTGTAAATCCACACTTAGAGTTTCTTCATAACAGTTTTCTCCAAACTCAAGTGTATCGAAGAGCAACCTTTGTCTTCCTCACTTATGTTTAAGTGGAAATCTCTCCCAACCTTGGATACTAAGCATCTATGATGAGCAGAGTGGCTTTATTGATGACTAGTAACCCAATGCTCCACCTTGGATGCTGCACTGTGTATCGCTTTAGTCACTGATGGTTCATCCTGCATCTGTATTTTATCTACAGTAATAACAGAAGAAATTATAGCTTGAATATTGATAATACAGCAAGTGAGCTTAGCATTGACAACTCAAATTATGAAATTATACAAGCTTGTTTGTACCCAAATCAACATGGACATGATTACATAATATAAATGATACAGTGAAATAGTGAAGTACATTTCTACATAGGTACATTGCTATCCCAGGGCAACCTCTATTCTCTTCATTCCTTCCCTTTCACCTTCATCAGACCTGCTGTTCTTGAATCATACAGGTAAGCTTCCTTTTCCCCACCCATCTTCCCAGATGTCTGAATCCTCTGGGAATGCTGAGTCCTCATCACAGTGTATGGTGTGCTTGTTAAAAAAACAACTTATTTATTTATTTTTATTTACATTCCAATCATTGTCCCCTCCTGGTTCCCCCTCACAGAGTCCCTCCTATGACCCTCACCTTTTCCTCTGAGTTTGTTCCTCATTTTGGTGCATCAAGTCTCTGTAGGATTAGGTGTATCCTCTCTTACTAAGGTCAGATTAAACAGCCCAGGTGGGAAATAGATTCCACAGACAGGCAACAGCTTTAGAGACATTAAACAACTTTCTTCTGCTCAATGGTCTCTGAATCAGGGAAGAAGTTAAAGGCTTTCTAGATTTCAATGAAAACGAAGGCACAACATACCCAAATATATGAGACATAATTAAAGTAGTGCTAAGAAGCAAGTTCATAGCATTAAGTGTCTCCATAAAGAAATTAGAAAGTTCTAATACCAGAATTTAAAAGTATACCTGAAAGATCTAGAAAAAAAATAAGCAAGCACATCAAAGAAGAGGACAAGGTAAGAAATAATATTAGGCCTGAAATCAATCAGTTAGAAACTAAGAGAACAATACAAAGAATCAACAAAAACAAGAGCTGGTTCTTTGAGAAAATTAACAAGATAAATAAACCCTTACCCAAACTAATAAAAAGACAGAGAGATAATATCCAAATAAACAAAATCAGAAATGGAAAGGGAGAAGATATGACAACAGACACTGAAGAAATTAAAATAATCTTTAGATTTTTTTTTTTGTATAAAATGGAGTTTATTCAGAGCATAGGGAGGGGAGTTAAGAGGGTAGTAGAGCCAGAGAGAGGGAGAGAGTAGAGAAGTAGAGGCCAGTCATGAGCACTTGGAGAGAGGGGGAAGGGGTGAGGGGACAAAGGGATCAAGAGAGCAAGAGTACAAGAGAGCAAGAACAAATTTTTAGGTCTTACTTTACAAAATAGGAAAATCTTAAGATATGGATGGTTTTCTAGGCAGATACCACTTACCAAAGTTAAATCAAGATCAGATAAACATTTAAACAGCCCTATAACCCCTAAAGAAACAGAAGCAGTCATTAAAAGCCTTCCAACCCAAAAGAAAAAAAGGCAGAATTTTAGTGCACAATTCTACCAGATTTTTTTTTTAATTTTTAAAAAAAAAAAACCAGCTAATATCAATAGTCCACAAACTTTTCCACAAAATAGAAACAGAGACACTGCCATAGTCATTCTATGAAGCCACAGTTCACCCTGATATCTAAACCACACAAAACTCAACATTGAGAGAAAACTTCATATCTTAGATGGCAAAAATAGTCAATAAAATACTTACAAACTGAATCCAGGAACACGTCAAAACACATCCTACCATGATCAAGTAGGGATACAGGGATTATTCAATATATGAAAATTTATCCAACATACTTTACTATATAGACAAACTAAAAGAAGAAAATTATATGATCATCTCATTAGGTGCTGCAAAAGCCTTTGACAAAATCCAACACCCTTTCATGTTTAAAAGTATTAGACAGATAAGGCATAGAAGGCACATACATAAACATACTCAAAGTAATATACAGCAAGCCAATAACCAGCATCAAATGAAACGAAAGAAACTTAAGGCAATTCCACTAAAATTAGAGACACAACAAGGCTGCCCAATCTCTCCTTATCTGTTTAATATAGTACTTGAAGTTCTAGCCAGAACAATAAGACGATAAAGGAGATCAAGGGTATACAAATTGGAAAGGGAGAAGTCAAAGACTGCTATTTGTGGATGATAGGATACTATACATAAGTGATTGCAAAACTTCCACCAGAGAACTTCTACAGCTGATAAACAGCTTCAGCAAAGTAGCTGGATACAAAATTAACTCAAAGAAACCCTCCTTTATACAAATGATAAATATACCAAGAAAGAAATTAAGGAACAGCATTCTTTACAATAGCCATGAATAATATAAAATATCTTGGTATAATCTAACCAAGCAAGTGAAAGATTTTCTAGGACAAGAACTTCAAGTCCCTGAAGAAAGAAACTGAAGAAGGCATTAGAAGATTAAAAGATCTTCCATCCTCATGGATAGCTAAGACTAACCTAGTAAAAATGGTCAACTTATCAAAAGCAATCTACAGATTCAATGCAATACCCATCAAAATTCAAACACAATTTTTCACAGAACTTGAAAGAGCAATTCTCAAATTCATATGGAAAAAAAACAGGATAGCCAAAATAATTCTAAACAATAAAAGAATTTCTGGAGGAATCACTGTCCCTGTCCTCAAGCTGTACTAGGAGGATAGTGATAAAAATTGCATGGTATTGGTACAGAGAAACATTTTGATCAATGGACTCAAATTAAAGAACCAGAAATAAACCTACACATTTATGGATGCTTGATTTTGACAAAGAAGCCAAAGCCATACAATGGAAAAGGAAAGCATCATCAACAAATGATCCTGGTCTAACTGAATGTCTAGATGTAGAAGAACGAAAATAGATTCACTTTACCACCCTGCACAAAACTCAGTATATGTGATCAAAGACCTCAACTTAATGTCAGATACATTAAATCTCATAGAAAAGAAAGTGGGAAGTACCCTTGAATCCATTTGTACAGGAGACAATTTCCCGAAACAGAACACCTATGGCTCTAAGATCAACAATTGATAAATGGGACTTCATGAAACTGAAAAGCTTCTGTAAAGCAAAGGACACTGTCAATAGGATAAAATGACAGCTCACAGATTTGGAAAGGATCTTCACCAACCCTACATCTGTCAGAGACATAATATCCAAAATTTATATATTAAAAAACTTGTTAGACACCAAAAAAATCTAAATAACCCAAATAAAAATGAGATACAGAGTGAAACAGAATTCTCAACAGAGGAATTTTGAATGGCAGAGGGACTTAAAGACATACTGAAAGTTTTTAGCCATCAGGGAAATGCAAATCAAAACAATTCTGAGGTTCCATCTTACACCCATCAGAATGGCTAAGATCAAAAACACAAATGAAGGCGCATGCTCGCTAGGATGTGGCACAAGGAGAAAACTCTTACTGTTCCTGGGAATGCAATCGAGTACAACCACTTTGGAAATCAACTTGGCTGTTTTTCAGAAGCCTGGGAATAGTTTTTACCTCAAGACCCAGCTATTCCACTCCTGGGCATATACCCAATAGATCCTCCACATCCTACAAACACATTTGCTCAACTATGTTCACAGCAGATTTATTTGTAATGGCCTAAAACTGGAAGCAACCCAGATATCCCTCAACTGAATGGATAAAGAAAATGTGTACATCTTCATCATGGAATACTATTCAGCTATTAAAAAAAAAGGCATAATAAAAATTTCCAGGTAAATGGATGGAACTTGAAAATATCCTCCTAATCGAGGTAACCCAATCCAAAAAGGACATGCATGGTATAATATTTACAGATAACTGTATATTAGCCATAAAATAGAGGATACTAATGCTATACTCCACAGAACCAAGGAAGCTAAACAAGAAGGAAAGCTCAAAGGAAGAAGCTTGAATTTCACTTAGAAGGGGGAATAAAATAGGCATAAGAGGCAAATGGAAGGAGAGAACTGGTAGGAGAGGGGATTGGGGGGGAAATGGAGGTGGGGCTCAGGATCAGGTGTGGGGAAGGACAGACAGGCATGATGGCCAGATCGCCATGAGGATGAATGTAAATCTGCAACTTCCGGGTGTGGGGAGATGGGGGTAACCTTAGCTGTGACTCACAGTACTGGGGCTATGGAACCTTAAGAGGCCACCTCCTGTAGCCAGGCAAGAATCCTAATGGAGCGTTAGGGATAACACACCCACAAAACTTTTGACCCAAAATTTATCCTGTCAACAAGAAATGCAGGGACATGGGATTGAACAGAGGCTGAGGGAATGTCCAATCAATATCCAGCCCAGCTAGAGACCATCCCATGGGCAAGCACCAATTACTGGTACTATTAATGATAACTCTGTTATGCTTGCAGAAAGGAGTCTAGCACGGCTGTTCTCTGAGAGGCTCCACCCAGAAGCTGACTCAGACACATAGAGATACTCACAGCATCTACTATAGTGGATGGAGCTTGGGGACTCTTATGGAAGAATAGGAAGAAAGATTGAGGGCCCTGAAGGGGATAGGGACTACTCAGGAAGACCAACAGAACCAACTAACCTAGACCTTTGTGGTTTTCAGAGTCTGAACCACCAACCATAGAACATACACAGACTGGACCTAGGCCTCCTGTGCATGTATAGAGATCATGTGGGTCTCAAACAACTGGAGCAGGAGCTGTCCCAAAAGCTGTTGCTTGTGTGATATGTTTTTCTAGCTGGGCTAGCTTTTCTGGCCTTAGTAGGAGAGGATGCACTTAGCCTTGCAGAGACTTGATGTGCCAGAGTTGAGAGATATACAGGGAGCCTCCACCTTCTCAGAGGAGAGGAGGGTGAGATGGAGAAAAGATTGTGGAGGAAGTGACTGATAGGGGTGCATGGAGCAGAGTGTAAAGTGAATAAATAAATAAGAAAATATGTTGTATTTCCAAATATTGCATTGGATTTATTCAATATAATTTTTATGTTTTGATGTTTTTTGAGTGGTTAGTTGTTGTTATCAAGATATATTAAATAAGCCAAAACTTTAATTTTTATTAAAATTCATCCAGATAATTATGCAAATTCATCACAGTCATGTTCCTGTCTGCTTTACTTTATGATACTCAGAAATTATTATGAGAATTTACTAAATGCATACATACTAAAATCTTTGAAAACTGCCACATAATGTCTTTTTATCCTAACTACTTCAGTGAGTAATTCCTAAATGCAAAGATTCTCCCTAAGATGAATGGCATCACTTTCCAAGTTGGCAAAGCAACATTTATGGAATTCCATTCTTTCATCTAGAGAGATCTGATCCAGGAGCATATTTCTCATTTAGTTGTCACCATTAGTTCATTAATGGAAAAACAACTATTTGGTTTTTCTTTTTTGGTGACAGCATGTTTGCTCATTTATTTGATTTTTTATTGCCACAAAGCTCAACCCTGGAATCATCATTAGAAATTCATTTCTTTGCTTTCCAAATGTTGAAATTTAAATGTATTTATTCTGAGGCTGAGGTCCTTAAGTGGAAAACTAGAGGGAGGCACTGGGAACACAGTTGGCTGCCAAGAGAGAGAAGAAACTGTAGGAAACAGAAGATGGAGAGAGAGAGAGAGGAAGAAGACTGGGGGATGGAACAGGATTTGAAAGGAAGGGAAACCAAAAGGACAACAGAAACAAAGTCTATAAGCTTTATACAGAATGCTTCCATCAAAAGAGCAAGAAAAAACTGCAGAGAGAAATTGCACACTTCATCAGCAACTTCTCAATTCTTGATACATCCACTGACAGTTTGTAGCAGTATCAACCAGGTGAGTTTTGTAGTTTTTTAATATGCAAAACTTATTTTTTCTTCAGAAACCATAATACAAGCTGAATTTCATTGTTGATTCCTCTGGTATGTAAGATGGAATTCTCATTATATTCTCACTCTCAAACAAAACCACACACTTCCTAATGCCACAGAGAATATATGTGAGTACTGGAGTTTTCTCCAAAAGAAATGTCAAAAAGAACCCTTGGGAGGGTCCAACATAAAATTTCAACTTTGTTTTAGAAAGTAATAGTGTAAATATTTCAACAAGATAAACCTAACAATATGCTTCACACACCCCAAAAACTTTGCATGCAATCCTAAACACAAGCAGTATTACATATCACATTATCACTTTCTTCTCATGTCAGAATGTTGATGTTACACACAATTCTCCACATCATACTATGCTACATAAAGCACCAGAGACATGTCCACTTAAGCAGCTGCAGAGACACTACTGAAGCTTGCTGATGAATAATCTTCTTTCTGAATGAGCAGTTTAAAAAGAAACTTCAGCTTTAGGCATTTTGTTGAAGGAATGTACAAAGGAACCTCAAACCTCCCACATGCCATTTCCTGGAGAATCTTAGACAGATTTGCTAAAGTCAGCCATTACCAAAAGCTGAATCTTATTGCAAACATCCTTAATGGTAGTCATGTATTGTAATCACCAGCAAATCAGACAAGAAACAATTGTGTGTGTTCACCACCATCTCTTTGGAAATCCCTATGGAGTTACTTAGGATTCTTCTGTTTGAGGAGCATTTGAACAGCAGGCTATAAAATGTTATCCAAGATTTATATGGCAACTGTTATCCTCAATGGTCTAACATGGAGTTTTAGGGATGCGGTTTTACAAATGCATACTATAGTGACAACTATCTATCAGTCATTTAAACAATTATGTTTTATTTCATGTTTCTATAAAAAAGAATATTCATTTTCTTACATAATATATCATTATTATAGCTTCCTTTCCCTCTACTCTTCCCAGTTCCTCTCTACCTTCTCTCCCATACAGATTCACCCATCTTCAGTCTCTCATTAAAAAAAAAAAAACAACAAGTAGCTTTCTAAGGGATTATAATAAAATAAAACAAAACTAACACACTGGAATAGGACAAAACAGTAAAATAGAAGGAAATTAGTTCATGAAAAGACAAAAGAAACAGATACAGATGCAGAGACTCATTTGTACACTAAGGTATCCCATAAAAACACTAAATTGAAAGCCTTCAAATATATGGGAAAAACTGTAGCATCAAAAGAGAGAATATATGTATATATGTGTACACACACACACACACCACACACACACATATATATAATTAAAATCAGGATAAAATTTTTTAAAAAGAAAGAAAAGAAAATTGCTGGCATAACATTATGAGAGAAGAAAACTTCAAAGATGCCATTGAGGTTTTTTTGTTTTTGTTTTTTCTTTTGCTTGGTATCCACAGCTCAGCATGCAGCCAATCCTTAGGAGTACTTTGAAGGGGAAGTAATTCTTTAATCTTCCTTACTCTTCATACTTTTGTACAGTAAATGCCAGTAATGTTGCAGAACATCTTTCAGTTTTGTTTTCTCTTAAGCTATTAAACAGTTCTACTTAGGTATAATTAGGTTATATGTTTTGGTAAGAATAGCACAATAGTTTTGTGTGTCTATGGAGCACAACATATGAGGATTTGTGTGTCATTAATTTTTCTCAGTACTAGTGTTCACTTTGGGCAATTGTACAAGAGGTGGTTAAGAAGGTGCTGTTTCCTTTTATAATTAACAAGCATCTGTCATGATACAGTGTGATAGCTCATTAATTCATTTATTTCTCAGCCAAAATAAATAAATTGCTGAAGACCAGCCTCAGTTGTTACGAGGGTCTCAAGAATGGGAGGATTATATTGGTGCAAAATCAGAATTGCGGGCAAGGATGCAGGTGAAGGCTGATGGGTTAGTCATTGCTGTTCTGAAGCTGAACTTGGAGACAGCTTTCAGGTTCTTTTTCTTTCTCTCTCTGTCTCTCTCTTTCTCCAAGTTCACCTCAATATTTTATTGGTCACAGACTTCCTTGTATACAATAATACATAATCAAAAGCCTTTTTGTTATTTTCCCCAAGGCCATTATTTTCCTAAAAAAAACCTATGTGACTATGTCATCAACAAGCACAATGCACACATAAAGTCACAGTTCAGTGTCTGCAAAAGAATGTTATATATTAACTTTTAACTCTCAGGGAAACCTCAAAATCACAGGTCATCTGGGCATGAACTTGTGGTTACAGCATTAGCATGAAAACAGAGAGGTGCTAAATAGGTAATGCTAATATTTTTAGCTTGTCTAAATTTGCAGAATCTCTTCCTCCAATTTATTAAGCTCATCTGAATAACTGTTTCTACAATGCTTTCTAAACTCTTTCCCATATTAATTCCTCTTGCAGCTTCCCACAGGGCTTCTTCACAAGCCTGAATTCTATCTCAGAGAAATTGTACCCTAGTTTCCTTAGGCACTCAATGCCAGGGAGTTAATTCAGTATGTTCCAATCTTTTCAGGAAGGTCAGTTCACTAATCCAATGGCCCCCTCCTAGGGTCCAAATTCTTCTATCTTTTTATCATGTATAAATATATATGTAATGTATGTGTGTGTGTGTGTCTGTATGTCTATGTGTGTCTGTGTGTATATCTTCCAGTTTTCCCAAATATTTCTGGATCAAACTTTCTATTATTAGAGATCCCGATTTGTGGGGCTCTTACCATTGCTCAGTAATCCAATAGACCCAACTATTTCTTCTTTATCATGACCCTTGTATTTTTTATGGACATTCCTGTCCTTAGTGACCCAGATTCAGTTCCTTTTTCTTGGTGTCTTCAATTTTCTTAACTACTAAAACTTCAGGTTTCTCAAAAACATGTCTTGCTTCAAATATTTCCTGATACAACTCAATCATTATGAGTTTGCTAACATTTCCCAGAAAACAATTAAGGCAGTTAGCCTCCAAATCAAGAACCCATTGTCCTGTTAGGCCTGGGTTGATTACTTGATTGGCCAGGGCCAGAGCATTTTGTTCTTAATAGACATCAGAGTAGTAATGCCCTTTATCCCTTTCCCAGACTTTTTTTTTTAAACCAGAGTTGTATTGGAGAACAAATATAGTATAGAAAAAGGCAAAAACAGATAAGCATACAAGAAAGAACAAAATCATCTGTATACTAGAAAGCCAGAGATGCATTCATTATTCAGATTGATGGTGCTCCTGCAGTCAAAACTGTGGAATGTCCACAACCATGTCACAGCTAACAATAAGAAAGTAAGTAAGTAAATAAATAAATAATAAATAAATATTGTATTGAATTAAGTATTTGTTTCTATCAAGAGTGCACTTGTAAGACAAATTGTTCAAATTAAATCTATGGAACAAAAATATTTCTGCCCCATGTCATAGTAAAATTACCATAGAATGTAAATATAAACCAAAAGAAGTATAGTCTAATATTCTGCTGCAAGTATTTGATACAATATTATGGATAGTGGTAAGAATACAAACAATCTAAAATAGATAATTATGTAACAGTATTTTAATAATAGGACCTAATTTTAGAAGATATTTATCAGCTACAATAATGCTAAATGAGCATACCTTCCCCTGAGTGCCCATCAGTTTGAACTCAGCACCCTTCCATAACAATGGGCAATAATATCCAGCTCTATTTCTCATCTACTTTCATTGTGCTGAACCATAGACTCTTCATGGTTTTCTTCACTTCTGCATTTCTCAGGGAGTAGATGAGAGGATTGAGGAGAGGCGTTATCACTGTGTAGAACACAGCTATCATCTTGTCTACAGGCAATGTATCAGAAGGCCTCAAATAGATGAAGACACATGGACCAAAGAACAATATAACCACAGTGACATGGGATCCACAGGTGGACAGTGCTTTGCGCCGTCCCTCAGCACTTCGAGTTCTCAGATGGAACAAGATGACCACATAAGATGCTAAAAGGACCACAAAGCTGATCAAAGACAGTGTTCCTGCATTGGCAACAATCAGCAGACCAATAAGGAAGGTGTCTGAGCAGGCAAGTTTAAGCACAGGAAGCACATCACAGAAATAATAGTCAATGATATTGGGGCCACAGAAGGGCAAAGGAAAGATGAAAAGTATTTGGGCAAAGGAATGCACAAAGCCTCCCATCCATGCTGTTCCTACAAGGACAGCACACACCTGTCGGTTCATGATGCTGGTGTAGTGCAGGGGCTTGCAGATGGCCACATAGCAGTCATAGGCCATCACTGTGAGCAGGAAAATCTCAGCGCCACCAAAGAAGTGCATGAAGAACAGCTGTGTCATGCAGCCCCATACAGATATGGATTTCTTTTCAGCTAGGAGATCCAAGATAAGTTTGGGGGCTGTTGTGGAGGAGTAGCAGATCTCCACAAAGGAGAGATAGCCTAGGAAGTAGTACATTGGGGATCCAAGACTTCTACTGGCTACCACAGTGACCACCATGAGCAGATTCCCTAGCACAATGGCTATGTACAAGAGCAGAAATATCACAAAGCAAACATTCTCCACCTCTTTATTAGAAGAGAGTCCCAGAAAAAAGAACTCAGTCACATTGTATATGTCAGCCATTTGGGAGCACTTTGAGTGGAATGATCTGAAACGATACAAAAGAGTTCATGGAATAAGTAATTTAAATAAAATCTTTTGCAGAAAACCTTGAACTAAGTATTAAAAGATAAGAAGGAATTAATAATTAAAACAAAAGGTCACCAAAAAGACAGAGAAATTGTGAGTGCATTGGGTATGGCTGTAATTGTGCAGAAAATAAGTAAATGAAAAGCAAAAATCCAAGAATACCCCTGATATATGAAGGGGTGTTAGAAAGTTTGAACTTCACCTACAATCAATGAGGAATCATCAAGAATGTCTCCGCCTATGATCAAATGACCTTGCTTGTAGAGAGTTGAGTCAAAGAGGGATGATCAGTCTTAAACTCACTCATTTGTCAATACTGGGCAGCAGGAAAATATTGTCATATCCAAGTTAGATGAGTTTCAAGTACTTTTGACATCTTCACTGTGCTTCCTACTACAAATTTCCTTGTTTTCCTTTCTACTGACTCATTTTCCTATCTTGGTTTAGATGGGGTGATCTTTAACCTCTCACATATGCATTTGTGCCTTCAGAAGACATGTCATTGATAAACTTCCCTGAACATTCAACATCCCTTAAGAGGACCAGAAGCCTGTGCACATCATATTCTGTGACCTTTATTCTGTTTCTTCTCGGACATCACTGTCTATAGTTGTCTACTTGATGACACCATCAAAGTTCAGACCATGGTCAGTTTTCTTTTTTGCTGATATGCTCTTTTCCGCCAAATGTATGCCCCCAGTGTCAGTAGTCTGTCATTCTTTTAAAGTGCCCACTTATGCTCCAGGTCACTCTTTCCTAGAGACATGTATATCTGCGTGTTCACATGTGTGTGCACTTGTACATGCAGGTGTGTGTAGAAGCCAGAGGTTGACAGCACACATCTGTAATTCCAGCACTAGGTGAAAAATAGGTAAAGTCTTGGAGCTCACTGTACAGTCAGTTTTGTGAAAGCTAGCAGCTCCAGGTTCAGTGAAATAACCTGACTCGACAAAATAAAACTGAGGACGATTTCTAACACTGACATCTTCTTTCCATTAGACATAGGTGTATACACACACACACCACACACACACACACACATCACATCACATCACATCCATGTACAATTATTAAAAAGATTATTTTGTTAGCTTATCATTTGTTCTTAACAAATATAAAACTTGAATTTAGAAAAATTGAAAGACTTAACTAAGGTATTTTTTTCCCTTTTACTGAAGGTTTGAAATTATCTGAAATTCCAGTTGTAATTTTGAACTCCTACTATAAGAGCAGTTCCCAACATGTTTCTTGTTCAATCACCACAGTGTCATCACATATACATGTAGGATGCCCTACTTCCTGGCCCCTTCTTTTCTGGCTCTCTTCAGTCAGAAGTAAGAAGACAATTAGGGTAATAGATGACTGTTCTTCCTACCTAAAGATCGCAGTTCTGACACCACAATGTGTGACTTCTTGGATGAAGTCACTTATCAGTTGACCAACCTTAATAGGAATATCACCACTCTATTTTTCTTCTTGTTCTGTAAACCAGACTAAGTTGAAGGTGTTTTTCATGGGTGTCTGAAATGAAGACTCCATTGTTAAAGGAAAGCTATCTCTTCCAACTCCCAAGCTGGAGGAAGTTGGCACTGAACCAGTAATTTAAAGACCACAGTCCTCTGAGGCCCTGTCTTGCCCATAGCCTAGGTGTGATAATACAGAGAGGTAGATAAAGTCTAGAAGAACTGTGACCCCAGATTTCCAAGTTTTGCAAGTCACACTTTGCCATTCATGTAAAAATTCAATTCCCACCTAAGTTGCCTTTGGATTTACTCTCACCCAGATCTATGTTTCTATTTTTTCTCTCCAGGCAAACAATTCAACCTGCATCCTTGTATCATGAAGCATATATCTAATCTTCTCGAGTCTTCCCTTTGAGCTGTCCAAAGAGTAACAAATAAATGTTTGTGTTTGAGATATTTCAAACTAGTATTCTTGTTTTAGCATCTCAGGTAACCTAATAATATGTATTGTACATACACTCTAAACTGCCAAAAGCAGTTATTGTACATGTGAGGGCAAGGATGTACAGCAACACTATCTCTCTAACCCTTGCTAGTTGGAATGAATAGTTGTTCAGTCACTTTTTAAAGCAATTAACCTTTGGCAACAATTTTACATGGAACTGCATATGCCAAAGAAACCTTTCCTCATGTAAGATAATCCTTACATGAGCACCTATATATGAAAAAATATAGAAACAACCAACACATAAAATGGTAAAATAATTTTAATATGTTCACTAGACAAGTTATTTATATTAGTAAATTGTGAAATATATGTATGGCTCTTTGAAATGTTAAGTGGAAATTCCAAGTCATAAGACTGTGTGTTAATGGCATTATTTAGTAAAATCAAGACCATGAAAAACCAATGTTTTAGTTACATATATGTATATTACATTTAAAAAAATATTTTGTTGACTTATTTTCTAAGTGTGTGTGTGTGTGTGTGTGTGTGTGTGTAGAAGTTAGGAAGCTAGTATCGGACCATGTACAGAGAGTAGAAGAAAGCAGGTAACCATGTAGTATAATTGGAGAAAGGGTAACAATGGAACAAGAATGGTTAAATAAGATGGGAGATGGGAGGACAGAATAGAGGAGAGAGTATGGGGAAGGAAAACTTAACCCAAAGACATTTGAAAATGCCATAATGAAACCTACTACTGTAGAAGCATCTTAAAATACATACATTATATACACACACAGAACACATATATATACACATACATTACATAGATATATACATGCATGCATACATACATACATGTACTTTTAAAAGCTTAAAAGGAGTCACACTATAAAGAGGTGTTAATGCCTACCACAGCCATTACCAGCTACCAAATTAAAAGTCAATTGGTGGATATGGGTAACTTCTTTGTGAATTGCTGTTAGTAAGGTCCCATTGGTGCCACCAAAACATTACAAGTCATTGTCATTGCATTAGTTATCTTTCAGGCTAGACAGTAAAACTCTATTGCTGAAGAAACCAAATACTTGTATCATAGAATATGGAGAATTTGTCCTGACTTGGAAGCTTTACCCCTGCAAGCTAGCTTTTATAGGCACTAGGCACTCTAACTGGGGTGGCAGGGATGAAGGGAAGAGTAATGTTCTTACTCGTTGTGACCCCAGAGAACTACAATAACAACTAGCTTTCCAAGATTAGTTCACTGGTACAATCAAACCCAAGAAAACACCAAAGACTTTGTCCACCATGATCAAGTAGGCTTTATTTCAGAGATTCAGTGATGGTTCAATATACGAAAATCCATCAATGGTCCTTCTGGTCTGCGCCCAAGAGCTGAGCAGATCTTCGGCTTCAGCTATACACCCAATCCCACAAAACCCAGAGGAGTCAGGGCTCCCAGGAGCTCTAACCCTGGCAGTGTCTTAGGTAAGGAGACAGCAACACCTGCCTCAAATAGGGAGTAACTGAAACCCAATGGGACCCAGTAATTCACTCCTGGCCAGAGGCAGTGGATCCTTCTGGTCTGCACCGAACACTGAGAGATCTTGGGCTACAGCTCTAAACCCAGCAGCAACACCCAACCCAAACAGTTCTGACACAACAAAGATAATAGGAAAGACAGGCTCCAGTCAGAGACAGCGGAGCTAGCACTAAAGATAACTAGATGGCTAAAGGCAAGCACAAGAACATAAGCATCAGCAACCTTGGGTACTTGGCATCATCAGAACCTAGTTCTCCCACAATAGAAAGTCCTGAATACCCAATCACACCAGGAAAGCAAGATTCAGATTTAAAATCACTTCTCATGATGATGATAGAGGACGTTAAGAAGGACATAAATAACACTCTCAAAGAATTTGAAGAGAACACAGGTAAACAGGTAGAAGTCCTTAAAGAGAAAATACAAAATTCTCTTAAAGAATTACAAGAAAACACAACCAAACAGGTGAAGAAATTGAACAAAACCATCCAGGACATAAAAATGGAAGTAGAAACAATAAAAAAAATTACAAAGGGAGACTACCCTGGAGATAGAAAACCTAGGAAAGAGATCATGAGTCATAGATGCAAGCATCACCAAGAGAATACAAGAGATAGAAGAGAGAATCTCAGGTGCAGAAGATATCATAGAAAACATTGACACAACTGTCAAAGAAAATGCAAAGTACAAAAAGTTCTTAACCCAAAACATTCAGGAAATCCAGGACACAATGAGAAGACCAAATCTAAGGATAATAGGTATAGAATAGAGTGAAGATTCCCAACTTAAAGGGCCAATAAATATCTTCAACAAAATTATAGAAGGAAACTTCCCTAACCTAAAGAACATAAACATACAACATAAACATACAAGAAGCCTACAGAACTCTAAATAGACTATACCAGAAAAGAAAACCTCCTGTCACATAATAATCAAAACATCAAATGCACAAAACAAAGAAAGAACATTAAAAGCAGTAAGGGAAAAAGGCCAAGTAACATATAAAGGCAGACCTATCAGAATTACACCAGACTTCTCACCGGATACTATAAAAACCAGAAGATCCTGCACAGATGTCATACAGACCCTAAGAGAACACAAATGCCATCCCAGGCTACTATACCCAGTAAAACTCAATTACTATAGATGGAGAAACAAAGATATTCCATGACAAACTCAAATTTACACAACATCTTTCCACAAACCCAGCACTACAAAGGATAATAGAAGGAAAACTCCAATACAAGGAGGAAAATTATACCCTAGAAAGAGCAAGAAAGTAATCTTCTTCCAACAAATCCAAAAGAAGATAGCCACACAAATATAATGCCACCATTAATAACAAAAATAATGGGAAGCAATAATCTTCTTTCCTTAATATCTCTTAACATCAATTGACTCAATTTTCCAATAAAAATAACATAGACTAACAGAGTGGATATGTAAACAAGACCCAGCATTTTGCTGCATACAGGAAATGCACCTCAGTGACAAAGACAGACACTACCTTAGAGTAAAAGGCTGCAAAACTTTTTTTTTTTTTTCAAGCAAATGGTCCTAAGAAACAAGCTGGAGTGGCCATTCTAATATTGAATAAAACTGACTTTCAACTTAAAGCTACCAAAAAAGATAAGGAAGGACATTTCATACTTGTCAAAGGAAAAGTCAGCCAAGATGAACTCTCAATTCTAAACAACTATGTGCCAAATGCAAGAGCACTCACTTACATAAAAGAAACCTTACTAAAGCTCAGAGCACACATTGCACCTCACAGAACAATAGCGGGAGACTTCAACACCCCACTCTCGCAATGGACAGATCATGGAAACAGAAACTAAACAGAGATACTGTGAAACTAACAGAAGCTATGAACCAAATGGATTTAACAGATATTTATAGGACATTTCATCCTAAAACAAAAGAATATACCTTTTTCTAAGCACCTCATGGTACTTTCTCCAAAATAGACCATATAATTGGTCTCAAAACAGGCCTCAACAGATACAAGAAAATTGAAAAAACTCCCATGCATCCTATCAGATCATCATGGACTAAGGCTGATCTTCAATAACGATAGACATTGAAAAGCCCACATACACATGGAAACTGAACAACACTCTACTCAATGATAGTGTGGTCAGGGAAGAAATAAAGAAAGAAATTAAAGACTTTTTAGAATTTAATGAAAATGAAGACACAATACCAAAACTTATGAGACACAATGAAAGCAGTGCTAAGAGGAAAACTCATAGCTCTAAGTGCCTACAAAAAGAAACTGGAGAGAACATACACTAGCAACTTGACAACACACCTGAAAGCTCTAGAACAAAAAGAAGTATACACACCAAAGAGAAGTACATGGCAGGATATAAACTCGGGGCTGAAATCAACCAAGTAGAAACAAATAGAACTATACAAAGTATCAACAAAACCGGGAGCTGGTTCTTTGAGAAAATCAACAAGAGAGATAAACCCTTAGCCAGACT